>JAPTHN010000001.1:187880235-188539441 GCA_026936325.1 Platynereis dumerilii | reverse complement strand
CATGAAATTCAAAATGAGACATTAGTTGTGTTTAGTACTGATGTGAAAGGCCCTAAATCTTCCTTTTCAGAACAATTCCATCATGCTTATTTTGGTCATTACAAATTGCCTTGTCATATTATTGTTTCCATTGACGTGACCATGAATTAATCTTGAAAAAAAAGGACAATCAACGACTAATTTCGGGTGTAATTGAATGTTTGATTTTTTCAGGGTCCTCTTTCTTCATTAATGTGGAATATGGATGTGTAGTAGGTCTGTAATTAGTTCAATAATCTCCTTGCCTTCTATGCTGCCCTTGAATAAGTCCGTCCAGTCAACTTAAAAAGGAATCATTGCATGTTTAGGTACACGATTCTTTATCAATGAGTTGCAGTTTTCATATTTGAGTCTAAACCTTTAGGATTCATGTCATTCATGTCAACAATTTTGTTAGGATTATTGCATTTAAGGTGGCTCGCTACTCAAGTGAAATGGTTGTTAACGCACATTCATGCGCAGCCAGGCAGGTACTATCTCTCGTGACGTCACCACAGCAGCACAGCTCTGCTGACACTTGTTCAGCATCTATTTTTGATTCTGAGAATTTCACGAGTCGGCCGCTTCGTTTGCAAATTGCGCCACTTCTATTGGGGTTAGTGACTTCCCGTTTGAAGCACTAGATGCACTATGATGAGTACTACAAGCAGTCGGGGTTTCAGCTTGATACTCAGAATAGAAGATTTTTACAGGCGATTTTACTCAAGCAGGTCTAATTTCTCAAAAATGACTTGGTAATAAAAAATAAATTGTATATCAATTTCAAGTGTGGTAGGAAGGGTTGTCTGTATTATCATATTGTACCCCACTATTTTTGGAAGTAAATGACAAAGAATTAAAAAATCCTATCTAGTCAATTTTTTTTAGCACCATGGTTTATAAAAAAAACTTTTATTCTGAGACCCTTGGAAAGTCCTTTAAACTAAATATATCTCTTTGAAATTGCAATCAGCTTTTCCCTTCAAGTGTCTTCTTTAATTTCATGCTTCATTGCATAATATGGGATGCATGACCACAGAATAGCAGGGAAAACTTCACAGTAAAAAATTTAAGAAAAATATTCAGTTTTTCAGGTTTGGTTGAACTGACTTTCGCGTGCATAATCTCAAATATTTTTTTTAAAAGGCTGGTAACGACCACTTTTTTTTGCATATCTTTGCTATAAACTATATTTTGGATCATTGTAAACTATTTTTGAGAAATCCTATTACGGAAAGTTCACGAGTATCGAGCCACCTTAAGATTAGGCCTAATTAAAGAAATCAAATATGAAAAGTAAAAAGGAGACATGTGGAGATAAAATGAGTCAGAGAAATAGCAATATCTGTCCACTTCCATACTCCTGAGGACCCAGTTACGTATCAACAACCTCAGAGACTGTAATAAACTGTTGAGAAAAGACAACTGCATGGAAAGGTATAGAAATAATGATGGAGAGGCCCAGGAGATTTTATAATAACTCTTTTCACTTCAACATTTACAAACTTTCATAAAACGTATAGTGTAAGTTGTATTGACAAGCACCTTACATGTATAAAACGTTGAATAACGTTTTTAAATGTTTGGTATTTAATTTGAGAGTGCTTGCTGTGAGGCTTTCTGGGAGACTACTTTAACCGATGTGGGTATTATACCGGAGGTATATATGCATAATAAAATTGGTCCTTACTGAATCTTGCTATGTTTCTATACGGGCTCAGGCCAAAAGTTTTTAGCATAGATTGTCTTAGTCAGATAGTAGACTTGTGAGAGAGTCAACTTTAGGGGCTGACCAGATGATCTTTGGGGGGGGCTATGGATATTTGGTGAAAAAAAAAGATTGTTTCCCACTTGACACTGAAAAAAAAGTTTGTTCAGCACATGGAAATAAAAAAAAAAGTTTGTTTCCACCTGTAGCTAGGGTACCGTAATGTTAAAATTCCGATAAAAAATTTTGTCACGACTACATATGCGAAAAAAATTGTTCGTTGACGCGCCGCGAACGAAAAAAAAAGTTCGTCCCGGGGGTAAATCCATAGCCCCCCCCCAACTATCGTCTGGTCGGCCCCTTATGTATTCTTTGTTACTTTTACCTATTCATTTTTAACTTTTGATACTTGCCGTACAGAAGCTCATGCTTTTATCCTTGGGATGGTTATCATTTTTATTGAGAAATAACATGTAAAGATCTATGAATTTGAATGAATATCATGGTATGATTTCTGACTTCCTTGCAATTTACCTAGTGATGTGAGCCTTGAATAGTACAATCCTCCTGCGTGAAAAAGTTTAGAAAAAAAAATTGCCTAAGTCCTGTCTTTTGGCTATATGAAGCCAGACAATAATTTGGTTTCACATTCTATTAACAGGTATGGTCTACGGAAGAAGAACAAGGTTCTGCAAACCAAGATTTCCTTAAAATGTTAATGAGCAGACCACATTGACAAACTTGGTTTGAGCAGGTAATCTCAATTGACATTTGAATCCTGACACTGAAACATCTGCAAAGTATCAAAAGCGCACCACCTTGATTTCAGAAGAGAAAGTGAATTTCAGCACAAAATTCATTGTGAAAGTTATGGATGAGACGTGGTTTCAATATGTGACAGGACAGGTTTCTTTTAATAATGTTAATTTACCTTGATGTCACACTGTAAATTCTGAAATTCTGATTTAGCTCAAATGATTGAGTGAGACAGTTGCACAATTTGTTTGAGCCATGATAGCTTGCTGTTTTGAGTAATGATAATATTTATGTTGTTATAACTTGCAAACAACAAGCTATCTTGGCTCAAAGGAATTGTGCAACCATCTCACTCAATCAATTAAGCTAACTCAAAATTTACAGTGCAGTGTATTTATGAAGTCAGGACACAAACAGTTACAGTGATCAGAAGAGATTCCCTTCAGACTTTATTTCTTATAAAAACACAATCATGATATCATCGTTACACAAAATAGCCTCTTTAAAATAGTTTGGATCACAGACATCCACCTTGGAATATGTACACATAATTCATATAATTCATATTAGTTTCTACAATAATACTTATATTTTTGACGTTGTGAAATATTTTATGCATCTACTTGTGCACTACAATGTCAATCAGCCACAATGAATCTATGAAGTTGACGATGAATGATTGAAACAATAAATTAAACAAAACAATGAGACTATTTATTACATGCTACCTCAACAGATAACGGTCACCACAATATACAGCATATTCATTATTTACAAAACAAAAATTGTTCAATGCTGACAAATTAATTAACTTGTTTTTTACAATTGTTTCACCCTGTATCCTGTATGAGATATTTACAATATCAGATAATTATCAATAGTGCCACCATTTAATGCAGTTTTTGCATCCAAATGGATAATGGATGAGATACAAATAGCGAGAGAGGAGCTATCATCTTATCACACATTTATGCTCAATTTATTTGCTTAGTACAGACACCCTGGTGCAATATGCGCAGAAGTTCTTAAGCAAGAAGTTTCCTGTTTGTGAATTTTCACTCATGTAGCAAAATACTGCAAACAATCTGACCCAATGGAGAATAGAGACAAAGTTATATCAGATGACTCTGTTGCTATATTTTTGTTGCTTCAAACTACTCCACCTTCAAGGTCCAATGTACAATTCCTTGTCAGCATGAATGAAGTGCAGCAATTATAAATTCCTGAACAACTTGCGAACATCTCTGCACTGGTAATTCTCCAAGAAGCAGCTGAAAAACACTCCTCCTTAGGTCCTGAAACTTTGGTATAAATATGGCTACCGGTGGATGTAACCCCATTAGTACCCCACAGCCTTCATAGGGATATATGTTTTATTTGTAGCCATCACATTTGACTTGATGCTAGATCGCAAAGATGAGCTCCTTCGATGACAGACATCTGTCGTCAGTTGAGTCGCCAGCGACAGACTGGGCTTTGATTCAGATCTGTAACGTGATTCATTACGAATACGCTCGAATGTCTTGCGAATGTGGCCGAGGACCTAAAATTAACAAATCAGAATTTGAAAAATTCGGAAAACATTTCAAACATGTGTGATGTAGGAGTGCAACTTACAAAACAATATGTGGATTGGGAATGTGCATTATGAAGGAAATTTCCACAAATAAGCTACAGGAATAAGGTTAAAGTTGAGCGATTCTTAGGATGGTCCTCATCTATTTACGGGGTTTTGTATAGGGAAGTTGAGAAAACATATTCATGTAAAATGTCTCTTCAGAGAAATTTTGTATAATGCCAGGTGAATGCCTTTTTTTTTTCCTAGCAGATTCTTTTTTACATTAAATGTCTTACAGAAGGAAATAAAATGACATTTTGACACAAAACATCTAAGCAACCCATAGAACAGGTAAGCCAATCAGTCAAATTGTAAAAATGAAGCTATATAGTACTATGTGTTATGTTTGGAAAGAATAAAAAATAGCCGTCGGAGATTCAAAAGTGTAGAAAATTGTGTGACAATGTGGCCAGTGACCACTGCCAAAAAACATGAAAAGCGTAGAGAGTTACGATATTTATAGAAAGATGAAAGCATGCAACAACAGAAATATCACAAAATTCAAAAACTGCATTGACCAAGATGTTTTGCAATTTGACAAACAGTCGCGAAACGACATGGATCAGTCTGAAGTCCAAACGAAGTCTTCATGCTGAGACTAGCCAACATTTAACCCTGGAGTACTCACGGGAAACCATCTTGATCAAGCAGCGTCTAGCCAACCTATGCAACTTCCTTCTTACCTCTCCATTTAAAAAGCAGAAAATGAGAGCCACGAAAAAACCCTGCAAGAAAGAAAAAAGTATATTAGTTAGTCTGGTTAATAATAAGTGGTTTTGTGACAAGAGAAAAGCAACTGGAATTAAGAACAGAGCCGACAACATTTTGAACTCTTTGACTGTGAGTTTGCATAACTACATACCAATTGGTGCATGTACAGTGCGCACATTTCTGAAAAATGCATGATAATTATGAAATTTGACAATTTAAAGTCCATGGTTTAAGTTAGTTTTAGAGGAGTCTCCAGAATTTTTGAGGTTTTGAGGAAAAATTTGCTTCTTCCTGATTTTATGCAAAAGTGTCGCAATGCTGTCGATCTCAATTTAAGAAAAAACCATTACCTGTAGATTAACAATGAGAAGTGAAATGACTTCAAAGACAGCTGCTCCTGGTGCTGAAGGGGGTGGACGATAAATGATCAATATCAGCTGGAGACCAAATAGAGGCACTAACACACAGGTTGCCTTTAAGGCCCTCCTGAAAACCAAAGAAAATTTGTCATATAAATGTTTCTTTTTAAAGACAACTGCGTGTTCCTTTTCACCAAACAAAAGGATTTATTCACAGAATTCTCACAAAGGGTAAGGGGTTGAACAAGGAGGTACTTCATTCTTTGTGCCAGTTAAGACTGATTCTATAAGATAAATTGATCAGTCATATGTCGAAGGATAGGAATACGTACAGGGACCTTTTCCAGAAAATTTATGTCAACCCTTGGGCCTTAGCCATAATTCTTATCCTCATGTTGGGTCTATTTTCACATCTGATGAGCTAGGCTATCTTTTTCTTAAAGAAATTCTTCATGTAAGTTGATCAGTTACACTTACATGATGAATTTAAGGCATGCATATTGTGCTGAAACAGCCATAACTAACATTTACGATGAAATACCAGCTTTCTCTTCTTTAATCTTGTTAACATTGTACAAAGTGTGCAAAAATAATACTATATGCAATGTTAGTTTGATTATTCCATGACCCACGTCCTCTTTTCCATTATTTCAAAGTTATTTTTGTGTATTTTCTCATCCGAAAATATTTGGCAATCAAGATTTTAATGCAAATCCTAATCTGGGCCAGTTGACCAATCTGGTAAATTGTTGAAATTCTATCAGTCAGCATCACTCTTGAAATGAAGTAAGTTGTACAAAATGAGTAGCTGAAGACATCGTGAATTACACCATGTAATGCTGAGACGTGGAAGGAGAGGGGAGTCAGAATTATATGATTAAACTATTACTTAGTGGTTTGTATACTTGTGTACCTGTACCATGCATTTGCTTAATAATACCATGACGGTTACCAGATGTCTGGCAATTGTCGTGATAATATGAAACAGCATGGGCTTAAATAACCACAATTCATGTTCATGCAAGAAAGAAAACTGACAGGAATAAAAAGCAGAAGGAATAGTACAGCGATGATAGATTCATTATTTCATATTTGCTACTGTTACAATAATATTGATAAAACAGTATTATATGATTAGTATACTAACACACACCCATAAAAGAATACATTAGATCTAATTCACATGAATATTGAAATCTAAAAAAAAGATGAATGCTCACCTGTAATTACTGGGCTCGTTTGGGTGCACCTGGATTTGTGTCATGAGTATACGCAATATGTTGACAAGAAAGACGAAATTGAGCTGAAAGGTGTGAAACAAAGGTGAGCCAGTTTCATAGTAATTCTTACATATCTCTATAAAAAGTCATAACCATTTTGTCTTGCAATAATTTAGCATCATACGTCATAGTTATTTAAAAGGCTTTTGATTTCAGAGCACTTATTTTGAGTGATTTCTTTAAAAAAGACTAAGTCTTGTCAAGGGAAAACTTTCTGTAAATTGCTGCATCTGGTTGATGAGAATAATGGTTTGCATTAAGGAAATGAGATTTACAAATGCAAAAGGACAAGTGATTATATTTGTATGTTTAAGGATATAAGTGATAATAACATTTAGGTCATCAATTCAGCATCAAAGAATCTCGGAGCTTGTTGAGGAGGCCATCCCCACCCTTTAATTCTCACCCTCACTCCTTCATGCCCTTATTCCCAACTTACTCTGGAGGTAAATCCCTTTATGTGTTTCGTAGTAATTCTTACAAATAATTACAAAAAGTCTGACCCTTTTGTCCGGTTATAAGAGCATCATACATCATGGGTATTAAAAAGGCTTTTCGATTCATTGAAAATGATTTTTCAAGGGAAAACTTTCTGTAAATTGCTACATCTGGTTAATGAGAATTATGGTTTGCATTACAGTAACGAGAATTACTAATGATTTTGAATGAAAAAGTTCAATTTGTCTATAAAAATTAACTGCAACTATCTTACTGACATGTGAGCTGAAGGGAGGGTCCAGGAGGGATATGCAAGTACAAGCATCTACTAGGAAAATGCAATGTGTTTTTCTAAACTGTTTGTATGAATATATTCTAATAATCACTGGTTTTTTCTTCCACTGTAGTTATTTTCATGATTAACAGACACTTACAACTAAGCTGATTAAATTTGGAATGTATATGATCCACTCGAAGTAACCAAATGGCATCACCCAGCAACTGTAAGAGAAACTCTTTAAGTTAAGTAACACAACCTAGTCTTGTCAATGTCATGCCAATAAAAGAGCACTCTCACATTAGACTGATACCTTAGGTGGCATGAGAATTAGCTTTTAGCAACATGATATTTGGTCTTTATGCCAGATCAGTGCCAGCAGTACAGCATCAATACAATGTCATATTAGTGCACATGGAATTTTCTGATGTTACATTTTGTTATACAAACAATGTATTGCAAGAGATTACCACGCCACAAAATTGCTAATGTAAAAACACAGAAGCACAGAAGCAGTGTTCGAAATAAGGGGGGGGGGTCAAGGGGGTTTTGGCCCCCCCCCCAAATGCTCTTGGGACCCGCTCAAATACATTTTTCAGAAGGACCCAGAGGGGGTCCTCAAAAAACCCCCAAATACTGAATTTGTTCAGAAGAATAAGCCTGAAGCCCCAGTAACGCCTTATCGGCTAACAACAACTTCTTGTGATTTATATTCACAAGCAATAGGGTAATGGAAACCCATTTTCTGGAATAAAATATGCCTTTAAAATGCCAAGAATTTACTTTTAGAGCATTTGAAGCTCTTCGGCTCCTGGTGGCCCCATGACGGCACGCTGATCCTCAGTTACGTGGGCTTCTTTCCTTCGGGCCTTGCAACTGAGAGACCCCTCCAAATAACATGGCCTATTTCGACCACTGCACAGAAGTATGAATTAGTATTCTAGAGTTTCAAATATTTTAATGTGTTTACCTGACATCTTCAATGGATGTGTGTATCAGGCTGTATATTGAGACTGGCAGCCATGGAACACCTGATAAAGCAATCATCGTGACCAACAGTTAGAAAAACAATACAAATTTGTCACGCTCAATATCAAGAAGTTCAAACAAAATGTTCTAAAATTGTAAAAACATCTGAAATGCATTTAGGAGATGTCAAGGCAAACACCTCAGTTATTGCATATAATTTTTGTCAGGCAGTTCTGATGTTTATTTAACCACAGCAATAGAATAACTAAAGAAATACAATTTTTTGTCGTAACTGATCAGATATTTTTGAAAACTGCTTATTCAAAATCCAAGTAAACTGACATTTTCATTTTGTATACACATGTAATGAACATAAAATGCTCAATTCGGTCAAATGAAATTTAAGTGGAAGCTCTTATCTAATCTCCATTCAAGTAATTCTCTTAAGAGCAATTATCTGAGAAAATCAACCGATTTCCAGAAAATTTGGAATGTGCCCCGTCACGGAATCGTTTCATACTTTGTAGGATTGAAGTATTATGGGATAGGAGTTCTCGAGAAAAATTTTGGACCTGTCAGATTATTGGTTGCCATGGTAACCATGGCTCCATTATTTAGGGCCAAATGAGGTAAATTGGGAAAAACGAAAAGTCAAAATTATGCATATTTAGCTCATATTTCCACCTGAAAGGTGGTAATATATCGCTGCACTACTCATTGTGTCTCGAATAGTCACTCTTGAACTGAGTAATGGCATTGTATTTTTAAATCTGGGGTCAATGGGGTCTGTGTAATTACGACCTAAAAAAGGTATCTTCGAGGCTAAGGAGAATTAAAAAAATTTCCCATATTTAAGGGCCTCATATCTTCTATGGAGGTACTAGTTGAGCAAAACAAAGCATACACATGATGAAACAGAACATTCCTCTACAATAATCAATAATAAAATCATGGAGTAACCACAGATTGAACTTACGAACAAAGGTGGCGCCACCTATGTTTTTGGATATTTTGAGATTTGGCAAAAAAGGCTTTCGATTAAGTGGTGCCACATATACAATTATTGTTTCAGAAATCTCAGATTTATTTTTGGTACATTTCAATTATAAGTCTAACATGGCAGGCCATCACTGTTGCCATGGCAACATTGTAAAGTCAGTAGCAGCGCCCCCAAGTGAGCATGTTTGCCAATTTCCTCAAAAACGCCACTTTTTCATGAAAATAGGCAAGTTTGAAGCCACTGGTACCTGGGTAATGGTAATATATGGCTATATTATACATTGTACCTGGACTGGTCACTCTTTAACTATGAATTGGTATTGTATTTTGAAATCTTGGATTAATAGGGTCTGTATAGGAAGGGCCCAAGAAATCTATGATTGAAGTTAAGAAAATTGCATAAAATTTCACATTTTTAGAGCTTTTTAGGGGCTCATATCTTCTATGGAGGTATTAGCTGGTGGAAACAAAAGGTCCAAACTATGAAACTGACCTTTCCTCTAAATGAATCAATAATAAAATCATGGTGGAACCATATATTTAGCTTACAAATGAAGGTGGCGCCATCTATGTTTTTGCATGTTTTAAGATTTTACGAAAAACGCTTACAATAAAGTCATGCCACATATACAATTATTGTGTCAGAAATCTCAGATTTCTTTTTTGGTACATTTGATTTGTTACTCAAATATGGTAGGCCAGCATTGTTGCTATGGCGGCATTTGAATGCCAGCAGCAGCGCCCCCAAGTGAGCATATTGCCAGTTTCCTCAAAAACGCCACTTTTTCATGAAAATGTGCAATTTCTAAGCCACTGGTACCTGGGAAATGGTAATATATGGCTAAATTATACATTGTGCCTGGACTAGTCACTCTTTAACTATGTATTGGTATTGTATTTTGAAATCTTGGATTAATGGGGTCTGTGTTAGAAAGGCCCAAGAAATCTATGTTTGAGGCCAAGAAAATCGCACAAAATATCACCTTTTTAAAGCTCTAGAGGTATTAGCTGGTGGAAACAAAAGGTAAACATTATGAAACAGACCTTTCCTCTAAATGAATCAATAATAAAATCATGGTGAAACCATATATTGAGCTTGCAAATGAAGGTGGCACCATTCATGTTGTTGCATATTTTGAGATTTTCCGATAAAGGCCTTCAATGAAGTAATGCCATATATACAATTTTTGTTTTAGAAAACTCAAGATGCCACTTTTTCATGAAAATAGGCAAGTTTGAAGCCACTGGTACCTGGTAAATGGTAATATATGGCTATATCTAGTACTGTGCCTGGACTGGTCATTCTTTAACAAGTGTATTTGTGTTGTATTCTGAACTCTTGGATTAATGGGCTCTGTGTCAGAAGGGCCAAAGAAATCTGCGTTTGAGGCTAAAAAACGGGAATGAAATTGCACATGTTTTAAGCCTCATATTTCTATTGGTGTGCAAGGGGAAATTTGGGGTACACATGATAAAACTGACCTTTCCTCTATATTAATCAACAATAAAATCATGGTGGACCATAGTTTGAGCTTATGAAAAAAGGTGGCGCCACCTATGTTTTGCACATTTTGAGATCTTGCAATAAAGGGGTGCCACACATACAATTACTGTGTCAGAAATCTCAGATTATTTTCTGGTACATGATATGTACCATTTCATTTGTTGCCCTAACATGGCAGTCTATCACTGTTGCTTGTCAACCGTACCCCCAAGACAAATTTCCTCAAAAATGCCTTTTTTTCTTGAAAATGGCCCAATTCGAGACACTGGTTCTCACCGACAAATATAACAAGAAATTTAAATTTTTAATGAAAACTGTTTCTTTCCAACAATATTTTCAATTTAATTTATATTTAGACCTGTTACCCCATATCAATATGTTATTTGCTCTTCTAATTTTAGGTATTCTTAAAGTTGAATCTCACACTTCACACAAAATTTCAAATAGATAAGAATTTTATGAAATTTGGCCAAAGCATTCTTTATGAGGCCTGATTTCCACTGGGTAAGATTCCTGGTGTCTGAAAAGTATATTGTAGAAATCAACCAGCACATCAAATTTTAAAAACATTTTCTCTGACTCGAATTAGTAGAAAATTGAGCATTTTCAAAACAAACAGACAATATGGAGGTTACAGATACGAATCATAAGAGGCTAAGGGTATGCTTGCGTCGGACAGCTCTTTCTTTTAAAAAGACATTGGATCTGCTGCTGTTTAAGAACTTTTTATTTGAAAAAGTCCATGTTAGAGCAAGAGGTAGATTGACCTCAGTCCCAACTAAGTGGTACACAAATTCAAGTCAAATCATCACCACAGGCCTGTGAAAGATCCTTCAATTTGACTGAAATACAACTTTTTCTGACTTACACTGAGCACCATTAAAAACGCAACATTGCAAAATGGCTTAAAACCGTACATCCTCTTGTAGTATCAAAATGCACCTTCATCAAAATCTGCTTTATCCTTAATATTTTTTTCCAAAAACATTCAATGGAGAGCTTTTGGAAGTCTTGTACCGATTATGTTAAAATTTCATAAGAATAATTCAATTCAATATGCAACAAAACCAATATTTTCATTGGTGAGTTTTCTATTGAAGAGCAATGAGTGAACTGAAGTTTCAAAAAGAACTCACTAGAATTATTGCTATATGGCGAAATGTGAACTATATTTCACAAAAGTTACCAATATGCATTGTAAGACCAGCAGTGAGGTCTGTGACAGATTTGAAAATTATTGAACAATTAGAATTCAGAAAATTGTGTTGTCTAACGATGTTCAGCATACGATTTCGACACAACCGCTCATTTGAACCTAAATTTAAGGATATGAAAAACACACTATGAGTATGCTAAGATAATATCAGTGCTGATGATTTTGATCACAAAGGAAGTCATGAACAAAATACTTGCACTTAATACAGTACTTGGATAGCAATCTCTTGGCTAATGCATCGGACAAAGTGTCCAAATCAAAGTGATACCTCCAAATGTTCGACTCAAGCAATCTTTATCCTTTCATGTAAAATGGCATTTTTGAGGAAATTGGCAAACATGGTCACATGGGGACGCTGCTGCTGACTTAGTAATGCAGTCATGACAATGTTGATGACCTGCTATATATATGTTAGGACAAAAAATGAAATGTACCCGAAAAAAAAACTGCAGATATCAGGCACAATAATTATATATGCGGCACAACTTCACTGAAAGCCTTTTTTGGCGAAATCTCAAAATATGCAAAAACCTAGATGGCGCCACCTTTGTTTGTAAGCTCAATGTATGGTTCCACCATGATTTTATTATCGAATCATTAAGAGGAAAGCCAGTTTCATAATGTATACCTTTGTTTTCACCAGCTAATACCTCCATAGAAGATATGAGCGCCCAAAAAGCTCTAGAAATGTGATATTTTGTGCGATTTTCTTGGCCTCAAACATAGATTTCTTGGGCCTTTCTAACACAGACCCCATTAATCCAAGATTTCCAAATACAGTACCAATACATAGTTAAAGAGTGACCAGTCCAGGCACGATGTATAATTTAGCCTTATATTACCATTTCCAAAGTACCAGTGGCTTAGAAATTGCCTATTTTCATGAAAAAGTGGCGTTCTTGAGGAAACTGGCAACATGCTCACTTGGGGGCGCTGCTGCTGGCATACCAATGCCGCCATGGCAACAATGCTGGCCTACCATATTTGAGTAACAAATCAAATGTACCAGAAAAGAAATCTGAGATTTCTGACACAATAATTGTATATGTGGCATGACTTTATTGTAAGCGTTTTTCGTAAAATCTTAAAACATGCAAAAACATAGATGGCGCCACCTTCATTTGTAAGCTAAATATATGGTTCCACCGTGATTTTATTATTGATTCATTTAGAGGAAAGGTCAGTTTCATAGTTTGTACCTTTTGTTTCCACCAGCTAATACCTCCATAGAAGATATGAGCCCCTAAAAAGCTCTAAAAATGTGAAATTTTATTCAATTTTCTTAGCTTCGATCATAGATTTCTTGGGCCCTTCCTACACAGACCCTATTAATCCAAGATTTCAAAATACAATACCAATTCATAGTTAAAGAGTGACCAGTCCAGGTACAATATATAATATAGCCATATATTACCATTACCCAGGTACCAGTGGCTTCAAACTTGCCTATTTTCATGAAAAAGTGGCGTTTTTGAGGAAATTGGCAAACATGCTCACTTGGGGGCGCTGCTACTGACTTTACAATGTTGCCATGGCAACAGTGATGGCCTGCCATGTTAGACTTATAATTGAAATGTACCAAAAAAAAATCTGAGATTTCTGAAACAATAATTGTATATGTGGCACCACTTAATCGAAAGCCTTTTTTGCCAAATTTCAAAATATCCAAAAACATAGGTGGCGCCACCTTTGTTCGTAAGCTCAATCTATGGTTCCACCGTGATTTTATTATTGATTCTTGTAGAGGAAAGGTCCGTTTCATCATGTGTCTGCTTGGTTTTGCTCAACTAGTACCTCCATAGAAGATATGAGGCCCTTAAATATGGGTAATTTTTTAAATTCTCCTTAGCCTCGAAGATACCTTTTTTAGGCCGTAATTGCACAGACCCCATTGACCCCAGATTTAAAAATACAATGCCATTACTCAGTTCAAGAGTGACTATTCCAGACAAAATGGGTAGTGCTGCGATATATTACCACTTTTAAGGCGGAAATATTAGCTAAAAATGCGTAATTTTGACTTTTCATTTTTTGCAAATTTGCTGATTTGGTCCAAAATAATGAAGCCATGGTTACCATGGCAACCAATGATCTGACCGGACCAAAAAATTTTTTCTGAAGTCTCATGCCATAGTACTTCCATCCCACAAAATATAAAACGATTCTGTGACGTACCACATTCCGGTCGCGGGTTGATTTTCTCAGATAATCGCTCTTAATTGAAAACCAATGGTATGAAAGGCAATCTCACCCCAGCCCAAGATGTAAAGGGGCATGAGAGAGCGGGGCGGCTCAAAGGCATTGACTATGAGGCGGTGAAGGTAGAAGCCCTCCAAGCCCATCCAAAGGAAATTGGCGCTCCTGCTGTAACGGGTCAGCACATAAAGCAACTTGCAACCTCCCTGAAAGAAGAACGAGAAGAAAGAATGGAAAATGAGGCCCTTGAATTCTTGGCTCCTCAACCTTGGCTCCTCCAGCTTATCTTCTTCGGTCTGTCCTTCTGCCTGCTCCAAGCCAGCTGGATGGAAATAGAAGTCCACAACTTTAGCGGACAGTGCCGACTTGATCCCAAATGCAGCTTTACAGCCAATACACACAGTGAAGGGTTGTATTTGAAGAGCATTGTAACAGTGGATCAGATAGTTAGAGGGGAGATGTAGAAAAATATGTGAAATCATATGCTATTTTGTAGTATGGCAGATCAATTGGTAAAACATATATTGCTGTGGATAGAGAGATATAGGGACAATCTAAAGAAAGATAATCGATAGATAGACAAATAGATAGATAACGCAGAAAACTATTTAGTACATACAACATCAAGTCTTTATACATGATGATCCTAAAAGTTAGCATTAATGTAACCTTTTAACAAAGATTGAGAGATCCCGATTTATGACTTACGGAATTTGTGTGCATCAAAGACTGAGTGGCAGGCTTAACGAGTCGATCATAGAAGACAAGAAGGTCCCAGAGAATGAAAACCACCGCACTGAAGATGAATGAGACGAAAAGGTTGATGTGCAGGCGGATGCGGTGCTGGTTCCGAAGGGACCTGTTGAAATTGAAATATCAGACAAGGGGAAAGCTATAATTTGGTTGAGATTAAGAAAGTTATGAAAGAAAAGTAAGATGCAAATAATTGAGATAAGAATATTTGGTTTACTTTGTTCTCAATAGTTTACTTCGTTCTCAATAGTTAAGAGACTATTGATGTGTTCCCTGCAAAAATGATTTCCATTCCCATTTTAAGACTACATGTTCGTTTCTTTTCTGTTGAATTTGGCGGCAACATTTTGCTTGTTTTACAGTGGCTGTAATAAATCCAGGATCATTCATACATTCCTGGCATTTCATAAATTTTTCTTTAGTTTGTTTTATCTATTCATTGCTTTTCTCTGCTGATGGCCCCTGCGCCCATTCATGGGATATATCCGTTCCATTACTAAGACCACATCATCTGATAATTGAAAGAAATGCATCTTGACTGCAGCTCGGATGCTTTTATATATGACCATAAAGGCATATAGTGTCCATGTAATGTCCTTTCAGATGGCCATCTTATGAACAAAGCTACCATCTGCAAACAGCCATTTCCTCCACACTGACATGGAGACATTCACTGGTGCAGTCATTCTGTGTCCAAATTTTTTCATTCTGTCGATGGCATTTGATCGTATCAGATCTATACCTCAAATTAATCTGGGCAATAGTAAGAATGGTGAAAAGTATGTGTATGTATATTAGACTCATTATATAATAATGTATGCGTTTATAATTATCTATCAGTTGTTATCTCACAATTTTTATTAGGTCTGCGCCAAGGGATTAAACAATCGTAGCCAACAGTTAAAGACTTTGCCATCATTTTTATGTTATGCCTCAATCATACTGGTAACAAAAATGTGCTGAAATCCTTTTTGTTGATATGAACTCTAGATCACATCCATCACTAAACTTCAGCAGCTTTACTGCCTCTTTAAGACACAAATTATGGGATTGTGTTTCTGTCTTGGTTTTTTTTTTACTATGTCAGACTATATTGTGACTTCAATGTGTTGACATATTTTTTCACAACTTTTTCAAAAAGGTAAGATTTCACTTTTGTCAAGATGAAATAGAATTGCTATTTGATATACAATTTCCAGAAATGTTTTAGTGCGTATTTCAGAAGTGTCTCCAGGTATCAAATGTTGTTCAAATTCAAATGTATTATAAGTGGCAAGCACTAATTTGATTGTCATCATCAATAAAAAAAAAGCATTTTGATTTTGATTTCATGCACATTATACAAGGTTGCCTTTAAATCTCTGAATGAGTGTGAATAGTGAGTAAATTAATTTGGACAACATGCTAGAAAGTAGCCTACGGCTGGATTGGGCATTCCTAAAATGCAAGGTCAGGTAAAATTCAATGTCTTAACTGCTCTGAAATATTCCTTGAGTGTCAATGAATTATCACTGCAGATGTGAGCTTCTAAGAGTTTATGTTTTTGCTTAGAAGTGACATCAACTCATATAGAAACCAGAAGTTATTCAGAATTTATTCTTGTTCTTCGAGCTTGAATGCTAGATCATCTGGATACTTTAATGCATTGTTAAAAATCTGAAACACCACCATGCTGCTGCCTTCATTTGCACAAAGGTGGTACCAAACCCATCATTCACAGAAGAACCTTTTCTTGACAAACATCTTCCAAATATAGATCCATTATACTTCTGACATGCCACAAAGGAAAAGATATATAAAATAAATAGTGACTACTTTTAAGGAATTGTTGTATACAGTATGGAATTTCTGGGAAAGCCATATATATGATACCAGACAATTTCTGATTTGCTGGGAAGAAGCTATGACAAGTTACAATGTATTAATATATTTTTATGTAGGGCATATAAGGCATATTCTGCTAGGAATGTTAATAAGAAAAGAGGCAATATACAAATGAGGCAGCTCGGTCGTGCAAATACAGCCTATCACTATAATTGCCCACCAGATATAATATGCTTCTTTGCAAAGTGCCCTGCTTTTTCAGACATCAAAGGTGTTTGGCATTTTGCAATCCTAAACTTGTGAGCAGCTATTCCTTTTAGGAGTTCAAAGTCACAGGCTACGGCTACAACTGCAGGGCAAACAGCTGGGATCTTTAAGCAACACTTCCAAGAATATGACGTTCATCAAACCAACTACTACTTCCAATGTTATGTCAATATTTTGCTGGTAGTGGCAGTTATTAATTGCTTGAGGGGAAAAATTAGTGCCTTGTGATGATGAGTTATAAAGTTGATGAATGTAGAGAACCATTCAATGTTTCTGGCAGATGAAAAGGAATTCGATGTAAGTGTATCTTAAAGTTGACAATTTTGCATGTCGTGCTGCGCCTCATTCTGGAGGTCAACTATCACCCATTTGTATATTGAATCATATCTCAAGCTGTGGCTTACTCACAACTATATTAAGTGAGGTTCCTGCATCAAGAACCAACTGTGTGTAATGTGTAACTGTGCCCCAGATCTGATTTCAATAACATATGATATGACCATGATGAGAGAGTGCAGCCCAAGTTTGAGCTGGAACTTTACCGCTGCATTGACAGTTGATGAAACTAATACACATGTAATTTGATACAGGACATTTAATAAGAGAATTTAGGAGATTGATCTATACTTACTTGTAAGCACAGAAGATGATTACTGAAGGAATTAGAATTGCCAGACTGATCAGGTTGCAACTCACACCCACTACAATTCCAGTCTTGACATGCTGAAATTGAAAAACAAGAATTTGTTTTTCCCAGAAAGGTTAGCAACTGAATCAAAGATGAATGCTATAATAACATATAGTAGCTTAAAATCTAATTATGAAGACATGCAAAACAGAACATAAAGTCTTGTTGGTAATAATGCTGATTCAGTAGGTGATTTGTGGAGTGTCTAAAGAACACAAGTGTTGGAATGATTAATTATGACCTTATGCAACAAAACTGTAACAAATTTGTTAAATTATGTATCTAGGCTTGACTATTAATTCAGTATAACACCTTAATATTTGTTCTACTGCCATTTCTTTGTGATATATATTTGACATTTATATATATATAGCTTTACATGAATAGCTGGTAGGGTGTGAAGGTTAAGGGGCTTTTTTCATTTATAATTTGCATCAAATTTCCTTTTCTTGTAGTTTGAAGCATTTGAAATAATCCAGTAGATTGCATTCTTCATGACATTTAATTAAGCTTTCTGTGACAGATTCTGCTTGCAGTGTCAAGCAGAACAAAATATGCTTTTCAGTAAGGATGCTGTCACATTTGCTCATTGAAACAATGGAGTTTATTTCCTCCAGGCACGATTATTTATGTCACAATAGATTTATTTCTTATTGAGTATGGAAATAAAATTGTATAGCTATTGTGGTTTGATTCTCCAGGTGTTGCTTCTGGTTATGTCAAGAATATGTTTTGAATAGAGCAACATGGAATATGGTACATTGTTTTTTGGAGACAATTCAACACAAAGGCAAGAACACCTTCAGGCAGCTCCTGTTTCCTCTGTGCCTTTTGGGAATAATCGTGTGGTTTGTCTCTGACGGAGTCACTTTTACCTGTTTTTATAGAATAATTGTTTCCTGGGTCCTTAAGTAAAACTGATTAAAGAATTACTTTAAAGGCTGCTTAATTGCAAGATCAATTGAACTTATTCCAGAAAATGTTTTATGGTAAAAGACCAAGACAGCAAACATTTTCCTTCAAGTGAAGATGGTCACAGCGCCTTGACCTGGTCAGAAATATCAGTAACGATTCTCCTCAACTAAAACAGATGAACTCGAACCTAAGCCTTCAATCTATTGATATAACAATGCCCACTATAACAGGCAAAGGGTGTTTCTATTGACACTCGAGAAAATCTTTTGCTGGTTACTTCAGACAAATACATGTAGCTGCTGTAATTGTCGTCTTACATGTCTTTCTAGCGAACCAAATATGGCGGAATAAGAAATTATATAAATATCTTTTTTTTTAAAATAAGGAAAATATTCTCCAGATCTGAGAAACAAGTTATTGATTAATAATATTGCATGATGATATCATGAAGCTGGCATTACCGGCGAACCTTTTGTTTTACTGTATAACAGAAAAGTAAAAGCAGCCATAGTGGATTTATTTTCGTCTTCCTTTTTATGCAACAAAGGGTTCAATGACACCTAGTTGTTAATCTATAATTGGCAGTGGTTTAGGATGTGAAAACAAATTCTTTAGAGGTTAGATTAACCTCTAGAAGGATAAAGAAGCTTTAAAAGGTAAACCATTTGTCTAGCCATGTATCTAGCCCATACCCCTGTGTCTGTGCATCGCGTGTAGTTTGTCCATTCCATCTTCATGGCAGGGTGCCTGTACCAAGTTCCATTGGCCAAACACTGTTTGGTAGCCTTGACTGAAAAAAATAAGAAGATATATTTCATGAGATAAATCAAGTTTGAATGAAAGAGCAACCGAAGCTGTGTAGCTGCAGAGGCAGGAAGACCCACTGCACTGTGGCAAAACAGGACGAGGGTAACTGAGTTACCCTCGTCTCATTTGCTAAAATAAAATGAAAAATGTAGGTCATCCCATTGGATCCCATGTTAAAAGAGGACAAAGGTAACTGCTTTTCCAATTATACACAGACGAAGGTAACTGCATGTGATGACGAGGGTATTTGCAGCTAAATTGTGTATTAAACAGCTTTAAACTAATGCAGTTTGGCAGAGGCTGATTTTATGAAATTGAGAAATGTAATAATAACACCTGAGATTATCAATGCCCAAAAATACCAATGCAATTCTAACCGAATTTAGGCCTTCAAAATGTTATTTTCAGACACATAATATAATAAAAAGATGTAAATGTTATAAATGATGTTTTGTGCAGTTATTTTATTTCCATCATGTTCAAATCTTTGAGTATATAAATCCAATGTTGAAAGGATCTGTGATGGGCATTTCTGCCATAGTTTCAGACATCCATTGCGTCATTGCTTTGCACTCTATGAGCCTTCATTATCCCCAGTGCATTTCAACAAGACATAGCGCTACAGACATCCATCTCAATCTTTTCGGCCCACAATTCATGGTTTGAACAATTTGCAAGATTTCAGCTTAGTATATTACACACAAAATCTAATACAGACAGGCATTGAGAAAAATACTAAAACTTAATTAGTCAAAAAGTATTTCAGTGTGCAGTCCCACCTCCCCCCGTTCTACCATCTTTATGTAGCTTAATTATTTTAGATATCATTTCACTCATTTATAGCTCCTCCCAACAAGCAGAAATCATTGCCGTGCACTCTTGTCACTCTCACAACCACATTTAACTGATATTTCATTTCCTTCAAAATGAAGATGTGGATGGAAAATACACAGAAAGAGTAGGTATATTACAGCCAAACACTTTGATATAGAATTAGAGTGGACTGTGGCACTGTGAAAAAGGCACTTTGTGACTCATGATAGCTGATGAAGTGTCATCTTCTCTACTTTCAACATGGGAAACATAGAGGAAGTTTGATTAGTCATGATCAAGAGAAGGCCATTTGACTTGTCATAACTGATTTTAGAATGAAAATCAGTAGCATAATCCTTTCGTTTGGCTGTCACCAACAAGTGGGATAAGTCTTCAATCAAATTAATTTGGTTTGATCATGACTAATCATCAGCATGATGACACACAAAGTGCCATTTTCACAGTGCCACAGTCCACTCTAATTCTATATCAAAGTGTTTGGCTGTAAGGAGGGAGACATGGAGTGACAAGAGCCACGAAGGAGAGGGAGGTACAAAGTGATGGAGTAGGCAGACTTTTTGATGTCTCCAAAATGGATACTTAAGGCAATGTTGATACCATTCCCACATATTATTGATATATCTGTGCCATGATATCCCGAAAATGTGAGGACTAATCCCTCATGCCAGGTTTTGGGAATATGGTGCCAGTTTGCCAGTGATTATTCAAATTTTTGGAAAAGTATCCAAAAACTAGCAACTTATAATGATGCCATATGAACCTCGTTGCATAACTTGTAAAGAAGAAGAGAACCATCATTACAAAAATGAGTAGATTCATCACCAAGAAATCAATATTATTTACCTGCATTGGAAAAACATGTTTGAGGGTGTCATTGCAATGATTGATGTGGTTGTCAGCTAGATAAAAATAAAAATTGTACAATTCTAACAGCAAAAGTAAAACACGCAGACTCAAAGTATTTGACTATTATAATAGATGACAGTTGTCAGGCTACAGCACCCTGCTTCAGTTGCGAGTGTTAGCCTGCTTATGGGTCATTCTCAAATTTCGGGACAATTTGCGTCACTCTAGCTCCCTGACATTAATATGAATGCGATAAATATCTGAAGCGTCACTCTGAATCTGTTATTCAAATTTCTCCTTAGAACCACTGCATTTGGAGCAAAAAGTCATTCATTAGACTTTTTTTAATGCATTATGTCCAGAAATCCGTGCAAAATCAATGGTTTTTCCTTGTCACTGGACCTGACATGACAAAATCAAGTGTTCATTTTCCTCCTAATATACCATTATTTTCAAAGTTTCTTTGCACGATTCATGGGAATATAGACTTGAATTTATATTCAGTTCATATTCAATTTTTTTTTGGTATAATTTCATTGATTAAATTGATACAATAGTTGTGTCACTAATTTATGTCAATTTTTTTGTCCCCTCCGTTACTTGCCATAGCTCTGTTCGTTTTTTTTTTTATGAGCTATTTTCACTGAATATCATCAGACGCATGTGCGCCATAGTACCACTGCCTTGCAGACTTCATAAAACATGTATTCAATAAATTATGACATAATGTTCATAAAAAATGTTTTTGGTCCCACTAAAATGTCCCCTCCGTTTCCTTCATTTCCAAGCTTACCAATGATAATTTTACAGAGCGATTTCATGTATATGTTGCTGAGGGTGGCAGGTTCTAATATTCTGCAATTATTTTGTCTAATCTCCAAAATAAAAAGCAGTAACGAGCGAAAAGCAAAAAATTGTTCCCCTCCGTTACCGTCCACTCCGTTACCAGATCATGAGCAAGAAATCGACATTTGGACCAAAAAATCTACTGATACGAGATGAAGTACTTCTGAAAATAATAGTTACATCAATCTTTTATCATTTTTCCTTTTGTTGCTGTTCCTACAGTTGGTTTTTTACATCAAAATTCCCCTCCGTTACCACATTGTCCCCTCCGTTACAGGACAATTTTCCTATACCCGTTGTCCCGAAATTTGAGAATGGCCCTTATATGTCAGACTGTAGGACTTCTCTTTGCTACACCATACAAGTCACAAGTACGGTACAGGCAGAGCATGATTTGCTCAACCAAGTCTTAGTCTCTGCTATTATTTTCCTGCTGTAAAGTCGGGGGGGGGGGACAAAACAGTGCATCAACTACATTCGTATGAGATTATAAAATTTTAGGATAGTCCATTAGTTTATAAAAGAGCCAGACAGGGTCCTCTTGTAGGCTGTGATAAATAAAACAGGAATTTGTCTAGTTGGATGAGGATGAGGTTACTAGAATATAGACCAATATCAACACATATTTAGATTTCAATGATAGTCAACAAATATTTCAAAAGGATTCCACTTCCGAAAAATTGTCAAATTTAGAAGATTATCAAAGCTTATGACACAACTGCATGATAAAGTTGCGACAAACAAATATGAAGACATCAACTTGGCGTTATATCAACCCAAAACCTGCACTTTACAGTAGATTGCCTGGAAGCATTGAGTGGCGGAGGCAGAGGTCGAGGCAGAGGCACCTTGATCCATTCCACAATCCAGATATTGAGCTCTGATAGACTATGTGAAATTTAATTCTAGCTCAGTTTGCAATGGCCGTGATTTTAGCTATGAACCGACGCACATGAAGTGGTCTGATTTATAATTTGTTTTAGCAAAATTTACAGACCATAACAATGGATATTCAGTGATGTCAGTGCATATTCCCATATATAAGAAGTTAGTTGATGTCAGTGAGCACTGCATGTACAATGAAGTTAAAAATTATTGAACTGATCATCCTGAAACGAATACAAGATATACTGACCAGTTTTACTGGCTTAATGATGACTTTCTAGCACATTTGGATAAAAATAAAAAGGGCAAATACCCTCGTCATGTCAACAAGCATGGTCGCAGTTACCCTCGTCTCGGGATGCAGTTACCCTCGTCATTTTCGTGTTGCTTTAAGGCATTTCTTGATTGTTAGAGACTGAATTCAAACTGGCTCTTCTTAGAAATGATACAGTGACCATGTACTACCTGAATATCAGTTAACACAAGCAGCAGGCTCAAAATCAATGTTACATAATATTTAAGGCTAATTCAGAGACGAGGGTAACTCAGTTACCCTCGTCTTGTTTTGCCACAGTGCACTGACTACTTTAATTCCACTTTATCTTCATTCTTGAAAAGCAGCTCAGCCACTCTATTCAGAAGGTTGACGTCAAACACCCTGGCCTTTCCCAACTTTGTGACTTGGTAAGTGGGAATTAGGAATAAAAAAAGAGTGAAACCTGAAGCAGGCCAGCAGTGTGGTGGCATTACATGATCAGCATGCTGGGCATCTGCTAGACCCAATGTGCAGCTGTATAACATACAAACAGAAACCCAGAGACGCAGCTGAACACTACACTAACAGTCTTCAAACACTGTTCAATCCTTTCACAGAGGATAAATGGTCTGCTATCCGGGCAAGGACACCATCAAAGGCCTGTAATCGTACTGAGCAAAAAGGTGTCATGATCTACTCCCATGTGAACATAAACCATTCGGGCAATTGTACTTGAACTTATTGGAAGCTGCTGGAGGCCAGACCGCTTCAAGAGGCTTAACTTGTTTGCCTTGGGGCCACAAAATACCTGATAGGGTGGCGGCGGGTGAAGTTATCAGCACAACTTCATCACACTGCACTGCCTTGGCAACTGAGTGGTCCATAGTGGATACTGAACTGGTCTCTTTAAGCTTGTGTAGCCTGTTTATGGCTTCAATATTGCCCAATGGCACTCCCTGGGTAGTTGTACCTGAGCCAAGTCCAACTGAAAACATTTCAGCTTTCTGCTACCTCTTACCCACACATAAAACATTGCTGCTGATGTGAGGCTTGTGGTAACTTTCACAGTAGCCCTGGACCCCTGTGGGACAGGGGTCATGAATCGTCCTGGAAAATCATGAGATTTGAAGGACATGGCCTGGGAGAATGAAATTTTAACCTTTTATCCCATAGTTTTGAATCAAATTGATGGTACATTTGAAAAGTTCACCTTTTTTGCTGCTGACTGCACCTAATTTGATCTTCTTTAGTCAAAGGGATAAATGTAAAATATTCCATTGAAACTGAAGAAGTGGTTTTTATCCTTATACACAGGGAAAATGGCCACTTCTTATTGGTCCAAAGTTGGTGATGTCATAACACACATCTATGACGTCATAGCTAGTATTGGTGACGTCACAATGGTGACATCACACTTCAACATGAGGCAGATGACTGACTCTCACAATTTTTGGGTGCATTACTCATTTAAATGTGATTTTTACAAGACACATCTTTGTGGAATAGCTTTGAAAAGTTGTGCCGTCAGCAGGGAAATATGTGGGCGACACATACACAAAATTTTATCAAATTTGGATGAAAATTGACTGCTTTAGAACAAATCTCCTGCCTTCAAGTAAAAAACTCAAGATTTTCAATGGGAACGACCCATGACCCATGCTCACGCATGGGCCCCAGGGCTACTTTCACAGCATGTCTGGAAATGCGGAATCTTGAAGATGATGTTAGCTGCAAGGATTATCATGTTGATGAATACTTCTAGCACATTATTTCCTCTTTGACTACTCTTAAAAAATCATACTGGCATAAAGATTTTATAGGAATCATATAATCATACAACTTGCACATCTCCGGTAATGCGTTTATGCTTCCCTTTCTTGTATTTATTATAATTATTGTTCTATACTTTTCCTTTACATTTAGTATGAATAAAGATTATTGGCTAGATGGACACTGCTCTTGACATTGCAGATTCTATTGCTTGCTTGCCACTTCTGGAACTCTAATGAGGCAGAATATCTTCTCTTGTATTCAAGTGGCAGAGAATGCCAGAGTGGATATACAGGCTGATAATCTGAACATCCTTGACATAATTAGAGCACAGAGTGTTTACTTGCTACATCCTTAATTCACTGACCAGAGCCAACAAAACTGCTACCAGCTGTTCACAAGAGAAGGCTTTCAGTTTTACATTAGGAGTGCAGGTCACTGATCTGACTGGAAGGTCACAAAGAGGGTACACGCTAGAGCTTTTTTTCCTAGCGATTATGAGCTGTAATCACTTGAAATTTCGTTTATGGACACCGAGAGGATTACTGGCCACTAAGAAAAACAGTGTTAAACGAGCAAACATTCAAAGAGTTACATATTACAACTGTCAAAATTCAAAGCAGAATGGAATTGTGCCAACTGTGACGCCACTTTTCAACAATACACAATTTTCCAAATGCAACTGTCTGAAACAGAAACCAAAAACTCAAAACTGTGACCATCCAATTCAGGCGACTAAAGTCATTTTTGAGATTACGGAGATTTACAACTGTTAATGCCTTAGGAAAAAACCTCTCATGGATACACCAAGGATCTGAGGGGGATCTAATTGCTAGTCTTTTTAGGTCTTCAATCTTCACTGTGATGATATAATTTCTTTGAATCTATTTCTTCACTTTTGATTCAATGGTAATATGCTGCGATATTCAAGAAGTTTCCTAATCAAATGCCACTTGGACAGCTAACCATATGCCATCTCGTTAGAGTAAATTTCCGAATAAATCGCCACATGAAGACTAAACACTCATACAACCATGAGATGCTCAAAGTAAGACAAGACCTGAAGCTCTTTTCATGTCAGAGACTAAGTGGAATGGAGGTCTATCATCCTAATTTCTCTTTGCAGCAGCTTCGGAGTAAAAACCGATGCTTGTGCACCAGGAATTATTTTGGGCAACAGTGCAGCTCATAACAACAAAGGACACCCAAAAACAACACACCCGTCATGAATGAGGCTAACTTTTTTGCTGTTGTAATGTGCCTTCAGCTGCTTTTAGTCATCTTCTAAATAAGAGCCATATTATTATTCAGGTCTGGGGCTTGAGGTTTTGGCAGCCTCCATAATATCACTGTGGACCTTCTAGATTACTTATGCTGCAAGGCATTTAAAATCTGCAATTGCATGCATAACATATAATTTGGCTGTATTCATCAAATGATAAATCTGCCATCACCGGGAATAGCCGACATGTTCATGATGACATATAATATACAGTAGATAGTCGACATGTTCCTGATGACATATATAGTAGAATTTGGTTCAACTGAGATGCATGTCATTTGATGATGCATAATATATGCGGGAGTTCTGACTTACCAACTGTCACACTGACATGATAAACTATAGTGAACAAGAACTAGATGTATTCCTGATATAGCTTGTCATGTGGTATTAATTACAAGAAAATCACCCCACATTACAGAGACCCGGAAAGGCATTAATGACATTGGACTGTGCTGCCACACCACCTTGTAACTAATGGATAATAATTGAAGGAGATGTGACATCACATGGCTATCCATCAAACTTATCCTGGCAGGGTATTCCACACAATGTGTTGCTTCTCACAATACAATGGTCATTCGAGTACGACAGACAAAACTATAAATCAATATTTCCTAAAGAAGGCAAATCGAGTGATGGTGTCCATATCCTACATTCCAAACACAAAAAAAAAGGAAATGAATCTGAATATGAAAGGATATGACAGAAGAGGTATCATATCGTTCGGTGCAAGGTGTCTACAAAAAAAATTCATTTAGTGATGCCTAACAGAGCAGTAAATGAGCAATATTTTATGTCCAACTATAATACGGCAATCAGATGTGAGGTGACAACCTTACTTCATACTGTCTTTATTTGTATAAATGTCATAAATACAAATACTTACATGCGGGAATGGCATGTTGCAAGTAGCCAGGACATCTTGTGAAGACTTCTTGGTCTGGTTCTGCATCGTCCCAACATGAGAAGCCATCCCAGGTGCGAGGACACACCGGCCCATCACTGGAGTAAGTTGTGGAAAGCTGACGCGTACAGCATTCAACAGCCGCTTGACAGCAATAAACCCATCTCTGACATTGGTCGTTATCCAGGGTACTGCATACCATAGACTTGATGGTTTCATTGGTATGGTCCACTGAGAAATATGGAGGCAGTCCGGTATCATTTGTCTTTGGAATAAGATACCTTTGATGAGCTAACATTTTCGCTGTTGGGAACAGGTACATATAGCAAGCAGCACATGTCACTTGGTTGTAGATGACAGGAGGGTAGTGCCCTAATCTGTCACGACATTGCCCTTCAGAAACCGGTTCATTCTCTTCCTGCAGGTGAACTATCTGCAACACAATAATAAACTCAATAAGGTTAGTCGTATTGACTTGCGGCATAGCACTATGAAAAAGTATTCCAGTTTCTTACTTTTATGCAACTCCGCTTAACAAGTGACCTAAACTGTAAAATTTAAATTTTGAGTTAGCTTAAACGATTGAGTGAGATGGTTGCACAATTCCTTTGAGCTATCATAGCTTGTTGTTTTGAGTTATAACAACAGAAAGATTATCATAACTCACAACATCAAGCCGGGACATCAAGCTGTGTTAGCTCAAACAAATTGTGCAACCATCTCACTCAATCATTTGAGTTGACTCGAAATTTCAAAATTTACAGTCTATGATACACAGTGGTCCCACCGCACTACTTTGCTAAAATAAAAATATGATACTCATGATACTTTTTTGAGGAGCTGTTTCTTTTAGAAATAACTTTCTACAAAGTTTCATGTGTCTTTTTGTAGAGAGACGGATAAAATCTTGGACAGACTGGAGAATTGGTCCAAGAAGCGATAAACCTTAGATGCAGAAGGAATGGTTTCCCAATTTCCTTTCACTAGATTCCAGGAAGGCTCAGTATTAGGCAAAGAATCTCCTGGCCACAGGGGGTTGTCACAAAATTGCTCACAGACTACATCACATTGAATGGAGATTTGTTGCTGTATAAAGAGTTGCGATGTTATAACATAAGACATCCTCTCAGCTTATACCGGAATATCATGGCATTTTGCTGCATGTTGAATTATATAGGCAAAGCAAAGTCTGATGAAATGCATTCATAAATATCAAGATGACAAACACTTAGTTGTGCATCATTAGCGTTGGTGGAATATAGATTATGTGTTAAATTTAGGCCTATTCACAAATAATGTAAGGGAGGTCAGGGAGCGATAGGCCAAGAGCACCGATGGGATGGCCTTGTAGCTCCTAATTGGAGAATGATATCGATGTCATAATCATGTTAAAGATAAAGCAATCAATAACAATAGCACCAGTGTTTAGTGGACAAAAAACATTTTCACTCCTCAGAAGTAATTTCTTACCAAATCAAGAACATCAACATATCTGCAATTTGATTGAAAGCAATTAGTTATCTGGTTTGAAATACCCAATGTATTGGTTCATATTTGGACCAATTAAATTTTGGACAGTGCCAAGGCTTGGCTGATAATGGTCCTAAACTTAATTGTAGAGCATATATGTATGGACTGATGGCCCGATGGGCCACACAACTAGAGAAGCAATAAATAGAAAATTGTCTTAGAAGCTATTCAAGAGTCTTATAGACTTTAACTTTCATTTTAGACTATAAGTTTGATCTTCCAGGTATGTTGTCTAACTGACAGATATCAATTTTGCTAATCTATATGATTTGAAACGCAATGTAGTTTAAATTTGAAATATTCAGAGAATTTCACAAATTTCCCCATTGCTGTTATTTATAAAACTGTATGTACAACAACCTCTCTACACTGCTGAATTTTCTGCTTCATAGATTGACTGAAACTAAAAATTCTGAGTGAAGGCTAAACTTGCTTTTTGTTTTGAGTGTAAATTGGTCTCGAAATAAGGGAAAATCGTTTTCTTGTCTTTTTGAATCTATTCGAATCTAGTGTTTTTTGTAAAGAAGAGAAATAATTACAAGCTCACACTTCCAGGAGATTTCCCTCATTGGCTAATAATTTACCAAGTGGCCCATTGGTCCCCAAAGTCCTCATTGCTAATAAAGACAATTATCACTTTATGGTAAGGGAAATTAAATACAACCCCCAATCCATAAAACCTGAAAACTTTTTCAGAATGGTTCATATCACTGATTTGATTGTTCATAACATCTTTGAGGGATAACTTGTGGTCCAGTATTCTGCAGATCTCTTATGGGCAACTGTGTCAACCGATTCAACAAACTAGAAGTTTTTGATAAGAAGCTTCACATCTTCTAGGCATTTAATTCTATGCAAACTTTCTCGTTGTGATATATATCCTACAAAACTTGGACGAACTTTAGTGATAAGTAATTAAAGTTCTGCAAAGAAGCAAAACACAAAGAGGTGACACTCAAGGTTGTTTCTTAAGTTCTCAGACACAGAAATTTAATGTGACTCAAGATTGCGCCATGCTGCTTGGAGCTTTGTTTGTCCCCACTCACCTGTACGAGGATGAAAGAGAGCAGAACAGGTAACAACATTTGCGACATCTCAGCTCTTAATGGTCCCTTTACAACCAGAAGTTTCTGTTTGAAGGTGTGCTTTTTTGCCAAGTTTGACAAAGCCGGTATAGACAAGGAGGGTCTCTTCAAAGCAGCACAATTTGGATATCACCAGGCCAGCCTGGGAGGTGCAGGGGGCCCATCATGCTAATTTCATAATGTGCAGGCTTCTAGCTAGGTACTTTAGTCCATCTTCATTACAAGAGGGAGGGCAATTACGGCAAATGGAGCTGACAGTCTCCTTGGCATGAGTTATGCGCTTTCAGCCTTGTAGCACTGCATAAATGAGGTGGGAATTTTTTCTCCAAAGAAAACCTGTAGACCTCAGCTCCTGCAACAGAAAATCACAGAGTCAGTTCCTCTTGCTCATTAACCTGGACTTCCTTGACTGTGCATATCATTTCCATGCTCCTTTAATGATGGCCATAATGCAAACTTTTGTTACGTCCATTAGAGCCTTGCCATATATTATTCATAATACTGTGACAAGAGCGGTGCACTCTTTAGTTTGCTGCTGCCTTTCGCCATTGTGAAACTGAATGGATGGAATTTTTACGAGCAAGGTACATAAACTGAGTGTAATTATAAAGGCAGGCAGGTTCAGACATACATTATCATAAAGTAGCAACCAAAAGAATAAAAAGGAAATTTTCTGCAATGTGGGAGTTGAGAGACAGGACTTCTTGTTGAGAGTTTAATGTCACCAGGAAACAGGGAAGCCTAATGAAAGTGAGGATTCCAAATATGTGATTTGTGGTAATGAGTTTTGAAACGCAGATTAACATGACATCATGCTTCCAACACAATCTTTGTTTCTGGAATTTTCTTAATGCAATGCTTCAGATTGTCTATGTTGGAAATGTCAAAATGATCAATTAGGGAATCATAGAAAATTGTTTGTCACATCATCCTCAGGCATATATGAATTATATGATGACTGTCCCCATATTTCACAGTATAGATATGAAAGGATCTACAGATTTGTACAGTACAACCATCTTAAAATGGCTCAACATAGTGATCCGTAGTGATCCAGAGCGGTCGTGATAAAGAGTGATCTTTAGTGATCTGAGATGATATAACTCTATCTGTAGTGATCTACTAATCCACTTTTAGCGAAAATCAATCATGTCAATTATTTAGGATTATAAGTCAAAGAACAGATAAAATCCATCTAACAATTGAACATATTGATTAAGGAAACATATCCAGAAGTTATTTGGTACGGAAAAGTAAATTTATTAATATTAATTTTGATCAATAGATACAGATCACATCAGATCACTCCAGATCGATCACTCTGTATAAACCAAGTTCGCCATGGATCACTACAGATCGATAGATATATGTCGATCCAAACTGACGAGCCATTTTATGATGGTTGTACAGTACACTAGTCAACACTGCACTGTAAAATTGGATGGACTGAGTCAGGTTAAATGATTGAATGAGATGGTTGCAAAAATTGTTTGAGCTTATTGTTTTCAGCTAAGATAGCCTGTCTGTTATCATAGCTGGAAACAACAAGCTAGGTCAGCTCAAAGGAATTGCGTGATTTAAATGATGATTCTGAATCCTTAAGTTTGTCTGCAGTTGAAAAATAATACTAGTGTTTTGTGAAAAATTTTAATAAATCCAAATCTAAATCTAAGTCCAATTATAAAACTTTTCTTATAATGTGCAACTCTTCTCTTTGTTCCTCCGTACGTAGCACACCACTTTTGCAGCTATCCAGTGATACATCAAATTTCATGTCCACATTCAGTTCATACGATAGTCTGGTTGTACATGTATTGTATATGTGATGACGAATCAAGCCCTAATTTGTGGCATACACTTTTGGTAGCTTGATTTGGTATGGTGCCCTGATTCAGCCAATCACACAGCAGTATTTCAGTGAAGATTATATAAAAAACATGATTGATAACCGATACCCCACAATATCTTTAAATAGCAATATGCCGGAAAGGAAGTCAGCAATCAAAACATAGGTTTTGCATATGGTGTGCCAAGCACTTAGGAGGAATGGTTGTCAAGGATCTAGATGTGATAAGCCTGTGTTTTCTCCAGGAGTGAGTGTATTATACCCAGAATGCGCTGCTAAGAGGGCATGTGTAAATATGCTGTGCGCTTGAACAACCGACAAGAGAAAAAAACAAGATTTGAGTGATTGTTTGTGCAATTTTTAATTTTTTTTTTGAAATGTATACAACAAACTGTGGGCAGTGCAGTGCCAATAAGCCGACACCAAGGGTACAATGGCCAAGGTTCCCATATGAGCACCCATCAGTGTTGGTCATTGCTATATGATGATGAGTGGTAGGAATACATAGAGCCTCCACCTTTCCTATTCATTAAGGGATGTCAGGAGTCTTCCAGTTGCCCCAGCATAGAACATTGCATGTAATCCCATTGACTTGGATTAAGTTGAGTTCAAGGGTAAGATTCGAACACAACCTTGCAAGCCAGTGGCTGCAATTTCGGGCACTCTAAATCATTAGGCGACTGTTGAAATCACCATCAATGTAAATAAGAAAAAAAAACTTCTGAAGTTATACAATCAACACATTATAATATTTCATACTTTTATGGATAAATATGTGGCTAAGTATGTTTCATTATTAGCAGGTGTATCCTTTATTTTCAGCCTGGCTCCCGGTATGAAACTAGTATAGCATATGGACAAGAACCGTTTGTCTAGAGACTGTTGTCATAAACATTTGCGGGATTTTATGACAGCATTGCGGCACCAGACTTAGCCAATGAGCCTGTCACAGATACGAGGTAATGCGTATTTACACAGATTTCTGCTTCACAAAACAGCATGCCCTATCATGTACAATGCCCATCAAAGGCCCACGGCAATTGCCCAGAACTGCCCATCAGAGATTGACCTGTAATATTCTTATTTACAACCAATTAATGAGCCTTTTTTAGACAGCATTCTACCTTTCTGCAAGTTTTGGACTTTTTCTTTAACATCTTGTCTCATTGATTCTCATTCACCAGAGTGCATGAGATGTCAACCATACTACCTTACAGTGAAGTCTTTTCTCATTTTTCCTCCCGGATCACATATATGATGAAAGAAACGGCAAGGATTCTCCAGCATCATATATTTCTTTCAGTTATTTGTCTCCTATAACTCAAGTAAAATGTATATTCCTTTATTATGAAAGGTTCAGCAAATCCTTGTGATTAAGGAGTTGAAAATATATTTGATGATGTTAAATTCTCATACTTCACAATATGCATTATGCAACAATATACAATAATGGTCAATATGAATTCTCATAATATTATGGTTGTACAAAGAACTTCAGGAGAGTGTTGTCACCCAGGATCCTGACAGGATGAGCTTCCCATTTCCTGTGGAGTGAGTCTGATACCAAGACCATGCAGTCAAGTAAGTGTGGGCTCTATTACACAGCCTTCTGCTCAATGTACTATTGTGACTATACAATGGACTGACAGATGAGTTGTCGCAAACACGCTTATGTGGGAGTTTTATGACAACTCATGGCCAGTCATGGGACTAGTCCACATACAACCTCACTGATTTCTGCGTTGCAAAATAACAAGCCCAATATTGTCCAACACTTATTCCACAAATTGCCAACCAATGCCTGCAAATTTCTGGCCGTAAGATAATCCTTTATCCCATGTCTAGCACACTTTTCTCCCTGATACAGAGTTTTTCCCAGGTAAATACCAAATCAGAGAGGGAAATAAGTGAGTATTGAGAGGGACAAATATCAGTACACCCAATGAGAGCTCTTCAATAAATTAGCTTAGAGGGATATACTAATTTATTCATTAGATGGCTGGGATTTACTGAAACTGACAAATCAGGAAACAGCATTGCCTCATTTGCATACCATAATCAACAAAAAGACACTGTACATGACCCTCTGTATACCATGTTTATTAGCATAACAAGCCAGCATATTTTTTGATTGTTATGATTTAAGGCAATTAAGTACTGTTAATTAAGATTATTGATTTTTTGTAGCCCAACTGCATTCACATTAAGTACTTCAAACTATTTTATATTGGTATAAAATAAAATTATTTTTAAAAAAAGACATGGGATAAAAAGGTTACATCATGGGTGGTGGCAGTATATCCCTGTATAGTCACCATCGACTATACTAGGGATATACTGCCACCACCCATGATATAACCTCATAGTACATAACCCTTTGGGTCACGAAATGCCATGGTGATGTAGTGTCTATATTAACACAAAAATGTTTCAAATTCAATTTTTATGTCATGTGCTACATTCTTCATATATACAGGGCATTACAGGCGTAATGACTTAAGCGTGATGTCACTGATTTTCGTTCAGTAAAATGGCATGTTAGTTTCAGCAATGACTTTAACATCTTGTTTTCACATTTAGATGGTCATCTGTCCCCTGTTCATAATTCCTGACAGGCTGCATGTATGCATGCATGGCTTCCTTGCATGTTAATATGACGATATGAGACCCATGCACCGAGTAAAGAATCCTTATGAAATGTATTTCCCTAATTTTTGTGATAGGTAACTATAAATTCTGACATGATAATAAGCATGGGGTAAAGAATATGCTGTTGTACTAAGAGAGGGAAATTATTTACTTCGCGGTAATAGCATACCAATTATTCATTTTGAGCAAGGGAGGACTTCAAATCCTTGTTTCTAAATCAAACGACAACACCATGTTAAGAAAAAACCCTCCGCCAGAAATGGTTCATTACAAAACTGGCCAGAAAGAATTTATCTATTTTTACTAAAACTAAATTATTAGTAATCACCCCAGAGATGTAATTGTTGCCCCTTAAATGGAAATATTATCTTATTAATTCAGCATAACTAATGTTCAGCGATACGATATAGGTCCTGTGATGATGGAGGCCATACTGCCCTGCCACAAAACTTTACGGAGCTAACTAAACCTTGAGCCAGTTCTGAGATATCGTTGGCAGTGTGCCTGATGCCCTATCTTGTTTGAAGATCAATCGTCCATAGCACTGCAGTACTTATATAATTACTTAGAGTAATACAGAGCATGTTCTCTAAATCTGGGGCTAGAGTCAGGTGGCAAGGTCAGTTAGGATCTAACATTGATAGTACCCATGGCGTCCTACAGGGAGGAATTGTCAGCCCCAAGTTGTTCAACTTATATCTGTCAGATATGAATGAGTATTTAGACCAAAATAATGGTATTGCAATTTTTAAATAATGTTACATTCACTCATCTGCTATATGCAGATGATCTGGTGTTGGTATCTGACAGTGTAACCGGTATGCAGTAACACTTGGACAATCTTGCTGCTTACTGTAAAAAATGGCATTTGCTGATCAACTCTGAAAAGAGTAAGATAATGGTAGTACAACCATCTCGGAGACAATTAACAAATGAAATTTCTCACAAGTTTTCGATTGACGGTGATGAGTTAGAAGTAGTGCAGTCATACAAGTATCTAGGACATATTATTAGTAGTACAGGCAAAATATATGACATGATGCATGATCATCTTACGTCACAAGCACAGAAGGCGATGCATGCCCTCAAAGAACATGTAAAATCCACCGTTGGATATCTTCCAGCTAATGTTTATCTGAAAATGTTTGATTCACATATCATGCCAATTCTAGAATACCATAGTGAAATATGGTTTTCGTTGAAGGAAATAGACAAGTTAGAGAAAATACAATTACATTTTCTTAAAAACCTACTTGGTGTTAGACTCCAAACCTCCACGGTTGCTTTATTAGCTGATACTGGTAGATTTCAATTACTATATAGGCCATAAGCAGCTGCTATTAAATACTGGGAAAGATTAAAAACTGGTAACTGTGCACTCTTGCTTCGTGAGTGTCATGACATACAGACTTACCTTCTTCAAAAGAAACAACCATGTTGGTTGTCAAGAATACATAAACTATTTGGAAATCTAACTATGAACCCTAATGACAATCCCAATGTGAATATATTGATAGCCAGACTATATGACCAGGCAAAAAGTAAAATGTTAGCGGATATTAATGACAGTAACAAAAATCCTAAACTCAGAACTTATAAACTCTTCAAAAAAGACATGCGTCTGGAGCCGTACTTAAATAAATATGAATCTGCCTAGATGTCTCTATCAAAGCATTGCCAGGTTTTGATTGAGCTCTCACAATCTTCACATTGAACTTGGAAGACACAAACGACCGTACATTGAGGCAGGTGAACGGCTATGCAAGAGATGCAATTCAGATCAAGTTGAAGATGAATTTCACTGTCTTATGCGCTGTGAAAAGTGGGATATGCTTAGGACGAACCTTTTTGAAGTTGCTTCTAAAAAATAGAGAATTTCTTAATTTTTCACCCAAAAGAACAATTTCTAAGTATATTGTGTGACAAAGATTGTGAAGTAAACTTTGCACTTTCTAAATATTTAGCAACTGTCTTAAAAACGGACAACATAGTTTAAGGAGTTATGTAATAACTTCACTTAAATTTGCAACGGTCATGGGCGGCAAAAGGCACCAAACATGTTTATTCATGTGGTATTTGGTGGACTAAAATTCATGTGTAAATGATATTGGGAAAAAATATTCTGAATATTGCTTTAAATTTGTTTTTTCCCTGTTATTTTATACAAACTCTTTGTACATGGTTGCTGAATTTTTATTAAATTATGTTTCAATAATAGTTTATTACTTGCAAATTTAGATGTAGTTACTATTTCTGTTTGTATACATACAAATTATTATATTTTGTATATATGAATTATTATATAAATTACTATTTCTGTTTTGTATATAAATTATGTCTCAATAATAGTTTATTACTTGTAAATTTAGATGTAGTTACTATTTCTGTTTTGTATATATAATTCTTCTCTTTTTACTTCATTATATTTTTTATTTTATTTTATATATATATGACACATGTATCTTTATGATATTTCGTTGTCTAATAAAAGTATATATATATATATATATATATATATATATATATTCAGGATTTCACACACTCTTTTCAGATGTTGCACATCTTCTGTGATTTTAACACCCTGATCATCAACATCTTATAATGGTCAATGAACAGGCTGATCTTGGTCCAGCACCTCCAGACTTTTGTTGAATTGTGCCTATGTCCCCTCATTTGCTTCGAAATTGCCGATAGGCCATGATCTACTCGGAGCTAAAAAAATACAGGAGCATGACTGGCTTCCATTCTGTCTTTTATAAAAAGGTGATGACACATTTTATTCATTAATCTATTTTCCAATGATCTAACATATTTGGTCTCTATGCAATAAGTACAGAGGCACTTACTTTAAAATGACATATCAAATGTAAAGTTTTTTTTGGCAACCCTGTACAGTGCATTGAGTATAACATGCAGATTTATGGAATAAACAGTGGTCTTGCAAAGGTTAATGAATACAATGTGTCATCACCTTTTTATAAAAGACAAAATAGCACTGCTTTCTTTCTGGCTAGTCACATAAGAAAATCCCTGAGAGCACATTTAATTAAAAAGTTGAGTCCAATTTAGCCAGCACTGACTCTTTCAGGGATCACCATGCCTCAAACAGGCTATCGAGAGGATTGCACTCTACCATCCAAGATTCATTGCAAGACCACTTCCAACTTCATTAAGATCCTCAGATAAGATTGATTTGATGGCTTTGTTAATTCTCTACTTGCAATATACTCTGCACAGAAAATCAAACAGTGACAATGAGTGACATGATTATAAGTTGATTAATTACTCATCAGCAAAAAGTATCTGCAACTTACACGCAGCACAAGTTGTACCCCATACCTTAAGCAATTGGCATAGTAGTACACAATTAGGTACGTATTCCCACAAATGTTTGCCTTCGCAGTGGGGAAACATCCAATTAACTTTCCATTTCTCATCCCCTTTTGGACTTCTTCTGGCAAGATTGCTCTTCGGTCCAACTGATTTTTGTTCGCCAGAACGAGTGGTAATCATGGTGCCGACAAAAATCCAAATTCTTTACCGCCAGTTCTGTTCCTAGTTTGTGACTAAAAGTACAAAAATGGCCTGCAATAAAAACATTGAACTGCCCAATACTTCCTTGATTAATGCTTCTATACAAAATATGAAACATCAATCAAGAATCACAGTGAAATGCTAGGATATCAAATGCAAATAATGATGCCGTTTATTTTTTTAAAAGTCTGCTATTTCCAGACCCAGTCTGATTATCACAATGTTTTCTTCATTTGTCTTGTCATCACGCCATCAAGGCTTTTTGATAATCTATAATCAGACAGAAAATAGAAGCTCAAATTTTGTGTTTACCGATGTCTGTTTTATGGCAAACAACTGAACTAATTGAAGGGCTCATATGCAGAATTGCAGACATCTTAAGAGGAATACAAGGATTGATATTAATCTTTGAATGTCTCCCACTAGCTATTTTTGAAGCATGCTTGACTTCGGTGTTATTGCTGGAACTTGAAGAAGGGAAAGTTGATAACGTTCTAAGTTTGAATATAGTACCTTGGCTTTGCATCGAAGTGATATAGGCTTGATGACGGATGTAGCCTGACGCCAGGTGCCTATATTGTGACAGTCAAGATTGGGCCATTGGCATGTGACAGCATGAGATTGCATTAATTTGACCTGAGGTGTACTTTCCCTCATTTCTGCCTCATAAAATGAAATGCACGACTATATCACCAATTTCCAAGGCCAATTATCTCTATAATTATCACCAAACCATGCAGGAAAGATTATTCTCCTAAAAACTTGCTCTTTTTTTCATTCAATACAAAGCAACGTTTTTACGACATAAGTTCATAGGATGCCAGAGCTCCTGCATTCACTGCAATTGTATAGAATTATTGGAGGTAAGGGGGTTTGGAGTTTTCCTCAGAAATTATTTATTTCAAGGTAATGGCGGCAGTAATTATTGATTCTTACCCCAAATATTCCTCCCTTATTCAAACAACTCCTTGTTAAGAAATGCTCCCACAAGAAATTTTTTACTTCACCAATGCTCAAACGTATATATCTATTTCACCAAAACTGACCCAGAAATTATTCATTTTTAAAAAATTATACCCCATCTTAGGTCAAGTGCAGATTGATTTCCACAAAAAATGTAATAATTTAAACCTTTAGCCAGATTAAGCATAAATGTGTGATAGACTGACTTTTTGCCAGTTTAATCAACCATTTAAAATCAACATAATTTAATAAGTTATAAACATCATCAATATTATTCAATGTAGACAGAAAATGAAGGGCAACATCAGTTAAATTTGACTAAGACTTTGATGTGAAGAATATCAAGTACGGAAAGAGGGATGAACTATTATCCTCAGTCCAGTGTTAATCCTTGATTCTGATTGGTTGAGAGCTGAGGTGTATGAGACCGTACACCCCTTCTGTGCTCATCAGACAGGGTGTACGGGAAAAACAATGATGTCATAATGGTTGCTAGGGCCTTGTGACATCATGTAATGTGAAGCATCTTGATCTGGTCAGCAGCGACTAGGTAGGCCTGAGTACTGCATTACGATTTATCTTCTTGTGCACTCAATAATAATCCGATTTACAAAATTCAAGTTGCAGCGGGTAGCTTAACCTTGTGGCTAAACAATTGACAGGTATTTGTGTGTCTGGGATTCAATCCCGTGCTGGCAGTGCACTATTACGGATGAAGGGTCTGCTCGCGATTTCTCAACACTGACCAGAATAAAATTGCTTGGGAACGATTTAGCATAAAAGAGCGAGATGACTGAGGATAAAACCGTTACACCCTGCTTGTTTTTTGAGGGTACGGGAATATACACCACTCAGGCCTCCATGTATGGAGTCCTTCATTGTGTATATTCCCGTAACCTCCATACAAGCAGGGTGTAACTGATAGTACTCTGTTCGCTTGAGAGAATCATCTCAACACACTGTTTCAAAAAGCCAAATGAATTCCTGCTGAACCAGGCTTTATCAGACACCAATCACAAATGTTAACATGTATTTAAACAGGAAACAACTGCGTCTTGCCAAGAAATGTGTAGAGTGACCTGACTCAGTTCTGCCGGTCTTAAGAGACACTCAAATCTCCAATTGTGTTCAGTTATGGTGATCACCAGAAGCAGTGTTCGGTCATAACATCCAATTACTTACAGGGAATTGGGACTCCAAGGAGCAATCAGTCACAAGGCTGAGTCAATGGAGCAGACACGGCCTCTTTCAGGAATCACCACATTCCAATCAAGCCACCAAGAAAACAAGAGGCCAACGATTGGACTGGCTACTTCTCAACTTCATTAATTTATTTGGATTCATAAACTTCATTGATAGGTTTGCTGATAGGACTGATTAGAAAATTCCCCACTTGGCTATTCTAACAAGAATAATATAAGATTAGGAAAGCTAGGGTTTCAAGTTACCCTCTATAGTTTATTGCTATTCAGTCCATCAATTTCAGAACGTGATTTAGGCTCCAGTGACTGTATCTTGGTTTATAAAAATCATTATACACTGTATTACATCTGCAGCAGGCAGATCAGGCCTCCTGTTATTTGCAAACAAATCCCTTTAATTGGGGCACAATCAATTCAATTTTGCTTCGCATGTTAACACTCAATGTAAAAAAGCATCAAAAAGATTGTATTTTGTAAGGTCTCTGGTTAAACTGAATGTTAATTATGATTTGATTGTGTCTTTCTTTAGCACTGTTGTTACACCAGTTCTTATGTATGCCAGTGTGGCTTTCTTTGGGTTGCTGAGTAAACAGCTTAAGAATGAACTGAGTAGACCAAACAAAGTTTGTGAACGTTTATTGAAACGGAACTATGTAATTGACAAAAATGAATCTCATTATAAGAATTGTGTGGTTAGCCTGGCTAATAAGATCATGCGGGACTCTACACACCCACTTTATGAACTCTTTGAGCTTTTGCCCAGTGGGCGCAGATATTGAATGCCCTCTATCAGGACACAGCGTTTTAAAGACACTTTCCTTCCTGTATCTGTTTCCCTGTTAAATGCTTCAATGTAGTACCTTAGCCTTGTACCAAGTACCAAAATTTCACTGTTGTATGTATCGATGTATACAATGTGACCAATAAATTATCTGTATCTGTATCTGTATCTGTATCTGTATACCATGACTTGTCTGCCAATGACCATCATTCATGAAAACTGTGACTGCAATACAAGACAGACTGCTTCCTGCTTAAATTCAATTTCTTCCAAACTGCAGAACTCTTAGCAACAGTGTCCCAGTCATTGAGTCTGTGATATATTGCATCTAATCATGGGCTCCAATTAAGTGATATTGTTTGGTGACATTTTGACGTCGTACCAACTTCCTTATCTATCGCGTAGCTTCGTGCAACTTGAAGCTTTCTGACTGCTCTACTTCAAGTTTTTGAATATCGTTCTGAAGATCTAGTATTTTTCCTAAAAATTAAAAAAAAATCAGAAACTCAGAATAGTCTTGATAGACAGATGGATTTTTTGTAATTTGGCATACGTACTTCTAACACTACAACAAAAATTCCAAGAAAAATTGATTGAACGCAGAAATACCAAGATATCTGTGCTCAAATACAAAATCCTTCCATCCCATGACAGCCCTGGGCAGTAATTTCTTTATTGTGACACTTTTGAAGCGAAATTTAAAAAACGCTCTCAATTCACATTTCTATCAGTTGGCATTGGTTTATTTTCAAAACCATAGTTTAGTATTTTTCACATCAGTTGCATTAAAATACATTGAATAGTAATAAGAAAGGAGTGGCCAGAGGTATCTGAATTTCCTCGAAAAACCTTAGGTGGACATTGTAGCTACATAATAGGGCATATTATTTTTTGAGCAGAAATCAGTTTTATTACTCTGTAGCTTACACTATCTGAAAGGCTGTAAGGGCCGGTCCTGCTCTTTCATGAAAATCTCACAAAAATGTGTGTCGGACAAGCCCAATATGTCAAACAGGACTGTCAAGATAGACACATTGCCTCTAGCTGCGTCTTACAGTAGAAAATCTCAAGTGCTTACAAGAAATGCTCTTGCAGGCTGCTAGTGATGTCAGTCCCCATACTTGGCATGTTAAATGCCAGTGTATTGTATTACTCAGAAAGGTGTGACTGACCCACAGCCGATACATACCATGTAATTACCAATGACCTCACAGGCTTCTCTATGAGTAAAAAACCTGCACGTGCATGATGGTCAAACATTTTTCAAACATTTCACAGTTTTACAAAACTATAATAATCAGTAAAACAGGTATGATTTGAAGTATTGTTTCTGATTTGAAATAAAAGAAACACCTGCACAATAAAGTGGACAGCTACAAAACAACTAACATTAAAAAAATCATTTGAGTGTTGAGATATTTTGCAACAAAAAGACTTGTCCTCAAGAACTTGGGGACTAGTACAGATCTTGCAGCAAAAACAAATTTGATTTTATTTTTCTGGAAGACTGGGAGATTTTTTTTCTGGGAAGAGGGAAGTGTGTGCGTGCGTGCGTGTGTGTGTGTGTGTGTGTGTCTGTGTTTGTGTGTTTGTGTGTGATTTCCATGGGGAGCAAGAAAACAAGAGGCCAACAAGGGTGTGGGCTCGAAGGTATATGCTTCTTTTTTTAATTGGGGGGGGGGGTTTAAATTAAATTTTGCGTATTTTGTTTTTTGCCAGGTGAGGTGGGGGTATTAAAATAATTTATAAAGGGGGGTGAAATTTTTATTTCTCAGGGGTGTGAGGGTTGAAAGTGTTTTTTGGGGAGGGGCTCAAAACCTCTTTTTTTTCAGAGAAAGTGGCGGTGGGGGGTGAAAGTGTATGTGTTTTTTGTTGTTGTTTTTTTGGAAGGTTGAAACTCAAAAATTGCAATGAGGTTGGACAATGGACATATTGTGCATAATAAGGGATTTTTGTTGAATATAACAGCATGTCAATAGTCAGAGCAGTGAGTTAGAATTGTGACTCTTTCAGTGCACCGCTTCTCACAAGCTGCCTCTTCTATTTATTATCATAGCAGTGCTACACATCACAAGATCTATATACACGTAATTGGGTGACCAATGAGTCAGTGATAATACAGCCTTTTTCTATGCTGGAGATAACAAAAACACCTCCAATGACATCATTGACATTTTGAAAACAGCTGAAGATTCGTCTGCTGTAAAGTTACACTGACTTGGCTGCATATTCTTAGTGCTATACCATTGCTCATGAGGAAAGGTAAGCTTATTACAATATCACATCTCCCTTCTTGGTAATAACGCTATCCTCAACAGGCCTCAAGTGCTTTGTACACCATATATGGGACACATTCAATGATCACCAATAACCTGTAATATTCCTTGCATAATATACATCTGCACACTGGAACAATACCCATTATTCAGTATTTGAGTTTTAAGGGAAAGGTAGAGCTTTTCCCATAAAAAAAACATAAATAAATCACAACAGACTACAGATGACTGCTGCATGACCACAAAATGGGTGATCTTATTGTAAGGGGATCAAACCAATTTGCAGATTGGCATTTCAATGTTATACACTGTATCAATTTTTGATAGGAGATAATCAAAGCTGTCACTATACATAATGGTATGTACAAGAAGCACTCATTCATTCAGCAAGCAAGTGATAATCCTGTAAGTCAATTCTCCCGATAATGAAATATACTAATATATATAACGCTTGCTTTAACATCTGAGAGTATAAATTTTGTAAATTTTAATGCTAATGGCATCACTTGATGAGCATACATAAAGAAAGTTATCATATCATGTTGTTTGTGTTCAACTAAGACATTCTTATTTTGTGCTTTTAAATTGTGTGAGTGCCAAAAAATACCTTCTTCACCTGTGCTGTATGATTCTAGGATGAAATTATCATAATTGAATAGCTATAAGATATCAAATGGAAATGAAACCAGATTTCGTCCAGACTGTCATTTTTAATTGGCTGGCCTTGAAAAATCTTTGAAAATAGCAATTACCAAAGAATTTTTTTTTAAATACTTCTCTTCCCTTTGCAGTTGCCACACAACCACTACACTACATGTATATAAAATGCATTCACCTCTAAAATGCAATCAAGTAATCATGTATTCGATTACATTTAGAAAGGTCATTTGATGGTCGTCATATACAATTGTATCCTGTACGGATATGAATTGAAACTTACATCTATAACCTGTATATTGTAATAGGGTACCTATAATTTTCAATAGAAGTTTGATAAAATAATATCACCTATTTTGGAAATGGCACCAATAAAGGTCTCTGTAATACTTGTTAGATTATAGAATTGTCCTGTGAGAATTCACTATATTTCTTTTATAGGGATGTTCAGAAGAAATTTTGAGGATGTTGATCTAAACCACGTGTAACAGATTGTTAAAAACACTAGTACATCTTTGAAAAAACGGATTTTAAACTTGCAATACGACTTTAGTCGCTTACGTATTGTATTCACAATTTGATGTCGTCCCTGGCTGAAGCATTGGACAAACTTAAGAAGTATGTTGCCTTCTCCTCGCCAAGCTTAGTGCCTATGGCTTTGTCGCTTTGACTCGAATTCTATAGAACTTCTGTGTAATTATTTAAGTGAAAGAAAACAGTGGGTAAATATCAATGACTCAAAAAGTAAATGGTATAAAATCAAGAAGGGAGTCCCGCAAGGGTTTGTCCTTGGGCCGACCCTTTTTAATCTTTTTATTAACGACATTTTCTGTATTATTGATGACTGTAACCTGTATAACTATGCTGACGATAACGTAATTTCATATGCTTCTACTGATTTAACTGTTTTAAAATCTCATTTGGAATCTGATGTACAAAATGTATTAAACTGGCTCAAAGACAATGGCATGAAGGCCAATCCCGAGAAGTTTCAACTGATATTCTTCGGTAGTACTCTCAACTCAATACAAGCTGGAACACAGAAATTTGCAGTCAGTCTTCTATTAAATATTTGGGCATCTATGTTGACAATAAATTGACTTTTCATGATCATGTTGAAAAATTGTGTTCAAAGGCCAGTAAGCTGGCCAGTGCATTAATGCGTCTCTGTAACACCATTGATTAAGACACCAAGTTCTTACCATGCAAAGCCTTTATTTCTGCTAACTTTGATTATTGCCCTGTAATATGGTCACTGTGTTACAAATCTGACCTTGTTAAAATTTTTAAACTTCAAATAAGGGCTCTGAGATTTGTGTCATGCAATTTCGATCTGAGTGGTCAGGATCTCATGCAGTATTGCAATACAACCAGTGTCACTTCTATGCCTAGTGTTTCATATGCAGGGGTTAAATTATGGATCCATCTACCTAATGTGTTGGTAGCTTACATGATTTTAGGAAATTATTACAGGATTGGGTTCCGCCTGATAATATATGGTTTTATGTAAACAGTTTTTAAAGCTTTTGTTTTTATGTTATCATTTTAAACCAATTTTAACTCAATGATTTTAGCCTAGGCAATTTGCCTATAAATGACTTCATTCTGTAAATATACAATTCCTTTTAGTCACATAATAACCTCGGCTAGTGATTTATTGTTGTAACCCATGACTTAAAATAAGAATTTGTTATTGTTATTGTTATTGTTAATGTTATTATTGTATGTTATGTCACTTTGAAATATGCACAACTTAATAACTCTCAGAAAAAATTGAAAAAATCCCGACATTGCAGGAATAATGTGACAATAGCTGGGGAAACAGGGCTTTCTGCATCTCCAGTCCCACATTGTGGAATAAACTGCCACCTCATATCAGACAAAAACGAACACTTGACTCCTTTAAGAAAAGTCTGAAAACTCATTTATTCAATATTCACTACAATCTACGCTGATACTTAGTTTAATTAAGCGTCGGTGAGCAAATTCATTTTGGAACTGGCGCTATATAAACTATTATTATTATTATTATTATTATGACGTGACCATGAATCAATCTTAAAAAAAAAACCAATCAACGACTAATTTCGGGTGTAATTGAATATTGTTTTTCTTTCAAGGTCCTCTTTCTTCATTAATGTGGAATATGGATGTGTAGTTGGTCTGTAATTAGTTCAATAATCTCCATGCCTTATAAATGTGTTGCCCTTGAATGAGTCAGTCCTGTCAATTTATAAACAAATCATTGCATGTTTACATGTAGGTACACAATTCTTTATGAATGAGTTGCAGTTTTCATATTTAAGTCTAAACCTTAAGGATTCATGTCATTCACGTCAGCAATTGTGTTAGGATTATTGCATTTAAGATTAGGCCTAATTCAAGAAATTAAATATTAAAAGAAAAAATAAGACATGTGGAGATACAATGAGTCAGAGAAATAGCAATATCTGTCCACTTCCATACTGCTCAAACTTCACTCTTGAGGACCCAATTAGTTTTACTGGTATCAACAACCTCAGAGACTCAGACTGTCCTGTAATAAATTGTTGAGAAAATACAACTGCAAAGGTATAGAAATAATAATGAAGAGGCCCAGGAGGAGATTTTTACATAACTCTTTGCACTCCAACACTTATAATATAAACTCTCATAAAACTAAAAGTGTAAGTTGTATTGACTTAGCCCAGCAAGCGCCTTAGATATATAAAACGTTGAATCAGGTTTTTTAAATGTTTTGTTTTTAATTTGAGAGTGCTTGCTTGGAGGCTTTCTGGGAGACCACTTTAATTGATATGTGTAATTTACCGGTGTTATATATTATATATGCATGATGGCGCCTTACTGAGTCTTGCAGTGTTTGTATATGGGCTCATGCAGGCCAGAAGTTTTTAGCATAGATTGTCTTAGTCAGATAGTAGACTTGTGTGAAAGTCAACTTTATGTATTCTTTGTTACTTTCACCTATTCATTTTTAACTTTTGATACTTGCCGTACAGAAGCTTATGCTTTTATCCTTGGGATGGTTATCATTTTCATTGAGAAACAACATGTAAGGATCTATGAATTTTGATAAACCTCTTGGTATAATTTGCGACTTCCTTGCAATTTACCTGGTGATGTGAGCCTTGAATAGTTCAATCCTCCTGAATGAAAAAGTTTAGAAAAAAATTTGCCGAAGTCCTGTCTTTTGGCCATGAGGCCAGACAATAATTTGGTTTCACATTCTATTAACAGGTATGGTCTATGGAAGGGGAACATGGTTCTGCAAACCAAGATTTCCTTAAAATATGTTGAGCAGGCCACATTGACAGACTTGGCTTGAGCATGTAATCTCAATTGCCATTTAAATCAGAAGAGAAACTACGTGTCAGCACAAAATTCATTGTGAAATTTATGGATGGGACGTGGTTTCAATATATGACAGAACAGGTTTCTTTTAATAATGTTAATTTACTTTAAAGTCAGTGTATTTATGAAGTCAGGACACAAACAGTTACAGTGGTCAGAAGAGATTCCCTTCAGACTTTATTTCTTATAAAAACACAATTATGATATCATCGTTTCACAAAATAACCTCTTTAAAATAGTTCGGATCACAGACATCCACCTTGGAATATGCACACATAATTCATATAATTCATATTAGTTTCTACAATAAAACTTATATTTTTGACGTTGTGAAATCATTTTATGCATCTACTTGTGTACTACAATATCAATCAGCCACAATGAATCTATGAAGTTGATGATGAATGATTGAAACAATAAATTAAACAAAACAATGAGACTATATGACATGCTACCACTACAGATCTATAACTGTTACCACAACATACAGCATATTCATTATTTACAAAACAAAAATTGTTCAATGCTGACAAATTAATTAACTTGTTTTTTACAATTGTTTCACCCTGTGTCCTGTATGAGATATTTACAATATCAGATAATTATCAATAGTGCCACCATTTAATGCAGTTTTTTGCATCCAAATGGATAATGGATGAGACACAAATAGAGAAAGAGGAACTGTCATCTTATCACACATATATGCTCAATTTATTTGCTCAGTACAGACACCCTGGTACAATATGCGTAGAAGTTCTTAATCAAGAAGTTTCCTGTTTGTGAATTTTCACTCATGTAGCAAAATACTGCAAACAATCTGACCCCATAGAGAGTAGAGACAAAGTTATATCAGATGACTCTGCTGCTATATTTGTGTTGCTTCAAACTACTCCAACTTCAAGGTCCAATGTACAATTCCTTGTCAGCATGAATGAAGTGCAGCAATTATAAATTCCTGAACAACTTATGAACATCAGTGCACTGGTAATTCTCCAAGAAGCTGCTGAAAAACACTCCTCCTTAGGTCCTGAAACTTTGGTATAAATATGGCTTTCAGTGGATGTAACCCCATTAGTACCCCACAGCCTTCATAGGGATATATGTTTTATTTGTAGCCATGACATTTGACTTGATGCTAGATCGCAAAGAAGAGCTCCTTCGATGACAGACATCTGTCGTCAGTTGAGTCGCCAGTGAGAGACTGGGCTTTGATTCAGATCTGTAACGTGATTCATTACGAATACGCTCGAATGTCTTGCGAATGTGGCCGAGGACCTAAAATAAACAAATCAGAATTTGATAAATCTGGAAGACATTTCAAACATGTGCGATGTAGGAGTGCAACTTACAAAACAATATGTGGATTAGGAATGTGCATTATGAAGGAAATGTCCACAAATAAACTACAGGAATAAGGTTAAAGTTGAACTGTTATGGGACTGAGAGAATCTTAGGGTGGTCCTCATCTATTTATGGGGTTTGGGATAGGGAAGTTGAGAAAACATATTCATGTAAAATGTATAGTCTATTGATCTGCTTACTTAGTCTCTTCAGAGAAATTTTGTATAATGCCAGGTGAATGCCAATTTTTTTTCCTAGCCCGATTCTTTTTTATATTAAATGTGTTACAGAAGGAAATAAAATAACAATTTAACAAAAAACATCTAAGCAACCTATAAAACGGGTAAGCCAATCAGTCAAATTGTAAAAATGAAGCTATGTAGTACTATGTGTTATGTTTGGAAAGAATAAAAAATAGTCGTCAGAGATTCAAAAGTGTAGAAAATTGTGTGACAATGTGGCCAGTGACCACTGCCAAAAAACATGAAAAGCGTAGAGAGTTACGATATTTATAGAAAGATGAAAGCATGCAACAACAGAAATATCACAAAATTCAAAAACTGCATTGACCAAGATGTTTTGCAATTTGACAAACAGTCGCGAAACGACATGGATCAGTCTGAAGTCCAAACGAAGTCTTCATGCTGAGACTAGCCAACATTTAACCCTGGAGTACTCACGGGAAACCATCTTGATCAAGCAGCGTCTAGCCAACCTATGCAACTTCCTTCTTACCTCTCCATTTAAAAAGCAGAAAATGAGAGCCACGAAAAAACCCTGTAAGAAAGAAGAAAGTATATTAGTTAGTCTGGTTATGTGACAAGAGAAAAGCAACTTGAATTAAGAACAGAGCCGACAACATTTTGAACTCTCTGACTGTGAGTTTGCTTTACTACATTCCAATTGATGCATGTTCAGTGCACAAATACATGATCATCATGAATTTTGACAATTTAAAGTCCATGGTTTAAGTTAGTTTTAGAGGAGTCTCCAGAATTTTTGAGGTGTTGAGGAAAACTTTGCTTCCTCCTGATTTTGTGCAAAAAGTGTCGCAATGCTGTCGATCTCAATTTAAGAAAAAACCATTACCTGTAGATTAACAATGAGAAGTGAAATGACTTCAAAGACGGCTGCTCCTGGTGCTGAAGGGGGTGGACGATAAATGATCAATATCAGCTGGAGACCAAATAGAGGCACTAACACACAGGTTGCTTTTAAGGCCCTCCTGGAAATCAAAGAAAATTTGTCATATAAATGTTTTTTTTTTAGACAACTGTGTGTTCCTTTGCACCGAACAAAAGGATTATGTTCACAGAATTCTTCAAAGGGTAAGGGATTGAACTAGGAGGTACTTCATTCTTTGTGCCAGTTAAGACTGATTCTACAAGATATATTTATCAGTCAATTGTCAGAGGAAAGGAATGTTTACAGGGACCTTTTCCAGAAAATGTATGTCAACCCTTAGGCCTTAGCCATAATTCTTATCCTCATATTAGGTCTATTTTCACATCTGATGAGCTAGGTTATCTTTTCCTTAAAGTCCCTGTAACTGATCCACTTACATGATGATTTTATTTGATATTTAATCATTTTATTGCATGCATACAGTGCTGAAACAGCCATAACTAACATTTACTATGAAATACCAGCTTTCTCTTGAACATTTAATTTTGTTAACATTGTACAAGGTGTGCAAAAGTAATACAATATCTAATGTTAGTTTGATTATCCCATGACCCAGATCCTCTTTTCCATTATTTCAAAGTTATTTTTGTGTATTCTCTCATCCAAAAATATTTGGCAATCAAGATATAAATGCAAATCCTAATCTGGGCCTGTTGACCAATCTTGTAAATCATGTAAATTCTATTAGCCAGCGTCACTCTTGAAATGAAGTAATTTGCACAAAATGAGTAGTTGAAGACATCGTAAATTACACCATGTAACGCTGAGGAGTGGAAGGAGAGGGGGGTCAGAATTATATGATTAAACTATCACTTATTGGTTTATATACTCCGTGCTGTACTAGAGGCTATATAATACCTTATATAATATATTCTTAACTCCATTAAATGACAGCATGAATTTTTTTCAGCAGTATCCTCAAAATTTTTGATGTGTACTTGTGCCATGTATTTACTTAATACCATAATGAAATTAAAAAATAAAAAACAGCATGAGCTTAAATAACCACAATTACATGGCAAGACAGGAAACTGACAGAAATAAAAAGCAGAAGGAATAGTACAGCTATGAAAGATTCATTATTTCATATATGATACTGTTACAATAATATTGATAAAACAGTATTATATGATATGTATACTAAGTTACTAAGTTAGTATTACTAACACACATCCATAAAATAATACATTAGATCTAATTAACGTGAACATTTATCATCTAAAAAAAAGATGAATGCTCACCTGTAATTACTGGGCTCGTTTGGGTGCACCTGGATTTGTGTCATGAGTATACGCAATATGTTGACAAGAAAGACGAGATTGAGCTGAAAGGTGTGAAACAAAGGTGAGCCAGTTTCATAGTAATTCTTACATATCTCTATAAAATGTCATAACCATTGTTCTTGCAATAATTTAGCAACATACGTCATAGTTATTAAAAAGGCTTTTGATTTCAGAGCACTTATTTTGAGTGATTTCTTAAAAAGGACTAAGTCTTGTCAAGGGAAACTTTCTGTAAATTGCTGCATCTGGTTTAAAATGAGAATAATGGTTTGCCTTAAGGTAATTAGATTTACAAATGCCAAAGGACAAGTGATTATATTTATGTTTAAGGATATGAGTGATAATACACATTTAGGTCATCAATTCAGAATCAAAGAATCTCAGACTTTGTTGAGGAGGCCGTCCCAGACTCCCCCCCCCCCTTTAATTCTCACCCTCACTCCTTAATGACCTTATTCCCAACTTACTCTAGAGGTAAATCCCTTTATGTGTTTCGTAGTAATTCTTACAAATAATTACAAAAAGTCTGACCCTTTTGTCTAGTTATGAGAGCATCATACATCATAGGTATTAAAAAGGCTTTTCGATTCATTGAAAAAGACTTTTCAAGGGAAAACTTTCTGTAAATTGCTACATCTGGCTAATGAGAATTATGGTTTGCATTACAGTAATGAGAATAACAGATGATTTTGAATGAAATAGATCAATTTGTCTATAAAAATTAACTGTTACTATCTTAATGACAGGTGAGCTGAAGGGAGGGTCCAGGAGGGGCATACAAGTACAAGCATCTATTAGGAAAATGGAGTGTGTTTTACTGAACTGTTTGTATGGAAATATTCTTATAATCACTGGTTTTTTCTCCTACTGTAGTTATTTTCATGACTATCACACACTTACAACTAAGCGGATTAAATTTGGAATGTAAATGATCCACTCGAAGTAACCAAATGGCACCACCAAGCAACTGTAAAAGAAATCATTAAGTTAATTAACACAACCTATACTAGCTTTGTAATGGTGTTAAAAAAGCATTCTCTCATTAGGCTGGTACATTAGCTGCAACGAGAATTAGCTTTTAGCAACATGATATTTGTTCTTTATGCAAGATGAGAGCCAACAGTATAGCATCAATACAATGTCATATTAGTGCACATGGAATTTTGTGCTGCCACATTTTGTTATACAATGTATTGCAAGAAGTTGCCATGCCTCAGAATTGGTAATGTAAAAATACAGAATCACAGAAATATGAATTATCATTCAAGATTTTCAAATTTTTAAATATGTTTACCTGACATCTTCAATGGAATTGTGTATAAGGCTGTAAATTGAGACTGGCAGCCACGGAACACCTGATAAAACAATTACCATGACCAACAGTTAGAAAAACAATACAAATTTCACTCTCAATATCAGGAGTTCAAACAAAATGTTCTAAAATTGTAAAAACATCTGAAATGCATTTAGGAGATGTCAAGGCGCACACCTCAGTTATTGCATACAATTTTTGTCAGGCAGTTCTGACGTTTATCCAACCACAGCAACAGAATGACTAAAATATTTCTGAAAACTGCTTCTTTAAAATCCAAGAAAACGGACATTTTACTTTGTAATGAACATAAAATGCTTGATTCGGTCCAATGAAATTTAACTTGAACCTCTAATCTATAGAATAGAACAGAATAGTTTTATTGACCATTGTAAAATAATATTTTACATCGACATACAAAAATTGTCAGCATTAATCATGGTATGCTGATGCAATACAGACGCATTTGCTTTTACCAATAGAATCTTAAATACATTAACATAATCAATTAATCATTTGCATATTGGAAAAATCTAATCTCCATTCAAGTAATTCTCTTAATTGAAAACCAATGGTATGAAAGGCAATCCCACCCCAGCCCAAAATGTAAAGGGGCAAGAGAGAGCGGGGCGGCTCAAAGACATTGACTATGAGGCGGTGAAGGTAGAAGCCCTCCAAGCCCATCCAAAGGAAGTTGGCACTCCTGCTGTAACGGGTCAGCACATAAAGTAACTTGCAACCTCCCTGAAAGAAGAACAAGAAGAAAGAATGGAAAATGAGGCCCTTGAATTCTTGGCTCCTCAACCTAACCAAGGAGACTCCAGCTTCTCTCTTAGTTCTCTCTGCCCTTCTGCCTGTTTCTTGCTCCAGGCCAGCTGGATGGAACTTAAAGTCCAAAACCTTAGCGGACAGTGCCGACTTGATCCCAAATGCAGCTTTACAGCCAATACACACAGTGAAGGGTTGTATTTGAAGAGCATTGTAACAGTGGATCAGATAGTTAGAGGGGAGATGTAGAAAAATATGTGAAATCATATGCTATTTTGTAGTATGGCAGATCAATTGGTAAAACATATATTGCTGTGGATAGAGAGATATAGGGACAATCTAAAGAAAGATAATCGATAGATAGACAAATAGATAGATAACGCAGAAAACTATTTAGTACATACAACATCAAGTCTTTATACATGATGATCCTAAAAGTTAGCATTAATGTAACCTTTTAACAAAGATTGAGAGATCCCGATTTATGACTTACGGAATTTGTGTGCATCAAAGACTGAGTGGCAGGCTTAACGAGTCGATCATAGAAGACAAGAAGGTCCCAGAGAATGAAAACCACCGCACTGAAGATGAATGAGACGAAAAGGTTGATGTGCAGGCGGATGCGGTGCTGGTTCCGGAGGGACCTGTTGAAATTGAAATATCAGACAAGGGGAAAGCTATAATTTGGTTGAGATTAAGAAAGTTATGAAAGAAAAGTAAGATGCAAATAATTGAGATAAGAATATTTGGTTTACTTTGTTCTCAATAGTTTACTTCGTTCTCAATAGTTAAGAGACTATTGATGTGTTCCCTGCAAAAATGATTTCCATTCCCATTTTAAGACTACATGTTTGTTTCTTTTCTGTTGAATTTGGCGGCAACATTTTGCTGGTTTTACAGTGCCTGTGATACATTTAGGATCATTCATACATTCCTGGCATTTCATAAATTTTTCTTTAGTTTGTTTTATCTATTCATTGCTTTTCTCTGCTGATGGCCCCTGCGCCCATTCATGGGATATATCCGTTCCATTACTAAGACCACATCATCTGATAATTGAAAGAAATGCATCTTGACTGCAGCTCGGATGCTTTTATATATGACCATAAAGGCATATAGTGTCCATGTAATGTCCTTTCAGATGGCCATCTTATGAACAAAGCTACCATCTGCAAACAGCCATTTCCTCCACAATGACTTGGGACCATTCACTGGTGCAGTCATTCTGTGTCCAAATTTTTTCATTCTGTCGATGGCATTTGATCGTATCTGATCTATACCTCAAATTAATCTGGGCAATAGTAAGAATGGTGAAAAGTATGTGTATGTATATTAGACTCATTATATAATAATGTATGCGTTTATAATTATCTATCAGTTGTTATCTCACAATTTTTATTAGGTCTGCGCCAAGGGATTAAACAATCGTAGCCAACAGTTAAAGACTTTGCCATCATTTTTATGTTATGCCTCAATCATACTGGTAACAAAAATGTGCTGAAATCCTTTTTGTTGATATGAACTCTAGATCACATCCATCACTAAACTTCAGCAGCTTTACTGCCTCTTTAAGACACAAATTATGGGATTGTGTTTCTGTCTTGGTTTTTTTTTTACTATGTCAGACTATATTGTGACTTCAATGTGTTGACATATTTTTTCACAACTTTTTCAAAAAGGTAAGATTTCACTTTTGTCAAGATGAAATAGAAATATTGGCATTTGATATACAATTTCCAGAAATGTTTTAGTGCGTATTTCAGAAGTGTCTCCAGGTATCAAATGTTGTTCAAATTCAAATGTATTATAAGTGGCAAGCACTAATTTGATTGTCATCATCAATAAAAAAAAATATTTTGATTGTGGTTTCATGCACATTATACAAGGTTGCCTTTAAATCTCTGAATGAGTGTGAATAGTGAGTAAATTAATTTGGACAACATGCTAGAAAGTAGCCTACGGCTGGATTGGGCATTCCTAAAATGCAAGGTCAGGTAAAATTCAATGTCTTAACTGCTCTGAAATATTCCTTGAGTGTCAATGAATTATCACTGCAGATGTGAGCTTCTAAGAGTTTATGTTTTTGCTTAGAAGTGACATCAACTCATATAGAAACCAGAAGTTATTCAGAATTTATTCTTGTTCTTCGAGCTTGAATGCTAGATCATCTGGATACTTTAATGCATTGTTAAAAATCTGAAACACCACCATGCTGCTGCCTTCATTTGCACAAAGGTGGTACCAAACCCATCATTCACAGAAGAACCTTTTCTTGACAAACATCTTCCAAATATAGATCCATTATACTTCTGACATGCCACAAAGGAAAAGATATATAAAATAAATAGTGACTACTTTTAAGGAATTGTTGTATACAGTATGGAATTTCTGGGAAAGCCATATATATGATACCAGACAATTTCTGATTTGCTGGGAAGAAGCTATGACAAGTTACAATGTATTAATATATTTTTATGTAGGGCATATAAGGCATATTCTGCTAGGAATGTTAATAAGAAAAGAGGCAATATACAAATGAGGCAGCTCGGTCGTGCAAATACAGCCTATCACTATAATTGCCCACCAGATATAATATGCTTCTTTGCAAAGTGCCCTGCTTTTTCAGACATCAAAGGTGTTTGGCATTTTGCAATCCTAAACTTGTGAGCAGCTATTCCTTTTAGGAGTTCAAAGTCACAGGCTACGGCTACAACTGCAGGGCAAACAGCTGGGAAGTTCAAGCAACACTTCCAAGAATATGACGTTCATCAAACCAACTACTACTTCCAATGTTATGTCAATATTTTGCTGGTAGTGGCAGTTATTAATTGCTTGAGGGGAAAAATTAGTGCCTTGTGATGATGAGTTATAAAGTTGATGAATGTAGAGAACCATTCAATGTTTCTGGCAGATGAAAAGGAATTCGATGTAAGTGTATCTTAAAGTTGACAATTTTGCATGTCGTGCTGCGCCTCATTCTGGAGGTCAACTATCACCCATTTGTATATTGAATCATATCTCAAGCTGTGGCTTACTCACAACTATATTAAGTGAGGTTCCTGCATCAAGAACCAACTGTGTGTAATGTGTAACTGTGCCCCAGATCTGATTTCAATAACATATGATATGACCATGATGAGAGAGTGCAGCCCAAGTTTGAGCTGGAACTTTACCGCTGCATTGACAGTTGATGAAACTAATACACATGTAATTTGATACAGGACATTTAATAAGAGAATTTAGGAGATTGATCTATACTTACTTGTAAGCACAGAAGATGATTACTGAAGGAATTAGAATTGCCAGACTGATCAGGTTGCAACTCACACCCACTACGATGCCAGTCTTGACATGCTGAAATTGAAAAACAAGAATTTGTTTTTCCCAGAAAGGTTAGCAACTGAATCAAAGATGAATGCTATAATAACATATAGTAGCTTAAAATCTAATTATGAAGACATGCAAAACAGAACATAAAGTCTTGTTGGTAATAATGCTGATTCAGTAGGTGATTTGTGGAGTGTCTAAAGAACACAAGTGTTGGAATGATTAATTATGACCTTATGCAACAAAACTGTAACAAATTTGTTAAATTATGTATCTAGGCTTGACTATTAATTCAGTATAAAACCTTAATATTTGTTCTACTGCCATTTCTTTGTGATATATATTTGACATTTATATATATATAGCTTTACATGAATAGCTGGTAGGGTGTGAAGGTTAAGGGGCTTTTTTCATTTATAATTTGCATCAAATTTCCTTTTCTTGTAGTTTGAAGCATTTGAAATAATCCAGTAGATTGCATTCTTCATGACATTTAATTAAGCTTTCTGTGACAGATTCTGCTTGCAGTGTCAAGCAGAACAAAATATGCTTTTCAGTAAGGATGCTGTCACATTTGCTCATTGAAACAATGGAGTTTATTTCCTCCAGGCACGATTATTTATGTCACAATAGATTTATTTCTTATTGAGTATGGAAATAAAATTGTATAGCTATTGTGGTTTGATTCTCCAGGTGTTGCTTCTTTTATCTTAAAGAATACGTTTTGAATAGAGCAACATGGAATATGGTTACATTGTTTTTTGGAGACAATTCAACACAAAGGCAAGAACACCTTCAGGCAGCTCCTGTTTCCTCTGTGCCTTTTGGGAATAATCGTGTGGTTTGTCTCTGACGGAGTCACTTTTACCTGTTTTTATAGAATAATTGTTTCCTGGGTCCTTAAGTAAAACTGATTAAAGAATTACTTTAAAGGCTGCTTAATTGCAAGATCAATTGAACTTATTCCAGAAAATGTTTTATGGTAAAAGACCAAGACAGCAAACATTTTCCTTCAAGTGAAGATGGTCACAGCGCCTTGACCTGGTCAGAAATATCAGTAACGATTCTCCTCAACTAAAACAGATGAACTCGAACCTAAGCCTTCAATCTATTGATATAACAATGCCCACTATAACAGGCAAAGGGTGTTTCTATTGACACTCGAGAAAATCTTTTGCTGGTTACTTCAGACAAACAGATACACTGCAAAAAATTCCCGTTAAATTTTACAGTTAAATTAACTGGCAACTTTGTTCCAGGTCTAAGAACTGTAAAAGTACTAATGAACCTGAACAGGACAATGAACCGTAAAATGCAGATTGGTACATTGAACTGTAATTTTGCAGATTCAACAAAGTGATATTACGGTATAATGTACATATATAAAACAGTTTATTTAAAGTATATTTTACAGCTATATCAACTGTCAATCATAGAATGTAAAGAATGCAAGGAGCTGTATAATCTACTGTAAAAATACGGATAGTATGTGTTATTCTTACTTATTGCACAAGTGTGAAACAACAGACTAAGCATGTGATTTAACTGTCTCATAGCTGTAGGGAAGTACCGAAGCTGGAATCAGCTTAGAGAGTGAGAGAGCCACTGACTCCAGGCTCGGCCTTGCTCTTCTTGACAGCAGGGAAGTAAGTCCATCAATTATACCCAGCAATTAATTCGCACACGTTTGCTCAAAAACCATAAACTTGATGGATATTTTCCAAGAGAACCAGGTGTCAAGTTTATCGAAGTATGTTGTATTGATGCAGACTGCGCCTGGGTTATTTTGGTTTTAATAGTGTCATTCTTTAGATCACATCATAAGACTCACACAAATGTCAATGTCATATATAAATATAACAACTTTTGCATAATGACAGCATCTTTAAGATCATATGAATGAGGATGTTCCCTTACCTTCAGATAAGTTATAAATTAAGTTTGATTAACAACTGTGTAAAGCATATGTTATAGATGGCACCACATGTTCCGTGGTTGAAGTCCATGCAATCTCTTGTTTATAGTTCCTAATCTGACCAGGTGTATTGATTGTTTGGCCAATTCAAATGTTTTGTCTGCATATTACAAGTTGCCAGTAAATTAACGGTTGAAGTAATTGTTCATTAACGTGAACTGAATGTTAAATGACATGTTGCAGTAAATTTATCTTGGAGCCATTTTGTAACTGACAAAGAACTGTAAATTCACAGACGAAGTCTGTTTAAAAAAAATACTGATAAAATAACAATAAATTTACGGTTCTTTTAGCCAGAAAAACACGGTCATTTCTTACAGTGTACTGTAATTGTCGTCTTACATCTTTCTAGCGAACCAAATATGGCGGAATAAGAAATTATATAAATATCTTTTTTTTTAAAATAAGGAAAATATTCTCCAGATCTGAGAAACAAGTTATTGATTAATAATATTGCATGATGATATCATGAAGCTGGCATTACCGGCGAACCTTTTGTTTTACTGTATAACAGAAAAGTAAAAGCAGCCATAGTGGATTTATTTTCGTCTTCCTTTTATGCAAGAAAGGGTTCAGTAACAACTAGTTGTTAATCAATAACTTGTAGTGGTTCAGGATGAGAAAACAAATTCTTTAGAGGTTAGATAAACCTCTATAATGACAAAGAAGCTTTAAAAAGTTGCTTTTTGGTAGAACCATTTGTTCAGCCATGTATCTAGCCCATACCCCTGTGTCCGTGCATCGCGTGTAGTTGGTCCATTCCATCTTCATGGCAGGGTGCCTGTACCAAGTTCCATTGGCCAAACACTGCTTGGTTGCCTTGACTGAAAAATATAAGAAGATGTATTTCAAGAGATAAATCAAGTTGGAATGAAAGAGCAACCGAAGCTGAGTAGTGGCAGAGTCAGGAAGGACCACTGACTAGTTTAATTCCTCTTTTATCTTCATTCTTGAAAAGCAGCTCAGCCACTTTATTCAGAAGGTTGACGTCAAACACCCTGGCCTTTCCTAACTTTGTGACTTGGTAAGTGGGAATTAGGAATAAAAAAAGAGTGAAACCTGAAGCAGGCCAGCAGTGTGGTGGCATTACATGATCAGCATGCTGGGCATCTGCTAGACCCAATGTGCAGCTGTATAACATACAAACAGAAACCCAGAGACGCAGCTGAACACTACACTAACAGTCTTCAAACACTGTTCAATCCTTTCGCGAGGATAAATGGTCTGCTATCCGTACAAGGACACCATCAAAGGCCTGTAATCCCCCTGAGCAAAAAGGTGTCATGATCTACTCCCATGTGAACATAAACCATTCGGGCAATTGTACTTGAACTTATTGGAAGCTGCTGGAGGCCAGACCGCTTCAAGAGGCTTAACTTGTTTGCCTTGAGGCCACAAAATACCTGATAGGGTGGCGGCGGGTGAAGTTATCAGCACAACTTCATTACACTGCACTGCCTTGGCAACAGAGTGGTCCATAGTGGATACTGAACTGATCTCTTTAAGCTTGTGTAGCCTGTTTATGGCTTCAATATTGCCCAATGGCACTCCCTGGGTAGTTGTACACATAAAAACATTTCAGCTTTCTGCTACCTGTTACCCACATATGAAACATTGCTGCTGATGTGAGGCTTCTGATAATTTTCATTGCAGGTCAGGAAATGAGGCATCTTGAAGATAATGTTAGCTGCATGGATTATCATGTTGGTGAATACTTCCATTCCTCTTTGAGACTTTGACTACTCTGAAAAATCATACTGGTGTGAAGGTCTCAAAGAGGGTGCACCATGGGTACACCGAGGATCTGAGGGGCATCTAATTGCTAATCTTTGTAAGCCTTCACTGAGATGCTATCATTTCTTTGAATCGTTTTCTTCACTTTTGATTCAATGGTAATATGCTGCGATATTCAGGAAGTTTCCGAATCATATGCCACTTGGACAGCTTACCAAATGTCATCTCATCACAGTACATTTCCTGATAAATCTCTGTAAACACTCGTAAAACCATGAGATGCTCAAAGAAAGACAAGACCTGAAGCTGTTTTCATGTCAGACACTAAGTGGAATGGAGGCTTATCATCCTAATTTCTCTGCAGCAGCTTCGAAGTAAAAACCGAAGCTTATGCACCATGAATTATTTTGGGCAACAGTGCAGCTCATAACAACAAAGGACATCCAAAAACAACACACCCATCATGAATGCTGCTAAATTTTTTACAGTTGTAATTTGCCTTCGGCTGCTTTTAGTCATCCTCTAATATAAGAGTCATATTCTTATTCAGGTCTGGGGCTTGAAGTTTTGGCAGCCTCCATTATATCACTGTAGACCTTCTAGATTAGTTATGCTGCAAGGCATCGAAAATTTGCCAATTGCATGCATAACATATAATTTGGCTGTATCCATCAAATGATAAATAAGCCATCACGTGGAATAGTCACATGTTCATGATGACATATATAGTAGAATTTGGTTTTCAATTGAGATGCATGTCATTTGATGATGCATTATATACGTGGGAGTTCTGACTTGCCAACTGTCACACTGACATGATAAACTAAAGTGAACAGGAGCTAGATGTATTCCTGATATAGCTTATCATGTGATATTAATTGCAAGAAAAACACCACACATTACAGAAACCTGGAAAGGCATTAATAACATTGGTCTGTGCTGCCCACACCAGCTTGTAACTGATGGATAATAATTGAGGGAGATGTAACATCGCATGGCTATCCATCAAACTTATCCTGGCAGGGCATTCCACACAATATGTTGCTTCTCACAATACAATGGTCATTCGAGTACGACAGACATAACTATAAATCAATATTTTAAAAGGAGGCAAATTGAGTGATGGTGTCCATATCCTACATTCCAAACACACAAAAAAAGGAAATGAATCTGAATAAGAAAGGATATGACAAAAGAGGTGTCATATCGTTTGGTGCGAGGTGGCTACAACAAAAATTCATTTAGTGATGCCTAACAGAGCAGTAAATGAGCAATATTTTATGTCCAACTATAATACAGCAATCAGATGTGAGGTGACAACCTTACTTCATACTGTCTTTATTTGTATAAATGTCATAAATACAAATACTTACATGCGGGAATGGCATGTTGCAAGTAGCCAGGACATCTTGTGAAGACTTCTTGGTCTGGTTCTGCATCGTCCCAACATGAGAAGCCATCCCAGGTGCGAGGACACACCGGCCCATTACTGGAGGAAGTTGTGGAAAGCTGATACGTGCAACATTCAACAGCTGCTTGACAGCAGTAAACCCCTCTCTGACATTGGTTGTTATCCAGGGTAGTGCAGACCATAGACTTGATGGTCTCATTGGTATGGTCCACTGAGAAATATGGAGGCAGTCCAGTATCGTTTGTCTTTGGAATAAGATACCTTTGATGAGCTACCATTTTCGCTGTTGGGAACAGGTACATATAGCAAGCAGCACATGTCACTTGGTTGTAGATGACAGGAGGGTAGTGCCCTAATCTGTCACGACATTGCCCTTCAGAAACTGGTTCATCCTCTTCCTGCAGGTGAACTATCTGCAACACAATAATAAACTCAATAAGGTTAGTCGTATTGACTTGCGGCATAGCACTATGAAAAAGTATTCCAGTTTCTTACTTTTATGCAACTCCGCTTAACAAGTGACCTATGATACACAGTGGTCCCACCGCACTACTTTGCTAAAATAAAAATATGATACTCATGATACTTTTTTGAGGAGCTGTTTCTTTTAGAAATAACTTTCTACAAAGTTTCATGTGTCTTTTTGTAGAGAGACGGATAAAATCTTGGACAGACTGGAGAATTGGTCCAAGAAGCGATAAACCTTAGATGCTGAAGGAATGGTTTCCCAATTTCCTTTCACTAGATTCCAGGAAGGCTCAGTATTAGGCAAAGAATCTCCTGGCCACAGGGGGTTGTCACAAAATTGCTCACAGACTAGATCAAATTGAATGGAGATTTGTTGCTGTATAAAGATGTTATAACATAAGACATCCTCTCAGCTTATACCGGAATATCATTGCATTTTGCGTTATATAGGCAAAGCAAAGTCTGATGAAATGCATTCATAAATATCAAAATGACAAACACTTAGTTGTGCATCATTAGCGTTGATGGAATATTGATTATGTGTTTAATTTAGGCCTATTCACAAATAATGTAAGGGAGGTCAGGGAGCGATAGGCCAAGGGCACCGATGGGATGGCCTTGTAGCTCCTAATTGGAAACTGATATAGATATCATAATCATGTTAAAGATAAAGCAATCAATAACAATAGCACCAGTGTCTAACATCAACATATCTGAAATTTGATTGAAAGCAATTAGTTATCTGGTTTGAAATACCCAATGTGTTGGTTCATATCTGGACCAATTAAATTTTGGACAGTGCCAAGGCTTGGCTGATAATGGTCCTAAACTTAATTGTAGAGAATATATGTATGGACCGATGGCCCGATGAGTCACACAACTAGGGAAACAATAATTAGAAAATTGTCTTAGAAGATATTCAAGAGTTTTATAGACTTTAACTTTCACTTTAGATTATAAGTTTGATCTTCCAGGTATGTTGTCTAACTGACAGATATCAATTTTGCTCATCTATATGGTTTGAAATGCAATGTAGTTTAAATTTGAAATATTCAGAGAATTTCACAAATTTCCCCATTGCTGTTATTTATAAAACTGTATGTTCAACAACATCTCTACACTGCTGTATTTTCTGCTTCATAGCTTGACTGAAACTAAAAATTCTGAGTGAAGGCTAAACTTGCTTTTTGTTTTGATTGTAAATTGGTCTCGAAATAAGGGAAAATAGTTTTCTGGTCTTTTTGAATCTATTCGAATCTAGTGTTATTTTAAAGAAGAGAAATAATTACAAGTTCACACTTGCAGGAGATTTCCCTCATTGGCAAATAATTTACCAAGTGGCCCGTTGGTCCCCAAACTCCTCATTGCTAATAAAGACAATTATTGCTTTATGGTAAGGGAAATTAAGTACAACCCCAAATGCATAAAACCTGAAAACTTTTTCAGAATGGTTTATATCACTGATTTGATTGTTCATAACATCTTTGATAACTTGTGGTCCAGTATTCTGCAGATCTCTTATGGGCACCTGTGTCAACCGATTTAACAAACTAGAAGTTTTTGATAAGAAGCTTCACGTCTTCTAGGCATTTAATTCTATGCAAACTCTTTCTCGTTGTGATATGTATCCTACAAAACTTGGACAAACTTTGGTGATAACTAATTAAAGTTCTGCAAATGAGCGAAACACCAAGAGGTGACACTCAAGGTTGTTTCCTAAGTTCTCAGACACGGAAATTTAATATGACTCAAGATTGCTCCATGCTGCTTGGAGCCTTGTTTGTAACCACTCACCTGTACAAGGATGAAAGAGAGCAGAACAGGTAACAGCATCTGTGACATCTCAGCTCTTTATGGTCCCTTTACAACCAGAAGTTTCTGTTTGAAGGTGTGCTTTTTTGCCAAGTTTGACAAAGCCGGTATAGACAAGGAGGGTCTCTTCAAAGCAGCATAATTTGGATATCACCAGGCCAGCCTGGGAGGTGCAGGGGGCCCATCATGCTAATTTCATAATGTGCAGGCTTCTAGCTTGGTACTTTAGTCCATCTTCATGACAAGAGGAAGGGCAATTACAGCAAATGGAGCTGACAGTCTCCTTGGCATGAATTATGCGCTTTCAGGCTTGTAGCACTGCATAAATGAGGTGGGAATTTTTTCTCCAAAGAAAACCTGTAGACCTCCTCAGCTCCTGCAACAGAAAATCACAGAGTAAGTTCCTCTTGCTCATTAACCTGGGCTTCCTTGACTGTGCATGTCACTTCCATGCTCCTTTAATGATGGCCATAATGCAAACTTTGGCTATGTTCATTAGGGCCTTGCCATATATTATTCATAATATTGTAACATGAGCGGTGCACTCTTTAGTTTGCTGCTGCCTTTCGGGATTTTTATGAGCAAGGCAAATAAACTGAGTGTAATTATAAAGGCAGGCAGGTTCAGACATACATTATCATAAAGTAGCAACCAAAAGAATAAAAAGGAAATGTGGGAGTTGAGAGACAGGACTTCTTGTTGAGAGTTTAATGTCACCAGGAAACAGGGAAGCCTAATGAAAGTGAGGATTCCAAATATGTGATTTGTGGTAATGAGTTTTGAAACGCAGATTAACATGACATCATGCTTCCAACACAATCTTTGTTTTCCGAAATTTTGTAATGCAATGCTTCAGATTGTCTATGTTGGAAATGTTAAAAATGATCAATTAGGGAATCATAGAAAATTGTTTGTCACATCATCCTCAGGCATATTATTATGCCGCATATAATATCATGATGACTGTCTTCATATTTCGCAGTATGGATATGAATGGAAAAATCACTATATTTTAGAAAACTGCAAATAGTTTGCATATAAATGCAATATTGGATCAGTTGACACCTTCACACTTGAATTGGTAAGGAATCACGCTATGATGGAGATACCAGGGTGGTTTTTGGCTTACTTTAATCCAGTTTAAACAGCAATCCTCTTTCAAGTGACAAATTCCTAATCTCATGCCAAAAGTAGTAACAATAACAAACAATAGTAATTATAAAATACTGATTCTGTGGTCATCGTCAGTAATTTCAATCATTCCTTTGCTCCAAAGTATGATATTCTATGGACAGTAGCTTCCAAGTATTCAAAAATTGTGACTTCGGAATAGGATCAAACCCTGTTAAGTCTCTTTTGGAAGCCAAGTAAAACTTTTCCCATTTCATTTGTTATTCCTGGCAATAGTAGCTCCAAAAAGTTGACAAAATTCCACACTTGAATTGACATTAAATTCATATTCTGAGGGAATTTGTTGCTGCTGGGAAAAGTAAAAAATATGAACGATCTACAACTTCAAATTTCAACTTGATTACATGACTTTTGGGGAGCGAAAGAAATTTTTCCCATTACAGAAGACCTAATTAAGAACAGTTTATCATTTATTATGACTTCAATTTCTTCGAAAGACATTATATTTGAAAAAATATGACTGCTTGATTTAAATCTGATTTAAATTTAAAAAATCCGATTTAAATCAAATAAATCCGATTTTTTTAAATTTAAATCGGATTTTTATACAGCCCTGGTCAACACCACAGGGGCTTCTGCACCAAGTTTAATGTGTATATATATATATAATATAAAGGGAAATCACGGAAAATGCCTGTCTGTACAACCTGTTTTCAACCACTTGGTATAATCACACAACACACAATTTGATTCCACTAAATAGCCAAGCTCATAGCAAATGCCCTGAAGTACAAGTCCTGAAAATATGAAGGACCTCAGTCAAATAGGTGTGAGTATTTGGCCAGTCAAAGAAAGGCTTGATTTCTCTGTTTTGGCTTGGTTTCCTCCACAAAGTGACGTGGCCAAAGAAATGGTTAGTTTTGGGTTATTTGATGTCCTCCTGAAAATTCTGAATAGCTGACAGCCCCCACAACTCTATCAATCTAGAGTTTGGTTCTCTATGCACAAGTTACGCACCTTGCTGAAGTCATATGCTTCTTGGTATTCTAGGTTCATGACATTTTGTCACAAAAAACGTCACCAAGCTTGACATGTTCCTCCATTTTGGATTAATCTCGCAGATATGACGTCATCTGATCTGATTGGTTGGTTTAAGATATTAATCCGCTGTTATGACGTCATAAACGATGACGTCACTATTTTCAATTGAAAGTGAGGCTGATCACCAATCTAGATTTTTCATGGAGGCCTGTCAGCTAGAGCTCTGCTTTGCCATTGGCCCTTGGCCTGAGTGTGTAAATATTATTTTACTGTTTCAAAAATGATTGTATTTTTGCAGACTATAATTTACAAGACATAGAAATAATGTTCTTCCATAGGCCTGTATCCCTAATTCTTATTGAGGAAAGCATATTTTTATCATGTTCATGTATAATTATAACAATAGTTTTCAATTTTTATTTTAATAAATGTATTTGTAATGCTTATACATATATATGCGACTTTCTTTTATCATTTAATTTACATTTGGATCCTTTGCACTGGATAACCCCAGTGGGCTTGATTGCCTATTAAGTAGATTACGCAACCCTGTCCTGCCTTCCCTTTGAAGTCCAGCGAGGAATGTGATGACTCAGCACTTCTAATGTTTACAAAATACAAATGTAAACAAAACTCGCAAATTATATGACTGAGTGGAGTTTAATAGGCCTATACTTAGTCCCTTCTATTATTAGCTTTTCTCATTACTTGCGAAAGTTTACCAACAGACTAAAAGAAGTGGTCTCCTGTTTGGTTGTTACTTAAATGCATGACAATATTACAATATGACAATCTTGCATGCTAAATAGCTCTAAATTGGGCCTATATTTTACAAGGTTTCATAAAAAGTCGGACGGTAGGCCAAAGAACAAAGATTGTGCATTGGTACTCAGTCAGCCTGCCATCCGAAAAATGAATCTGAAAGCTGTTGTTTCATACTTTCTGGCACATCACATGAATATTTCTGTTGGTAGTCGGGGTGCCCAAAACATGTCCTTTGGTCCCAGTAAGGTCTTAAAAAGTGGATCCCCTTCAAATTTTGTCAGTATCAGTCACATCTCCTCTGCAGCCCTTGTTATAAATCTAAATTGGCAACCTGGTTTTACAACAAGTTATTGGAAAGCATCACTTTAACAAGCGTCAGCAGACATTTTCAGTGAATTTGGCAATTGACTCTCAAAAGTCTCTGGCTGTTTTTGCTCAAAATTCGCTAAAAATGTATGGATTGTCAAAATTTAAAGATTTTAGAGTATGTAAATCAAATTTTGAGTTTAAAATTTTCATCAGGTTGGTTCTACTAGACATAATAAGACTGCTACATAGAGCATAACTTAGGTAATGTCTGTCTCTCAAAAAAAAAAACTAACAAGCAGAGAGAATTCCCAATTGTAAAGCATTTGCTTTGCAATAATGATTATTCATATCAATTCCTGCTAATTCTACTTCTCATTCGGTTTTGCTCCTGACCTGTTCACAACTTCGGAACGAAAAATCAAAATGTGTGTGAAAATGCCTCTCTTATTCTAAATATGACCAAGATATTTTGCCAAAATCTGAAGGCTTTTGGAGAACCATGTGAGAGACTATGTTGCATTGATCTTACTTGTGCGTCCACTGAGCATGCTGGCTCTGCGAGTGGCTGATCTGATTTTTGTTTTCACAAGAGATTTCATAACAACTAGCATTTTCAATAACCTGCAGTGACACAACTGATGTTCCCAAGGAGTGAAAAGAAATCAGTTGTATTTCCTAAACAGCATCTTTAGAAGTATAACAAAATATCTGTTGCTACTTCTCCCCACTTATGACATAAAATATCAAGTAAACTTAATTGGTGCTCAAAACGGAGAGAAGTAGCAAAATATATTTTACTCCTCTATAGATATTTGGCATGATTAATTGATAATTGAAAAAATTATCCCTAGGGTAATCATTCTCCTGCTGGCAAAGTCACCTGAGCACTTGCTTCGCTCAAACGGTAGTGGGACCTTGACATGGTGAAGATGTAGGGTAATGTTCTTTGAGCCGGACACTTTGGGGGTGACACCTTGAGTCGGACACTTTTTGTTGGGCTGTATTGGCCAATTGAGACCTCCTATACCTATATATTTGGTACCAATCCTTAGCTTAAGACCTCCTTTATCTGCATGCAAAATATCAACATGATTCAAATAAGTGCTCTAATATTGGTTTTTTAAATTGAAGATTAAAAAGCAATTTCATTTCATGTAAATATACTGAAAATTGTGTTTGCTAGGTCACTTCATGTAAAAGGTGGTTTTCCTCAAATGGTTTACTTTCACGTGGAATTCATGTAAAGCACCTGTATCTTTGATGTAATGTTTTAGAACACAGCTGTCCGACTCAAAAGATACCCCATGTAATTTTTTATTTCAGAAATTGAGCCACTGCATGATATAGTTCTTGTGCTGTGCTAATTGTCAATTTTCTGTTTGATTCAGCAAAAACGATTAATTTGAGGCCCTGCTTGACAATCAATAACCCACAGGCCAAGCAATATATCCCTTTTTTAAAATGGACAGAATAAAAGTGTCCGGCTCAAAGAACTTTGCCCAATAATGATCGAGCTTCATATAGGACCAACAAATTTATATGTGTGAATTGTAATTGACTGACTTCAAAGTGTGAAGCCACCAAGGTGTGAGAATTAAGGCATTCAGGGATGTCTTGATTGCAACTTGATTGCCTTGCATTGAATACTACACTTATCAAGCAATTGAAATTGACCCAATCGGCGGCTGCAGCCTGCTGCATCATACTAGAGATGGCTGGCTGGATATTTATGAGGATAAGCGGCGGCTAACTTTAGCAAAAAATCGGCGGCTCAGCTGGCTACCAGTGGCGGCTCCCATGTCTAACTGATTCCTTACTATCAGCAGATCTGCAAGCCAAGCACAAAATGTCTCACATCCATTACGGCCTATTTATAGAATTTCTAGTCAGCTCAGGTCAATGACCTCACCATCTAAAGTGACGTCACGGTTTGCTTGGTGACGTCACATTTTTTTTACATGATTGAAAATTATGTCGTCTTCCCTGATTTGGACTCATGAAATAGTTCCAGGTTTGAAGCTTGACAAAGCCATTGTTATTAACAGCAGAGAGTCATAATTGATAGAATAAGTAGTAATGATTGATTAAATTCGATCTGCCTATTTTATTCCTCTGTTAAACAGGCTTATATTTTGAACCAATCATAAATTACTTGATGCCTTTCCTCATTTTCCAAGATGGAGTCTAAGGGAAAGTTGGAGGGACTGAAAATAAATAAAAACACTGAGGTCAGAATACTGAAGGATCAATGATGACTGGATTTGGTGTTTTCACAAGCAGTTAGGCATTAGTTCAACTCGCTGCTATGTTTCCACCACTGGCACAGGTCAGTTTTCTTGAAAATCTGCCTTAATTCATGAAAAACAGCATTTTTCTGGCCACGTCAGCTTGTGGAAAAAATTTTGAGTCCTCTTTTTGAAGGCTTTTCTTGACTTTCAAGGGTCATTAGAGGCCTTAATACTTGTCGTAGGTCCGTGAAACTTCACACAAAGGTAGATGGGACATTTTTCTTCATATAAGGACAGTTTCTGGCTCTATAAGTTCCTTAACAACATGACAGGCAAACATTTATCAAGAGGAAGTCCAGTCACATCGTGATTTCCCTTTATATTATTATATGTATAAACACATTAAACTTCGTGCAGAAGCCCCTGTGGTCAACACTGCACTGTAAAATTGGATGGACTGAGTCAGGTAAAATCATTTAATGAGATGGTTGCAAAAATTGTTTGAGCTTATTGTTTTCAGCTAAGATAACCTGTTTGTTACCATAGCTGGAAACAACAAGCTTGGTCAGCTCAAAGGAATTGTGGGATTTAAAAGATGATTCTGAATCTTTAAGTTTCTCTGCATTTGAAAAACAATACTCGTGTTTTGTGAAATATTTTAATAAATCCAAATCTAAATCTAAGTCCAATTATAAAACTTTTCTTATAATGTGCAACTCTTCTCTTTGTTCCTCCGTACGTAGCACACCACTTTTGCAGCTATCCAGTGATACATCAAATTTCATGTCCACATTCAGTTCATAGGGAAGTCTGTTGTACTTGACATTTATCAGGCACATTCATCAGGCACCATACCAAATCAAACTATGAAAAGTGTATGCCACAAAATTTGGGCTTGATTCGTCATCACATATACAATACATGTAGTACAATTACACTGCAGCATTTCAGTGGAGATTAGATAAAAAACATGATTGATAACCAATACCCCACAATACCTTTAAATACCAATATGCCGGAAAAGATGTCAGCAATCAAAACATAAGTTTTGCATATGGTGTGCCAGGCGTTTAGGAGGAATGGTTGTCAAGGATCTAGATGTGATAAGCCTGTGTTTTCTCCAGGAGTGAGTGTATTATACCCAGAATGCGCTGCTAAGAGGGCATGTGTAAATATGCTGTGCGCTTGAACAACCGACAAGAGAAAAAAAAACAAGATTTGAGTGATTGTTTGTGCAATTTTTAATTTTTTTTTTGAAATGTATACAACAAACTGTGGGCAGTGCAGTGCCAATAAGCCGACACCAAGGGTACAATGGCCAAGGTTCCCATATGAGCACCCATCAGTGTTGGTGATTGCTATATGATCATGAGCGGTAGAAATACATAGAGTCTGGCACCTGCCCTATTCATTCAGGGATGTCCGGGTTCTTCCAGTTGCCCCAAAATAGAAAATTGCATGTAAAACCCTTGAAAGCCAGTAGCTGCAATTTCAGGCATGCTACATGTAAATCATTCCTATATATTTTATCAAATAGTAAATGCTCAACATTTACAATTTTAAAATCAATTCCATAATGAGCAAAAGTCCAAGGGTGAAAACCTTGTACTGTCATGTAGTAAAAAATGTTTCAGACAATTCATGTCAGTCAACCTTAATCCATAGGGTCTTAAATGTTTGTGGCAAACGTGACTTTATTGCTGTGAAGGTAATCTTCAGCCGTAATTATACTAAAAAGATAAGTAAATCGATAAAATGTAAAGGCTTTCAAACTGACGAGTTGGTTGACAGTTGTAGGCAACTGCTTAAAGGTTATGACCCAACAGATAAGTAGATGTTTGAAATGTTGTTTAAACTGTTTTAACATTTTTAGTTGTTTTTATATGTGGCTAAGTGAATCAAGTCTCACATTGAGCAGGTGTATCCTTTTATCTAAGCCTGGCTCTTGGCTCTCTAGAGAGTACATTATATAGACTAGAACTGTTTGTCTAGAGACTGTCCCGGCCCGGCTGACAGATTGAGTTGTTGTCATAAACATTTGTAGGATTTTATGACGGCATTGCTACGCCAGACTTGGCCAATGAGCCTGTCACAGATACGAGGTAATGTGTATTTAGGCAGATTTCTGCCTCATAAAATAGCATGACCAATGATGTACAATGCCCATCAAAGTCCCTCAGTTATTGACCTGTAATATTCTTATACCAATGAGCCCTTTTAGAACTGATGTGTTCTGATGTGTTGCCATGCCACAGAAGCGGATTTAATACAATGAGTATTTATTCTAACTCATATCAAATCATGTCATATAAAATTGCTTAGTCATTATTATATTTCGGATTCTGATAACAATGTCTTGTAAATTTATAACTTGACATGATTATTACTGTTCTCTTGTGTCCGTATTTAGAGGGAACCAGGGCGCATTGTGACACGGGGCACATTGGGACAGAGGGCTTTCTTGGTTCTTGACAAAGTTTATAATATGGCGATGCCATCAAATCTTGTTAATTCCCATCCCGATGTTTCTATCCTTTTTTCGGCAAATTACAGACTCATCCAGAGGTTTGGTGAGAAGAAGTTTGTTATCCTGCTACTTAACTAAGTTCAAAGTTTAAAAATTCTCTGGATAAACCATGAATGTTCACCAATGCTAGTTTAATTCAAGGAAGAACTAGGCCTAAACCTTAAAAGACATATCATTAGATGGGCATAATTAATAAAGCATTATCTTTATAAATCATTGATAATTCAAGGCAGCTATAAATATTATCATAATGGTGCCCAGAGAAAATAAGCAGGGTTTTCTTGTCTAGGATCTATAATTAAGATAAACTTGATATTTCCCAAGGATTATTAAAATGTATCAGACCATACAGTAAAGCGAACACTGGCTTAAGGGCAATGCCTTATGCATTCTGGAAATTTTGACTATACATTAACTTTCAAATTCCAAAATTAAGATACTCCTTTTCAAGGAATAGTATTAGGTACAGAGTTCCAATAGCATTTAATAACTGTCCATCGATCGTCAGGAGCAAGATCTACACTCATAGCATCGATGGTTTTGCCAGGTATGTAAAAAATCATTTTATTGAATCTTATCCTGCTGATTGTCAAAGCAGAAACTGCTATATCTGCTCAAATAGCTAAATTCATATACCTCGTATTCTAAAATTGGTTTCTTAAAACATCCTACTAATTAAGAATACTTAGTACTGTCATCCATTACTCATTCACTTCATCTTCAATCTTTGTTTCATGAATGCTTGCAGGGACTTTCATCATCTCTCATTATTCAGGTGGCCCACCGGCAGCGATGATCTTTTTTGTCTTTGGTGGGTCTCCTCTTTCATCTATATTTATTTGTTTCCCCATTTCATCCCATCATCATTAAATATGTATACATGTAACGATTAGATGATGAAATAAATGAAATATGTCTGTCTGTCTGTCTGTCTGTCTATGTCTGTCTGTCTGTCTGTCATTGTGTCAATATCTATGGTCACTGTAAGCTGGCGTCCTCTGTGTGCATGCTACGCAATTGCTTGACCTACTTCTGGAAGTAAGGCATGAAGACTCTGCCAGAATTCAGATGCTGCAAGCAATTGAACGAGAAACCTACTGGCTACTCCCCAAGTGTATTAGCAAGCATTTTCAGCTTGTAGTTAAAAGACCTACTTAAAGTTTGTTTATATAACACTGTGTTTGGTTTAAGATGTCGGCAGCATTAGTGTTAAAATTATACACTGGTTGGCTCTTTATAACATTGTAACATTGTTTGTTTGATTTTAAGCTATCAGTAATATACGTGTCAAAAACACAGCCTGATTTTATTGAGCAAATAAGTGGATTTACACCTGCACGGAATTGGGTTATCAAAATCAGTCAGTCTCCTCCAGCTAAAGCTGTTCGAAAAATATATACTACTTGCTTAAATCAATTCTTTCAGAAAATTCTAAGATATATTTGCAGTCTCAGGTGAATGTCAGGTGTCTAGCATTCTACCTTTATGGATGTTTTGGACTTTTTCTTTATATCTTGTCTCATGATTCTCAGTCACCAGAGTGCATGAGGTGTCAATCATACTACCTTACAGCAAAGTCTTTTCTCGTTGTTCCTGCCCGAGCGCATATGATAAAAGAAATAGCAAGGATTCACCAGCAACATATATTTCTTCCAAATGATTGGTTCAGTAAATCCTTGTGATTAAGGAGTTGAAAAGAAATTTGATGATGTTAAATTCTCGTACTTTACAATATGCATTATGCAACAATTTACAGTAAGTAGTCAATATGAATTCTCATATAGTGTACAAAGAACTTCGGGAGAGTGTCACCGAGGATCAACACGGGATGAGCTTCCCATTTCCTGTGGAGCAAGTCTTATACCAAGACCATGCGGTCGAGTGAGTGTGGTCTCTATTGCACAGCCTTCTGCTTAATGTGCTATTGTGACAAAGCAATGGACTGAGAGATAAGTTGTTGTCATAAACACGCTTATGTGGGAGTTTTATGACAACTCATGGGACTAGCCATATACCACCTCGCCGATTTCTACGTGACAAAATAACAAGCCCAATATTGTCCAAGACTTCTTCTACAAACTACCAACTACCGACTGCAAAATTATTGGCTGTAAGATAATCCTGTTTATAACCCTTTGGGTCACGAAATGCCATGGTGATGTAGTGTCTATAACAACAACACCATGTTAAGAAAATACCCTCCACCAGAAATTGTTTACTACAAATAGGCCGGAAAGAATTTGTCCATTTTTAGGAAAAAATGATTAATCTCCCCAGAAAATTGTTGCCCCTTAAATGGAAATATTATCTTATTAATTCAGCATAACTAATGTTCAGCGATACGATATAGGTCCTGTGATGATGGAGGCCATACTGCCCTGCCACAAAACTTTACGGAGCTAACTAAACCTTGAGCCAGTTCTGAGATATCGTTGGCAGTGTGCCTGATGCCCTATCTTGTTTGAAGATCAATCGTCCGTAGCACTGCAGGTCTATATATATTCAGGATTTCACACACTCTTTTCAGATGTTGCACATCTTCTGTGATTTTAACACCCTGATCATCAACATCTTATAATGGTCAATGAACAGGCTGATCTTGGTCCAGCATCTCCAGACTTATGTTGAACTTTGCCTATGTCTCCTCATTAGCTTCGAAATTGCTGATAGGCCATGATCTACTTGGAGCTAAAAAAACACTGGAGCATGCCCGGCTTCCATTTTGTCTTTTATAAAAAAAGTTATGACCCAATTTATTCCTCAACCAATTTTCCAAAGATATAACATAATTGGTCTCTATGCAATAAAGACAGAGGCACTTACATAATCATGGCAGTCTTTAAAATGACATGTCAAATGTTAAGTTGTTTCTTTTTTTGCCACCCTGTACATTTGAGGGAGTATAACATGCAGATTAATGGAATAAACAATGTTTAGCACTGCTTTCTTTCTGGCTAGTCACATAAGAAAATCCCTGAGAGCACATTTAATTAAAAAGTTGAGTCCAATTTAGCCAGCACTGACTCTTTCAGGGATCACCATGCCTCAAACAGGCTATCGAGAGGATTGCACTCTACCATCCAAGATTCATAGCAAGACCACTTCCAACTTCATTAAGATCCTCAGATAAGATTGATTTGATGGCTTTGTTAATTCTCTACTTGCAATATACTCTGCACAGAAAATCAAACAGTGACAATGAGTGACATGATTATAAGTTGATTAATTACTCATCAGCAAAAAGTATCTGCAACTTACATGCAGCACAAGTTGTAACCCATACCTTAAGCAATTGGCGTGGTAGTACACAATTAGGTATTCCCACAAATGTTTGCCTTCGCAGTGAGGAAACATCTGACTTTCCATTTCTCATCCCCTTTTGGACTTCTTCTGGCAAGATTGCTCTTCGGTCCAACTGATTTTTGTTCGCCAGAACGAGTGGTAATCATGGTGCCGACAAAAATCCAAATTCTTTACCGCCAGTTCTGTTCCTAGTTTGTGACTAAAAAGTACATTAGCGGCCCGCAAGAAAAACGTTGAACAGTCCAATACTTCTTTGATTAAAACATGAAACATCAATCAAGAATCACAGTGAAATGCTGGGATACCAAATGCAAATAATGATACCGTTTATTTTCTAAAATATCTGCTATTTCTAGACCCTGTCTGATTTTCATAGTGTCCCCTTCATTTGCCTCGTCATCATTCCATCAAGGCTTTTTGATAATCTATAATCAGAAATTAAATAGAAGCTCAAAGTTTGTGTTTACCGATGTGTGGTTTATGGCAAGCAACTGAACTAATTGAAGGTCTCATATGCAGAATAACAGACATCTTAAGAGGAATACAAGGATTGATATTAATCTTTGAATGTCTCCCACTAGCTATTTTTGAAGCATGCTTGACTTCGGTGTTATTGCTGGAACTTGAAGAAGGGAAAGTTGATAACGTTCTAAGTTTGAATATAGTACCTTGGCTTTGCATCGAAGTGATATAGGCTTGATGACGGATGTAGCCTGACGCCAGATGTCTATATTGTGACAGTCCTGATTGGGCTGTTGGCTTGTGACAGCTTGAGACTGTCATTAATTTGACCTGCGGTGTACTTCCCCTCATTTCTGCCTCATAAAATGAAATGCACGACTATATCACCAATTTCCAAGGCCAATTATCTCTATAATTATCACCAAACCATGCAGGAAAGATTATTCTCCTAAAAACTTGCTCTTTTTTTCATTCAATACAAAGCTCCTGCATTCACTGCAATTGTATAGAATTATTGGAGGTAAGGGGGTTTGGAGTTTTCCTCAGAAATTATTTATTTCAAGGTAATGGCGGCAGTAATTATTGATTCTTACCCCAAATATTCCTCCCTTATTCAAACAACTCCTTGTTAAGAAATGCTCCCACAAGAAATTTTTTACTTCACCAATGCTCAAACGTATATATCTATTTCACCAAAACTGACCCAGAAATTATTCATTTTTTTTAAATTATACCCCCAATGGTCCCCCATGTGTGATAGACTGACTTTTTGCCAGTTTAATCAACCATTTAAAATCAACATAATTTAATAAGTTATAAACATCATCAACAATCTTATTCAGTGTACACAGAAAATGAAGGGCAACATCAGTTAAATTTGACTTAGACTTTGACGTCAGTTGCAAACCTCTGACTTTACGACTCAAACTCCTACCTCTGACTCCTGAGCCCTGTTTCATGATAAATACATTAATTTTTAACTAATAACTGGATTTTTTCAGATTCAGTGTCTAAGGTGCAAAGTCTTCTTGTTCTACCATGACTTATTTCATTCTAAGATCTCCAGTTAGAACATCAACTGTGCTATCTACAATGGACGGCATCTCACTAGGATCACATGCTTACTAAAACTGCTGTAAAGCCAAGAGAAGAATGTCAAGTACGGAAAAGGGGATGAAAAAATACTTCCTTTGCTTGAGAGAACCATGTCAACATGCTATTTCAAAAAGCCAAATGAATTCCTGCTGGACCATGCAGGCTTTATCAGACACCAATCACAAATGTTAACATTGCTTCAAAACCGTATTTAAACAGGAAACAACTGCGTCTTGCCAAGAAATGTGTAGAGTGACCTGACTCAGTTCTGCCGGTCTTAAGAGACACTCAAATCTCCAATTGTGTTCAGTTATGGTGATCACCAGAAGCAGTGTTTGGTCATAACATCCAATTACAGGGGATTGGGACTACAAGGAGCAATCAGTCACAAGGCTGAGTCAATGGAGCAGACACGGCCTCTTTCAGGAATCACCACATTCCAATCAAGCCACCAAGAAAACAAGAGGCCAACGATTGGACTGGCTACTTCTCAACTTCATTAATTTATTTGGATTCATAAACTTGATTGATAGGTTTGCTGATAGGACTGATTAGAAAATTCCCCACTTGGTTATTCAAACTAGAATAATTAATTTCAGATTAGGAAAGCTAGGGTTTCAAGTTACCCTCTATAGTTTATTGCTATTCAGTCCATCAATTTCAGAACGTGATTTAGGCTCCAGTGACTGTATCTTGGTTTACACAAATCATTATACACTGTATAACATCTGTAGCAGGCAGATCAGGCCTCCTGTTATTTGCAGAAGAATCCCCTTAATTGCGGGGCACCCTATACCAAGACTTGTCTGCCAATGACCATCATTCATGAAAACCGTAACTGCAATTCAAGACAGACTGCTTCCTGCTTAATTTCAATTTCTTCCAAACTGCAGAACTCTCAGCATTGAGTCTGTGATATATTGGTCCTAATCATGAGCTCCAATTAAGTGATACTGTTTGGTGACATTTTGACGTCGTACCAACTTCCTTATCTATCGCGTAGCTTCGTGCAACTTGAAGCTTTCCCACTGCTCTACTTCAAGTTTTTGAATATCTTTCTCAAGATCTAGTATTTTTCCAAAATGAAAAAAAAAATCAGAAACTCAGAATAGCCTTGATAGACAGATAGAATTTTTGTAATTTGGCATACGTACTTCTAACACTACAATAAAAATTCCAAGAAAACTTGATTGAATGCAAAATACCAAGATATCCTTCAATCCCATGACAGCCCTGGGCTGTGTTGAGATATTTTGCAACAAAAAAGCTTGTCCTTGAGAATTTGGGGATTAGAACATATCTTGCTGCAATAAAAAACAGTTCGACTTTTTTTGGAAGACAGGGAGATTTTTTGTTTGGGAAGAGGAAGGTGTGTGTTTGTTTTCTATTGGGGGGAGATGTGGGCTTGAAGGTGTGTGTGTTTTTTTTTTAATTTGGGGGGGGGGGGTTAAATTAAAGTTTGATTAATTGTTATTTCTCAGGAGTGTAAGGGTTGAAAGTGTTTTTTTGGGAGGAGCTCACAAGATTTTATTTTCAGAGCAGGTGGTGGGTGGGGGGGATTTGAAAGTGTATGTGTTTTTTGTTTTTTGGGTGGTTGAAACGAAAAAAATTGCAATGAAGTTGGACATATTGTGAAGGTTTATATACTCGTCACTGGGTGACCTATAAGTCAGTGAAAATACAGCCTTTTTCTATGCTGGAGATAACAAAAACACCTCCAATGACATCATTGACACTCTGAAAACAGCTGAATGTAAGGCATTTGCAAGCACTTGAGATTCGTCTGCTGTAAAGTTACACTGACTTGGCTGCATATTCTTAGTGCTATACCATTGCTCATGAGGAAAGGTAAGCTTATTACAATATCACATCTCCCTTCTTGGTAATAACGCTATCCTCAACAGGCCTCAAGTGCTTTGTACACCATACGGGCCACATTCAATGATCACCACAGACCTGTAATATTCCTTGCATAATATACATCTGCATACTGGAACAAAAGCCATTATTCAGTATTTAGAGTTTTAAGGGGAAGGCAGAGCTTTTTCCCTTAAAAAAAAGTAAATAAATCACAACAGACTACAGATGACTGCTGCATGACCACAGAATGGGTGGTCTTATTAATAAGTAAGGGGATGAAACGAATTTGTAGATTGGCATTACATAATTACATCTATTTTATTTTTGATATGAGATAATCATTAATCAAAGCTCTCATTATCAATAATGGTATGCACAAGAAGCACTCATTCATTCAGCATGCAAGTGATAATCCTGTAAGTTAATTAAATTCTCCGGATAATGAAATATACTTATATAGGCCTACATAACTCTTGCTTTAACATATGAGAGTATAAATTTTGTAAATTTTAGTGAAATGTTAATAGCATCACTCAATAAGTATACATTATTATGTTGTTGGTGTTCAACTGAGACATTCTCACTTTGTGCTTTTAAATTGTGCGAGTGCCAAAAGTATCTTCTTCACAATTAGCTATAAGATATCATTCAAATGGAAATGAAACGAGATTTTATCCAGACTGTCATTTTTAATTGGCAGGCCTTGAAAAATCTTTTCAAATAGCAGTTACCAAAGAGAAATTTAAAAAATACTTCTCATCCCTTTGCACTTGCCACACAGCCACTGCACCATGTGTATATAAAATGCATTCATCTCTAAAATGCAATCATGTATTCGATGACATTTAGAAAGGTCATTTGATGTTCTTCATGTAAGATGTAACGTAAGATGGCAGGTCATCATATACAATTGTATTCTATCACCCACGGCCCACGCTGTACGGATATGAATTAACACTTCCATCTAATTTCTAAAACCTGTTTATTGAAATAGAGTAACTATAATTTTCAATAGAAGTTTGATAAAAGAATATCACCCATTTTGGAAATGGCACCAATGAAGTTCTCTGTAATACTTGTTAGATTATAGAATTATCATGTGAGAATTCACTATATTTCTTTTATAGGGATGTTCAGAAGAAATTTTGAGGATGTTGATGTGAACCACGTGTAACAGATACTACATACTAGTTTTTCTTTAAAGAAATGGATTAAACTTGTCATACGACTTCAGTCGCTTACGTATTGTATTCATGATTTGATGTCGTCTCTGGCTGAAGCATTGGACTAACTTAAGATTTATGTTGCCTTCTCCTTACCAAGCTTAGTGCCTATGGCTTTGACTTGAATTCTACAGAACTTCTGTGTAATTATTTTAGTGAAAGAAAACAGTGGGTAAAGATCAATGACCCAAAAAGTAAATGGTATAAAATCAAGAAGGGAGTCCCGCAAGGATCGGTCCTCGGGCCGACCCTTTTTAATCTTTTTATTAACAACATTTTCTGTATTATTGATGACTGTAATGATGTGTAATCTGCATAACTATGCTGACAAAAACGTTATTTCATAACCTTCTACTGATTTAACTGTTTTAAAATCTCATTTGAAATCTGATGTACAAAATGTATTAAACTGGTTCAAAGACAATGGCATGAAGGCCAATCCCAAGAAGTTTCAACTGATATTATTCGGTACTCGATACAAGCTGGAACCACAGAAATTTGCAGTCAGTCTTCTATTAAAAATTTGGGCATCTATGTGGACAATAAATTGACTTTTCATGATCATGTTGAAAAATTGTGTTCAAAGGCCAGTGAGCAGGCCAGTGCATTGATGCGTCTCTGTAACACTATTGATTATGACACCAAGTTCTTATACTATACAAAGCCTTTATTTCTACTAACTTTGATTATTGCCCTGTTATATGGTCACTGTGTTACAAATCTGACCTTGTTAAAATTTGTAAACTTCAAACAAGGGCTCTGAGATTTGTGTCGTGTAATTTTGATCTGAGTGGTAGGGATCTCCTGGAGCATTGGAATACAACAAGTGTCACTTCTATGTGTATGACTAAGGTAGCGATAGAGATGTACAAAATTGTAAATGATATATCACCTCACTATTTATGTCAGATATTCAAATTTTCTAGAAATAATTATACTCTATGAGATCATTACAATTAAGAGCTCCTCGCACTACCAGATATGGAAAACTTAGCCTGTCATATGCAGGGGTTAAATTATGGAACCATCTACCTAATGTGTTGAAGGAGGCTGGTAGCTTAAATGATTTTAGGAAATTATTACTGGATTGGGTTCCGCCTGATAATATATGGTTTTATGTAAACAGTTTTTAAAGCTTTTGTTTTTATGTTATCATTTTAAACCAATTTTAAATCAATGATTTTAGCCTAGGCAATTTGGTACAAATAAAGTTCAAATTCAAGTCTATAAATGACTTCACTCTGTAAATATTTGTAAATTTTGTGTGTACATACGTACATATAATTCCTTTTAGTCACATAAAAGCCTCGGCTGGTGATTTATTGTTGTAACTCTTGATTTAAGATAAAAATTTGTTATTGTTAATGTTATTATTGTATGTTATGTCACTTTGAAATATGCACAACTTAATAACTCTCAGAAAAAATTGAAAAAATCCCGACATTGCAGGAATGGTTTGGATTGCAATGACGTAAAAAAAATATTTGCATTGTAACAAGAGCATCATGACAATATCCGACTTCTTGTTATGGCAATTGTAATATTTCATTGCCCTTTCCTAGTGACTGAACAAGAACATATTGCAGATGACTAAAATAACAGCGACTGATTACAGACCACCCCCCAGTGACTTGATCTGCCATAATAGACAAATTCCTGGAACATGTAGCAGACAATATATGCTGGTTCTTTGGGATGATTGGTGTATTGTGTTTTTTAACCAGCTAATAATCTGCAATCATGCTCTAAAAGCTTCCCTTTTTATGCGATCAAGGCTCTTCCCAAGTGGCTAGCAGTTACATGGGACAATACTGGTTATCAATCAATGAAACATATGTATACATCACTTTCAGTTTGACTAAGTTCTTATGTTGTGTGTTCATATTTCAGTTTCATGATAATTGAACAAGGTTATCAGCTCACATACACTATAACAAGGTTTTTAAGCAGATATAATGCAGCTGGTGTTCATGCAAGACAATTATGTGGGCTTAAATTATTGTGAAATAGGAAAGGAAATCATAAATCTTTACCAATATTATTTGTAATTTGATCCAAGAAACGCAGAGCTTTTATGAAGTTTTGTCTGATTTTTCACAAGCAGTTTTACAGACACCAACTGTTAGTCTTGTCTTTTAAATAAATCATTTTTAGAGCATATATATTATGCAAACAAAATCAGAAAATATCTTATTATTCCATCGTAAAAGGTGACAAGCTTTTCAAGAGTAGTAAGTCGATCTGCATGATAAACCGCCATATACATCACATTAACTTTGTTTAAGACAAACAATGGCGGGATTCTGTCATCTTCAGAACAGACTTTGTCGTAGTTCTCAACACCTTTGTTAGTCATATGCACATGTCACCTCATTCTCCTTCATTTTCTCAGACAATATATTATAGTTTTATAGACAAAATACTGAGGCTGTATGATTATTTTATGACATATCAGCTTTGTTGCTGTCAAAATGGTTGTTATTGTTGATAATCGACAAATTATTAGAAATGGCCTGTCATCTGTAAAATAGTATATACTGTTACAAAGACTCTTGAATGAAAAAATAGTTCGAAGTTTCAAACATGGTCATGTGGGCTCCTTAATCTCAATTCAGTGAATTGCATTTCCATCCTGGAGGAGCACCTGCCCCAGCAAATTCCAGCTGCATGTATGCTTGATTCATTTTCCAGGATCTGGAATGTAAATATTGGTGTGGAATGAAGCAAACAAAATAAAATGTTGCATCATCAACTTTCTGATATCTATGAGTAATGAACCCTGATATTTTCAATAAATATCATCTCTGTATTGGTACTTTTTTTATCTTCCTGATTATTTAGCAAAATTGTGTTTCAAGACCACCTTTATTTTAACACAACTACAGCAAATGCTGCATGGTAAGAAATGCTATTTGCATTAACAACAAGCCAATCAATTATGTTATAAAATCTTCATTATATATTCCTAATTGAGTGACGTCACAAGGCCAAAACTAAAATTGATTTGAAAATGCACAAGCGCCAACGTCTGAAGAAAATTATAAGCGATTATGTAACCGACGCTTCCTCAGCATGCTCAACAAGCTGAGTTTTTTAATTGCTTGATAAAAGAGATTCAATTAGACTCTGGGAACCTTGTAGCTGGCCCATGAAGGAGAAAAATGACAGGTGTAACTTAAAAGCTACGCTTCATTTTGTAGCTAATGAGCCGCGTAACATCTATATGTAGGTAAGAATGGAGCTTCAACATGCCTTCTTTTTCAGACAAAACTCAAAAGCTGAGAACGAGGAGAAGTTAAAACTTTGATTAAACAACAATTAAAGCAGCACACTTTCTGTTTGGGAAAGTGTTTTAAATGTGTCATTCAGTACACTTCGATGAAAACATTTTGAAACTGCAATACACAATAGAAATTTAATAAACCAAGATTGTCCTTTTAATAGTTGCATGGAAAGACAAACTGTTCACATGGACAAATTGATCAAGTTAATTTCCTGCACTTTTGACTGAAATAGATGTAATTGAAGTAATTTACTTCAAACTCCTGAATCTTTGTGATAACTACTTGTTTCCAAAGAATAGGGTTTCTCAAAATTGGCATTGCTTTCTCATTCATTAGCATATGCATTTCTATGCTTCTGAATAGTCTGAGATGGTTAACATTAGTTTCACTCACAAATGAAAATAGCTGTAAATTTGCATTTCGGATCATCTAAACATAAACATTAATATTTTTACCACATCTTTTTTTGGTTCCTCATTATGGGGCAACATGAAACAGTTCCTTTTGCTCTCAATCAAATCTGAATAAACACAGAAACATATAAAAAGAAGACAAGCCACCTAAGGAGCATGCAGAACAAAAGGGCAGATTTCAACTTGGTCTTTTTTTTTACGTGCAAGGAGGTGCTACCATTTTATCACTGAAATTGACCATACCTAGTATGCGGGCCACCAAACTTCCCACCCTTGGGAATTTTGAAGACACATACCTACCATCGGAAAGCTAATATTCCAGAGAACACATTTTTGCTTGTTGGACGTTACATAACCTCAACGGCTGGCAGCCATGATGGATAATTCCAAGATGGCCGCCAATTAGCCGTTTTGTACATGTCTCTGGATCTAATTTGGCTAGAACAATGATTTTTGGGTCTAAATATCTGTTTTCATGTGTCAGGAATTCATCATGATTGGTTTTGATACTCTCCTTGGAAGTTAAGTGCAGTTTAACCCCGTTTTTCAAAATGGCGGCCATCTATTCTGCCTCAATCATCGATATAATAATACCAAGGATCTTCAGTGTTATACGATCTATTTTAATACACTGAAATATTACTATTTATTACTAAATGTTTGTATAAATATTCAGGACATGGTAGGGGTATTGTTTTATTTTGGACCGAGTGTCTGGACACCCAAGCCATAGCCAGGTTGAAGCATGGCAGTAGTTAGATTTTAGCAAAAATTTGCGAAACTCAAAATTTTTCAGTGTGGCTGAGGTGTCTAGACACTAGGTCCAAAATTAAACTGTATTTGCCAAATAGCCTGTTAAACATACTTAATTACCATACATGTAAAACTCAACATGCCTGGCCATTTTTATGACCTCCTTTAGACCAGTTCGAAGTTGAATATTGTAATAAAGATGAACAGAATCCTGGAAGATATATTCACAGCAGAATCTATTGCGTTCATCCCCTATATCTGAAAATTTGACGTAATTGTACATAAATGCAATAACGAATAATTGACTCCAGGTAAGCTACTGTTGCAGTTACATGGTTGTGTTATTCATCATTATAAAGCTATGAATATCCAAAATGATGTGAAAGAAACTTCAGGTTGCTTCTGACTCCTAGTGACAGGGAACTTTCGTGAAATAAAATGAAATTTATTTTTAATTTCGTGTTACGGCCGCATGTTTTGCACTCTGTTGACCAAAATAGACATCCTAATCAATCAATTTTTGCACTAAATAGAAAGAGGAATTAAATAACTTGAAAATGGTACCATTTAAGCATCCATACATGGATTAGTTTATGAATAACAGTACATTTTGTGAAAATAGCAGCACTCGGTTTGGCGAAAATGGACTAACCGTTGTAATTTGGAACTTCTTAGTTCAGGTGTAAGGCTTTGACCTGGCCTAACTTATATGAGTGCTTGTAAGACTCACAGTGACAGAGAAATTTGTGGAATTTAACTCATTGTTATTATATGCAGCAATCTTCCTATTGTATTACAATGCTAGATAAAATGAATCTCATCATGTTCCTTGTACAGACGCTGTTAGATTAAGTGTCGTGGGCCTAACTTGGGCCTCAGCATGCCGATGCCATGAAAGTAACACACTCACCATATTTGGAAATATTAGTCAGTCACTGGCCTTACTGGCTTCAATGACTCAAATCTTAGTAATAGATGACTCCAAGCCACACAGTATTGTCAGAAAAAATAAACACTTTCTCATCTAGCATTTTTCTGAATACATTTTCTTGTTCTGCAACATCCATCAATTTTATGCTTTCTCAATATTTATTTATGCATGTCTTGACTTCCTCTGCTGAGCTCTCAGTCATATTAAACCTGATAAATGAGCCAGGGAGATATAAATTGTCCCATATCTGCATTAAAAAGCTCAATGGCATTGCTGCTGAGATATTAATTTCAGCTGTAACTGCTGCAGTCCAACTTCTGGGCCTACTTAAGCAAGATTAAGTCACACCAAGAGAAACTTCAAAATGGACAAAACAAAGAAAATGAGCACTTTGTATGCAGGAGAGGTCTCAAAAATGCGTCATCAATTCACCTGCTCATGAGCAAGTAAAGAGCACTGTTGCCCATTTATGCATGGTTTTCAGTCGAACTGCATGTTTTCTGTGGGCATGAAAATGAAACATTACTTTTGTTGTGTACTGACGTGAAGGTTGGCGAATCTTCCTTTTTCTGCACAATTCCATCTCAACTGTTTTATTGCAAAATCCTACAATTATAAAGACCCGCTACAATTAATTTTTATCACTCAACATTACCATTGACGTGACCATGCATGACTCTTGAAAAATTAAAAGTCAATCAACGACTAATTTTGGGTGTAATTGAATGCTTAATTTTTCAAGGTCCTCTTTGCTCATTATTTTAGAAGCATAGTAGGTCTGTAATTAGTTCAATAATCTCCATGCCTTATAAATGTGTTGCCCTTGAATGAGTCAGTCCTGTCAATTTATAAACAAATCATTGCATGTTTAGGTACTTGATTCATTTAATGAGTTGTAGTTTTCATATTCCAGTCGACACATTATTAGGATTTATGTCAGCAACTTTATTGGGATTATTGCATATAAGATTAATTAAACAAATTAAAGACGCATAGATCAAAAAATTCTATCTAATTGAAGACAGCAGGAGGCCACGTTGTTGTGTTGTTGGTCAGCCTTTGTCGGACTAAAAGTATGTAGCCCACAGTGGGGAAATATGAGTCAGAGAAATTGCAATATCTGCCAACTTCCATACTCCTCAGTCTTCACTCTTGAGTCGGCGAGATTGGGGTTAGTTGATCGAAGCAATAATTTGCATTTTTACTCTGGAGAGCGAATGGTAAGATATCTTCACACCTGAGTATTGCATGTGATAGCGATGATCAGCTCAAGAGATATCATTAATGATTATTGAAACAAGGGTTTCTTTTGCATTACTGCTATCCTAATGATGACCACCAGCTTCAGTGAAACACCATTGAAACGAAATTTTATACTGTAATACATAAAATTTTGTCAATTTTTTTGTAAAAAAAAAAATTTAAAAAAAAAAGCTGGCTTATCCATTTTTTACTTTCAGGAATGCATACAAGTACTGTGGTAGATCTTAATTGCAATAAACACTCCAACTTACAATGACTCGCAAGGCAATTTGAACATGGAAATGAAAAAATAAAACAGACAATAATAAATAGGATTTGCATGGAACAAGTTGTCACGTTTTTGACTTGATATGATTTTTCTTGTCCAAAAACACTTCCGATATTTCTTTTGCGGAATGACAGTCTGATAAACTTCCTGGAGAATCATGAATGTGATAGACAGCTCTCATTTGCACACCATGTAATCCTGTCAGTGGCATCTGGGTCTATTGAATAGTTATAAAAACAGATCGACTATACCTGCATATACACTGGTTCACCAGACAAATAGACATAGATATAACCTATAGGGATGGGATTTAACTGGTGCAGTTGTTGAACCAATTGAAATTTGACTTTTTTTAATCGTGATTAGACCAATGTGTCAAAACAAACCAATTGCAAAAAAGTTTAAGCATGAAACACAGAGAACCAAATAAGCCGACCATACAAAATATTTGTGTATAAATTAAAGTTCAAATTGTTAAAATGTATGTACACTCTTAGAATAATGTTGAATAAAGTCAATCAATCAAATGCACAGATAAGAATAAATCATATTCCATTATTAGTCAGTGGCTCAGCAACATTTTCTTATGTTTCGACCATGGACGTCCTATAAGAATTGGTCTAAGGTTTCGACAATGTTTAAGGGACCTTCTTTACAAAATAGCAGGCTGGATTATCTTGCTCAACATTTCTTGGCATTGACTGTTTTTTATAATCACCTTCTCGAACCTCAGGAAAATAGTCCAAAATTGACACCAATTCAAACATGATTACCGTATAAGAATAGCTGTAGGCCCATTTGGGATTCGCTGGAATGCCAGTACAGAACTATAATTCTGTAGAGGGTGGTCAATGACAATTTGTTTGAACAGCAAACAAAACATTTTTAGGGGCTGGGGGGAGGTTAATTGTATAACTATTTATATGTCAATCTACCTCTCTTCCCACTAGCTGGACAATAAAATAATAATAGAGCGGTAAGCGAGAGCTATTTGCGCCGAAGGCACAAATTTCTTCGGTGCAAATTGCGATCGCTTAGCGATCCTTCCCACACTAGTCATGTACATACTGAAAAATCATGACAGTGTATCCCTTCAATCAGAACGTGTCATTTGCCATCTTTGTTTTGGCCACGTGATCTGCATGGTCGCCGCCATTAATCTACCACGCATGCGCAGCACCGTGTAGCATGACTCCGTTCATGACTCCGTAAAAAACGACAGAGGGCGCGCCGAAACAGTGGCGCCCCTAGCGGCCGTTCACAAAAACGACGCAAATTAAAAGGAAACTTCTGATCTGACTGATAGATCCCACATGGCAATACAACAAATCTAGACCTGCTTATAGCAGGGTCATTCCATGTCAAATCAACCAATTTTCGGAAAATTTCCCACCTGACCGTCTCAGATTTTTTTCATATTGCTGTTACCACAAGACTACATGGAAATATGGTATTGTGCAAAATTTGAAGGGTCTGGGTCGAAAACTCAGAAAACGACAGGGCACCAAAATATCGCAAAATGTTTAAAATTTCTGATATTGACAGATTTTTATAGAGACTTTCTCTTAGTTGGTTTGAAACAGAGCCATAAATCTGGCTCTGTATACTCATATTGAGTAAAAGTACCAATATAAATAGCTTATACAAATATAGTCAGTAGTCAGTACAGCTACTCCCACAAATTTTTTTGAAAATCAGAAAAATATTGGGCTGAAAGTTGATTTTTGACATTCTAAAACACCTTCCCAAAACGACATACGACATTCAATATAATACACAGTCATTATTTGGATTAATTAAAAGAGATTTTAGCAGTTTGACTGATGTGACCTAATTTATGTTGAATAGAGGGGCTTCAAAATTTTAGAAAATAATGAAAATGTGGTATTTTGGGGGTGTAAAAACACTGTGTGGGATAGGGTGTAGCAAAATGAAGATTACAAATCCTGAAAGTACCTGACTAAACCTTTCATTCCATATCAAAACTGTTTTGCTCCTCGGATTCCTTCATACCATATTAAATGCAGAGAGTTTAACCTAATCTTCCATACACCATGATTAAGGGGAGAGGTTGGTACCCAAATATTTTTATGCAAGGCCTTACTTTCAGTTGGTACTTTGTTTTGGGCCAGAAGAACCACCTGAAAAAGTTTTTTTTAGATAAAAAATTATTACCCTTGAATATAATGCAATTCAATTTCACTGATGTGCAATGAAATACAGAAATCGCGATATGGTTTAATTTTGTCAATTTGAATCGCACAACATTTTTACTTTTGCCATTGGACAGGCCTCATTCAGACCTTCATTTTGAGTACCAACTTCGATGGTATTTGAAAAACTAAGGGTATCCAGAATCTTCAATCTAAAGAATGTATTCAGCGCTGAAGCAAGCAATCTCCATTTTTTTTTATAATGAAGGAATCCGAGGAGCAAGTTCATTCTACCATCAAATGAATGGTAAAAAGCTATACTTTAAGACAAAATGTGAGTTATGGCTGTCCTATTTATCCCACAAGGTGATTTTGGGCTCTGAAATACTTGAAAAAAGGCAGTTTTCGTAACTTCAAGTGTAAGTAACTCGTAAAACATAAAACGATTATTTTTTATACTACACATAAGGGAACTAGACACTGAGATGAAGTGCTACAGTAAGCATGAAAAGATTTTGACAATTAATAGTTGAGTCAATGAACCCTGAAATATGGAATTTAGTACTAAAAAAGTATACTCTTTCTATCCTTTTTCCTCAACTCTGACAATTAGCACAGATATGCAATTATCACACATTCACAGATTGATACAATATTAGTATTGCTTAGTATCGTTTTTGTATCTAACATCATTGAAACAGATTGATACAATATTAGTATTGCTTAGTATCGTTTTTGTATCTAACATCATTGAAATTGTACACCCTTTTGAAAATATGTTGAATTTGAAAGTTTCCAATATTCCCCGATTTTTAAAAATTCACAGTTCAGTGAATTTTGAAGATATTCATTTGAAATTTTGGATATGATAGTTTCCCTGAGTCAACTAAATGTACATAAAGTTTCGTTAGAATCGGTGATGGTGAGGTGGGGACCATTGGTTGATTTGACGTGGACTGACCCCGCTCTCTCCTGGCTTGGCAGATTACATATTACACTCCAGAACAATAACTTCTCATCTGAGAGTGCATTTCATCTGTGATGAAAACATCTGAATTGATAAAAACAGGTTTTGTGCAGAGGTCTAGAATTGGTTTGTCCAGTCAAGGATTCAAGGACACGGCAGATGGGTGTATATGACAATGTGATTGGACCATTTGGATGAAAAATCTACACACGCTATCATGATTCATGGAGTGCAAATCGTTTAAGCAGTAATTTTCTATAGTGCTTGCTTTGCAAGAATATTCAATGTCAATTTAATTAATGTGTTTTCAGCATGAGAAGCAAAGATGCAGCCCCAGTAGAAGTTTTTACGTGAAAGGATTGTGAGAATCCCAAAGCTGCACACAAGAGAGAAAATTGCCCAAAAAAAAAGAATGACTTTTATCTGCTACACACAGGTAATGTCTGTTGGCGGGTTTGGATTTTGACATCTTACAGATGTGTTTTTGGCATTTTATTGATATCATGGAAGAAGACCGATAAAATGTATAATAATGATATCAACCCTGCTTGGGATACTGTACACTAAAATAGTTCATATACAAAAAACTAATTATCAACAAGAGCACCCATGCAGATCTTCATTTAAATATACATGACTATATGGAAATTGGCAACTGTAATAATTTTTTATGTAATTTGATAAAGGTTTGCCAGTCAGCTCCACTAGCTAAGGCAGTAGAGTGCTCGCCTCACAAGCAAGGGACCCGGGTTCAATCCCCAGGCTGGCCATCATGTCATTCCATGACATCGTCATTTGCATCAGACGTAAATTGGAGGCGCCGTGGGCCCAACTGGAAACAAGTCACTGACTTAGCTTGGCTACCCATGTTAAATAAAAGTAATAATGTACCTTTAATGGGACTCTTTTGTGTCGACATTGGTAGAAGGCTTTGGCACGGAACTATAATTTGTATATGTTCATCAGCTCAAATGTAATATTAAAGACAAGTTAAACAAAAAGAAAAAGCATGCAATAGCAAAACAAAATGGGCAAAAAAAAACAATTAAAAATTTACCATCATTTACTATCCAAATGAGAAAAAAAACAGTGTTTCATATATACAGCATTCATCAAGCATTAGATACTTCACAACTTTTTGATATATGAGGTTGAACCATGCGCGTGAATACCAATAATACCCTATAGACAATACAAACGTATGCAGTTCGAATTTGAGGATTGCAGGAGCAGAGCCATTTTGCAAATAACAAACAGATATGTAATGCTGGAAGTGCAATAGTTAACCTTGTACATCTCACTTATTTGATAATGTTCCGGCATGCAAAGTAATTTTTCTTTTATAGTATTTGCATATTTTGAAGAAAAAAAAACTGGTAGGAGCCTAGTCCAAAGTCACATGGCAAATTCCAAATCAGAATACAACCATAGCAGTGATCACAAACTTTTATACATTGTTTGCTACTATGCGTGCTTTTAGCAGTAAGACATGAGATAAAAATACATGAGAATCTGAAACTTATAGAACTAACAACACCAAACAATAACTGTGAATTGTGAGAAAATGTTTTTCAAAGTCAACTGTCAAATTTGATAGAATCTTTGACAAATATACCAAAACATACATGTCCAGGGCATTTCTTGGACTTGTGACTTGTCATATGCTAGTATATGGATGGATTAAATCGATTAACAAGCCATGATATGCCATGTCTATCTCAAGCCAAATAATGATACGGTATTGTATATAGCAATTTTGGGCAAATTGATATTTGTGTCTTTTAATAATTTGTAATCCATGGATTCTTGTTTTGTTCTTATAATTATTTGTAATCCATGGATTCTTGTAAATATCATCATACACATGTACATTCACATCATTCATAGTTTTGCATAGCTGTTAGAAATGAAGTTTGTCACAAAAGGAAATGTCTTTTGTCTTTTGTTAAAATGTGTTAGCAACTACACATAACTGTTAAGAAAGGAAATTCAGAAGTACCTAGCATTCTCATGTGAATTATATACTGGAACAGATGTTAATATTTATATTGCCTCCAGGTTATTGGATTCTATATTCACATTTAATTGGGATACATATATTTATTGGGCAATCTCAAGCTGCCAAGCATGCGAGCCATTTAATCTTCTTCCTCCATACTGTTCATTTCATTTGTAGATTCAGTGATCATGTTGTATGTGTATTTGGAATTTATATTGGTTCTTCTCTAAGACATTGAATTAATGTTCTTTGTAGAACTGAAGAATTGGTCCTTGTGAGTGTTCAGTTACTATTCAGGATTCTGATATTGTTCAACCCCAACTAGGGTATGTCTATTGTATCAGTTATGTCAATTAATCATATCTACCTTGTTTGTCAATTGTGTTGTTGATTTCACTTATGTCAATCTGTGTATATACAACTAGTGTGTAACATGTGAGTAACTCACAGAATCTATATTATGTCTGTAGATAATAGACATACGGTTACTAAATTATGTGCAAAAGTATGAGTCATAATTACGGTGTAGCAAAGACTGTAATGTCTGTATGTGTAAAAGATAACCATTGTATTATATTCTAAGTCAAACCCTAATTTACTGTTTACATTTACAGGGTCGAAATCAACATTGTATTGGATCCGGGATTGGTATCCCACGCTGTTTATCATAAACGATCGAAACGCACAAACTGTATATTGTGTTCTATTCAGTAGTGGCATCAATAATATAGGCCTATTCTTTTATAATTGTGATGATTATTTTCAAAAAATACTGCCCCCCCCCCTGGTTGGGGGGGGGCAAACATGTCTGGACATGCCAAGATAGATCTGACCCCTCCCCCCAAATAAAATGGTCTAAAACATGTTCAGAAGTCCAGGTCCCCCCGAAAATCGGTTTGGGTATTGGGGAGAGAGTGTAAATAGAGAACACAAGAAAGGATCGGTGCATCGTCTGTGCTAGGAATAAGAGCTTGGGGTTCAAAGAAAAGTACTGCTCCAGAGTACTGCTCCGGAGCATTGCTCCGCCTGCTCCGGCTACTAAATCTGCGAATTTCCAAAATATTGCATGGTTATTGTGGACTGGCCTTTCTTTCATCAATGGCTCAATTCCCAAGAAAGCATTAAATCTCAGGTCACATCACCTTTCCCATTGCCAGCTAAAAACATCTCCCACAGGCATGTCACTCCTCCAAACTATCTACCTATCCTTCTTTTTTTGTCCCCTACTTCAGATGGAAGCCCACAATCGTCTAACTTCTCTCTCATTTCTCTTCCCCAACTCCACCAGGAGTGCATGAACCTGCATATCTCTCTAATTTTTCTCTTCCACAGAGGGAGCCTCCTTCTTATAATCATTTCCCCACAGGTGGTAGCACCTATCTTCATCTGCTTGCCATCTACGGGGATGTCTCAACAATTAATCATCTTCAATAAGTCATATTTCACTACTCTTCAACACTCGGCCATGTAAGCTTCACTACGACAGCTAAGAGGTCAACAATTAGGACAAAACCGCTCAGCCTCTTTCATCAATGTGCCCACTGCTGCCATTAGGCGTACCAGACAGATTCCACATCTGCATCTGCCACAATTATCGTATGTCGGGGGGGGGGTCTTCATCCCCCTAAACATGTGCCTCAATGGGCATTACTAGTATAATACATTCCCCTTAATGGTCCGCTATCAAACCAGTTGAGCTAAAGGGCCGGCCCCCAAAACCAAGTGCTTAGGTGCTATTATACCCAACCAATTACACTATAATCAGATGGCATTGTCAGACTCAGACCCAATTTCCAAAAATAATTTTTCCCTTAATGAGTAGTTTATAAAATCATATCTTGTTTACTTTTCTTGAATCCTGGTTACTACCACTTATAATTATTCATCTACTGATCCATGCCTTATACATTATAGAGACAATAAATGAAAGGTATAATTATGAATCAGTCCTGTACGCAAGTCTTGTTATTAATATAGGCTAAACAGAAAATCATTTTCAGTTGCATCCTCTCTATAGTCCAACTTCTGGGACTACTTAAGCCTGATTAAATAACACCAACAGAAACTCCATAAAAGACAAAACAAAGAAATAGGCAATTCAGATGCAGCCGGTGTCTCCAAGTCATTATTTTGGGTGTTCATTTAGAATTTGTAGGACTACTTATAGAAATTCTGAATTATAGTAAATGGTGCTTCATTGTTCTTAAGTGTTTTCAATGTCAAAGTCAATTCCTAATTTTACAGAGTTGCCACAACGTAACATGGCAAAAGAGAATAACTGCATGGTGCCCTTTGTAAACTTATTGAAAACTGAAATGCTTCGCCTCAAATTATATTCCTATATTTGACTCTTAAAATCAGAGCATTATTTTTTTTAAGTTGAAGACCAGCTTGAATAATAGAGCTTTTTGCTCCTATTTGTCCTGTCACTTTTCGGTAAAATATTAAAATAATCATGATATAAATTAAATTTAAGCCTATATTGACAACAATATTTGGTGCAAAACCCCTGAGGATTGGATATATATAAAAACAAATTCATGAATAGTATTTCAGATGATATATATATACAAATGACAATTTTTTTTTGCCCTACCCAGAGAAGCTGTTTCGACGCTGACTGTCAAGTCTATCTAAGTTATGCTGATGTTTTTACGGTTCTTATGGCTAGTTCTCACGGAGACGTAACAGAGGGTTCTTGTTGCGTCGCTTCTTGCTTTTCCAGGAAAGTGGGAGGTTCTTAAGCTAGATTCAACAATTCGGCGACGATATTTTCGTCTACGGCGCTTCTTAAACTTCCTCGCCAAAAGTTCCTAGAAGTCACATGACCCTATGGTGAGGCAAGAACTTGCTTCACGAAAGATTCAACCGGTTGAATCTTTGCGAAGGAAGAAACCACGATGCAAGAGACCAGAAAGCCCCCCAAAATGATTGGGCGAAGTTAGAGACAGCTTGGGCGAAGTTAGAGACAGGTTGGGCGAAGTTAGAGACAGGTTGGGCGAGGCTACTTATCATTGAGTCAATGGAACTTCGGCGAAAAAAGACAACAACTCGCCGACACAAACAGGCTGTTGAAACGCCGAAACAGCTACTTGCTTGGCCGTAACAGGTATTTGCTTGGGCGTAATTGAACATTATGACGAAGTAAGAGGATGCTAGGGCGAAGAAAGAGCATGCTAGGGCGAAGAAAGAGACTCCTTGGGCGAATCTAGTTTAACATTGAAGCAATGGAACTGCGTCGAGGCTCCTGACAACTCGCCGACACAAGTGTCTTCTTGCCTCGTCCGTAATTACGAGCGATTCGGCGTAAAAAACGAGAGCCTCGTCGTAATAGGAACCATCAACGACGATTTAGAACCTCTAATTGATTATATAATTGTCCAAAAATGGCTTGAAACGCCGAAATTGGGCGAAACTTGACTTCCTGGAACCTCTACAACTTCGCCGTCACTTAACCACGCTCGTGAGACCCAGGCATTAGGCCTAAACTAATTAATCGGATTGGCATTAATTTAGAACAGCGTTGAAAACAAGGTTATCTACATGCTTTTGTCAAATAGAGATATTCAATAAACACAAAACATGCAACAAAGCTGAAATGCACATTAAGCCTATATAGACATATAGCTAAAAAAATTTCAAAAATTCGACTAACTGCTTGGCTGGAACCTGAATTAACTTAAAACTACTATTATTTATGATTTGTTTGTATTATATATATACGTATGTGTGAATTTTATGGATATGTAACTGTGTGTATTTTATGTTTTTATTAGTTATCCTATATATGTATCATTCCTGATATTTGAATGTCGAATAAAAATGAATATATATGATTTTAATGGGATATCTATATATGGCATGTTTGTCATCAATTGGCTGTGCGTAATAGTCTGATCATTCATTTCCAAATGTCACAAAAACCAAGTTTGTGATCATAACTTAATTTCTGTAATTTCCTGAAAATATCATGTCTACTAACACAATTTTAATGCTGTTGCATATTAATCTATATGATATGAGAGATGGGGAACAATTATATTAAATGTGAAAGTATTGATATATAAATGGTAATATTTCTTCCCCCATGTAGGCTTTGTATTTTAAAAACCGTTCCCAAAATGTGTTATGTCAGATGATGACTCCGTACTTTGTCAGCTCTTTTATTTCAAGTATTGCTTGGTTCCAACATTCCTGTCTGCTATAATATAAAGCTTTGTATTGTCAGATTCTAGATAGTTGGAATAAAGGAGTTAAAAGACAAAGAAGTTGTAAAGACACCAGAGAAAAGGTCTTACGGACAAGAGGATTGAATGCCCAACCATATGATCTGGTAGCCTTCGTCAAAGCCCAGGGCATTGACTGGTGTAAACCACAGCCTAAACAAGGTACTGAACTGTTGACTATTCTTTACCTACACATTACTGATCTTTTCCTCTTGCGTTGAAAATACCGATGTCACTGCATATGCATTTTATCATCTGGCGGAGTCATTGATATCTAAGATATCCCTGAAATATCTGCCATACTGCATGACATGATCTTTTGCAGCCAAATCGAGTGACAAACATAACTATTGCAGTATTTGACAGCCAAATGTGGTCACAAAATTGTTGTATACCCAAAAAAAAGCCCTCCAAACACTGGCAAAACATCCAACACAGGATTTGACAAAGGCAAAATGTTGCTGAAGGCAATTATAAGCCATCTAATACAGTGTAGCTAAATGTCCTTTTGAAAACAATGGATATTTCAGGAATCAGTGACTATGGCATCACAGCTTTGTGCAATACATGTAATTCCATCTGCTGCCTACTGGACACATCAGTGCCACATTGTATCAACGCTTAACACGGAATATTGTGAAGTGGTTTATAAGTCATTTTACCGATATATGCTGAACATGCGTCAGATAATTAATTTTAATCAACTGAGCTTACGTGTATGTTATGAAAGGACTAAAATGATTACAAGTAACCCTTTCAGAAGAAAAGTTATAGCCAGATTCGGACAAACAGTGTTTAGCATTCAATTTAGCATTGATACAATCCAGTTCAGATGAGATACAAAGTCCAGCGTTAGGGTTATGGTTACTGCCGATTCTTGTGTTTTGTCATTGAATTTCTGTGACAGCATGTTCATTTACTTTGACAGTTGGTGCATTGTACAATCTAATGCAAGGATAACTGTCAGCTACAACGAAACGCCGTCTTGCTACTTCAAATTTTGTGAGCAGTAGGCCTAATACCATGTTTTACTTTTTATGATTGAGCTTATGAAGCAAGGATGAAATATAAGAATCCAAGTCAGACTGTCAGCAAGTACTGTCAAGAAGACGTTTGGCTAATACGATTACATCTGCCTTTTGAGCATAAACCTTGAACAAGGATGTGCAGCTAAAGATGTTACCAGGCCCGAGAGAATTATCAGTCAAAAGACTAATGGCTAATACAATTATTAATTCTTCTTTGTTCTTGGCGGATAAGCTCAGTGAGCTACGTATAGACATGAATCCATGCCATAGGCAACAACTTATATGCGATCAGGAGAAGAAGCTTCGATGTTTAAATGAATAACCCTCTCAAATATCCATCCTTCGCCTCATTGCCGTGTCATCCTGCTGTCCTAATTAGCCTATACTAAGTCCATAAATACAGCACGTGAAGCCCCAACCATCCATCCATCAACCCTCTCAAATATCCTTATCTAAAAGTATAACGAATTAAACAAATAAGAGTGGGAAAGACTAACTAGTGTAAGTTGTGTGTGCCATTTACAACTTCTGGTTTATTTGACAAAAAAACGGTAGCTTTAGCCTAATTCAAGAAAACTCAGACGCACACTGCATGGAACCATGTTCTCATAAATTTTGGAAGAGCATCTGAAGATTGTTTTCGAAAACTGGCGCTATATTAAATAAATTAATCTGATTTGGTAGCAACACTTATTCAGGTGTCCCCTATCATCCTGTATTATCTAAATTTAATTTAAGGCATGTTAACCATACAGGAACGTGAAAACCTTTCGGCACATTTGCCATGAGTGAGTAATTAAATAGAGGGACGGTACAATGTGCAATATTCAGGCCCCTTCATGACACTCAGTGGTAGCGTGGTAGGCCTATACTTATTTCAATGCTATTTAAACTTCAGATTTGAATGTTGGATCAGTCAAAATTGTAGGCCTATAATTAGTGAAAAAATGCTCCTAATTTATGAGATTTCGTTCTAATTGACATGTATGGTACATGAGATGAGTGATCAAATCAAACTGGAACACCAACAACGAAACACAATCAGAAACAGTGGAAAACAGTGAAAACAACTTTAATATTAAGTCCCATTCATAAACACAAATTTATAGACTAGAACATATTATCAGATACACTGGAGTAGTCACCTACAGTGTGATTACCCTTGGACCATTGATGTCAGAAGACCCTGTCTAGAATCAATGTAGAAGTAGAAGTAGATATATACACATGTCATGAAGAAGAACCCAACAGGAAATTCAACTGGAATACGAACTCCTGTAATTGCAGCAGAGCAAATCGAGGTTTTTCTAACAAATTTTAAGTACCTGCAAGACGAATAAGTGCACCATCAACAAGAGTATAACACTCAACCAAGCCATTGAAAGTACCATCTAAATATCTTGCCTCATAAAAGTGAGACCAACCAGAATACTGTGTGATAAACACGGTTTGATACAGCATGCCTCGCAATGCCCAGAAGGCAGCAGCTGGTTGCCTGTGTTGCCTTGAGGTCTATGTTCTGACTTGAAAAAGTAAGGTTTCCTATAAGTAGGACAAAAAAAGTGTGTATCACCATGTCTGATTGCGTCAGGATATGTTATTTATTTGTATTAAATACAAACAATCAGTTTAAAAATGTGTGCCTTTGAGTTGCCTCAGTATAGATACTGCACGAGTGGAGACTCTTTTATTTCAAAGCAATACCTGACCAAGAAGCCTCCAATACGAAGAGAGTGTTTCAGAAGCAGCGCACTCAATCAGGTTAATTTTTCTTTGCTTTATTCGGGTTATTCCTTCTTTGTGATGGAAGCAGATACGGCTTTTCTCCATTATGATTAATCTAAAAGGATTATCAAAACGGCACACAGGAAAACAGGAGATGCATTACAAAGGAGCTTTTACGCAGTGTCATTTTGGAGCTTCATCATGATTAGATTGGGTTCAGGTGGATTAATTAGCTTTGCAAATGATAATTTTAATTATGAATTGCCAATACACTTTTAGGCAATTTATCAAGTTAGCAAATGAGTTTGGAATGAGCCGGTCTTTGCCAGTGCACAGAGAGCCACAGTACATCAAGGCAGTGCAATTACTTTCTGGTCCCGTTCAATTAGCTTCAGAGGATGGCTGAGCTTTTAGTTGTCAAATGTAATTGCCAGCTGACCCAACAATTACTGGTGTGTCAACTCTTTCTTTTTCCTCTTTTTGTGAAATAGTTTTACGTGGCTGGCCTTTGCGCTACGTTCCCTGACATCTAAGTCAAGCGGGTCGACTGCAGGTATATGTTGCAGCAGCTATTCCAGTTAATGGTTTTCGACCCAATAACATCCAAATAAATAATAAGATAGATTAGATTTTAAGCCTGATATAGGTATGTGCATGTCCATGTATAATATGATTACACAAAACATAAAAGAAGAAAATCAAACTTTAGATGATATGAAATCAGTTGAATCTCTATATATTTAAAATCAGTCACAATCTCTATATATATGCTATTTCAATGTTTAAACGTATATGACAACACAACCTGACAGCAATGGGATATTTTGACAGCCTGTGACATGTCAACTCTTGAAAATAGCTTACATATATCACACTTTGTGCCACCTCTGGATCAGGTGTCTATATATAGTTACACATTACAAGACAATTTAGTATTTTCAGATAAGCTCACCACTTTACTTAACTACATTTTATCCAACTTTGTTTGTTTGGCCTGGTCTGCAAGTAGCTTCAAGCTAATGTTTCTCATGTAACCTGTACATCGACTTAAAATATTTGTCTATTGTCTATTGTTTATTCACGAACCAATAAGATGAAAGTGGGTAATGCAACCAGGCAAATTAGAAAAGAAATCTCTTGATGAAATGGCATGCTTATTAAAACTGTTGCAAAGTGTAATGCACACTAAAATATGCAACTTGTGTCAAAATTTTGTAACTCGCCACGGATGAAAGTGTTTCAAACATATGAAATGTTGCATTAATTAACGGAAAAAGTCAATATCAAACAATGGATACATGTATATTGTACATAAGCGGATCAACAATGCATTAAAGTAGCCTTACCTTCAGTCAGTGTTGCACTGGATGGTAGCACAAGTGAGAAGAGACAAGAAGTAAGCTGTGCAAGACCAGCAGGTAACCAGTAGAGACAGGCAGCACATGTGAGCCCTGGGCTACCCCGCCTCTCCGGTTAATGTATGCGCGGCACAGCTTCACTTCTCATCCTCTCATCTGCTGGCCTCCAATCAGCCATTGGTGAGTGTAATATCAGAAAAAGCCACTCTCATCTCCTGCAGAACAACAAGTCCATCCCATCAGAGGTGCTATGGATCCCCTCCCTGGCCTCAGTCCACGGAGCATGCATCTCTTATAAGTCCAATCTCTGCCAAAACCATCAGCGGGCTGATCAGTGTTAGTGATGCCTCAAGTGCATATCCGTGTGTTATCACTCTGCATCACTATATCTCATCTGCAGCTGCCTCATCATCATCATCATCATCGTCATCATCATCATCATCATCATGGTCATATAACATCAATGTTGACAACATATATATCATCAAGCCACATGTGGTATGGAGGTTGTGAATTTATCCAATCAAAACAAATAATGAACAATACTGATTGAAAAATTCAAATTTAAAAAAGGATATAAAAAATAATATATTGCTTGATATCACTTTTCCAGCAGTTCAAGTATGCTCTCACAGATTATTCCATCCAGTACTTTGGGTGAAGGTACACTGTTGTTTGTTTCCAAGGTACCAATTCATTTGTAATCGTTTCATTTGATTGAGTGAAATATTAGATATTTTAACGACATTTTAATGTTTCCTCTCAAAATTCATTTGTCTCTAATCCTCCACAAAAAATGTCACTTAAATTCCCCACGTTTTATAAAGGTTCTATTGCCAAATTGTTAATATTTAAATTCATAAACCATAATTAGTTTTTCTAAAATGGTTGCAAAATTCCATTTAGATCAGTCGATTTGTATATAATATTATGGCCAAATGTGGAATTAAAATTGGTGCATGGAGGGGAACAACAATATTGTTAATGATTGCCTCTACATCGCATACTCTCTGCTGATTTTCAATTGCCCCATTTTCCACCATGCTCTTGATTGGTTAATCGTTTTTGTGTCAAGAGTACTCATTTTCTTCAAATTTGCGTTTGAAATGAAAATTGGAGACACTCATGCAAATGACTCTTTTAAAAGTCAACATTGGAAGTCTCCTGGCAAAAGAATGCAAGCGGCGTCCATTGAAGCTTTAACGCTTTCATCAGCTCCATGCATTAGACTAAGACAACAATACCCATCATTCAGCATGTAGTTATAATTCAAAGTGGTGTCCAATGAAGCTTTAATGCTTTCATCAGCTCCCATTAGACCAAGTCAACAATCCCCATCATTCAGCTTGTAGTTATTGAGGTGCATGTGGTATTTCATCTAAATTTCAGAATTTGAACTATTTGTGGGGAAATGATAACCTTGATATAGATCGATAAAGTACTTCAAGAAGATCTCTAACTGTTATCATACTGCATTGGAAAACTTATTGGGAAAGAACAATAGCTAAATATTCATCAGTCAAGAGATTGTGTGCGTCTTATATATAAAATCAACTCAAAAACCAACTGCCTTCTCTAAAAACCAAAACAGATTGATCACACATTTCTTTTATCATATTATATAAAATGTAGGCCTATAACTTGTATCATGAAACAACATACTGGCTATATAACAAAGTTTGTTGTTTACTCTATATAAAAAAGAAAGCAAAATGTAAACAAAGAACACATTATTATTTCGCTCCCAAGACACATCATTTACTTCTGCAGCTGAGGAAAAGAGGATTATCGCATTTAGCACAAAACATCCAAAAATAAGTGTCAATTGGGAGAGAATGTTAACCGTTTTTCAGGAGAAACCATCGGATGCATAGGCGTACGGCGGATGCGATTTTTGGGAGGGCGAGCGACATTTGCCCGAATTTCAAAATCTAGATTTAATACCATTTCCAATGAAATTGCATTGATATCATTAATTTTCGTTAGTTTTTATTTAATCATCTGCCCGAATTTTTTAGCCTTTTTGCCCGAATCTCACTGTTTCCCAAACTTTTGGGGGGGCGACCGCCCCCCCCCTGCCCCCCCTCGGATACGCCTATGAATTCAGATGTGACAAAAAACTTGTGATAAATGCATTAATATATAGAGGCCTACTTCTATTTGAAAGGAAATGCAGTTTGACAAGGTTTTTTAAAAAAGCTATTGGATCTGCTTATTCTGTACAAAATGCGTCTTCTGGTTAAATAAAATTATTGAAAAACATTTAAAGTATGACAATACATTTTCAGTCAAGAAATTGTTTTACAACTTAATTAAACTTAAGAAGAGCCCTGCAATGCTTCATCGTTCAGCAACCAAAAAAAGTTTTATCACAGCATTTGAAACTATTTCTTAACATTTTCAAAGGATTTCATTTTCCTATATTGGGCTTATAATGATAATTACATATATTTAACAATTATACAATAACTTAAATTTTACTGCAATCTTAAGCAACTTTTAAATTTGGAGATAGAATAGCTTCAGAGTCTGCTAAAAGTGCAGTTGGACGTCCTGTTATTCCTTCTCTGCTCGGAGGTTGACACTTCTAAAAAGTCGTAATTTTGAGACTGTTTCGAAAAATCACGCAGAAGAGCATCTTGGGACTTCAACCTGCAAAACTATCAACATTGTCTTGCATGTACTGAAGATGGGATTGGCTGATCTTGACTCTTGAAATAGAATGAAGTGCTCAAGTAGACTTCACCAAATGAATCTCACTTTTGTTGGAGAAGGAAGTCCTGTGTCAAGACATTTTCAAAGAAGACAAGACATTTCCCTCTTCAAAAGGCTCCTTGAAAGATATTTTGGAGGTCAGGCCTGCAGGTGCAGTTGGTGAAACATTAGGTGTTATCTAACTTGTTTACGGAACTCTGTTTCTATCCCATAGAAAGCCCACAATGGCGTGCCCTGGATGTTTCATGCACCAACAGAGGGATCCCTTGATAAAGCCACTTAGTGAACATTTCGCCTGTGGAGCACACAAGGTTAAAAAAGGTATCTTCTTTGTATTTACTGAATCTTTGTCCAATGGGTGAATATACTTGATGTGCGTTACTTGTTCACAAGGCTTGTCATGCAATCTTCTGTCATGCGATTGAAATTGTTGCCTGGAAGATGCATTTTTACGTCGGACGAGCCATAACCATTATTATACAATTCAACGCCTCTTTCCGTGAACCTCAAGCAGGGCATCTCTAATTCGTTGTTGTCCACCAATCCTCTCTTGAATATTCCTGTGTATGTCTCTTTGGTATTGAAACCAATTTTCACCATTCCATTGGCTTCTTATGGCATTTCTGTCAAAATGACATTAGGATCAAGTTTGCGACATCAGGTGACGTCATCCTGATACGTTAATATACACTATTTGGGAATTTTGGCCAATATTCATTTGCTGCAGACAATGCTAAAATGTCCAGGCATCATAACTTGGACTTATAAACAGGTGTAAGTATACTGTGCTCTGGGTGAGGTGAAAAAAGAAATGATATGTAATTATGAATTTCCAAAACTGATATTGTCACCCAACCTTGCGGTTAAAATTCCCACTGGGCAAAGAATCAGCACTATTTTGTTTATAAATCACAGATCAGTTGGGAAAAAATGGTGAGCGTTCAAAAGTGCAGTTTTCACAGATTCAGAGAGCAACCGCTAAAGACGCTGATACAATATTATGAGAATGACGGACAAAGGGAAAAAGGATTAAAACATTCAATGATCTACAATGTCAATGACCTCTGACGATGACATATATGTCAGCTGCATGGTGTCATCAGATGACATTATGGCGAGGAAGTGAGAGATAGTCTTATTTCCATCTCCAATGCAAATATGTCCAGGTTCATGTATCAGCAAATCCGAGGGGTGTGAGAAGATCAGCTAAAAATGTCATTAATGTGACAGACACCTAGTATCAAGTCGTCCATTGTCACTGTCAATCTGCGCACAAATAATAATATTGAAGAAACAAATATGTTTTTGAAAAGCATGGAAGTTTACGAAACAGTCGCCATTATGAGTGATTGTGAAACGCTTGTTAAAAAACTTGTTGAGTTACAAACATTCTCAGAATGGATGATATTTTTAGAATTTCTGACATTGTTTGTATTGTTAATATAGCAAATGTATAAAATAAATATATATTCAGGTAAATCAAATCTTGGACTGATATAATAATTATTAGTCTTTGTCTTCGAAGTACAAGTTGCTGGTAGTCATCAAAAAACAGCACATAACAACATCATCAGTGAAAAGTGACAAAAACAGTGGAAACTTTTAAGATTAGAAGTAAAAAATTTTATTAGAGTAGACGATTCCTAAATTAGAAGTAACCTTCAAGGATAAGTTTTCAGATGCTTTTCAAATAAAACTAAATGGTAATTGATGGACCAGAAAATTATCCATATTTAATGGCAAATGCTGTAACTTTAACATGTTGGCTTTAGTTAGTAAAGTGCTTGAAAAATCATCAATCTTATAATTGCAAACAGTCAACCTGTGGTCAGAAACAGGGTTAGAAAAGATGCAGATTTCCAGGCAATTTGATTAAGTTGGACGAAATTTCCCGGGAATGGTCGCGAATCATTCGACTACTTCCAAAAGTCAGAAAGTTGGATATTTCACAAAATATTTCCAATGAGATTTAGAAATTTCCAGGCAATGAGAAGCCCAAATTCCCTACTTTTTCCAGCCATGGGCTCAGAAATCAACTCGAGCACCGAATTTGAAAAGCAAACAGTACAAGTGCCATGCATGATTTTAAGGAATTTGAAATAAGCGTACCTTTTGTTTTTTTAAAGAAGCATGGGGAACCAGGATGTCTTATCACTAATTTCCCTGCATGAGACAGAATCAAGTGAAGATGAGTCACAGGTGCCACCCGTAAAAATTTGTATGGCGATTTGTATGACAATAAAACATCTATTTGTCTTTATCCAGGGGCGGACTGGCCTATGTGGCAGAGTGGCAGCTGCCACGGGCCCACCCACTGAGGGGGGCCAATGCAAGATAGCAAAAAATTAAAATTTCAAGAAAAAAAGAAAAAGCAAACATGTCTATGATTATGGGATGCAACAATTTAATTAGCCGAATAGAACAAAGCCCTCTTACATGGGGCCCCCACCTTTCTAACTGTTCACCACGTTATGTGTGCAATAGCATTTTGCTTTTCTATTTTTAAATAATGCCAATAGTAGGGGCTTACCAGGGGCCTTTGAATTTTTTTGCCACGGGCCCGAAATGGCGCCAGTCCGTCCCTGTCTTTATCTGTCTGTTAGTCGGTCCATCTAAACATTTATTCATTATTAGCAGCCAATCCTTACAGTTTCATTTCTCCATAAAAACTATTGTTTTTAATTGCATTATGTAGTATTGCCAAGAAGATGGACAGGTTGAATGATGTAAGAAGATACCTATGGTATCATCTCTATTGGCTGATGATTGCCTGTGACTTGGATTTCATTTGGGTCATGCCACAACTTCATATCTGCCTTAGATTCCAGGTGAATGGGAAGAATGGTTAACAAAATTCAGCAAGTATAATAATAATTTAATGATCCGATATTTCAATTTTGTAGATATATGCTTACTGATTGTGCAGACTCCAGACATCACACTGTGCCACAGAAAAAGAAACAGTTGTGTGGGCAAAGCCTTAGGATCCTTTAACATTGGAGTTTGCTATTTCATTGTATATTCAGGGGCGTATCTAGAAATGGCCTGAGGGGTGGACCATTACATGGGGGTGAATACGGGGTGCTCCGCGGCTTTTCCTGTCTCCCCATGTTAATTTTGGGCCGGGGGGGGCATGGCCCAATGCCCCCCCCCCCAAATACGCCACTGTGTAAAATATTTTAATTTCAAATCATAATGTTTCCAAAATTGGTGAAAACAAACAACTTTAAAACAAAATCAAGTCTCTGAATACAAAAACATTTCTGAATGTTTATGTTTACTCGATAATCTCATCTTATTCATCATAGCTATGGGCACTCCAAGCATTACATCAGAAAACACAAGTTAAAAACAAATCAGCAACTTGTAATATAATATAAGCCTATTATAAACAATTTCATTTTTGATTACATCAATGCAAATTTTTGGTCATCAATTCCAGTAGACCATGATTCATTGCAGATACACTAAGTCTTTGAATTTGAAGTTTTTAGGCCCAGTAATTTTCTATAAATCTGGCAGATGGATCAGACACTCCCTCAATCCAGCGAGGCATCCAGAAATGGTCAGTCCAATCTGCATGGTCTGGATAAAACTTCTCAAAGATTTGTCGATACATATAGGCCTCTTTTGTGGTGGGTGTGTTGTGTGGAAACTTCTTGGCAGCATCAGCCAAGGCCTCATCATCGACCTGCAAGTTGAGACAATTTCCATGCTAGTATTTTTGCTGTTTATTCTTTTAGATGCAGACAACCCAACAAGCCCTCTAACATTAAAACAACCACTTATAAATGTTACTTTGGTTTCTAAATGTTTTTATAACGTTAATTCAATGTTTTGCCCAGATTTTGAAATGCCGGTGTATATATAAAAGAAACTGTACATACAAATTTCTGACTTAGGTTAAAAGCTATCTGAATTGGAGATTTTTTTCACATCTTGTCATTCGATCTTTCTCAGAAAAAGGTAATTACCAACTTGGCGGCATGCTCTTGGAGAAGTTCAAACCAAGATTTCTTGTGCGAAGATACACCATCACTGAATGCCTCTTTACGACGCCAAAGAATCTCGTCAGGAATCAGACCGTGACCCTCGAAGGCTTTCCTGATCAAATATTTCTCAACTCCATCTTTGGGTAGTCTATCTTCTGCTGGAAGTCCCAAATAATAAGCCACAAAGGCCTGGTCAAGGAAGGGGACTCTAATCTCAAGCCTAGAAAGAATAGTTAGCAAAACAAAATGTCACCATTTCAATTTTCTTGAAGATTCTTGACACAAATAATATCTGAACTGGAAGCAAGCATATTACAGGGTGGGATGTGAATTTTGAACCCAACTTTATTATGCATTGGTACCCCCCCCCCCCTCCACCAAAATGTTGCTAAGACAATATTTATTACATTAGGCAAAGAAATACTGAAATCTGTAAGATACATGGATGTCAAGCCTGAGGCAGATTTGATTTGATTTGATTTTAACATCTATATGTGGATCCAGAGAATTGTTTCCTGGCTACACGTATAAGCCAATCAAATGCAACAGTTCTAAAACTATTTTATTGAAGCATCTTCAATTTTTGGCGGCCATGTTACACTGACGATTGGAGATAATATGTACGAAAACATTTTTTATTCTCTTGCGTCTTAGCCATGTTAATATAAATTCTGTGTAAATTAGTTAAGTATCCAATTACCACCAAAATATAAAATCTGTCAAATAGTTTTGCGTACCCACCTTATATATACTCTACTTTCATGGTATGGTCATGTGCCAAAATCAATATAAAATCTTGGAAAGATTAGTTCACATTTATGCTTTACAATCCAAAGTGGGCCTGGAGCACAAGAAGACAACAGAAGAAGATTTATCTTTCTAAAAGTGTGACATTTAGCTTACCCATAAGCAGCAGTGGCCCTATCAACCCTAAGTACATCAAACATGTGAAGGTCATTGAGCAACCGACGGCTTTCCTCATCACCATCTTTGGCGGAAGGGGCTTTGTGGAAATAGATGTATCCTTGAGCAACCTCATCTGCGCCCTCTCCTGAGAATATCACCACACTGTCAGTCTGCTGGCTGATGTACTTGCAAAGCAGGTACATACCTGAGATAAGTAAAAGTCAAGTAGGCCTATGAGTTACCAAAATATGAAATATAACATATTTCTAATGTGTAGAATAGCTCATTTGAGCATGATAATAGCAAATTTTACAATTAACACATTGAAAAAGCTACAGAAGAGGTCGCACCTTATGAAACCTAGTCTTCGAATTGTCAAGAGACTGCTTCATATGCACATATAGTGACATTGCCATGATTGTCTTGTATAATGAACAATCCTTACCAACAGAGGATCTGATTGTGGTGATATCATAAGTTTCTAGGTGATAGATCATCTTTTCCAGGATCTCAAATCCTTCCATGGGAGTGAAAGATATTTCATGATGCTCAGATCCAATATGAGCTGCAACCTGCAAAATATGACAAAGATTATATAAATATGATGAGCTGAATTTAATGACATTTTGAAAGTCACCACAGATCATGGTGCCTCAAAACACTGTTTGGATGAAATACTAATTTCTTCAGAATTATTTTAAGTTACGTATCAGTAAAGACATTGAAAAATACATTTTCAAATCAATTTCATCTCATTAATTACTGTCTAAACGATTGATTGACCTTTCTGGCAGCTTCTATATCTGGGCTTCCTTCCATGCCGATGGAAAATGTCTGGATGGGGTAGCCCAGTCCCTCCTCTTTCGCACACTCTACAACAAGTGCGGCAGTCAAACTGGAATCAAGGCCTCCAGACAATGCACATCCGATCCTCCTTTCAGATAACATCCTCTTCTTGACTGCTGCCTTCAAGTAGTCTCTGATACTAGCCAACATATCCCCTTCTGCAATATTAATATTATTAAAGCAAAAAAAGTCTTTATAAAGATTTCCAGTTGTTTATACAATCAAAGTATCAGTCCTTAAGTTTTGTACAGTACTTTCCAAATGTTCCCATAACCAAGTTCAGTGGCCAGAACTTTTTTGTCAATGTACCTGAATTAGTAAATCCACTGCCCCCGTTTGAAAGAATCAAGGAAGTATCTAAATAGCAAACAAATGTTACAGGACTAGTATAGTAAGTTGCTTAATTTAGTCAATGGAATTAACTATAAACAATTAAAATATTGCGCATTATGAATAGCGCTGCATCTAAAATGCTTCATGAAATATCAGTAATAAATATTTTTGTAAAACTCTCTGATCCAATCAATTCAATGATGGGATGTTATTAATTATTTAGTTCACTTAATTGTCGCACCACATGCGCTGATAAAATTGGTAACCAGAAACATTTCTAAAATTTAAATCTGTAAAACATATTTTTTCCTCCTAGTTCGTCATTAGTTACCTGTGGGTATGGCACTAACAGTGATGAAGTCTGGAATGTCTCCAGTACATCGATACTGAACACATCTTAACAGGGAGACCTTCCCCTGGGCATCCAACTCATACTCCTCGTAATGTCCAGGTGGCAATAGGTCGATTTTACCTTCACCTTTTATCTTGACTTCCATCAATCCTGAGAGAAAAAATTCACCATCCAAAGAATTATAATATTGTGGGTTAAGGATTAAAGACGCTCATATCAAGAGTTCCCATCTTGGTGCTCCCATCTTGGTCACTCCTTCATTGTTGATCCAGAGAAACATGCCTTGCTTGTTTAGATTAGATTTATTTTCTTCAAAGCCGATGCAAAGTGATGTTTCAGGTATCTTGCAAACACATAGGCGCAACATCAAACAAATGTTGACCAATACAAAGGCAATGGCTGCAATGATACAATCTGTTTGACCTGAGGGAGTGGTAGTCACAGCAAGGCACAGCAAGGTGACTGTCACCCTGCCAGGTCGAAGTGACTATCAAACAGATTGCATTGTTAAGCGAAGTACATGTAGCCGTCATTAACTTCCAATGCAATTCTGACAAAAGAGACAGGCCCTATCTTTGAAGAGGTAAGCATTCATTTATAAATGTTATGGAATGACCATGCATGAAACGTGAACTCCATTACATTTTTTAACTTTTGAAACAAGCCGAAGTGACAGAGAAATTTGAACTTTTGAAATAATGTAGAATCTGCCAAATTTTCGAAGATTTTGAATGGGCCAATATGCAGTTGTTGTAAAGAAATACACTCTAAGGCATACAACCAACCTTTAGCTTCAGATGAGATAGCAAGAAGGCCATCTTTAGTGACAACCCTGAAGAGGGGCTTCACTCCAAAGAGATCTCTTGCGATGTACACTCTTCTTCTTTCAGTGTCCAGAAGGCAAAGAGCAAACACTCCATCCAAAGACCGGACCATGAAATCCATGCCGCCCTTTTTGTACAGATGCATAATGGCTTCACCATCACACTGGGTCTCATACTGGAAGTTGTAAGCCTTTCCAACCTATAACCACAGTCCATGAAAAAAAAATAGAAATATTATCATTTGCACAATTTTCATTATATTTTTTATAATAAGACCACATGCTAATACATGTGCATTGTACAGCGAAATGGCTTTTAAGCTACTGTACAAGTATTATAAAGTGATCAGCTGTGTATTTCAGTTAGGCCTGACTATATGGTAATGCTTCGTATCTCTTTGCAAAATGGCGTCTCACTACAGTTTCAATACAAACATTCAACTATCATGGCACCAATCTATCTTGACATGCTGTCAAGAGCTCAAGATTGTTATTTTAGTCATTTTTCAATCATGCTAACTTTTTGCAATACACCAGGGAAAATCAATTGTTATTACGTGAACATGTTTCTGAGAAGGATGTACCAACATAAGTTATGGAATTTCATGATTTTTTTAAAATCTATCCTTGTGGAACATGAAAACATTGGATATAGCCATGCTAATTACAAGAAGAGAAAACAATGCAAGAGAGTGGGCTGTAGTACCCTCCCCAACTATCACCAGATGGTCTCAAAGCAATACCAGAGTTGATAATAAATTGGATCAGTGCTATTGTTCAATCAAAGGAGTATACAAATCAGTAAAGTGACCAAGTCTTGGAAACTCTGACCATCCTGGCTTGCAAACAACAGTTGAAACAATCGAACCTATTAAAAGAACTGTGAAAGTGTGGACAGAAGATGCCACGGAAAAAGCTGCGAGGTTGTTTCGAAAGAGCAAAATGGGAAACATTCAGTGAAAACATGGATTAAGACCATTACAGTACACTGAAGTTATGGATTTTTAGATTTTCCTATTGACAGGCAGCAAATAGTTTGTTTACAAAATATTTTCTCTGATGTCAGGTTTTTATCAAATGGTGCTCCGCAACCTTGGTGTTTTGCCATTTATAAATGTTATATCCCATCTTCACGTATGACTTTGTTGCTCTTTTTGAAAACATTGCTGTTGTCAAATTTGCTGATGACACTACCATCTGTGGAATGATCAGCAAAAAGACGATGATAGAAGTGGTAGACAACTTTATGTTTCTGGGAGCGTACATTACATATTACAAATGATCTTAGCTGGAATATGAACTGCACTAACATTGTGAAGAAAGCACGCCAAAGGTTATATTTTTTGTGAACACTCAAGTCATTTCATGAACAGCAAGCTATTGTAGTCAGTTTTTATTGTGCCATAATCGAAAGTATATTAATAAGATCGATCATTGTCTGGTTTGGGTCTGCTTCAAAAAAGGATGTGATGAGACTTAATTCTGTGATATGCACGGCCGAGAAGATCATTGGAACTGGGCTGCCATCATTACACAATATATACAATGAGAGAATGAATTGTACTGAATATTACTTTACATAAATACTTTTTTTTGTTTTATTCTATTCTATTAAATTGTGTCATTATGAAGCAAATTCAGGGCTGAATAAAGGTCATGGCTTTCGGCCCAAAATGACATTATCACCATCAAGGCAGTAAAGTCTGTACTCTACACAGCCAATGTACAGCTATAGTAGGGAAAAGCGGGACGCAGTGAGACACAGGGCACGTTGAGACCAGCGTCCAAATGATATACTTTGCAGAACTGCCATCTTTCATGTAATTTATAAATTAAGTGAGATAACAGAGTGACAGACGGTTTGTGATTAATGAGTAACAGATGCGGCAGGTTGAATAATATATATCATGTGCTATGCAACGGACTTGTCATATTTGCACAAAAATGGATTTAGCCAGCTGTTCTCACTGGAATATGCTAATTTTCAAACAATTGATAAAACAATTCCGCACTCCTGGCTCAATCCCAGTTTTAAAATGGGCAAATTCCAAAAATGAATAATATTCAAAGACTTCCCTATCAGCATGCCTCGGCGGTCCAACGTCGACGTTGGACCGCCGAGGCATGCTGATAGGGCTTTTGCCTGCCATTTCTTGTGGAAGCATTGTACAATTTTGAAATTTGGCAGTTATTCAGAAAAAGAATACAGAAATATTATCATACACAATTGCACATAATTGTTGATTGCGACATGGTTTTTATTCCATGTTGAATGGCCGAAAATCAAAAAATGGCATGTCCAATGACTGAGTGCTTTGATATAAATCGCTGCTGTGGCACAATTTCTTCCGTTATTGATTTAGGAAGTATATGGAAATTTGCCCAACAATAATGGCCTTCATGTAGACAAATCTGTTACTCACTTTGAAATGTATAAAAACATTTTAAAATTCATTTTATAAAAGCAACATAATTCTTGTAAATTACGTTACCAAGGTTCAAGGTCAGTTAAACCATGTTAATGTATACACATTCTCAAAATTAAAAACTTCATTATCAAGCTTGAAAAGTCTACTTTCTGCAAACATCCATTCAATTAGCTATTTTGTAAAGAGGACCCCTAACACTGACAGAACAGAAGAATTATTGCGGAGACAGTGACTAATTGCGTAAGATTTATTGTACATTTGAACATTCACTTGTCCATACTATACGGAACTGTTCAATTGTTATACCTTCATAGCATGTGATATATATCTTTAGACGACTACCTCATCATAATACCCCATGGACAGTGAATAATAAGAATCCTTCATTACAGTGAACAATAAGATTTTTTCCTACAAAAATTTTGTGAACTCACCGGGGAACTGTAGAGGCAGTTAATTAAAATGAAAGATGTTTCAAGGTAGTACTTTGCATGGCTTTGGTTAACAATGACTACATACTCAGTTTGTTGTGACTTTCTATAGCTAATAGTAATTTGATTTTGAATAATTTGAATTTTTGCTGTCATGCTGAGGCTTTTTGTAGATCATCCTTGTGTTTGGCAAGTCATAGATCAAGATAATTTAAAATTCTACTTTTTTTTTACAGATTTTGCCTACAGATAACTTGTATTTTATTTGTAAAAAAAAAATCAACATTAATGACTGGCTGTATTTATTTTGCATATATGGTGCTCAAGATAATTTGGCTGGACATGTTACATGTTGGATATTGTTGGTGTAATATAAGGCCTTCTTTCACTTTGGACAGGTAAAAACATTTGGATTGAAACTGGGCTATAACTAATGGGCCCAAGATTAATCTACCAATTTTAAGCTCTAACATTTACAAATCTTCAAAAAGCAAAATTAGAGTGGACACTAATGACAATGTCATTGGGGCTATAGCGGATCCTTGTTGTACAATTTCAATAAATTTTACCATGGGCGCATTGTAGATCTCCCCATTGTAGCAGAGTGTCAGGTTCTCCATGGATCTGAGTTGTAGAGGCTGCATTCCATGCAAATCATCCATGATGGCTAGCCGGTGAAATCCCATCACGCAATTCTTGAGGTGATTGATGCTCTCTATCCTAAACTGGTCCGGACCTCGGTGCGCGATCTTACTGAACGCCTTCCATTCAACCTGTCCAATGTCATCCTCATCACCACCAAAGATTGCCCAAATTCCACACATGCTAGAATTATATAGGAAAAACGGAAATTAACAAAATATAAAATTGAACTTACCTATAGTTGAAACATTCACATAAAATTTTTTACCTGAAATGTATCTATTCACTGATCAACGGTTTATGTCATCCACAAATGTTTGGTAAACTAAAATGGTACACTGTAAGAATTGCCCTCCTTGCCTGTAATATAAGTGCAATGAAGCTGTCTGGAACAGCGTTAAGCAGAGGGATATAAGGCAATATGACTTTTATTGAATTGTATGAATTTATCACTGGTGATGCATAGGTCTAAGCCACTCTTGATCAGCCACAGGACTAAGCTTAAAATATTATTCCCAATATATATAAGATGATCTGTGTTTTACAGCCAGACAGCAAAGAAAAAGAAAAAAAACAATTATCTTTTCATATGTGGGCTGTGGCCTTAAAAATATCACAGCTGAGAAAATACAAGTGATTACTCTGGGCTTCCGAAAAACATTTGTCCTGCTGTTTAAGGTGCATTTTTATCCTCATCCATCAATCACCCTATTTCTCCTTCAATCAGAATATCAGTGTTATAATTCACATGAAGGCAACATGATAACAGTTGATTTGCGTTAAGTTGCTGACTGAAGACTCTCCGAGGCACTTCAAGGAAAATAACGGATATCTCATTATATACAAGGACCAGTGAGTTAAAGAGTTTTTTCTTGGCCATAGCCGAAAGTTAATAAGATTAGTTACATGCATGAAGATAAAGGAAAATGATAAAATGAATGATGATATCAAAAAAAGCCCTAAATCTTCCATCCATCCAGTAGTGTCCCTATGGCAGGAGGGGGGGGGGGTTACGTCTACATGTATATGAACTTTTCAACCTTGGCCAAAATATACAATTAGTATTATGGGTGCCCCTCCAGAGAATCGTATGCCCCCCCCCAGGTGCCCCCCCCCCCCGTTCGAGACCCCCTAGCTACGCCACTGCTTCCATCCAGCCCAGAGAAGAACAACAATTTCTCAACAATTACCTTCAGGATCACGCTTCCTCTCTTAGATTTCAATTGCCCCATTTCCCAACATGTCCTTGATTGGCTTATTGTTTTTGTGTCAAGAGCACTCATTTTCTTCAAATTTGCCTTTGAAATGAATATTGGAGACACTCATGCAAATGACTCTTGAGTCAACAATGGAAGTCTTGTGGCAAAAGTATACAAGTGGTGTCCATTGAAGCTTTAATGCTTTTATCAGCTCCCATTAGACCATGATATCATTCCTCACCATTCAGCATGTAATTATCATTCAAAGTGGTGTCCGATGAAGCTTTAATACTCCCATTAGACTCAGACAACAATCCCCATTATTCAACAAATAGTTATCAATCAAAGTGTGGCATTAAACACAAATTTGTACTGCCTCTTAGAGCTTTTTCTTGAAAGACTAGTATCATAGGCCAATGGCCATCATAATTTACAATCTATTTTCAATTTGCTATGCAAAATCACTCATTTGGCATACATTGGATAATAAAACTAATCATCTGTTTCATGATATTATGCCTTGGGTGACCATGTAACGTCAAAGTGCACATCTCGTTCTATTCACCATGCTTGTCATGTGATCTTCTATCATGGGATTAAAATTGCTTCCTGGATTATAGCAGGAAATGGACTTATAATCCAAAGCCTTTGATTGTTTTTTGGTTGATATATAGGCAAAATACTGAAGGCTTACAAAATAGGAAAGAAATTAATTACCTTATGAGAAGTGACCTCTCAAAGCAAAATGTCAAAGTTTCCAATAGTAGAAGTAAAAAATGATAGAAATTAAAACAGGAAAGTATAAATCATAAATCAGCCCATGGATTAATCTGTATAAAATAGAGACCTTAAGTTACAGAAAGTTTCTTAGACTTAGTAAGCACGTTTTGCAATCTGATATTAAGAATAATGCTTTCATGATTAAACTAACTTGCTGTTATCTCTTTTAAAATATGTCGTATGTAGACACTTGTTCATTGACAAACAAACTTTCAACAGGTGGCTCTAGGTTATTCATGACTTTTAAAACAAATTCAGCGAGGCTATATCTATGCTTAACATATCATAGCCATTGTCGTATCATAGCCATTACAGACAAATCATGAAGCCCTTACATTTAATTATTCAGATTTTTGTTCTCGTCAAACAAAGTCTGGGAAACTGTTATACTCAATTGAGCAGACTAAATTTGATGCCACAAATGCTTCATACATTCTTAATCAGCATTCATATATGTTGCGTATTTGTTGCAGAAAATTTATTGTCTTGCCCCTTGCAAGTGACCTTTTTTTTAACTTTAAGGGTCCCCTTCATCATTACAATCATCATAGAGCAGTAAGCGAGAGAAATTTGCCGCAAAAGGCGGCAAATTGCGATCACTTAGCGATCCTTCCCACACTAGTCATGCATGTATTGAAAAATCATGGTAGTTGAGGTCCTCAGGAGGAATGTGTCATTTCCATTTTGTTTACGCCGCTGCAGTGCTAACGTAAATTTGCGTACCACGTGCCAATGTTGTAAATGTTTTAATAAAAAATATTTTTTTAAACAAATATCAACCTATCAGACGGTTACAACAGACGGCTCTAGAGATGACAATCACCATTAGAGATTTTAAAAGTATATTTTGAAGAAATTATTCCCAGTTTAAATTTACGACATGCTGCAAAATGGCCGTTACGAAGAAAGCAGCCCTCCCCGGCCAGAAAGAATGGACTTAAACACTCAACAGTGTTGTCAGTCTATCTGCCAGTTGCTTAATGTCCCTTCTGACATGCAAGATTACATATCATATCATCACTCAATAAAAAATTGTGGATGAATAAATGCTACAATGTAGAAGTGGCTTTGAAAATAAATAATGTCTGTAAGTCATTTTACATTTATAATTTACACACATTTACTGACTCTTTAAAACTGATTAACAACTAGGACTGGGACCAAAATTTTTACTTCGTGTAACTTTTAAATTATGTACTTAATATTGTATATGTAAATATTAGCTGTCCGTAGATGTACAGTAGTTGTCAATTTTTTGTCGTTTACTGACAAATGTATCTCTTTTTACCCAGTGGCATCTGACGTAACCTGCAGTGCTGATGTCAGACAGATAGTGTCTGTGATGTCAACTGATTACCATCTCACATCAGGGCTCCAAACATCCCATGTTTTTGCAAATGGGTGACACGGTCATTTCATTGTTGCTATTAATATCATGTAAAATGTTTGTACATATTCAATAAGACAAAATAAATATATCTATCTATCTATATATCTATATCTATCTTTCACAACTTAACATAGTGTTTGGTGTCACTCAAGCTGTGTCCAGCAAAATCAAAAGATTATGATTTTTGTATGCCTTTCTCCTCTTTAATGATTAAAGAAGTTATTTTCATTGTAAAATGGAAATTATCAGCTACTGCTCCTGAAGTGCTTATATCGTGCACCCTTAACAATATTCGTCAGTGAAATGTACCCAAAAATTGATGTCACAGAAAATTGTTATTTCAATTACCCCATGTTTTTAACCATGTCAAATGATTATAAATATTTGTGGGAGGTGTGAATCTCTGGACAGCTCCTCCACAAATGTATATCCTAAGAACGACTGGATTTTTCCTCTCCTGTGTATACTGTCGAAGACAAAATGACCTCGTCACCAGAAAATATTCCACTGGTCTTACTCATTAGTAAATAAAACAAGGCTGTAACAGGAATGTTCTCTGCTATCTTTGGTCTAATGTACCAGGGGGCTTCTTCTGATGGACAGGCATCCATTATAACTGCAGATTTTGACATTTATATTTTTTTAGCATCCAGGCTGGCTTCACGGTGTCCTGAAATTAAGAGTATTCGTTTTCTGTGTCACTGGTGTTACCCTCAATAATGGTCAATACTTCTAGAATTTTCAAAAACAGCCTCAGAAAAAGGATATAATTTATGTCCTGTTTACAGCAATCAACCTGTGGCAAAATATGTTCAAATCAAACAGATATTAATTTGGTGACTTGTTTTGCTTGAGTCTTGGTGTTTCTTAACTTGTACTGTAACACCAGTGACAGTTTTGTCTTAGTTATTGTGGAATAACCATAAAAAATACAAGCAGCTGCATGCGTAGCATGGCAATATCACATGTATACTTTCAAAATGTCGTTAGTCGAGCTTAGACCAGTTGACCCAAAAGCCTTTTCAAGGACATACTTCCATGGCTGAAGCTCTCTCAAGTTTATATTTGACCACTCACAAGTCATCACGTGAGTGGGAAAGAGGGTCATCATCTGCGTAATTCAAAGTTTCAAACTCCAACTACAAAAAGGATTAAAAGTAGCAATGATGCATGATGTCAATGACCTTTAAAAAAGATGTATATGTCAGCCTGGTGTCATCAGATGTCATTATACTGAAGCACCTGACAAAGCCTGTTGCCATTCCTAGTCCCAGGTTCGGGTTTCATCTGTAAATCTGAGGGGTATAAGAAGATTAGTGAGGCTGTGATTAATGTTGCAGAGAACTTTGCACCAAGTCTGATGATCATTGTCGTACTGTGTGAAGGAAGTCACAAAATGATGTTGGCTAAATTGATTCAGCAAGCATGAAAGATTCAGAAAAAATGGTCCCTCTATATGACTGTGTTTTGAACCTTCGTATCTTCGCTTTTAAAAACATTTCATTGTACCAGTTTTATACAAACACTCACCCATCATTATTTATAGGTGAAAACCTTTTTTACTGGAAATTAAGACACTTTGCAAATATAAATACAGCTTTGACAGACTGACATGACGAGTAATAATAACAATTAGTGTGGATATATACGAAATATGACTAATATATATAACACATTCTTTTCTGATCGATTCTTCATCCTTTTCATATTTCAGGTTTCTCTGCCGACTAAAGCTGACAGCAGATAGAAAGAAATAATTTCATGCACCTGAGGCTGGGTCAAGAAGTGACCAAATGGGAAATAATGTCAGCTGAAGACTTCCATAGAATCCATACGTGACGTATCATCCAGTCGTCTGAATGAGAGACTGAATTGATGGTTCACATTTCATATGACATATGTTGTTTTTTTCATTCAAATATCTGCCAGACAATCCATCTGACCATTTATTCAGAATTAGCAGCCAACTTTATGCTTGGACGAGAATTTAAGGATGCAAATGCTGACTTATATATCTAGACTAAAAGGCGAAGAAGGTGGACAGGTTGAATGGTGTTATAAATAAATGAGAAGAGACCTTTGGTATCATCTCTATTAGCTGACGATTGCCTGTGGCTTGGATTTCTCTTGGGCCATGTCACAGCTTTGTATCTGACTCAGATTCCAGGTGAATGGTAAGCAATTTCAGCAACTTTAATAATCAGAGTTATATTTCAATTTTGTATATAGATGTTCACTGATTGTGCCGACTCCAGACTTTAAGCTGCACCTCAGAGACACAGACACATAAGTAAAAAGCCTATATTAATAATTCATATGAAATTGTAGTGCAGAGGAAATGAATTAGTGATTTAAGAAGTCGATGACTGATGACAAAGACTTATGCCAGTACGGTGTCATCTGGCTGGGAAGTGCCTGGGAGAGTCTCTTGTTGCCATCGCCAAATTAATTAGGTCCAAGACTCACGTGACAGAAAATCTAAGGGTGCAAGGAGATCAGGTGAGAGATTTAGTGAGTATATAATTAATGTGGCAGACATTGTGCACTAAGTCTCTGATGACCATTCTCAGTACAAAAGAATAATCTGATGTATCCACGAAGGGGTTGGCTTTTCATGAATGAGATTCATTACCAATTTTCAATGAAAGTGAAAACACCATTGTTGTACCTTTCATAATTCTTCAAAGATTTTTCGAAATGCTTAAATTCAATGTGTGATGTTCAGCTAACCCAGGTTTTGCTACAAATACATTTTTTAAAGAGTTGCTTTACTGTTAGACTGCTTGCTGGGAAGTCTTCTTTTTTTCTTAAGGTTAAAAGTGAATAACATATAAAATAAATGATGTCTCAGGATGTTAAGTTGTTGCATTGCTAACCTGCCTTATAACACTTATAAAATTTTTTGTAGGGACCATCCCAGATCTGTGTTACAAGCTCCAAATGATGAAAGACTTAACATTTAAGGTCCCTAACTAATGGGACAAAAATACCCAGCCAAGTGCATTTTGTCATCAATTATTGTGTACTGCAGTGGTGGAGCTTCTGAGATTCTGGATGGGGCCACAGGCAAGTTGGACTTGCAAAGATACTTTCCCTATAGCAGGAGTACCCTCCTAATTGACCTCCAATATTAAGAGGGTACTCATGCCACAGAGGAGGTATCTTTGAGTACAATTTACAAATCAAGTATATATTGCCCCCTCTTGATACACAGTAGCTACAACAGAGAGGCAGCAGCCACTCAACCATGACTATGGCATTCACTGGCCATGGTTGAATGAATGGGGACCATCTCCAAAGCACACCTGGAGCATATCCCATAGAGATTTCCTTCAGGAAATTGGTCAAATATAGCCTCGGTTTATAAAAATTTGGGATAATATAGAAGTGTACAAACACACTGTATGAAAACATTAGATATTCAACTTCTCACTACTCCTATGATGTTCACAAGCTTATGAAAAGTGTAATAATCCAAATAAGCAAGCCAGAATTAGTTTGTTCTTATAGACATTTCATGTTCATGACTATAAATGTTTATAATTAGGCATGTCCAATTAGGAGGTAACATGCAGTAGGTTTGTCAAATCACAGCAGGTACATTGGAGGTATAGATGTGACTACACATACATAGGATTGAATATTGAATATTTGGAAAATAAAATATGTGTTTGAAGAAACATCATATTTCATACAAAGGTCCCTACAATTCTTTTTTTTAAAGAGAATTTCTTGTTTCTTCCTTGCCTGCAAAGAAACCACAAAAACTTAGTCCGTTCTTGTATAACACTCCTTTGCATAACACATTAATATGCAGACAGTCATCTTGAAAGACAAATCATTGAGGAGAAACAAAGTAGATAAACAAATTAGTACTAAAGTGAACACTGCCCTTAGAAAGCAGAAGGCGCTGCCCTTTCATTCAGGTGGATGAAAAGGGCCTTGTCAGGTTAACTTGATGGTAATTGATGGACCAGGGAAGTGATCCATATTTAATGGCAAATGCTGCAACTTTAATGTGTTGGCTGTTGTTAGGACCAAAGTGCTGGAAAAGTCATCAATCTCAGAATTAATGTAACTGCAGTCAGAAAAACAAAACACAGGTGGCAATAGATGGGGAGGTTGCAAACTGAGACATCTATATGTGAGTCTGCTCTCAGCTTTTCTAGTTTATCGTGTCAACTGTCAAGAGCTACTCAAGTCTGTTAAATTACTTCAGGTATATCATGGAATTCCAATCAGGGTGACATGAACGACTAAATTGAATTAGAATATGACACCGGATTGTATATTGAAATATATATCTTCTTGAACAGTTTCTTCCATATTGTGGAATATAGTAGGACAAAAACAACACAACCTAAAATAATAAGATATATCTAGGCTGACCATCGAATCTTTCCTTGTTAATTTTAGTAGAATACTTTTGAATAGAAGATCTGTATACGTACATGCTAAGAACATCAAAAGAACTTAATATTACAGTTCGCAAATGGACCACTCTGCTTTGGTACAGTAATACCTCCAATGCCATTGACCATTTGCAATTGACAGAGCGAGCTGCTACATTTATTGTATAATGAACTTAGTTTTTGTGATTCCAATCCTAAAGTTTAATTTTGAAATGAATTCATTATCTTAATTCAATTTCTAAAATGAAGTAACATTACTCTATTGCAGTGAAGACAAGGAAATATTTAATCTCCCTTACAGGAAACGGCTCACCTTCTCAAGACTGTTGTTTTGCAATCCATCATGTACAGGGCTGCCAGGTGAATGCAAGGGTCTGAAAAGGAGACACTTTCATGTCTGGTGCCTGGCAACATCCTAGGGTCACCTTTAAACCTGCTTTAATCACCAAGCTCATATTTCAACAGCCTTAACCTTTCAGACACATTAGATGGCCACAGACTATTCTCCAACAACAATTTAACTGCCTGAAAGGGAGAGGAAGGTGAATTTATAGTTTGGAGCATGAATGCCTGACTTTATAACCCTGATAACGTGTCTGAAAACTGATGCTACAACTTCAATGCAAAAACGAATTTAGGAAAAAAAAAACAGAATTCATTTGACTTGTAACCAATCAACCATCAAGCTTCTTAACATATCAAACATGACATTAAGCATGATCAGAAATGCAGAAATTATATTACAAGAATTAGAAGAGAGGTTAAAAGGCAGAAAGAAAAAGATCAGATTGTCTATAAACACTTTACTGTATACAGTTGTCAATTACAAAATTATTGCCATTAGTTGAATACTACTAGCACAACCAGATATTTTACTTCTAGGGGACTGATAAAATAAATATGGCAACCACCATTTCCCGTTATCATCTGAGTTGGGTTTAAAAGAATTTCAACCAATGGTATCCATAATCATTATGCACCAAACTGACAGGTTACAGTACTGCATATTCATTGTTGCAAGTTCACTATTCAGAAATCATCTCAATGTACACCGATAAAGTCAAAGGAAGTTCCTTCATATGTGCCTGCCTAATGATCTGCTGCATCTGCAAGGATAGCTTCATATAAGCTGTGTGTGTAGAGCATCATGGAATTCCAATCATAGTGACATGAACGACTAAATTGAATTAGAATATGACACCAGATTGTATATTGAAATATCTTCTTGAACAGTTTCTTCAACATCGTGGGATAAAGTAGGGCAGAAACTGCACAACATAAATTAATCACATACATCTAGGCCAACCATTGAATCTTTCCTTGTTGATTTTAGGAGAATACTTTATAGAAGATCTGTGTACATGCCAAGAACTTCAAAATAACTTAATATCTAGATTATATGATCCTTTGATCCATCATCTAAGTGTTGGATGGGAAATAGGATGGATGTTATTTCTTCTCCTTTATATTACTTACACTATGATATAGGTCTATTTGTTCAGAAATCAAAAGAGAATAACAAATCAATATTTCAGTGTGATTTAGTATATCAAACTAAATATTCATCAACTGATCAAATCAATTCTGCGTGTTTTGTGACATGTCAGAAATTGGCACTACTTTCCCCTCAACTGCAGGACCTTCATTTTATGAGGAGAATAATTTTGAAATTGTTCAAGATGGAAAAAAAATCGAAACAAATCACTTGTCAAAATTGACCCAAAACTTGTAACCACATCAAAGCAAAGACCAAAACGCATTGATAATTGCAGCTATCAGACATTATGCCTAATAGCCAGGAAAGAAGCTTGTACTCGTTTTGAAGTAATAACATATCACAAAGGTACAAATTTATAACTTGATGTAAGATGTCAACAGCAACATGAAAGAAGTTTACATACTATATATGTTCAAATATCTATAATCATGATAATTATTTACACAAATGAAGTGCTCATGTTATGAAAGAATACATCAATCAAACATTAAGATGTCAATGACTGATGAGCAAGAGCGAAGCCTTTATGCCAGTCTGGTGTCGTCACATGAGCTTTGGCTAGAAAGTGCCTGGGAGAGTCTCTTGTTGCCATCGCCAAATTAATTAGGTCCAAGACTCATGTGACAGAAAATCTAAGGGTGTAAGAAGATCATGGGAGGGATTTAGTGAGTATATAATAACAATATAATCAACATGACAGACTTTGTGCACAAATTCTCTGATGACCATTCTCAGTGCACACAAATAATCTTATTCTTTCCCATGAAACAGAAACCTTTACAGATATTTCAATGAACAGGAATGAATATGCTACTATCGGCTTAGATATGGGATTGGGATAATCATATTTTAGGACAAGGTAATAACCCAGGGATAAGTACTTAGTAGATTTGTAGGTGGTTCAGGTCTGACTATGGAAGCTTGTGAATCTGGAAGTAGGTACTAAGTATTGATAGATTCATGCGCACTTGTCTTAGAGATATCCTCCCTCTCTTCTGTAGATACTACAAGATAGATAGATAGATAGATAGATAGATAGATAGATAGATAGATAGATAGATAGATAGATAGATACATACATACATACATACATACATACATACATACATACATACATACATACATACATACATACATACATACATACATACATACATACATACATACATAAATACATGCATACATACATACATACATACATACATACATACATACATACATACATACATACATACATACATACATACATAGGGTAAGTGCAGCCCTCTTAGCCTAGTTCTGGGCACTCACGAGGGTTGATTGATGAGATGAGAGAGAGAGCAAGAGTCCTCAACAAAGAGATACTGTATCAGAAAGGAATAAGATATTTTAAGTTTTTAATAATCGCACAATTTGTGAATAGATTTTTTAAATTGCATGAAATGACCCATTCTGGTGATTTTTCAGGTAATTGGTTTCTCAATCATTTAAAAGTAAATTACTTAATGATATCAAAAACGAACATGGTACAAAGCAGATTAGAATTATCATAGCGAGATGCCAATGTTTGTTCCATATGATTTTATCTGATAGTTTCAAGGTTCCACAAGCATAGTTATTCGGAAGAACCTTTTAATGTAAGCAATCACCTTAAGTACAAACATATTCTGAGAGAAACAAAACAGATTAGCAATTTGCAGCAACTGGTTACTAAAGAAAGTACTCTCCATTCATTCTGGTTGATAGAAACGGCCTCATTGGGTTAACTTGCTGGATGCCTTTGTTGAGAAAGAACAAAGTTCACTTGATGGAAATTGATGGACCCGGAAGGTGATCCATATTTAATGGCTAATGCTGCAACTTTAATGTGTTGGCTGTTGTTAGGACCAAAGTCCTGGAAAAGTCATCAATCTTAGAATTAATACAGTTTACCAACTGCAGTCAGCAATGGCTAAGAAAGAAATGCTTTTGACCAATTAGTGGGAAGGCAGATTTTGAGGCTGCATGACGCATATTCAAATTAAATGTAAGCACTAATATGGTTGGTTTCTTTCAAAATTAACGTCAAAGTCCAAATTGATTGAAAATTGTTAAATGAATATGATATTAAATGTCCGCAAATTGTGTCATTGAGCTGTATTTCAATGCAACATACTTCCCATTTTCCATTTGCAGCTGATGCAGCAAGCTCTTTGTGAGTTTCCAATGAATATAACCATATTGATATTTTCATTTTTTCAGAATCAGTAACAAAAACAAAAGATTATCAAAAGCGGCTGACAGATCTTATCTTTGAGCACATGTTAGATGATTTTTGCAGAAAGGAAGTTCTTGTGACGTCTGTCCGGAGATGGGAGTGACATTGAAAGAATGCGAGCAGAAAAAAAAGAGGATGATAAGGATAAGGCAAATCTAGAAGGAAAAGGGCTATTTTTCATCAAGAGAGTGAATTTTGACTTGAACATTCCACCAAATATTGCCTTGGATAGAGTAGGAGCCCCAGTCTGGAACCGAACCAAAACGCTGCTTTCCCGACCCCCTCAAAATGATCCTAACATTTTTAAAAGTCATAGTATGTTCACTAGAATTTAATAACTTGGCAGTGAATTATCAGCAATATTTTTTAGCTGTTTTGTCTATAGTAGGACTGCTTGAAAGTGGATGTCCAGTGAAAAACAGGAGTCTGGGCTTTCAAAATGGCAATCATTACTAAGCGCCAGAAAAAGGACATTGCCAATTCTTGTAATTTCTCTTGTTTCAGTGCCTCCACGATTCAAAGCAGAAGATGACCAGTCGACCACAGAGTCTAAACTACTATACATGTAGGCGACACATTTTGATGTCACAAGACCAAAAATATATCAATGAAATTCTCGTCTATTTGATTTTTTTAATACTATCATATGATCGATAAATACAAGAAAAATTTTCATTCTCCCAAAGGAAAAATGTTCTCTTTTTCAAGGCTTTTGCTTCGCAATACATCAGGCTTCCAGGTGAGACAGGTGAGCACAAGAACCTGCAGAGGAGACACTTTCACGTCTGGTGCCTGGCAACATCCTATGGTCACCTTTAAACCTGCTTTAATCACCAAGCTCATATTTCAGCAGCGTTAACCTTTCAGACACATTGGATGGCCACATACTTTTCTCTAACAACAATTTAACTGCCTGAAACGGACAGGTACAAAAATCTATATTAAAAAGCTGGATTGCGTGATTTTACATTTCAGATTAAATGTCCCTGTATTGATCAAATAGTATTGATGCAAAAGTTAAAAGAAACCAGAATTGTATTTCAAGCCTTGACACATTGGCAGATTGAGACCATGCTCCCCGCTGCCCAGCTTCCTGCAGTATTTCAACAGTTTCAGTTGATCTACGCAGTATGATATAAAGTATCTCACATTACAAAATACAAAATCTCAGCTATAAGATTATATGGTATACTGACAGCTAAAATATACTACAGAGATAACATTTCGGATATAATCATATTTGATGAACTTTCAAGTCGACACATAAATTTAAATATATAATTACAAACTAACGATGAACAACTTCTAATATTACAGACAGTACAGACAAGGCTGCTACTTTCATATATATACAGTGGGGTGCGAAGGTTTGGGCACCCCTGGAGATGGGTCACATTTTTTCAAATTTCAAACAAACCGTTTGCAGAATCTTTCCAACGTGAATTGTGTGAGTGAAGGATACCCATGCACTCAATTTTACCCTGAAAGAACAACATTTGGAAATATGAAAATGTAAAAAATTATTTTGCTGGTCCTCAGAGACCCCCACAGTTGCGACACTGAATGTGGTCGACAGATGCATCATTCCACCATCAGCATGCAGGTGTAAAAAGCCAAGCTATACAAGGTATCACAATTATATAGCTTAATCTGACTGCCTGAGTCATGCCAAAGGACCCATCTCACTATTTGGGAACATTCTGGACCAGTCATTGTGGTTTTTGAGGCAAGGGAGTAAAAAAATGCATTGAAATGGAATCGCTCCGATACACCAGAATGTGATAAACAAGTTTGACTCTCCAAGGGCAAGAAAAGGCAGGCCAAAAATTACGCATGACGGCTGTAATAATTGCAAAATTGTCATTTCTACACAACACAAATACTAAAGGTTTCGGAAATATTTTTACAAGAAAAGCCGAGGTACTCTGACATAGATGCCCAGAAAGTTGAACTCTTGTGGAATTTTAGGTATTCTAGTTGGATTTAGATCTGAGCTGCTCCAAAAGTCCATAAAAGAATTATCATTCATATTTAGGTGGTGAAAAATAAACATAATAAATCAACTTTTTTAGCTCCTGTATTTTTTTTTATTTTTATATTTCCATTGTTCTTTCAGGGTAAAATTGAGTGTATGGGTATCCTTCACTCACACAATTCACGTTGGAAAGATTCTGCAAATAGTTTGTTTGAAATCCCCTCTGGTGTTGTTGACCAAGGAGTTTGATTTACTGAGTGTGTTCGTTGAATGTTTGATTGTTTGGGTCAGCCAGTGATCATGTTAAGACAGCATTCAATAGAAACGTGTGTTGATGGTTAGAATCATATAGATTGGGATGTTACAACTATTATTAACTGCTGGTCAGGTGATTCGATTTTATTTGCCAAATTGGTGGGCTTCCCCGAAGATAAAAAAGCCCTGTCATAATTGCCATATGGAAACAGACCTATTGCTGCCAAAACACAAACTTTCATATTACGTCTTTTTTAGCAAAGGCATGCAGATTATTTACACAGTCAAAATGTTCCCCAGGAAAGTTTTTGCAACCATAGTCAACTTCAACTGAATAAGTGTTGTACGTGGAAGAGCTTTCTTCTTAGAGGGGTCATTATGCCTTGGTCTCCCCTACTTATGCTTGTAAAATAGTACAATTTTCAAACATTTTAGGCCTATACATGATCTTTCGAAGTCAGAATATTCATCATTATCTCACCCTGCAATATTACATTAACAGTATTCGCATGCTTACACAGACAGACGGAAACACGCAATGCAATCGGGAAGAAGTGGAGTGACAAATGAAAAGTTCTTTATAGAAATGAACCATGAAAAATTGATGCCAAGCTGTCTGAGTTTGAAGCGGAACTCTCTAATAACTCATCAAATTGCCCTTGTCAAATTCAATCTTTCAAGAAAGTTAATTTATCTCTCGAGGGACATTACCATGACATCTTTGTAAAGGAAAATGTACCAATTCTGACATAGACATATTTCGATTAGTGAAATATGATTTGCAAATTCGAACATCTTATAATTTTTCAACATCCACAAATGGACCAATTAAATTAATTGGCCAGGCTTGTGCAGAGACACTCCTAGTTTGAGTGATCCGCTGCTGGTTTAATGTTTTGTAGCAGGGATATCGCTTTAATAATAACTTATTTTGAAGAATATACACATGATTTCAGAGACTGGAAATGTCTGAATATGCTACTGCACCATTCATTATCCTTTGCCCCACATGCCCATCGTCAAGATTACAGGACTTTCCAATTCACTCGCTTCAGATTAGTCTTGTGAAAGTGACATCAAGGACCAGCCTCCATCCCATACAGAATCTGCAAGGGTCCTCCAGTGACATTTTAGGTGACAGCAGATAGCCATACATTGATTGGGTCACAGGACCTTGGACTCACTGGTCATCACACACCACATAACCAATTGGGTTTCCATTTCCCTGGTCGAATGTTTGTCACCATATTCTAGATCTCTAAAAAGGCTCAATCCCTCAATGCAATGTTTGCTATGCCTTCAAAAGCATGGTCTTTAACAAACCTAATACTTATCTACTTATCCTATAAAGCACATTTATATATACATTTAGGGCTTATCGATCAATAAGAATGGTAACAGCAGTAGGCCTGCAGGATTCTATGAGTCTATTTTCCAATTTGCTGCAATGTAAATCGTTTTAGATTAAGGCTTGCATCATGGAACATATATAGTTCCTTGCCATTACAATAATGCAATCATGAGTACCAAATATTTGGAACTGGTTCTGTCACCGTGACATCAATTAGCTACAAAGTTGCAAATACACGAAACATGACATACACAAAATGTGACATAGAAATTAGCCTACTCTTTAACATTTGGTGACTGTCACGAAAGGATATGGTGATTGTATGCTAGGTCCAATCTTGACTTTTGCGATGAAATGGAACCTAAGAGAAGACATACAAATTAAATGGGGAAAAACACTTCTCCATGTGTCCATTTCACAGGAGCCTTTCACAAACTCATTGATTTTGAGAAACTTAAGTTAAATGTCACCGCCTTCACAACCTATGATGATATCATTGAAAACTAGTTGTATCTTACAATGATTCAGCATATCACTTTAATTCCATCTCTTTCAGTCAAAAGTGAATGAAATTAAATTGATGTAACTGAATCAATTTGTCACTGTGAACAGATCTTCTTTGCATGAAACTGTCAAAAGGACAATCTTAGCTTATTATTTCCCAAGTGTATTGCAGTTTCAAATGATTATCATAAAAAATAAACTGGTGCACACATTAAAAACACGTTCCCAAACAGGAAGAGTGCTGGTTTTATGGTTGTTTAATCATTTCCAAAACCATCAGTCCTAACATTATATAGCCTATAATAACACGCAATGAAAATAAATGACATGTCATGTACAGCCATGATTTTTACCATGTTGAAGGCCAATTTTTACGACAGATTCTCATTACATAATCTCAACATCCCAACCTCCTTAGCCTTGTATTTGGTCTGAAAGAATAAAGCAGGTTGAAGCTCTGTTCTTACCCACATATTGATGTTATTCGGCTCATTACCTGTAAAATAGAGTGTAGCTATTAAGTTGAGCCTGTCTTTTTCTCCTTCATGGACCAGCTATACAAGGTTTCCAGAGTCTCTCATAAAAAAACTCAGCTTGTCAAGCAAGCATGCTGTGGAAGCATTGGTTAGATAATCCCTTATCATTTCTTCAGAAATTGGGGCTTGTGCATCCTCCCATCACTTTTCATTTTGGCCTTGCGACATCTCTCAGTTAGGAATGCAAATTGATAGTTTATAACATGACTGTTGGCCTAATTGTAAATTAAATGAACATTTAATTCCTTGCAGCATATGCTGTGTATGTGTTTAAAAAAGTAGTCTTTAAAGTCAAGTTACCAAGAAATCAGGAAGATAAAGGAAGCTACAGACAGACAGACAATGTAGCAACAGGGTTCATTGCACAATGATTTCAAAAATTAAAGCTCTGTGTTTTTTGTCATTTCTTAGATCAAGCTACAAAGAAAATTGCTCAAGATTGATGAAATTTTTTTGTGATTTATGTCTACATAATAATTTTGCATGGACACCAGCTTCATTATGTCTGCTTCAAAAATATCTTTTTATGTTGTATTTGAGCTAATAATCTTGTTAAATTTTTCGTGAAACTGAAAAATGAGCACACAGCATAGGAACATAGTCAAACTGAAAGTGACATACATATATTATGTTACATTGATTGTTAGCCAATATTGCATCCGTTGTTCCATGTAACTTCTGCCACCTAAGAAGAGCCTTGATCATATAAAAATGAAAGCTTCGTTTACTAACAAGCATGATTAGTGGATTATTAGCTGGTTGAAAAACACAAAACACCAATCATCCCATAGAACCAGCATATATTGTCTGCTACATGTTCCAGGAATTTGTCTATTATGGCAGATCAAGTCACCGGGGGGTTGTCTGTAATCAGTCGCTGTTATTCTAGTCTTCTGCAATATGTTAGTGTTCAGTCACCTGGAAAGGGCAATGAAATATTACAATTGCCATAACAAGAAGTCGGATGTTGTCATGATGCTCTTGTTACAATGCAAATATATTTTTCTAATATCATTGCCATCCAAACAATTCCTGCAATGTTAGGGATTTTTTCAATTTTCTCTGAGAGTTATTAAATTGCGCATATTTCAAAGTAGCATAACATACATGTTGAGTAGTCCAATGCTTCAGCCAGAGACGACATCAAATCATGAATACAATACGTAAGCGACTGAAGTCGTATGACAAGTTTAATCCATTTCTTCACTGAAAAACTAGTGTGTAGTATCTGTTACATTTGTGAATGTCACTACATGTATTTTTTATATTTAATTATTTATTCATTGTAATTCTTATCTTATATGACTTTCTAAGGTCAGTAGATGATATGACTCATTTCTTCTTTTGTATTAATTCATTGATTGTAATACATTTTACTGAGAGTGCCTCCCTTGTGTGCCAATCAATACATTGGAGGTGGCCCCCCTGAGTCATGGTCATGGTCTGTTGGACAGGTATGTCCCAATTAGAGAATGACAATTTTCAAAAGAAACGGGTCAGATTGCAACTGACAAATGAAGCAGCATAATGCAAAAACAGGTCTCATACTTCTTGTAAGTTATCATTCATTTTATTGTTTTATTATATATACATTTATTCTTACCAATTCATAAATGAGTAGTTATTTGGTTAATTCAGTTATTATCAACTTATTCTTTAAATGTGATCTTACATATTTAATAATCAAATGGTGATCTTATTGCTTTTATGATTTATTGATTTGGTATAATTGTGAACTTATTGTAGCGTGAATGTAGACTTATGGTAGTTTATTTCTTTTGTGTTTTAGATTTACCTCAGTACCTCACTCACCTGCTCAATCAAACTTATCCATTTGAGCGTTAAATAAAAGTTGAGACCTAACAAGCCCAATCGTCTTTGATGATATACAACAGTATCCATTACATGTTGTTAACATCAACATCATCAAAATTTCTTCTGAACAACCCTATAAAAGCATACTTAATTCTCTGGGGATGATTCTATAATCTAACAAGTATTACACAAACCTTCATTGGTGCCATTTCCAAAATTAGGGATATTCATTTTATTGAACTTCTATTGACAAGCGCAGTTACTCTATGTCAATAAACTGGGACTAGATGGAGTTGCAAATTATTTTCGACACTTTCGACACAGCGTGGGTAATGCAATAAAATTGCATATATGATGACCGATCATCTTACCTTGAAGAAGACCATCAAATGACCTTTCTAAATATCATCTCAAACATGATTTCAATGTCATGGTTGTGGCATTTTAGAGGAGAATGACTATAATAATTAATATATTATATTGATGTAGTAGAGTGGGTCGGGGCAAGAAGCCCGGGTTAGGTGAGAGGCCCCCCCAGGGTTTTATCTAAACTTACATTTTTGGTGCTTTTTCTTATTGATATGATTGAAGCTAGAGGCTTTTTGGGTGACGTCACAAATTTTCAGGGCAAACAGCACCAAACCATAGAAGTAATTAAAGAAACAAAAAAAGGTGCATGGTTTTTGTAACTTTGATTAATCCTTTGAAAGTGGTTGTCAGAAATAAATTTGGAAATTTTAAAAAGAATAATGGATATCTGCATTCTTTCACTTTATGACCATTACATAAATATGATTTGGATCATGTTTTTTGCATTTTAGCTCAAAATATAGAGGTCAAATTAAAATATGTGAGTTTGGGGCGAGAGGCCCCACATGGTATGGGGCATGATGCCCCCCTTCACTGAGGCCTCAAAGCTGCTTCAGGATCAATTTCATAATGTGTACTTTACCTTAATAGAGTAGCTAATTGAAATCAGAAAAATTTTGCAGAAAATAAAACAGGGCAAGAAATATTAAAAAATAAATGTATGGACAGAAAAAAACCTGAAATTCAGGAGAACCCCAAGAAATAACTTTCTAGCTGAATGTGCTCGCAAAAAGAATTGCCATAGGATTATAATAGGGGGGCTTCTTGCCCGATGGGTGGGGTAAGAAGGCCATTTTATATTTTTTACAAAAAGGGCCGTAACTCCTTTATTAAAATTAGTAGACATTTGTTTCATTAGTTATAAGTAGAGTCAAGTGATCCCTTCCTGACAACATAAGCATTTAAATAATCAACCACAAAAAGTAGGTCAAATCGCACCGCGAAGTTAAGGGGGGCTGCATGCCCGGCGCTACTCTGCTAGTGCGGCAAGGGATGAGAAGTATTTTTTAAATTTCTCTTTGGTAACTGCTATTTGAAAAGATTTTTCAAGGCCTGTCAGTTAAAAATGACAGTTTCATTTCCATTTGAATGATATGGTATAGCCATTCTGTTATGATAATTTCATCCTTGAATCATATGGTACAGGCAAAGAAGATATTTTTGGCCCTCGCGCAACATAAAAGCACAAAATGAGAATGTTTTAGTTGAACACAACCAGCATATTACTGCAATTGAATAAGTATGAGTTCTGCAAAAGGCCAGTAAAACGTGGCAAATTCAGTTCATGTGATTGGTTGAGACACTGAATTTCGTACTATAAACTAATTTGCATACCACAAAAACGTATATTAAGTCCAGTGGACGTGTTTGGCATAGTGGCTAGTCCTATCTACAAACCAAACTCAGCTGCTCAATGAAGCAGAATGTAACATTTTTCACAGTTTCCTACATTAAGCATAGTTATTTGGAGGACGTTTGATTGCCTATGGACAAATCAGAAAAGCCGAAAATACCACGTAGAAACTGGGGAAAAAAAAACAGAGAAACTCATACTTAATGAATCTGCAGTAATATGATAACGATGATAATAGCTGCTCATTGTGTGAAGCCATTAACATTTAACTAAAATTTACTCATTCATACTCTGACATATGTTAAAACAAGAGTTACCTTTTGATTTACACAGCACAAAAGCGCAGATTATGTGCCTGTCATTTGTAAGAGAATCCTCCTAATTTGGGAGGACCCTCCACCAAGGCTTGTCTACCAATGACCATCATTCATGAAATGCGTGACTGCAATACAAGTCAGGCTGCTTCCTGCTTAAATTCAATTTCTTTCAAACTCTGCTGATATACTTATATTCGTAGCAACTTCAATTACTGCCCGACAGTCTGGATGTTTTCAAGTAAAAGTAATATAGATATGCTAGAAAAAACTTAGATTTGTTGTTAACGACAACGATGCAGATTATGAAAACATTTGTAGAGAGGAGAAAATACTAAACATCCAAAGGGAATGCACAAAGACAGTAGCAATGTTGATATACAAAGTGAAAACTGATAAGGTTCCAAAATACATTAAAGACTTATTCAGTTGTAGGCAATCAGTTTATAATATAAGAGACAATGATTTGTTCGAAATTCCCACTTTCAAAACTGTAGGTTACGGCAAGAAATGCCTAAGATACTATGGCACAAAACTATGGTCAAAAATTCCAACAGAAATAAAAGACAAAACATCTATTAAATCCTTCAAGGATGCTCTGACAATCTGGTTGCAGGATTTTACTAATATTTCTAGTATTGAGTTCTAATGTGCATTTTTGTATTTGATTTTGCATTTATGTATTTGATGCTGTATGTGTGCTATTTAACCGAAAAGTGCTGACCTCTATTGGTGCTAGGTCTCCCGGTTAATTTTACGATGTTTGTACATAGGCCTATGCCAAGTGTTTTATCATAGAATGTTAGTGTGATTCTTAGTCTAGATCAAGTAGTCGTAGTCTCATGCATTTGTTAACCTGATGTAGTTGTTCTTAAAATTTGTCGTACAGAAGCTTTTGCTTATTCCCTGTATATCTTTGTATATCTTGTGAATGATTGAAAACGACATTAAATAAAATATACCTACCTACCTACTTGATGGTAGCAATGGAGTCAGTTCTATTATAAACATTAGCCATTGGAGGTCAATTCACATAATCCTGTAATATTTTGACATGCCACGTATATTCTTATCTTTAACAGTATAGTTTTTGCTTTCCATCTGCCCTACTTCCACTTTTTGTACAATTTCATCTGTAATTTATTTGCTTAATTGCACTTGAGTCACAACAATCATATTATTATTAATTCATGGACCTCTCATGCTACTCCAACCAAACTACTGATTTCCCAGTCATGAAAACTTGCAAGCATCCTCCTACAATTGCCTACAATGTCCGTAGCCAGGTTTAGTGGTCCAAACTAATATTTTAATAATCACAATACTCTCCCCACAATGCCCCCCCCCCCTCCTCCAACTACATACAAGTTCATGCCCTGGTTTCACGGGCATTATGCTAGTTTCATAAATGATCTTTACGATTCATATTCCAGTAGATGAAAAATGTGGCTTACAGAAAAGCTGTTGGTGGTCATCGATGACCTCACAACATGCCCTATCGAATACATGGAAATAAACTGTCAATTTGTCTTCAGGTAGATTGTGACCTCATTGACGAGTGGTATGACACGTTATAACACTAGCACTGCAAGTATAGGATATGATATATTGCTTATGACTCATAGAGAATAACATTGCAGGGAGAGGTTATAACCTCACAAGAAACATTCCAGTGCTATTCTGCATGCACTCGTTTTTCCTCTTCTGTAATTCCAAAAACAGCGCACAATTGCAATATCATATTCTATCATAGAGAGTTAGATGTAAAATTAGGACAGCATACATTTTACTAGATTTAATTAACTAGATAGATAGTTCTTAATTTCCAATTAACTGTTTGTATTCTAACATCTATCAAACTGATCTAGACTTGGTGATACAACTTTCAGTCTTTTACAAAACATGCCTTTTAGATCCTAGTAATCAATGGTGGGGTCAATAATCATCTATTTGGAGCATTGTCTATCTGGCAGCATTTGTTGGTCAAACCCTTTTTGTTGCTTATGGTAATCTACCAAAAGTTTAAATATAATCATGTGCCATATAATTATTGCGTGTTTGCTGAAATTTTCATGATTAGATTCCATAGCTTCAAGTCATTCCAATAAGTGTTTATGGCAATGTTTATGCTGCATTCCAAACCTGCCATGGTCTACATTCCAAATCAAGCAGACGTTACAGCAGTTGGTTTTGAATCGAATGGCCTGAGAGGACGTGGGTTCGAATCCCGCTCCTGGAACTCAACAGAATGACCAAACAGGATGGCTTGAAGGAACCAAAAAAGCAGGAATAACATCAAAACAGGAAAACAATGGAAGCAGGAAGATTCTGGAAGAACAACAGAAAAGGAAAACCAAATAGAACCAAAAACAAATGGTCCGAGCCCATGGGACCTTAGCAAAAATGGAGGTGGGTTGTATCCAATGTTCTATGTTGGGGCAACTGAAAGACCCTGGACATCTCTGAATGAATAGAGTATGTGCCAGACTCCCAGCCTTATCATCTCTCATCCATCATATGGCGATCACCACACCAAATAGAACCTAATACACAGTGCAGCTCCCTAATGCTAATTAATCAATTAACACTAGGTAGAGCTACCTGTCGATCCAGGGTATCCCAGCACGAATGGAAGAAGAAGAAGAAGTGCAACTGGAATTTGCAGGAGCAAGTTTCTCTCCATGCAGGAAGGAAATACAATGCACTGAATTGAGATTCAGGACTCCTGGTGGCCATATGTTTGGGTTTTTATTCAAGTGTCATTGTCAAAGAATAATATCCCACCATTGACTGACATGGAAATCTCTAGCAAGCAATTAGACCAATATATTGGCATAGGCTCAGTTGCATACTATCTCAGCATCTGTAAATCCAAAAACAGCTCAGAATTGCAATATAATATGCTATCCTACAGAGTTAGATGCAAAATTACGACAACATACATATTTCTAGATTTAATCAACACTGTAAGAACCTTACCGTAGAAAACTACAGTAACTACCGGCAGACTCACTTGCCGGCAACTACTGTAGTTTTTTACAGCAACAAAAATCACTACTGTAAATCTGCTGTGCGGTACTTACTGTAAAAACTACAGCAATCAATATATCTTACTGTAGTTTGAAAACGGCATCTTACCGTAGTTTTTACAGTAATAGATTTTCATACTGTATAAGCATTACGGTAAATTACTGTAGTTTTTACAGGAAGGGGACCTTGTACTGCAGTTTTAACTACAGCTGATTATTGTAGATTTTACAGTAAGATTTTTCTATACTGTAGTTCTTTTGGGGTGTGTTTTATTATTGCAAGGACAATTTTATTTAAACAAGATAATTGGTAAAACATGTCCATGAACAGAATGACCAATGAACTTGATGAGATGCTAAAATGGAAACAGTAGTTAAAATAGAAGAAATTCCATAATTTTGAACAGCATTTCAGACTTCAGTAAAATATCCTGTAACTGGTCCTTTGGGCTCCTGAAAACGAAGAAAATCATTAGAGTTGATGAATAATTCAAGTAATAAAGAATCAGTTAATTGAATGTTTAATGAACATACTTAGTTTATTCAACACACTTACCCAGTCAATGTTTACTCAACTCCACTGCTAAAACAAGAAATCAACATGGAGCCACTGAACAGTGCCACCTCTTCCTTTGAATAACTGTCCAAGAATGACTCTAATACAATTGTCTAATACTGCCACTAAATTCAGTTTATGTAACTGGGTCACAGTTCTGCGTCAGTGATTTCCCTCTAATTACCCCTCTAATTACCCCTTAATTGATGCCATACTCATATAATATGCATGCAAAGTGACACCTTGTGGTATTCCTGAGAAATTACTACTAGTATACAATTGTGTATAGTTTGATATTATTCCATTTAGACCTTAGATATTATCAAGAGTGTATTTAGCAATTTAATAAATGAACATCCTACTAATGTAATACAGTGCAGTTTAAAAAAATAAATTATCTAATCTAATCTGTCAATCAAATGCTACACAATACAGATTTTTTCAAAGTCATTTTCATATGTATCTCATCTTTATAAATGAATTTGCCACATTGAATCTGTAAATTCATATATTTTAGGGAATAATAAAAAAAATCCTAAATATTATATAGTCCACATTTTAAATAATCATATATTTTTAATCAAGTATTATACTAGATAGTTGGGTGAACATTGTGATACAAATACATGTATGTCTACAACAATATTGATATGATTTTAAAAACATATTTCATGGACATAAATATGAGGGATGGCTATTTTCGAACATAATATCTCCAATTAGAACTTAGTGCTCAGCCATTGCTTGTGGACATGACACATTTGGCATATTCCCTTTATAAGGAATGAACTGTCAATACAATGGCTTAATGTAGTTATTACAGTAGTGTGATATTGGATTACAGTAGTGGCTTGCTTGCTGTAAAATCATCTTGCTGTAATATGAAGCTCACAGTGGCTTGCTGTAACATTTACAGTAAGGCTGACGGTAGAGTTATGTTTGCTGTAAAATCTACTGCAATTTGCTGTGATATGAAGGTTACAGTAGCTTGCTGTAACACTTACAGTAAGGCTTACAGTAGAGTTTTATTTGCCGTGAAATCTACAGCAATTGCCGTAATATAAAGCTTACAGTAGCTTGCTGTAACATTTACAGTAAGTCTTACGGTAGAGTTTTGTTTACTGTAGCTTCTACAGTAGCTTACTGTATCAGAGTTGTACAGCAGCTTACTGTAGTTTCTACAGTAATTCACTGTACAAACTACAGCAATTTGTTACAGTGAACTATTAGATAGATGGTTCCATATTTGGAATAAACTGTTTTTACTATTGTAATATCAGTCAAACTAATCTAAATTTGGTGATATATGACTTTCAGTCTTTTAAAAAGCATGCCTTTTAGATCCTAGTAATCAATGGTGGGGTCAATAATCATCTATTTAGAGTATTGTCTATCTGGCAGCATTTGTGGGTCAAAGCCTTTTTTGTTGCTTCTTGTAATCTGCCAAAAATTCAAATATAATCATGTGCCATATAATTATCACATGTTTGCTAAAAAAATTCATGATTACAGTCCATAGCTTCAAGTCATTCAGATAATTGTTAATGGCAATGTTTATGCTGCATTCCAAACCTGCCATGATCTACATTCCAAATCAAGCAGACATGCAGCTAGAATTTGTTGAAGTAAGTTTCTCTCCGTGCAGGAAGGAAATACAATGCACTGAATTGAGATAATGCACTGAATTGAGATTAAGGACCCCCTGGGGGCCATATGTTTGGGTCTTTAGTCAAGTGTCATTGTCACAGAATAATATCCCACCATTGACCGACATGGAAATCGCTGGCAAGCAATCAGATCAATCTATTGGCAATTTGGCATGGGCTCAGTTGCATACTATCTCAGTCTTCTTTTACCACACTAAAATGATAACATACAACTAGTAGTCAACTACCAAAGTATAAGATTTTCATTTTGCATTGCACTGACTGCCTAAGGCTCAGCCGTCATTTTTTAGAAATTATTTTTGTTTGTTTAAAATAACGTCTCACCACATATATGGCACATATAGGATTTCCTTAAAATGTATTTGGAATCATGAGAAAACGTGTTTGGGCTGAATTAAGTGTCATATACTAATTACATACCTGCAGGTTTTACATCTTTGTCAAGGGAGATTGTCTTAGAAAGGAAATTAGAGTAAAGTAACATGCACCAGACGAAACCAAGGCTTAAACAATCAAGACAAAGCCCCCTTGAAGATGACAACATATTTTTTGTCAAGAACAAAATCTATTTGATATTGGTTTATGAATAACTCTGCTGTATAAGCTTATGGATATATAGATTTTTGCATGCATATGATTATACCTGCTCCTTTTGCAAGAGGAAATAGAACCTCATGCCAGTAAGCACTTTAGTTGAAACTCCTCTTCATGCTTGACAATGCCTAAGTCCATCGGGCACCGAAAATCATATATCATGCATTACCTAGACAATCAGGAAATTAGGATTTTTGCCTTGGCCAGCAACCTCACCCTACTTGAACCCAATAAAACAATGTTGGGTCATCGATGACAATTAAACCTTATTAAGGCTGTGCGCAAGAGGAAGCTCTAAAAACCTGAACTGAGCAATTGCAGGACGTCGTCAGTGAATAATAGCGAACTATGTCGCAAAGAAGCACGGATGAGTCCATTGAAAGTTAACCGATACTTCTTTTTTTGTCCCACTTCTCCTACCTCCAAAGAGCCTTGATTCAATAAAAATGGAAACTCCATCATCATGATTACAGTTTATTAGCTGGTTAGAAAAGAAGAAAACACAAAACATCATTCATCTCCCTCCAAGGAACCAGCAATATATTTCCTGCTACATATTACAGGAATCTGTCTATTGTGTCAGATTGATTCGCTGGGGGTGGTCTGTAATCAGTCGCTGCTATTGTAATCATCTGCGATATACTCTTGCTCGGTCACCAGGAAAAAGCAAGAGAAAATTGCAATTGCTATTATAGGAAAGTCACATAGCATCAAGATTCGGTGTTACTTTCAATTCAAAGTGTTTTTTCAGTATTACTGCCTTCCAATGAAAATTGAATGCTGCTAAGTAAGGATTTCTTTAAGTATAATATTAAATATGTTGTATATTTCAAAATAGTTACATGATGAGGCACCGTGGAGTTTGCCGAATGCTTCAGCAATAAAAAACGTGTCAAGTCAAAAAGTATTGATTTAAGCTAAACAGGAGTAGTTGAGGATGTCATATTTCAGGCATCTCATTAGATTTTAAACTGCTTACAGGCCTAGTAATTGGCTGTGGATATATAGTGTGGGGGCAATTGAATATTATGTCAGGAGTATCATCTTTTTTATCAAAATGACATGCAATAATATCTTTGATTATCATCTTGCCGTGTGTCACTTCAAAGTAGAGCGTGCATTCAAACAGCAATTGCAGTGTGTGCAGTTTACTAGATGCCATTGTATCGGGATAGGTTATAATTTGTTTGTGTGCAACACAGCAAGTGCAGTCATTCCTTCTGGAAAAACAAAAAACTGAATTTTTTGTGTCCATCGAAGACTGCCAAACACACTGCAAGGCATCCAACCTATTTGCTTTTGAGTACCCGACCTCTTTTGAGTAAGGATTTTTATTGTTTAAATCTGAGCCAACGCGACGGTAAAAGTCATGACTAATCAATATCACTGCTGCATGACAATCTGATAATCCATGTTGATTTCATTTGGCAGAAATTTTGATCATAATTTCCACGCTAATTGCTGGAAATTCATGATTAGTTTTATTTTGTCATGAGCCACTTGTGGCATACAACATCAAACTTATAATATCTATAATGAACTCCAGTGAGTGTAAAATATGAGATGTCATGCGTGAACAGTTTTTGAATGAAAGTTGTAGAAGTTGAACAGGACACAGATTTAATCGAGTTGTCAAAAAACCTGCACATGATGTTATTAACATTTTTGATTTCAAAACGTTAACATTGCGTTTGATTTCACATTGATTTCACATTTATCAGTGACATTGTTTACCATATAATTGTCCAGCAAGTTTAATGAATTTGGCAGAAATCCACTGCTGCATCATGATAATTATTTGCACTGTGCTTTAAACAATAATGCCTATTGGTCCTCTATAAGCTTACATGCATAAAGGTAAAATTGATCATTAACTGATATTAGTTTTTCACATGTAACTACAATATAACCTAGGAAGAGGATCGTTCTTGTAAAACTCGAAGCTCTGTCAGCATGATCACAGTTTATTAGCTGGTTAAAAAACACAAAACATCATTCAACACCGAAAAACCGGTGATATTGCCTGTCGCAAATCACAGAAATTGGTCTATTATGCCAGATTGAGCCGCTTGGGGACGTCTGTAATCAGTGGCTGTTATTCCAGTCATTGGAACTGCCTTTTTGTTTAGTCACTGAAAAGAGCCTTCTGCTGCCTAGGGTAATGACAATTGCAAATACATTTTAAAAGTCAAATTGTGTCATAATGCTCAAATCCCACCCAAACATTTGTTTATACAGTTTTTAGTCCTGCCACTGATGGCAATGCATATCTCTATAAAAGCCTTTAAAGAGTGAAATTATTTTATGGTGAATTTTTTCTGGTGCTTCAGCAAATTAAAATTGAAACAAGAATGAATATTCTGAAACTGGAATATTTAGATATTTGGGTCAGCTAGAAACCTCAAATTGTGAGTAAGACAACCACTGAATAGCAATTTTCGTTTAAATTACAGTGTGGCGTAATATTTGGTTGAAGTGACTTAATTAAGCACTGTGATTAAGTACGGGGTATAATTTCAAATCATTTTGTAATAACTATCGCTTCAAACATTCAATGTAACATTTTAAAATTCTTTCCCTTCTCAAATTTCAACAATCATAAATCACATTTCACAGCCATGATTGCTCTCGACAATGTGTTTAATTGACAAGGTAGGCTATTATGAAAATAGCAAGTGGCGTTTTTCGTATAATATGTGTGGAGGAGATTAGATACTTAATAAATTATAGGTTAATCACAAACTGACCCAATTCCCTCTTTGCCAATATTGTATGTGCGTCCAGCGCATGTGTAGGCTACGTTAAATTCACTTTTCATGAATTCCATGGTAACGGAATCACAGAAAAATCACAAAAAAATCACACTTTAATGCTGCATTATAAAATTTGTGATGGCAGAAATTATGACTTGGTGATCTATTTCGACTTAAATTAGTATAAACTACAGTTTTTGATAGATAGAATGTCTATGATCAGCCCGAGCAGTTTTTTACAGCAGTTGAACACAGCATAATGGAATCACGGACAAAAGCAGCAAATTTTGTTATTTTTTGATGTCATTATCTGATTTAAGAAAACTGCTCTAACTATGGAAAAGATAGACTGACTGTCATTATCCAGGGATATACTCTAAAAACATTTTTTAATCAATTGTGTTTGAGATTGCACAGATGGAGGTTGCGCTTAGGGCTCTATTTCTTTGATTCCTGTATCATCGATACACTTGATCGATACACGATTCGTACCGTCGGTCTGCAAATTCGGGCCGATCCGCATTTTAGAAATCCGCATCCCGACAAACCGAATTTTTGGCCCGGAAAGTCGATCTCGCATCAGAGCGGACGTCAAGATGACGCAGTGCTCGAGTTCATTTCATGATTTTGTGGACATTTTCTGTCAAATCTCGGCAATAAAACTACTTTTTTAGCTGGATATAGCGTTATTGAACCGAACCGAAAGTGCTGCATTGAAAACCGGTTCGGGAACCAACCAGACTGTACCGGTATGGCCGGTATTTATCGAACCGGTGTAGACCCCTAGTTGTTCTGCCATCTTTTGGATAGGGTTCTGAAGAAAATTGTGTGATTCTGTTACGCTGTGATTCCATTACGCTTTATTGAAATTGGCCTATACAGTACTTAACAAAATCCTACCATGGCAAAAATTCTTTAAAATTTTTACATTTCAGGTGTATTAGCACTTGGTGAGGTCAAAATCAAACATCTAGACCCAACATATGCATTTGAATTAAAGCCTTAGAAAATAGCATTTTTCTTCATTTTTCCAGCCAAAATAATTGAATTCATTAAAAAAAATCATGATTTCCTGGAAACATGTAGCAGAAAATAATGTAACTGGTGCCATTTTTTCAAGATCAATGAAAATACCGGATGAGCAAACACATCTGGATAAGAAATAATTTTGTTTCGAGTAAATATATTGAAAATTGTCTTTTCAAGGTCACTTAATGTAAAAAAAGGACATGTTCCTGTTTTATGGCTGAAGCACCTTTGATGCACTCTGCACCTGATACCTCTTCTTTTTCCATTGTGTGAAACACCTATAGTGAATGCTTATTCACCTTCTCCTATCGGCAGCACCTCCATGGTTTTCTACCCTTAGGTACTTCAGAGCACCCTTTGCACGTTTTCGTAAACCCTGCATATCTTGTTTTTTCCTTACAGTTAATTAAATCAATGCCAATTTTGCATGCGTCCATGATTTTTAACTGAAGTATTTAATAAAATCTGAAGTTTGAACGTTTCACAAGATTTTTCTTTAGAAAGCTCTAATTTTGAATGAGTTTGGCTATCAACCGCACAGCTTCGTGGAAATAGGACACAGGTGCACAAACTTTGCTACGCCGAACTTTTGCATTAACAGGATAGCCATGGATAAATGCCATCATTTCAAATTTGACAAAATTAATAAACATGATTTGGGTAATCAAGTTTAATGCACCTTCAGATTATCTTGATTCAATATGCCCAATTCATTGCAGAAAGACAAGATAAAGACAGCTCAAAGCTCAATTACATGTACTTCCTGCTGAGTTTGATTTAAGCTGGGAGTGTCCTGATGCAGCTGGGAATCATTTTGCTGATTTTCTCATGACATAGGCCACCAGCTTTTTCATAATTCTATCTATAGAGTCTAAACATGTAACTCACACACAACAGCATGGATTCTTGATTTCGTTTCAAGGAAATTACATTAAGAAACATCCCCAGAACAATTCTAAAAATATGACAAAATATCATGGAAAGCCTTTCAGAAACTTCAGAAATTTGTGATAGTCAATAAGCTAGGGAAGTGTGTGGGTGATACAAATGTGAAGATGCACTTACATGCACAGTGTTTGATATGTCATATTATGACCAATTTGTCATGCATGCTTCAAGAAGATTGTCAAATTAGCTTTCCAAATGCCATCTCATACATGTACATGGTTACATGACTGTGACATTTTGGAGAGGGCTGTACGTAATTACCAGATCGAATAAATGTATAGTAGTTGTACACAAAGGAGAGATTCATTACAGTCGACGAAAAGAGAATGCTTACAATAAAGCAGTTGGCCCTATGAAACATATTGAAATAAGCTGTCAACTTGTCATTGAGCAACTTATGACCTCATTGATACTCAGTTGTCAATTATTTTGATTGCATTGTAAGTATAGGCATGACCTCATACATGGTCACACAACCTATTGCTTTGGCAATCACATTTCAAGTGTGAACTATGTTGACCTGAGGTGCGAAGCAGGTGATTATAACAAACAGTCAATGCCAACCAATGCTAAACAAGATAATCCAGCCTGCTATTTTGTAACAGGGCCTCTTGAAACACTGTCAGAACATAAGAATATCTGTCAGAGACATGAACTTTTTGCCAAAGAAAATCTTAATTGGACATTTTAACATCCATTTATTGACATGGGACTATCTACTTATTAAACCTTCATTGCAAGGGATATACCTTGAGAGGGCAAATTAAACATATTGCCCCGTAGATGATAAAATGCAAGGTAAGAGATTGAAATTCTCCCAAAACCATGTCAACACAGAAAACTTTGCCAATTCACCTGGCAATTTTGAAACCCTTTAATTCAGTAACAAAGAAATCTGAAGGTGTACTTTTGCATAGATATAGCCAATAATGACTACATACTGTTCTGCATGGTGTTATGTTGCTGACAACAATTAGATTTATAGTAATTTGGCTTTAATTGAGACATGTGCTTTTCTCAAGACACTGTTATGATCAAACAGGAAGTGCAACAACAGTGCCACCTTACCTACACATGCTCATAGAGAATATTATGGCATGGGTTAATTCATGACATTTTCAAGGTCACTATATTCAAACACTCTTTTCTGCAAGAGGCTGAATTTATTTTGTAAATTTGAAAGATGAGTTAAAACAATCTTATGATAATTTCATCCTTGGATCAAATGACTCTCTGCATATCAAATTATTTGCAGCAGGCATACAAATTGAAGCACTGGCATATGTTACAAAATCGCACAAAAGTATGAAATATGCCATTTTTAGACATGTATGTAAATTACATAATATATCATACATGTGTTAATTGTACAATCAGACGTCAGACGGATTATGCAATTTTCAATCTGAGATTGAGGCCTTCAATATCGTTGGCCTTTCAGTTGGTTGAGTTGGTGAAATATCTAATTATTTCATATTCTGTTGTCAAAGATATGTGTGAATAGACCAATTACAAATCAGACATAACTATTTAGTATAATGTTGGTCAGCTTGCACTCTTGTTTAAAATCTTGCAGACACTTTTTTGTTGTTGTTTATGAATATTTATAAACAATACAGAGCACATCTGTAGCAGGCAGATCAGGTGCCTGACATTTGCAGAAGAATCGCCTCTAATTCGAGAGGACCCAATACCAAGGCTTGCCTATAGTGATGGCCTTTACTCATGTTGACCGTGACTGCAATACATGTCAGGCTGCATTCTGCTTCTATTCAATTCCTTCAAAACTCTGTCCGTGGTATACTAGCCAAGAACACATGTTAGGCCACTTGGTAGAATTGTGTTCAATGAATATTCTTCTGTGAGATTTTTGATTTCACAGCAATATCCTTACAAGGAAAATAGCTTTGTCCTTTACAACACTTGGCTTGCGTGGACTTTTCTTTTACACTTTCATATTATCTTTTTGTATTTGCACAGACGGAATCTTTCATTGCAATAAATTCAAGAAAGATCTGGAGGTTTCTTAGTTCAGAAATGCACAAAATTCCAATATTGAAGCAGGCAAGCTGAAATCTATCAATGACTCCATCATGGGATGCTTTTTACATCTATTAATCCTTAGCTATAGTTGTAGAACACCAAAAAAAGTAGCACAAGGTCACTTTGCTTAGATAAAAAAATCTTCAATCTAAATTCAATGAAAGACCTTATTTCCTCTAGCATTCTGAATATATTTCAAACAGTCTCATTGTATTGCATCAATTCAAGGAAAGATCTGATGTAATCCACTCACCAAATTTTAAGCAAAGAGTTTCCATCCCATACCAAAAACCGAATGATATTATATGAAAACGCTGAATGCTCTAAAATGTGGTGTTATTTATTAATTTTTGAGATACCCAGAAACGCAATGAGTAGAAACACACATGGCTTCCAATTTGTTCAATTAGACAAATACATAATGACACATGGCACGCTGTGCCACATTCTGTGACTTATGATATTTGGATATGCTCAGAACATATGTCCAAATAAAACACAGTCACCAAGTGTTGTTTAACCACCCAAAATAATTGGACAAGCTGTCAGGATTTAAGCTGATGTTGTGCAACACCATGTATTTGTCTGGTACACAAGATTATGGAAGAAACATTTGGCCAGGCAACAAATCAGTCAATAACAGCGTGGCAGGACATACGATGACTGTTTGTGACATGGCTGACGTTCTCAAACAGTTGAAACGAATCATTCATTCATATTTCTTTGGTGGATGGTGGTTTTAGCATGAATGTAAAATTGAAAATGCCATGATTTAGGCAATTATTGTCATATTTAAAGTTCTTTAAAATAGGTTTTGGTTTTTTTTTTTCAATGCAGTGGTTAAAATACCTTTGCTGCTTTACTGAATGATGTGTACGCTTGACATTTGTTTGGTTTGGCCTTAGACTTTTAGTCTTCCATACAAATTACATGCCTCTTTGCATATATGTTCAAACAGTAGTGTCGGTATAATAGGCATTGTTAGAATTTGAACATACATTGTAGTACACTATATTCTTAGTAAGCACAACCTCAGAAAAAAAGCAAGATGTCATTAAGAAAACGACAATTGATTAACTGTCACCCACTGGAATTATCATTCTTGTCAAAGGTGAACAAAAATCTCCCATACCGCATAAGTTGATGCAGGGATATCCAAAGCAAAAATCCATTGGGAAGAACACAAGAAAAGAGAGCTGAAGACTGACAGAATAATTACTTACTCAGTTTGTACCTGTAAAGATTCCATTGGATCGAGGTAATCAAGTTACCCAACCATTAGTGCATAAAATAATTTATGTCTCCAGTATAGTTTTATTCTAGTATTTATGTATGTTTAAAGATCTATTGTTTTTTTTTTTTAATCAATTATAGTCTGGCCACTTGCAATAGTTGTTTACAACTTCCATTTATGGTTCGGTTTCTTGTGGTTTATATTCTGAAAATTAGGCTGACTTCTTCCCTAATTCTTAGCATCATCAAATAAACCAGATGAAGCCAGGCTCACATTGATGTTGTGGAAAAAATCGACTTCTCGGTAGTGTGACCTATCTATAAAAGATAAAATTCCAAGGTAGAAACAACCACTTATTGTTATTTTTCAAGCATCGGTCGAGATGTACCAATGCTGGTAAGTGCTCTATAAAGATACGGCATGCCAGATTTTGAAAACATAGCGCCTCTTCAAAACCAATTTTAGCTGGTTGTGAGTCTAGGAAAAAAAATATATCTCTTATGAAATATTTCCAATGCACTGTGAGAAAAAATGCTGGAAACGTGACTGATACGATGTGATACACAAGTTTGGCAACTTCTTGGACAACAACATATCTAGAGATTGGAAATTGGCAAGGAGCCCCAATTCCGACAGTTTTATCAGTGTTCAAAAGCAGTGTTGGCCCCAATGGGATCAAACTGTGAAGCACCAATGAAACCTATATCACTGTGCAATGCGAACCACCCTATTGACTGTCCATCATGTATCCTGCCATGTGTGGGCATTCACTCTGAAGACAGGGAGACGTTGGATGTGCCATGACAGATGGAAGGTATCTCAGAAGACTGAAGTAGAAGTGCAAATTTCATTTTTCAAAATGCCTGTCTCCAGAATGACAATCTAATGACTGCACCAAGAAGGAATGAGCCAACAAGGTTGTCAGATCCAATTTACAAAGATTATTTTGCTTTGAAACAATAATCCATGGAACTTTGCAAGGTGTCCAAAAACAGTTTTTATCATCCCAAAACAAAATTCAGCAACCACCATGAGAATGTCTGGAATCACCCAAGATAATCAGTGAGTCTCTAAAAGAATGGCATATTTTGAATTCATAGATGTAAGAAACATATTCTTCATCTGCAGTTTTACCAACTTTTCCATTCCTTTGATCTGTTCTGCAAAAAAAAATTCCCCAGTGATTCCCCACCCTTAACTATTCATTATGAATCTGCTTGGCACACAGCTGTTATTTTTAAAGGAATAACGACACAGGTGCACACACATTGCATTGCAATGCATTAAGATGAGTAGGCCTGTGTTTGTATTTTGAAATTTTCAAGAAAAGAAATTTCAAGTTTTTCGTTCACTTGATTTAATGAGCTGTCTCTGAGATAATCAGGCGGGGATTTCCACATGGCCCGACTCGGATTTTGATGAAATTTTCACCAAATGACCTTCAAATAGATTAACGAGGACTGGTGAAGTCCGTTTTGTCATCTGACAAATTTTTCCATGCTATTGGGCCCATTCAAAAATAGACGTCAAAACTGCCTAAAATATATTTAAATTAAAATATATAGTAAAAATGCCCAACTTTGACGATGTAATTCTCAAATCCGGGCGCGTCGTTTGAAAAAGTGACCATGGGGCATCTTCAGGTATGCCTTGAACCTCCAAAAACCAATGTCCGCCCGGTGGAACTTTTCCGTATATTTTTGTAATTGACACAATAAAAAACGCAAAAACGGACAATTTTGAGGCAAAATGACGGAACCAAAAAATTCAAAATTTTTCATATCTCAGCTAATAACACCCCTATTTCAACAAATAAAGTGTCAATTCCTATGTTTTCAGACTAGGGGAACTGATTTATGGGGTTGCTATGATCATCAAAGGTCAAGGTCACCACGAAATGTCAAGGTCAAACTCCAAAAAATCCAAAAATTTGTGTTTTTTGGCATCTAACAACCTCCAAAATACCCGAATCATGTAATATTACCAATAATATGATGCTTAACTATAGAACAGTTCATTATCATCTAGTAGAAATAGGAATTGTCCTTAAATATTATGCATACATGGTACAGCTCCTGTCAAAATACAGATAGTTCCGAATTCTGACGTACAACAAAAATCATGAATCGATGACGTAGATCGGGTCCTGATGTATATTAATAAATTTATTGTATCTGTTGATCCATACATTTTGAGAAAGCTTATACACCAAATATTCTTAAAAACTGGTATTTCCATATGTTATTTTATTGACTATGGCGACCATCTTTGAGTTTCCCAAAATGGCCATCCGAAACACTTTTTTGCTCATATCATCAGATCTATTTGAGCTAGAGTGATGATTTTTGGGCCAAATTGTTTGTATTCAGGGCAGGGATAGTCAGTGCTTTCCCCTTAAACTGGTAGTGGGCTGTTATCCACAAATTAAATGTAATGTGTGCTGCTCTGCTTGTATTAAGATAGCTAGTTAGCCATATAGTATTATTGGTGTTATGTAACAGGAATGGTTGGCAAGGAAGACAGAATTGATTTATGTTTTTAAGAAACTGAGCCAATTATGATAACAAATTGATGATAATGTGTAAATTGAAGTTCAACAATGTGCAATGAAGCTTCATCAGCTGCCTTTTTTTTCCTGTGGCATAATGCTGAGTGTCAGTGCCTAGTTTCCTTTAGGATACTGACTTGTACATCACTCACGCTATTTTAAGAAGATATTTCAACTCATACTTTGCTATTCAACTACTTTGAATATAAATGGCAATGATAAAGTTGCTAAAACTTTTTGTTTATGTATAGATCAACACATTATCTCCTTTTAACTTAATAGCCATATCAATAAAATTAATGCTTTTATTCATTAATCCTTAATACCCAAATTTCCAACTTTAATTAAAAATCAAACTTTCAGATACACAAATAAATAAAACCAGAAAAACTAATATATCGAAAGGAACAAGTATGACACGAAAAAGTATTTTACATATTTTCTTACTTTTTTTGTTTTAATGAAATCTGTATTTTATTTATTAACATTTTCATAATTCTGTTCATATTATGAGTAAAACATGATTCTATAACTTTTGTTTTTTAAACCAATGAAAAACAAATTTTCACATTTCTCATCAACAATTCATATTTCTTAAAACAAAAATATGGGTTGATTGCCAACAATGCACCTTGTGCGGACATATAAAGTTGTAGCTCTTTATTTGGATTATTTGCCTTTGACTGTCTTTTTCTAAGAAACCTATAAGAGCATAAAAAGGTTACAGTGCTGTCTGTAAGTAGCCCAAGTGAACAGGTTATTCTTTGCCATTGGGACAATAATCAACCAAACTACTTGTAAAAACCAGGGTGCTTATCCAATGAGAAACTATTTGGGGTCATAAAGAATCATATTTGAGGCATGTGGGATATAAATGGCTGCCTATTTTCTTTGCTCTACCAACAGTTACAGATGGGTCAAAAACAAAAAATCTTTAATAAATAAGTGAACTGCCCTCGTCATTGATGAAAAAATTGGCTGCTATTTGCATCCCATCCCACATGCCTCAAACATTGCCCTTTATAATTCAATATATTTACATCTCATCAGATGAGAATTCATGCATCCAGAAAATGGTGTGGTTGAGGCATTTTACCATTCAGCCACCTGTTCAACTTACACGCTGGTCCGTTACAGTTTTGTGTATTTATATGTTTATGAAAAAAGACACCAAAGGCAAATTTTCCTAAATTAATTTATAAAGAACTACAACTTAATATGTGGACATGGAGTACATTTATTACAATTTTAATCAATAATCTGATCAACTTCAAACACTTAATATAAATGCGTTTATTACCATAAATGTTGGTAAATGTACAACTCATGAGAAAGGTGCTGTTCAATTAATTTTTTTATATGAAATCAGATATTACTCATACATAAAATATGAACATAAGTACAATAATAACAGTTGAAAACATGTCAAGTTACCTGTTGGTGTCACACCTGTTCAGTTTGATTATGATTTTGGGTTTTCTGTTTTTTTTTGTGATTCTGAATATTTGACTTTAATAAAAAATTTGGGTATGAAGGATTAAAATAACCTGTTTAATAAATGTGACGCACTAGATTTGCGCACTGTGTATTTATAGGGAGAGGATTTACACGAGGTAGGTGTGAATTCTAAACAGCTACAAACAAGAAAGTCAGAAAACATGGCAGCAACACGAGTCCGAAGTGAAAAGAAACTTGAATGAAGAATAGACGATGGAGAATAGCACCGGCCAGGGTCACTCAATGGCTCTTAGTTTTAAACTATAAGTCTTATTACAGCAAAAACGCATTTATCATATTGACTTTATAAAAGATTGTGTGATGATCTCTTTATAAAAAGAAAGTTTTAGCAGTTTGTCACTGCCAGGTGGTTGATCGAGTGGCCGAGTGCTCTACTGAAGGTCTTTGCCTGCATGGGTTCGAACCCCGGGTGAGGAACCAAAAATTTTCAGTGGACCTTCATGAGCAAAATTCCAGCTGAACTGGATGTTTTCAGGATGAGAGGTTAAATTGGCCACCCTTGTATCAGTGTCTAGTAAGTAAAAGATCCCTCACATTGGATACCTAAATGTGTAACATTTGAGGACTCCCGTACTCTCCCATCTCATCAATCAACACGCCTGAGTGCCAAGAACTGGGCTTAGAAGGTTGCACTTACCATATCTATCTATCTATCTATCTATCTATCTATCTATCTATCTATCTATCTATCTATCTATCTATCTATATATCTGTGTATCTGTGTATCTATCTATCTATCTATCTATCTATCTATCTATCTATCTATCTATCTATCTATCTATCTATCTATCTATCTATCAACTTATATTCAGAAAAGTTCAATAGCTGCACCGTATTATGTAAGGAGTCCCTAATATATCTGACCTACCATTTAAAAAGCAGTTTGTAATTAATAATCTGTACTAAATACATATGTATGAGTTGAAAAATCTTCCAAAAATAGTGTCAGAAAGACACCAGGTACTTCACTGACACTCAGTATTATCATATGATTATGCCACAGGAAAAAAAGGCAGTTGATGAAGCTTCGTTGCGCATTGTTGAACTTCAATTTACATAATTATCACCGATTGGTTATTATAATTGGCTCATTTTCTTAAAAACATGATCATTTCTGTCCGCCTTACCATCCAATCATATTACAAAACACCAATAATAATACTATATGGCTAACTAGCTATCTTAATACAAGCAGAGCAGCACACATTTCATTGATTTCAAAAGCTCTGAATTCCTTTTGGTACATCAGGAACACAGAATGTATCCTCAAACGACTATTTCATTTGACAATATTTTCCCCAGCAAATTAAAGTGCTTATGTTAATTTGTGGATAACAGCCCACTAGCAGTGTAAGGGGGAAAAGTACTGACTATCCCTGCCCTGAATACAAACAATTTGGCCCAAAAATCAACACTCTAGCTCAAATAGATCTGATGATATGAGCAAAAAAGTTTTTTGGATGGCCATTTTGCGAAACACCAAGATGGCCGCCTTAGCCAATTAAATAATATATTGAAATACCAGTTTTTAGAATCCCTGGTGTATAAGCTTTCTCAAAATGTATTGATCAACAGATACAATTAATATACATCAGGACCCGATCTACGTCATCGATTCATAATTTTTGTTGTACGTCAGAATTCGGAATTATCCTATTTTGACAGGAGCTGTACCATGTATGCATAATATTTAAGGACAATTCCTATTTCTACTAGATGATAATAAACTGTTCTATAGTTAAGCATCATATTATTGGTAATATTACATGATTCGGGTATTTTGGACGTTGTTAGATGCCAAAAAACTGCAATTTTTTGATTTTTTGGTGTTTGACCTTGACATTTCGTGGTGACCTTGACCTTTGATGATCATAGTAACCCCATAAATCAGTTCCCCATGTCTGAAAACATAGGAATTGACACTTTATTTGTTGAAATAGGAGTGTTATTAGCTGAGATATGAAAAATTTTGAATTTTGTGGTTCCGTCATTTTGCCTCAAAATTGTCCGTTTTTGCGTTTTTTATTGTGTCAATTACAAAAATATACGGAAAAGTTCCAGCGGGCGGACATTGGTTTTTGGAGGTTCAAGGCATACCTGAAGATGCCCTATGGTCACTTTTTCAAACGACGCGCCCGGATTTGAGAATTACATTGTCAAAGTTGGGCATTTTTACTATATATTTTAATTTAAATATATTTTAGGCAGTTTTGACATCTATTTTTGAATGGGCCCAATAGCATGGAAAAATTTGTCGGATGACAAAACGGACTTCACCAGTCCTCGTTAATCTATTTGAAGGTCATTTGGTGAAAATTTCATCAAAATCCGAGTCGGGCCATCCGGACACATATATGGCTATCCGCCTGATTTTCTCAGAGACAGCTCATTAAGTAGGATTAGCCCATTTCATTATCCAGAGAAGGTAATTAATTTGCAGGAAAATCATTTGCATGCTGAGAGAGCAAGTGCTTCATGTACATATCATTATTACAACTTTGATTATCTTTTATCAAAAATTAAATTAATTGATATAATTATATAATTCCAATCTACAGTTTGCTGTGGTCCACTCATAATAAGATCACCCATTCTGTGGTCATGCAGCACTGCAGCAGTCATCTGTAGTATGTAATGATTCATTTTCTTTTCTTAATGGAAAAAGCTCTACTTTTCCCTTACACCTCTTGATATTGAATAATACATAATGCTCCAGCATACAGACATATATTATGCAAGGTATATTACAGGTTAGTGGTGATCATTGAATGGGTCCCATATGGTGAACGAAGCACTTGAGCCTGTTGAGGATGGAGTTATTACCAAGAAAGGGAGATTTGATATTGTAATAAGCCTACCTTTCCTCATGAGAAAGGGTATAGCATTCAGATTGTGCAGCCAAGTCAGTATGGTTTTAAGATGCAGCCAGAGGCCATATATTTTGACAGTCCTATTTGACAGATTGGGATGTTGTCATATAAACATTTGTGAGATTTTCATGAAAGTGCAGGTCAGGCCCTAACACTCGTTCAGATAGTGTGAGCTACAGTGTACTCAAACTGATTTCTGCTCATAAAATAACATGCCCTATAATGTACAATGTCCACCAAAGGTTGTTTGAGGAAGTTGCGTATATATACCGCAGGCCACCAAAGCTGGAGCTGTAAGATAATCGTACTTGTAACCCTTGAATCATGCACCATAGAACTGTTATTAATACAAAATGTGACAATCAAGATATCGAGGCTACTAAGCCAGCTTCGGGTAGCTCTAAAGCTGAAGCTTTGGAACTGGCACATTGTCATATTAGAACTGACATTCGCGTCAGTGAACTTAGCATAACAACAGCTCATAATAAATTTTGAATCTGTTAGTGGAGTGAGAATGAAGGGCAGCCTGTACCTGCAATGGACTTGGTCCCTGATTAAACAGTTAGTTTCGGTAAAAGTAAACATACCTGAATTTCTCTTGCAATGTCGCAGTAGTGTCTGAAAAATTCCATTTGGTGCTTAACTATCCTATTCTGTTTTGAAAACTTCATTTTTATGCTTGTTCGTGTCGTCTGCATGAAAAAGCTTATTTTGTGACAGGTGTCGCCACCAGTGTAGCATCATACTTGCAGTGCCACACCCTGGGAAAATGGCCGACCTAACAGCAGCCTGATTGGCATCAGTGATGTGTGAAGTTTATTGGAGGTGTGAAGTTTAAAAGTTGATTGCTCTTACTGTACTTGAATAGCATTAATTAATTTAGGCCCAACTGATTGTGCTGTTCTTTGTCACTAACATAGTTTCAAAATAAGAACAGTTAATTTGGGCTACGCGAATCTATGCCATTGCCATCTACATTTTAGGCCTTAGTATGGAAGATGCTGAGAAGCAAATAATAACTCTGCCAATTCGTAATTAGTGCAAAATCTATGTGAAATCGTTTGTATATCTGTTTGTCTATTTTTTACACTGTATTATATAATATTATGCAAAGCTGCCAATTAGAGCACACATTTTTATAGCTTTAAATTATTAGACTGTGATCTTATCACTTATTAGCATAATTAGGGTCATAAGTTCAAACATCATATTAAACTGTCGGTTATATCACTGTTGAAAACAATCAATATATTCATTAACTGTCCTTTGCGATGATTGGCTTCATGTGCAAATCCAACTTTCACTTTCATTTCAACATCACCCATCATGCCATACTTCTTCATTTATGGTTATTCAGAGTATTTTAATACAACTGATGTGAAAAATACTAAACTATAGTTTTGAAAATAAACCATAGCCAACTGAGAGAAATATGAATTGAAAGCATATTTTGAATTCACTTCAAAAGTGTTACAATAAAGAAAATATTACCCAGGGATGTCATAGGATGGAAGGATTTTGTATTTGAGCACAGATATCTTGGTATTTCTGCGTTCAATCAATTCTTCTTGGCATTTTTGTTGTAGAGTCAGAAGCATGCTTGCCACATTAAAACATAGGCTGCGCAGCAGCAAACCTTCAGCGAATAACACCTTTGGAAGATTACAATAATATCATAAAATTGGTGCGATTGCGAAATTGCTTATAGGTATGCAATAGCGGTCGAGTAGTGACCTTCAATTATCCCTACTTGCCCGCTGCCCTGTCGTCTTCCCGTCTGTTAGATTAATTTACGCATATTATGGCATAGTTTCATGCATGTACAAAGTACAGGTTATGAGGTGTCGGTTGAAAACCAAAAAATATAACGCTGTTATAATTTTCTGAAGTTTTTCCAATAATTCATAAATTGTTATATGGATCAAAAAGCACTGCTACATTGCATAGGTGATTTGTTTAGAAACTTGTATTACTGTATATGCAATAGTGGGCAAGTTTGGCTCCGATATAAAAGAAATTATTTTAAATATTTTTTCTCAATATTACAAAAACTATAGAATAGCCATCTGCCAGACCATGAAAAGGCACAACTAGACCATATAAGGCATATGTGTACCAAACTTCATCCATGCATATGGAATAGTGACCGAATTTTGGGCCAGAAATAAAAAAAAAATTTAATTTTTTTTCAATATTTCAAGAAGTATATAATATTTTCCATCAGACCTTTGAAAAGGCACAACTAGACCATATTGACAATATGTGTACCAAACTTTGTCCATGTACATACAATAGTGACGGATTCTTGGCCCAAAAAAAAAAATATATGTTCTATATATTTTTTAGAAAGTATAGAATATCTGTCAATGAGACCATCAAAAGGCACAACTAGACCATATAGGCCACATGTGCACCAAATTTCATCCATGCACATACAATAATGACCGAGCCTTGGCCCGGAAATGAAAAAAAAAAAATTTTTATATTTTGTTAATTATTTCAAAAAGTATTTAAGATCTATTCATCAGACCATCAAAAGGCACAACTAGACCATACAGGCTAGATGTGTACCAAATTTCATCCACATACATTCAATAGAGGCCGAGTGCTGGGCCGGAAACAATCTATCCGCCCGCCGCCCGCCCGCCCGCCCACCCGCCCGCCCGCCCGCCCGCCCGGCGGACGGACAGCATTTTTACCCAAGTGATTACAATACCTTCTTCGAACTTTGTTCGCTGAAGGTAAAAAGCTAGCTGTCTATCAAGACTATTCTGAGTTTAGGAAAAATACTAGATCTTGAGAAAGATGTGCAAAAACTTGAAATAGAGCAGTAGGAAAGCTTCAAGTTGCACGAAGCTACGCGATAGACAAGGATATTGGTGTAACGTCAAAATGTCACCAAACAGTATCACTTAATTGGAGCTCATGATTAGGACCAATATATCACAGACTCAATGCTGAGAGTTCTGCAGTTTGGAAGAAATCTGAATATTAAAAGTGCTAACTCTCTTGGCTCCATGTCTCAAGCATAACTCTGTCACAATTCTCTTCACACCTATCAAACTTCGCATGTGTCACATCACTGACATTTACTTTGTTTTGCAATAGTCACTGTACTTCAACAATTCCTACTTGCTTTGAAATCAAATCCACCTTCATTTAACACCTTCTGCACCAATATTTCACCAATGTGCATCAATGGGTCATAGGCTTTCTGACAAGCTCCCCAGGTGGCAACATAGGGCAGCCATTCCAGACAACACATGCAGGTGCTGCCACCACAGCATGCTCATGAATACAAATTGTTCTCCAAACCAAATTTGCATGCTCAAAATGTACTGTGTTTTCATGTTCATCCATTTCTTCAGAATTTACTACTCAAATGCCACCACTGTTTATTATACACTGTCATCCTTTGTGATTATCAGCAGCATGCCCTCATATTGCTATTTTCACAGGCACACAACCCAGTCTAAGTGGCTCAAATACCAGCTTGCAACGGGTTTTCTAGTTGAATTTAAGCAGGAAGCAGTCTGTCTTGTATTGCAGTCAAGGTTTTCATGAATGATGGTCATTGGCAGACAAGTCATGGTATAGGGTTCCCAGCAAGCAAGGGGATTCTTTCGCAAATGACAGGTGCCTGATCTGCCTGCCAGAGATGTGTTTTATTCAGAGTACAATGATTTATGTGAACCACGAAACAGTCACTAAATCACATTCTGAAATTCATGGACTGAATAGAAATAAACAATAGAGAGTAACTTGAAACCCCAGTTCTTATAATTTGTTATTAGTTATTCTGGTTCGAATAGCCAGGTAGAGAATTTCCTAATCAGTCCTAAAAACAAACCTATCAATCAAGTTAATGAATCCAAATATATTAATGAAGTTGAGAAGTAGCAATGCTGATTGTCGACTTTTGTTTTCTTTGTGGCTTGATTGGAATGTGGTGATTCCTGAAAGAGACCGTGTCTGCTCCATTGATGGATGTTATGACCAAACATGGTTTATGGTGATCACCATCCATAACTGCACAAAATTGGAGGTTTGAGTGTCTCTTACTGTAAGACAGGCAGGACTGAATTAGATCACTCTACATCGCTTGGTGCCAATGCGGTTGTTTCCTGTTTAAATCCAAATATTGGTTTTGTAGCAATGTTGGAGAAAAAGTCAGATGATTCTGAGGGGCAAACAAGGCTGTCAGAATTGAAATATTAACATTTGTGATTGATGACTGATGAAGCCTGGTCCCGCAGCATTTCATTTGGGGTTTTGATGAATGCGATAGTTTGTTCGCCACTCAAGCAAAGGAAGTATTAGTTCATCACTCTTTCCTCACTTGAATATTTGTGATTAAAGATTTATTCATGATTACAGCTGACTACACTGTTTATTCTAAGTTTGGTCATGATTATAGAGATAATTCACAAAGCCTTGAATATTGGTGACATAGTCATGCATTTTATTTTTATTAGGCAGAAATGAGGCAAAGTGCACATCAGCCCATATTCATGACAGTCTTATGTTGTCACATGCCAACAGCCCAATCAGGCCTGTCACAATACAGACACCATGCCTCAGGCTACATCCGTCATAAAGCCCAAGCTCATATCACTTGGACGCACTGCCTGTGTACTGTACCTTCCTACTGAGAACTTTATCACCTGTCTCTTCTTCAAGTTCTGGCACTGAAGTCAAGCATGCCTCAAAAATCACTTGGGGGAGACATTCAAATATTAATACCAATCCAAGTATTCCTCGTAAGATATCTGCAATTCTGCATCGGAACCATTCAACTAGTTCAGTTGTTTGCAATCAAACAAACATCAGTAAATACAAAAGCTTCTATTTTCTGTCTAATTACATATTATCAAATGCCTTGAAGATTGAAGGCAAATGAAAAAGACAAGGTCATAATCAGACAGGGCCTGGAAATAGCAGATTTGTTTTTCAACAAATAGCATCATTATTTGCATTTGATATCCTCACATTTCACAGTGATTCATGTTTGTAGAGATGCATTAATAAAAAAAATATTGGGCTGTTCAATGGTTTTATTGCTGGCCATTTCTCAGTGCTTTTTAATCAAAACTTGGGACAGAACCGAAAACTTGCAAAAAAGACTTCTGATTTTTCTTTTGCCTCCCTGGCTAATAAAGATACATACATACATTTTTGTCAACACCATGATTACCACTCGTTCTGGTGAACAAATATCAATAGGACCGCAGAGCAATCTTGCCAGAAGAAGTCCCAAAGGGGATGAAAAATAGAAAGTTGTATGTTTGCCTCCAAATGAAGGCAAAAATTCGTGGGGATACCTAAATACCTAATTGTGTACTGCTAGGCCAATTACTTTAGGTATGTGGTAACTGGCAAAATCCATGCCACATATAAGTTGCAGATACTTATTGCTAATGAGTAATTAGTAAATTTTCCATCATGTCACTGTTTGTTTTTCTATGCAGACTGTATCACAAGTAGGGAATTTGCAATTAACGAGTCCAGCAAATCAATCTTATCTGAGGAAGTTAATGAAGTTGGAAGTGGTCTAGCTATGAATCTTGGATGGTGGACACAATTTACTCCATAGCTTGCTTGAGGCATGGTGATCCCTGAAAGAGACCGTGCTGGCTAATTTGACTCAACTTTCTTAATTAATAGTGCTTTCAGTGTTTTTCCAGCTATGCTTAATAAAGAAGGAAGAGCTAAACACTGTTCCTTCCATTGATCTGCATCTAAAAGGATATATAATTCTTTCTTATCTAAGCAGTCTTGAAATAAATAATTTCTGATGTCATAATTTTAACACAGTATTGAGACCTCACACGCTTGAAAAAAATAATTACATAATTACTCTCGCGTTACCGTATAATAATTTCCCATCGGAGTGAACTCCAAGCCCCCCTTGCATATCTTACCGTCACACCATAATATACATGTGTGCATTATCTTCTATTTAGTACTGTAATACAACAGCAAATTCATTACCCCAGTCTTGTTATCACGCCAGAACTACCACAAAAATTAGAGAAATAAATTTCATAAGGATTCTTTATGCAGTGCATGGGTCTTGTGTCATTATATTAAAATGCAAGGAAGCTGTGCATACATGCAGACTGTCAGGAATTATCAACAGGACACAGGTACACCTGTAAAGATATATCAAAAACCAGAAATAACAAGGCAGGAATTATATTATCGTAGGATTTGAAATAAACCACTTTTCAGTGCAGGTGTATAGATAAAGCTTGATTCCAAGAAGATTGTCCAGTTTATACACATAGATAATACTTGATTTCATGAGGAATCATCTATAGGTGAGCTTATGTTGAAATTTGATAGATATCTGGTTTCTTTTCAATTTGGTTTCTTTTCAATTAGATTCAACTAGTATAAGAGAATGTTCACAATATACCCTGTTATTAACTGTGTAATAATACTGTGGTTTAGTATTATAAATAACACACAGGCATCTGACTAGTTTGGTGACGTCGTTGTAACAGCAACTTTATTGATCTCAGAATGAGGTTCAATGCAACGTATGAAATGACCACTAGGGTTGATCACTAGGGGTTGATCATAGTATTACTACATCCCTCTCTGTTTAACTTAAAATAGGAAATGTTATTCAAAATTCAAAATGCATGTCAACAAATTTACAACTGAGTATTTAAAAATATTTCAAAATTAACTTAAATATAAATTTTAATTATTTCTTCATTCTATGGTTTTATTCTTCCGTATATCTGTTTCGCTTCTTGAAATCCTTGCTTGATCTTGTAACCGAACTTCTTTCCATTGTTAACTTTCCCTCTTTGTCTGATATACTTTTTGATGACAGGCCTAATCCTGTGACTCTGTCGTTCAAAACAATCATTTGATTTGGAACAGTTGGATGAAGAAGTTGTATGCGCAATATTCCATTTTTTACAAAAATCCTTGAAGACATTGCTGTTAAATTGGGTTTGCTTGTTAGAAATGATCTGTTTTGGAAAGCCAAATAAAGCACATGCTTCTTGTAGCAACTTGGTGACTGCTATATAGCTGATGGATTGGGTAGTTCTTTTATAATCGGTAAATTGCAGAAGTGATCAGATATTGCCATGAAATATCTCCTGTTAACTGTGAACAACTCTGCATCCAAGATTTTTCCCACCGCTGCCACCATGTAATAATACTGTGGTTTAGTATTATAAATAACACACAGGCATCTGACTAGTTTGGTGACGTCGTTGTAACAGCAACTTTATTGATCTCAGAATGAGGTTCAATGCAACGTATGAAATGACCACTAGGGTTGATCACTAGGGGTTGATCATAGTATTACTACAAACTGTACCTCTACATTGTTTACTTTACTTACATGCCAATCAAGGAATGTCCAATATTTTAGACATTTTAAATTCAATATATAAGGTATATTAACCAAGTGCAAGGAAGTATACGCTATGTGTACTCTTTGATACCACTTCAACATGGGATTTCGTGACCCAAAGGGTTATAAACATGATAATCTTACAGCCAAAGATTTGGCAGTCAGCGGTTGGCAATTATTGGAAGAAGCCTTGGACAATATTGGGCTTGCTATTTTGCCTCACAGAACACAGTGAGGTTGTAGATGGACTAGTCCCAAAAGTTGTCATAAAACTCCCACATAAGCATGTTTGCGACAACAACTCATCTCTCAGTCCATTGTATTGTCACAATAGCACATTAAGCAGAAGGCTGTGCAATAGAGACCACACTCACTCGACCGCATGGTCTTGGTATAAGACTTGCTCCACAGGAAATGGGAAGCTCATCCCGTGTTGATCCTCGGTGACACTCTCCCGAAGTTCTTTGTACAGCATATCAGAAATTCATATTGACTACTTATTGTATATAGTTGCGTAATGCATATTGCAAAGTAATGAATATAGCATCTTCAAATTTATTTTCAACTCCATAATCACAAGGATTTGCTGAAACATTTTCATATAAGAAAGGAAATGATATATAAACCCTCATATTCTCAGGTATGATTATTCAACATAGACAAATTTCTTTTTAACTCCAGAATCATAGCGATCTTCTGAAACTTTAAAAAAGAAAGGAATTCATTAACTCTAGTTATAGCGACAAATATTTGTAAGAGTTGTATGTTGCTAGTGAATCCTTGCCATGTCTTACAACATATGCAATCTCGGAGGAACAAGTGGAAAATACTTTGTTGTATATATATAAGGTGGTAGGATTGACATCTCACTCTGGTGAATGAGAATCAATGGGACAAGATATCACATAAAAAGTCCAAAAGTTGCAGAAAAGTAGAATGCTAGACATCTGACATTCACCAGAAAACTGCAAATATGTCTTGGAATGAATCAAAAATAGAGTAAGTTTGCTTATTAAATCAATGTTATGTGAACATGTTAAAAAGATAACAGTGGCCATACTATGAAGCTTCCGCGAGGCTTTCTGGAAAAATTGTTTTGAACATGAAGAATTGGTGATCCCAGAGATGAGTAATATTATATGGTATCGATATATTTATAGGTTATCCCGTTGCTGGATTGGTATAATTGCCTCCAAGACCCTGCATGTATCGTCCCCGAGACATATTTTTGCTTATTTATTGTAAGTAATAATCATTCATACATGGATAATGTTGGTAAAAGATTAGTCAGAAGATCTACACTTGTGATATCATTATTATCATTACAGTATCCATCATGCAATTGTTTGCTTTTCTTGAAAATTTGCTATCAGCAAGCCCCGTCAAATCGATCTTCTCTGAGGATGTTAATGAAGTCAGAAGTGGTCTTGCTATGAATCTTGGACCAATATTTTAGATTGCCATTTCATCCCTGAAAGAGAGAGCTAGTGCTGGTCCAAACCATCAAATTATATTTTCTTTCAAGTTGTATCACAAGAAAAGTGCACATTGCAAAACACAAACCTTCTAGCTGATGCTTCCTTCCAGCTAAGTTTGCTGGGATTTTCATGAGTTAGTTTAAAATGTTTTAGTAAGCAACGTTTGGTTATTCTAACTATTTTAAAAGTACTTAGAGCTCTTTGCAGATTGGCGATCCACTAGAAAAATTAATGTTCTTAATCTCAATTTGCAAACTGGCTTTGCACGTAATTAATAAACAGTTTTCTGGTTGTCTTGTAATCTTCTTATTTGATAAAGTACCTTAAAGTGATTTAATTAGTTTGTTTATTGTCGCCTATGCTGCTAGATATGATATACGCTGAATCAACTGATTAACCATAACTGACAAAAACAAAACATTTTTAAGCCAGTGACATCACGACCAAGTTGAAAGTCGTCTTTGAAAATGTTTTGAGCGCTAATCTGCAAACAGCCTTTAGAGGCCACCATTTGATATCAATGGAGGGGGGCTTGCAGTTTTTTTTTAAATCAATAATTTCTTGCTCAGTTTTGATGAAATGAAATAATTCTTTTGAGCAATATTGATATAGATAATTTCTGGTGGGGGTATTTTTTTGACAGGGTGCTGCTTGATTTTGAAAGGAATATCGGCTGACGTCATGCACCCAAAATGAATAATCACTGTCGCCATTACCCTGATATAAATCATTTTCTGACGAAGTAACCTTGATGTCCCCAAATGTAATGGTCGCCCCCTTACAATACCAATTGAACAGAAATCTGTAAAATTGGTGAATCGTCAAGTGTCTTTTTTTTATTAGCATAAATCATATTACATTATGCCATAGAATGACTGCACCAGTTTGATGTGATAAACTATAAGCTAGCCTGCTCTTATTGCCAAGGCAACACACCAGATCAGTGGTTCAATATTCAAAGGGTTATAAACAAGATTATCTTGCAGCCAAAGCTTTGGTAGCTAAAGTAGGCAATTTGCAGAGAAAGCCCTGGGTAGGCATTGTACACAATTGGACATGTTATTTAATTGAGCAGAAATCAGTGAGGCTGTGTGGACAGGTCGCATTGGTTGTCATAAAAATCCTGCATGATTGTGTATGTGACAACAGCTCAATCCCTCAGCTCGCACAAAATGTGTTGTCACAATAGCCAGTAAGCATGCGGCTTTGTCCTTAGAGCTGTTTGCGGATTAGCGGTCCAAACACTTTCAATACTAACTTTCAACTTAGTCGTGTGATGCTTAAAGATGTTTTGTTTGTGTCAGTTATGGTTAATCAGTTGATTCAGTGCTCATCATATCTAGCAGCATAGGTGAAAATAAACAAACTAATTAAATGACTTGAGGTACTTTATCAAATAAGAAGATTAGGAGACCAACAGAAAACTGTTGATGATGTGGCAAAGCCAGTTTGCAAATTGAAAATAAGAAAATTAATTTTTCAAGTGGACCACCAATCAGCAGAGAGCTTTAAGCCAATACTCACTTGACTGCGCAGCTGGATATAATACATACACTTACTCCTGGGTTTATCACAAATTATAGATCCATGACAATAATACCCTGCTCATGTTTTTTTGCAACCCAATTCAAGCTTATCTAAATATCTTATGTAAATAAAGATTGAAGTGGTCATGCTACTATAAAATCTTTATTTAGGCACTTTTGTTTTCTTGATTTAGGCATGGTGATCCCTGAAGGAAGCAGTGTTATTATGCCTTATTTCCTGTCTACAAGTGGACCGCTTTTTCATTGCCACTTCTTTTTCCAGTCTTGGCAGATCATATGCTGTCATATATTGCCACCTAGCGGAAAGTGTGAAATTCCACGAGCTCCAGCGTGCGGTCCACCGATACCCATTGAGGAGAACTCACAAAATTTTGTCTGGAAGAAATCAGGGCTGTTTCTGAGTGTGCTGATGGCCCTGTCTACTTCCTTAGAGCAAGTGGTTGGCGAGTCTTACTCGGGGTTACCTCAATATTGAATAGAAAGTTTGTTTATGTGCCATGAAATTGGAACTATTTCTCTGGAGCTCCAAACTGAAGCATACAAAACTAGCTCTTGTGCCAGGTGGCAGCAGCATGCAGTCCTCATTTTCACCAGACTGCCTTATTTCACTTAATCTGGCAGTTGCTTGAATTCCTGGTCTTGAGGTACTGATTGTGTTACTGTAATTGAATGTATATTGTAATAGCCAAATTACTTGTCACCAGTCTACATTGCCTTGTTAGAGTATTTGGTTTTCTTGTTGCTCTGTGATTGCACATTATTTGAATCAGGTTAATCTTGCAAATATTGCCTTGCACCAAAGAGCATTCATAAATACCTCTGAAAAAATAATTAATCATGAATATTGAGATTCTTTATTTATCATACAGTAATTGTGGGAAGGGACTAATACCAGAGAACAGAAATAACCATCCCTAATAATAAAATATATCTTTATTAGAAATCATAATTTGACTATGGCAGAACAATAAATTTTTTATGACGTGATTCGATTTTAGTTAGATAAAAATGGGATACTAAATAAATCTGCTTCTGCAGCATGGCAATACATCAGAACACATCTAACTAGAACTGGCACTTGGAGAGCACATAGCTTCGCTGTTTATTTAAATTGAACTGATTGTGATAAATTGCAAGACTGATGATAAAAGACCCAGCTAATTTCGCCAATTCTGGTCGGATTTTCATCAAATAAACGTTGAGATGTTGCTAATTTAGTGCTTTGGCAGCTTCTGTAACATTCTAAGTACATCTTATGGACATTTTTGCGGAACGACTGTAAAAATATAAACCCATTTTGCTGCTAGTGCTACAGCAAAAAAATGATAGTGCCTGCAGCGTTGTAGAGGCTTTTTTTCAGAATTCTTTAACTGCAGGCCCAAAGAAGCTGCAATAGTCATCAAAATTCAATCAGGTATTGTGTAGTACAAATGAACACATCATGCCGAAGGAAACCTAAATCCATCCAGTAGTTTTAGCAGGAATCGACTCACATACCCACTAACAACACACATGTTGAAATGCCATGCTCCACAATAGCTTCTCAGCGAAGCTAAAAAGGCTTGTGTGGTATAAGAATAATACAGTTCAATCTCTGATGGGCATTGAGAGGGAAATTGCCGAGGGCCTTCGATGGGCATTGTACGGGATTGGGTTTGCTATTTTATGAAGCAGAATACACTTTACCTCGTGTCTGTGACAGGCTCATTGGCCAAGTCTGGTGCAGCAATACAGTCATAAAATCCCACAAATGTTTATGACAACAACTCAATTTGTCAGCCGGGACATTCTCTGGACAAACATTTCTTGTCGATAATATGTAGTTTCAGGCTGGGAGCCAGGCTGAAAAAAAAAGATGCACCTGCTCATTATGAAACGTACTTTAGTAAGCCACATATTTATCTGAAACAGTATGAAATGTCATAATGTGTTGATTATATTAAATTTTTTATTCTGATTTACATCAATGGTTTATCAGCATATAACTTGAAATTCACACAAATAATAACCAACAAAAAGAAGTTCTTAAAAAGGGCTCTGGGAATTTCAACAGTCGCCTAACGATTTACATGTAGACTGCAGAGTGCCTGGAATTATAGCTGCCAGCTTTCAAGGTTGTGTTCGAATCTTACCCTGGAACTCGATTTAATCCAAGTCAATGGGATTACATCCAATGTTCTATGCTGGGGCTAATGGAAGACCCCAGGCATCCCGAATGACTGGGGAAGGTGCCAGACTCCATGTACATGTATTCCTACCACTCACCATCATATAGCGATAACCAGCACTGATGGGTGCTCACATGAGAACCTTGGCCATCGTACACTAAGCCTCTGAACGCACTGCACAGATTTTGTTTTATTCGTATCTCACAAAAAAGTTGAGCAAACAATCACTCAAATCTTTTTTTTTCTTGTCGGATGTCAGGCACACAACATATTTACCCATACCTTGTTAGCAGCACATTCTGGGTATCCTGCACTCTCCTGAAGAAAAGACAAGCTTATCATATCTGGATCCTTGGCAACCATCCCTCCTCAAGTGCTCGGTAAACCATATGCAAAACCTATGTTTTGATTGCTGACTTCTCTTCCGGCATATTGCTATTTAAAGATATTGTGGGGTATCGGTCATCAATCGCGTTTTTTATCTAATCTCCACTGAAATGCTGCAGTGTGATTGGCTGAATCAAGGTGATATGACATGGCTACCAAAGTAATATTTCCCGCTTCAGGGCACCATACCAAATCAAGCTACCAAAAGTGCATGCCGCAAAATTCAGGCTTGATTCATCATCACATATGCATGTACAACCAGACTTCTGGATGGACTGGACGTAGACATAAATTGGCTGTATCACTGGAGAGCTGCAAAAGTGGTGTACTAATTTATGGAGGAATAAAAAGGAAAGGTGCACATTACAAGAAAAAGTTTTATAATTGGATTTATATTTAGATTGGGATTTATTAATATTTTTTCAATCAAAGCACATGTATCTTACAACTTAAAGTTAGTAAGTCAGCATATTTTAAAAAAATAGACGGTCTTTGGGCAGATTTTAGTCATATTTAACACATTCCAGTTGCAAAATTGTCCCAATTGCTACTCTAATGGTAATATATGAAGTTCATTTCCTTAAAAATGTAAGCAAAGATTTTTCATGTGGTGAAAAAGCAATGTTTTGTTTACATTTTGAGCAATACATGGCTCTCCTTAAGAAATTTTAGGTTTTACAATCAATTAAATCTATCAATTTATGATCTATAAAGTTCTACAAGTTGAATTTTACAAAGAATCGGCGGACTTACTCTGTACCTTTGGAGATTCAGAATCATCATCGAAATCACACGATTCCTTTGAGCTGACGTAGCTTGTTGTTTCCAGTTATAATAACTGACAGATTATCTTATCTGAAAACAATAAGCCATGTAAGCTCAAACAATTTGATCAACCACCTCATTCATTTATTTAACCTGACTCAGTTCATCCAATTTAACAGTGTAGTATTGACAAGAGTATAGATCTGTAGATCCATTCATATCTATACAGTTTAATGTGGGGACAGTCATCTTATATGCCTGAGGATGACGTGACAAACAATTTTCTATAATTCCCTAGTTGATCAATATTAACGTTTCTAACATAGACCTTCTGAAGCATTACATTAAGAAAATTACGGGAAGCAAAGATTGTGTCGAAAGCATGATGTCATGTTAATTTGCATGTCAAAACTCATTACCACAAATCGCATATTTGGAATCCTCACTTTCATTAGGCTTCCCCATTTTCCTGGTGACATAAAACTCCCACCGAGAAGTCCTGTCTCTCAACTCCCACATTGCAGAAAATTTCCTTTTTATTCTTTCGGTTGCTATTTTGTGATAGGCCTAATGTGAATTTTTACCTGCCTGCCTTTATAATTACACTCAGTTTTTTTAGCTTGCTCATAAAAATCCCATTCATTCAGTTTCATAATGGTGAAAGGCAAAAGCAAAGTGAAGAGTGCCGCGCCTGATGTTGCAGGATTATGATTAATATATGGCCGAATGCTCTAATGGACGCAGCCGAAGTTTGCATTATGGCCATCATTAAAGGAGCATGCAAGTGACATGCGCAGTCAAGGAAGCCCAGGTTAATGAGCAAGAGGAACTGACTCTGTGATTTTATGTTGCAGGAGCTGAGGAGGTCTACATGTTTGCTTCCAGGAAAAAATCCACCTTGCTTATGCAGTGCTACAAGGCTGAAAGCACATAATTCATGCCAAGGAGACTGTCAGCTCCATTTGCTGTGATTGCCCTCCCTCTTGTCATGAAGATGGACTAAAGTACCAAGGGAGAAGCCTGCACATTATGAAATTAGCATGATGGTTCCCCTGCACCTGCCAGGCTGGCCTGATGATATCCAAATTATGCTGCTTTTGAAGAGACGCTTGTTGTCCATACTGACTTGCTTTTGAAGAGGGAAAAACTTCACCCAACTCAACAAAAGAGCGCAGCTTCAAACACAAACTTCTAGTTGTAAAGGGACCATAAAGAGCTGAGATGTTGTTTCAGACGTTGTTACCTCTTCTGCTTTCTTTTATCCTTGTACAGGTGAGTAGGGACAAAGCTCCAATCAGCATGGAGCAACCTAGAGTCATATCAAATTCTGTGACTGTGAACTAATTAAAGATGTTTGAATGTCATCTCTGGGCGTCTCCCTCATTTGCAGCACTTTAATTACTTATCACTAAAGCTTCACCAAGTTCTGAAGGATATAATTATATTACACCGAGAAAGAGTTTCCATAGACTTAAATGCCCAGGAAGTGTAGCTTCATACATGTACTGTATAGAAAACTTCTTCTTTTTTTTCTGTTGATGCATAGCAAGTGCCCAACTGCCCAATAATAGTGCCATGCGAGGTTGCTGAAAGTTGAACTAACAAGTTTCCCTCAAAGATTTTATGAACAATCCCATAATTTATAATATGACACACTTTGAAAAAAGTGACTTTAGGCAAAGATTGATCTTAATTTCATTTACATGTAATATATAGCAGTTTCTAATTGTCTCTAGTGACAATCAATTTTGTGAATAAATTGAATGCTTAATGTAAATTCCATTATTGCTAATGATGCACTAAGTGCTGGTAATCTAGAGATATACATTCACTTTGTCAGCCTTTGTTTTGCATTATGCAACATGCAGCAAAATGCAATGATAAATAATTATTTTGGTATAAGCTGAGAGGATGCCTTATGTCATAACATTGCAAGTCCAATACAGCGACAAATCTCCATTCAATGTGACGTAGTCTGTGAGCAATTGTGTGACAACCCCCTGTAGCCAGAAGATTCTTTGCCTGATACCGAGCCTTCCTGGAATCTAGTGAAAGGAAATATGGAAACCATTCCTTCTGCATCCATGGTTTGTCGATTGTTGGTCTGCTTCACCAGTAAACTGCAGCAAAGTTAAACACTCAGCGAAAGAGACTTGGATTTGGTACTAAATTATTTTAGATGAAACAGCTCCATACAAAGGGAAAAAGGCATTAATGTGATATTTTCATTTAAGTATGTTATACATGATTAGGTAGCAACGTAGAAATAATAAAATTCGTGTGTTTATCATTGTGTTGCAGAAAGTTCACCTGCAGGAAGAGGATGAGCCAGTTTCCGAAGGGCAAAAAAAGACAGACTATGGCACTACCCTCCTGTCATCTGCAAGCAAGTGACATGTGCTGCTTGCTATATGTACCTGTTTCCAACAGCGAAAATGTTAGCTCATCAAAGGTATCTTATTCCAAAGATAAACGATACCGGACTGCCTCCATATTTCTCAGTGGACCATACCAATGAAACCATCAAGTCTGCAGTACCCTGGATAACGACCAATGTCAGAGATGGGTTTAGGGGAGAGCGGGGCACAGTGAGACACTTTTTTATTTTCAGGTGTTCCAAAATGTTGGCAATAACAAGTTAGTAGTATACCTTTTACAGGTTTGGTGAAATTTTGAGTTACAGTCAACACAGAAATTATTTGCACGCTTTGATTTTTCATCATATTTCACAGAAAAATGGTGGTATGATAAAAAGAACTGCCCTATGTTTTAGAGTAGTGTTAGTAGGTTAGGTTCCCATGCATTTCATTTTTTACCAAAATTCATTTTCTTGGAAAATGTGAAAAAACTGAAATTTGAAAACCAAAAAATATTTGCACGCTTCAGCCAACTGCCAGAAACTGAATTTTTTATGATGATACTCAATATTTTCCTTGGAACTACTGTTGTTTATGGTATATTTAGCTCATTTACATCAATCAGACATTATTTGGGGTTCACAGGTGGGATTACAGGTGTTACTCAAGGAGTACACCCATTCCCATGTTTTTCTCCTACATTTAGGTATGAAAATTACTTAAAAATAGCAATTGTCATGAAATTGGTCTGTGAAGTCCTTTAAAATAGTCAAATTGTGAGAAAAAGATGAACTATGCAGATTTTTGTGAAGAACTATGTTCAATATCTCATCAGGAAATGCCCAAAAAAAAAGGCTCTTGGTGATTTTGTGCTGAGATACAACTGATGATTTGCCTCTGACGAGTTATTTAACCACTTACTTATCAATAGTTGTTTATAAAGAATATTTAGAGTTGTTTTTATTAATATTTGCACACAAATTAGGTTATTATTCGATTTTAGCATATATGTAAGACTTGTAAGTGTTGCATATTGAATGCATTGTCTTGCATCAATTATTAAGATCCACCAAAGCTTGTTTATACAATAATTATGGCCTAAATTATTATGACAGTGAATGGTTTTCATTGTTCAAAGCTTATTTTCACAAAGGAAACCCATTATTGTGAAATTTTCACTCATTGAGGTCCTCCATGGGGGTACCCTATGAAGCAACACTTGTTGTAGGTTGCATAATGGTAATGATATAGTGCAAAATTCAAATATGACTTGTCTTAATTATCTCAGCTGACTTTCTCCAGAATTATGACAACCTATTGTTCACAGCTCACAGTCAAAATAGTCCCCAGGGGCAAAATTGAGTCCTGTAATTAAGATTTTTTCAGTTTGATTCTACTCGAATTACTGTTTTCCGGAATTTTGTGGTTGCATGTAGAACACAATTACCTACCAATACCTGCCAAATTACTTTTTTTAGACAAAGAGACACAATTATGGAGTTTACTAATCAGTCTCATGTGAGTTGCTTGTTTCTAGCCATATTTCTATAGCCATACATAGAAAAAAAACATGGGATTGAGTGCCTTCCCTTGGTAACACCTGCAATCCCACCTGTGAACCCCAAATAATGTCTGATTGATGTAAATGAGCTAAATATACCATAAACAACAGTAGTTCCAAAGAAAAAATTGAGTATCATCATTAAAAATTCAGTTTGAGGAAGTTGGCTGAAGCGTGCAAATAATTTTTGGTTTTCAAAATTCAGTTTTTTCACATTTTCCAAGAAAATGAATTTTGGTAAAAAATGAAATGCATGGGAACCTAACCTACTAGCACTACTCTAAAACATAGGGCAGTTCTTTTTATCATACTACCATTTTTCTGTGAAATATGATGAAAAATCAAAGCGTGCAAATAATTTCTGTGTTGACTGTACGTCCATGCTCGTTAAGTGTCTCACGGGGCACAGTGAGACAGGGCATCTGCTGCCATAACCGCCAATCCTCAGGACCTGCAGAATTGTTCCATCAATCATTGCTACAGAAAGTACTTTACTCTTGTAAAAGCAGCTGGCTTTATGATTTTTTAGGTCCTTTTTTGAGCGTGTTTCGAAACAGGAAACAAGCACAAATTATTTAACCTGCCGCACCTGCATACTAGTCAAAATTCTTTCTGATGCTTCCCTTTGGATATGACTCACTAAAGTCAGTAGTTTATGGCAGGCATTTTGTTTTTAGTAGTGAATTGTGAGCTATGCACTACATTCTGGTCGTTTCGAGTGTATTTTGTGATGTCTCACTGTGCCCCACGCAGCTCTCTTTATAAAATTTTTGAATCCTAAAGACCGGATGCCTGTATTGTGGTTCATCATCACACTAAACTAAGACAAATAATCAAGGTTTGAATCCCTGGTAATTGATTTGCATTATACCATTTTCTTGGGAATTATAACAAAAAGTCGTCTAGCAAAATTATTTAATTTTACTGGCTAAAAACCAAAATATGTAAATTCCACTCTCGATATGCTGTGTAGGCATTCAGGATATAGGACAGTCTCTCACTTACTTACTTATTGCACTATAAAAAAGAGGGTTACGCTGTAAACATTGCCAGCTAGACGCTACGGGCTTTGTCTCACTGTGCCTGCCGTCTCACTGTGCTCCGCTCTCCCCTACTGCTGTCAAGCAGCTGTTGAATGTTGCACGTATCAGCTTTCCACAACTTCCTCCAGTAATGGGCTGGTTTGCCCTCACACATGGGATGGTTTCTCAGACCAAGAAGTCTTCACAACATGTCCAGGCGACCTGCAAATCGCTATTCCTGCATGTAAGAATATTTTTAATGATATTTTACCAATAAAAACAAGCCTCCTCACACCTAGCAATATGACACCTCATCTGCCATATCTTTTTTTTTTTTTTCATTTTCAGATTAATTTTCTTTTTTGTGTGTTTGTTTTGTAGGATATCACTCAATGATGCTCCTTTGAGAAATATTGATTAATAATTATGTCTCTCAAACTTGAATGACCATTGTGTTGTGAGAAGCAACACATTGTGTGAAATGCCCTGCCAAGATAAGTTTGATGGATAGCCATCACATCTCTTATTATACATTAGTTACAAGGTGGTGTGGGCAGCACAGTCCAATGTTACTAATGTCTTTCCAGGTCTCTGTAATGTGTGGTGTTTTTCTTGCAATTAGTATCACATAACAAGCTATATCAGGAATCTGGCTCTTGCTAACATTTGTTTATCATGTCAGTGTGACAGTTGGCAAGTCGGAACTCCCACATATATCATGCATCATCCAATGACATGCATCTCAGTTGAATCAAACAAGCAGAATTCAACTTCTACTAGAAATGTGTGTCATCATGAACATGTGGGCTATTCCAGGTGATGGCTAATTTATTGAGCTATAAAACAGCTCCAAAAAAGGGTTAAACAGACATGCAGATGTCTGTATTTTGCATTTTTTGCCTGTAGCAGACATCTGGCTCTATCAATAATTAGCCTGTAACAGACGGTCTGGATTGTAAATGCAGACGGTCTGGATTGCAAATGCAGACGGTCTGTATAATTACTTACAGACGTCTGGAATAGATGGATTTTAGAGTGCTACCAGACGTCTGGTAATGTAAAATAAAGGCCACTTACAGACAGTCTGTATCACAAACAAATTCAGAACTTGCAGACAATAACAAGATGTATGGTCAATTACATAAATATCATTGTATGTTTTAAGGGTAACCAGGTGTCTGTAACTGTTATATTTTTAAAGCAACCAGACGTCTTAAACTGGTACGTTTCAATCAAATCTAGACGTCTGTAACTGATGTCTTTTTTTAGCACTAAGACATCTGTAACCAGTACATTTCAGTGGTATCCAGACGTCTGTAACTGGTGTATTTCGACAGCAACCAGACGTCTGTAATTGGTACATTTCAAGAATATACAAACGTCTGTAAATGATATATTTTTGTGGCAACCAGACGTCTGTTATTGGTACATTTCCAGAGTATCCAGACGTCTGTAGCAGGTATATTATAGAAATTGATACACTAATACAGACGTCTGGATCTCCAATATTTTTAGCGTCTGCTAAGACAAGATTCTGATGTCCTCCAGACATCTGTGATAGTACTGCTAGTCCTTGATCAAACATTGGCTGTCTGCTGTATCCACAAAATGGTTAATTCCAGACGTCTGGAAGACCTTTAAAATGAACTTATACAGACGTCTGTAAAGATACAAATTAGTAGTTTAACAGACGTCTGCACTCTCCATTTAGCAGAAAATGCAGACGTCTGTATGTCTGTAACTCCTAAAATAAGGCCTGTTTCTTATATGAATTTATTATTTGTTGAATACTGCCTAATTACAAGCTGTGCATGCAATTGGCAGATTTTCGATTCCTTGTAGCATAAGTAATCTTGAAGGTCCATAGCGTTATCATGGAGGCTGCCAATACTTCAAGCATCAGACCTGAATACAAATATGTCTCATAGAGGATGACTAAAAGCAGCCGAAGGCACATTGCAACTGCGAAAAAGTTAACAACATGAAAGATGGGAGTGTTTTTGTTTTGATGCATTCTTTGTTGTTATGAGCTGCACTGTTGCCAAAAATAATTCATTTTGCATAAGCATCGGTCCTCACTCCGACGCTGCTGCAAAGAGCAAATTAAGATGATAAACCTCCATTCCTCTTTGTCCCTGACATGAAAACAGATTTAGGTCTGGCCTTACTGTGGGTATCCTAACAACTTTATGAGTATTTAGTCTTTACTATGATTCAATAATTTACGGTGAAATGTACTGTAGTGAGATGACATATGGTTATTAGCTGTCCAAGTGGCATTTGAATTAGGAAATTTATTGAACACCGAAATGTATTTCCATTACTGCAATTTCAAGAAGTATGAGTTTCTGCAAAATGATGGTAAAACGTAGCAAATGCACTTCATGTGATTGGCTGAGACATTGAATTACGTAGCATAAAACTAATTTGAATATCATAAAAACGTGTGTCAAAGTCCAGTGGATGTGTTTGGAAATAGCAACGATTGCCTGTACTTACTTACTAATCTGATTAAGTCGCCAAACTTAACTGCTCACTGGAGCAGAATAATACGTATATCATTTGTTTCTACGTTCAACTAACAGATTTGGAGGACGTTTTATTGAGCAAGGCCCTATCAGAAAAGCTGAAAATGCTACGTAAACAGTGAGAAATCTAGCTTGAGAAACTCATACTTATTGAATCTGCAGTAATCAAATGTGATGAAACAAATTCAAAGAAATGATAGCATCTCAGTGAAGGCTTACAAAGATTAGCAATTAGATGCCCCTCAGATCCTCGGTGTACCCATGGTGCACCCTCTTTGAGACCTTCCAATCAGATAAGTGACCTGCACTCCTAATGGAAAACTGAAAGCATTCTCTTGTGAACAGCTGGTAGCAGTTTTATTGGTTCTGGTCAGTGAATGGAGGATGTAGCCAGTAAACAAAAGCCACTTAGTGCTCTAATTATGTCAAGCATGTTCAGATTATCAGCCAGTATATCCTCTGTGGCATTCTGTGCCTCTTGAGTACAACAGAAGATCTCCTGCCTCATTACACAGCCTGAAGTGCCAAGCAAGTAATGGACTCTGCAAAGCCAAGCGCAGGGTCCAGTTAACCACATTTACTCTCTAACAATAATCTTTATTCATAACAAATGTATGGAAAGAGTATGAAACAATTATACAGGAGATGTGCAATTGTGCATATTGTATGATTGTATGATTCCTAAACACCAGCCTTTGTTTTTTAAGAGAAGTAAAAGAGAAAATAATGTGCCGGAAGTATTCAACAACATGATCTTTCACTTATGATAGAGGAGAATAAATAATCCTTTATTCTGAAGATGCCTCATTTCCTGACCTGCTGTGAAAGTAACCACAATCTGCACATCAGCACAAATGTTTAAAAGGGAGGGTAAGAGGTAGCTGAAAGCTGAAAATCATGTTTTTTGTGGACTTGGCTCAGGTAAAACAACCCTGGAAGTACCATTGGGCTATATTGAAGCCATAAACAGGCCATGTGAAGCAGTAGGGCCACAAAAAGCTTATAGACACTAGCTCAGCATCCACTCTGGAGAACTTGGTTGCCAAGGCAATGCAGTGCAATGAACTTGTGCTGACTACCTCACCCTTGCCACCCTTTCAGGTATTTTGTGGCCCCAGGACAAACAAACAAAGCCTCCTGAAGCAGTCAGGCCTCCGGTGGCCTCCAACAAATTGAAGTACAAAATTTTGCCTGAATGGTTTATGGTCACATGAGAGTAGATCATGACACCTTTTTGCTCAGTACGAATACAGGCCTTTGATGTATCCTTGCATGGATAGCAGTCCACTTATCCTTTACAAATGGATTTAACAGTGTTTATACACTGCATCTCTGGGTTTCTGTTTGTATGTTACACAGCTGCACATTGGGTGTAACAGATGCCCAGTGGGTCCAGCAGCTTCCTAGCATGCTGATCATGTAATGCCACAGTACTGCCAGCCAGGTTCAGGTTTCACTCATTTTTTTATTCCTAAATTCTCACTTGCAAAGTTAGGAACGGCCAGGGTGTTTGACGTCAACCTTCTGAATAAAGTGGCTGAGCTGCTTTTCAAGAATGAAGATAAAAGAGGAATGAAAGAAGTCAGTGGTCCTTCCTGTCTCTGCCACTACTCAGCTTCGGTTGCTCTTTCATTCCAACTTGATTTATCCCTTGAAATACATCTTCTTATTTTTTTAATCAAGTTTTATATCCCTTACACAATGAAAAATAAATCTACTGTGACATAAATAATTCTGCCTGGAGGAAATAAACTAAACTTTGTCAATGAACAATTGTGGCAGCACCCTCACTAAAAAGCATATTTGTTCTGCTTGGCAGTAAGCTTAATTAAATGTTATGAAGAATGCATTCTACTGGATTTTAAATGCTTCAAAACTACAACAAAAGGAAATTTGATATAAATTATAAATATGATAAAAGCCCCTTGAGAGGCCTTGACCTTCGCACCCTCAGTTATTAATATAAAGGTATATGTATGTAAATATTGGGGTTGTATACTGACTTAATATTCAAACTTAGATACATAATTATTCAAATATATTTCAGTATCATTCTCATTTTGCGGAGCTCCAGAAAAAAATGCCTAAACGATATCCTGTTGCTACTTGAAATACTACCTAAAATTAAATGATTTCGCTCTTTACAGGCCATTACAGAATTAGAACAACCAAAAAAGCTCCTAAAATTTGCTTTGACAGCAGTGGCAGACTGTGACAAGTCAGTGGATTGGATTGGAGCATGATGACATTATTAGACTTAATGTATTGGTAATTGTCATTACCCTAGGCAGCAGAAGGCTCTTTTGCAGTGACTAAACAAAAAGGCAGTGCTAATGACTGGAATAACAGCCACTGATTACAGTCGTCCCCCAGCGGCCCAATCTGGCATAATAGACCAATTTCTGTGATTTGCGACAGGCAATTCTTTGGTGATGAATGATATTTTGTTTTTTAACCAGCCAATAAACTATTATCATGCTGACAGAGCTTCCATTTTCACAGGAACATGTTCTTCACAGGTTATTTAGCATTTTGCATGTGAAATATGGAAGCCAAAAGGGGACCTTTTTCTCTTGTTCACTCACCTGACAAGTTAAGGAAAAACATTTTCATGCACACTCTTGAGCGATGAAAAAATCAACGGTAGTTCTTTGAAGAAAAAACACCCTTAATTAGGCTACATTCTATTTGAAGTTATTCTTTTTATTGCTGGTGCATTAGACACACTCCAGGGCTGTCCCATAACATAACTACTATAAATATGCACCGCATGTAATTACTCTCAGACTTGCAAAAATCCTGATTTTCGAGGTATTAGATTTGTTTGAAATTTGAGGTTAGCAGACATTAAATTTTATTCAGAGTGCAGTAACATTGAAAACCGCTTTGATTTGAAAATAACACCGAATCTTGACATAATGTGACTTCCACATATATAATATTAATAGTTATTGCGATTTTCTCTAGATTTTCCTGCTGGCCAAACAAGAGTATATCGCAGATGATTACAATAGCACCGACTGATTACAGACCCCCCCAGCGAATCAGACAGACACAATAGACAGATTCCTGCAATATGTAGCAGGCAAAATAGTATTGCTGGTTCTTTGGGGATGAATGATGTTTTGTGTTTTCTTGTTTTCTAACCAGTTAATAAACCGTATCTTGATTATGGAGCTTCCATTTTTATTGAATCATGGCTCTTGGGGGGTAAGAGAAGTTACAGGGACAAAAGAAGAAATATCGGTTAACATTCAATGTACTTGTTCGTGCGTCTTTTTGACATAGTTTGACATTTTTCATTGGCAGCCTCCTGGAATTGCTTCAGGTCAGTTTTTTTGAGCTCCCTCTGGCATACGCTGCACAGTCTCAATAAGGCTTTGTCATCAATGACCCATCAGTGTTCTATAGGGTTCAATTAGGGTGAGGTTGCTGGCCAAGGCAAAAATCTAAATTTCATAATTTTCTAGGTTATATATGATTGTTGGCGCCAAATGGACTTGAGCATTTCATGTAGCTGGACAGCATTTTGAACATTTTCTCATGACACAGGCCTCCAGTTTTATCATAATATCAAAGACTCCAGACATGTACATGTAACTGACATGCAATATAGCATTGAAATTATGATCTATTTTTATCTTTTCAGAGAACTGACATTATGAAAACGGCAGAACATTTTCAAAACAAAAAAAATCTAATTAAATTTCATGGAAAACTTTTCTGGAACTTCCAAAATTTGTGATGGTCAATAAGAGAAGACCTTGCTTTCTCTCCAGTGTCGCTAAAAGAGCTGCAGAAATCAAAGAACTTTTATGCTTGGAACTCCTTCTGCCCATAACCAAGCCGATTTTAGTTGCTACATGTTATCGACCACCTCATCAAACTCACTAAATAGAAAACTTTGAAAAATGCCTTATGCAGCTAAGAATGGACTATGATATGTATCTGCTTGAAGATTTTAATATTTCCTATTTAGAAACCAATACTGTTAATGAACAAGACAATACATTCTGTCTCAATTGAATAATGAACCCATGATAGTAAGAGGCACCACCAGTATAGTGTGACAGATCACATTTTGTGTAACTGTTCCCATAAGGTTGCTCAAGTACATAGGTGCTGTTAATATAGGTTTAAGTGATCAAAATCTTTATTTTGTACGCGTAAAAGGGCTAAGAGTAAATTTTATGAAAATAAAAGTTGCAAAGTAACAATGACTAAGAATTATGATAAGGATAAGTATATTTCTATGTTGATCTAAGTTAACCAGAATGAATGTTTTCTAGCAGAAAATGTAAAAAGTTCTTGGACACATTTCAGAGACAATTTCATGGCTATTCTAGACCAAGTTGCACCAGAAAAAACATCTTCGTATCAAACGGAAAACGGAAGAATGGATCACCTCGGACATAATTGAGGCCATACAGTGGCATACACCTTATTATCTGACGATTTACTGTATGAATTGCAGTCGGGTTTAGAAGTGCTTAATCTACAGAAACTTGCCTAATTCATCTTATCGATTCCATCAAATCACGAACTGCCAAAGATTTTTTTCATTGGAATGATACCACTTGACCTACAGTTGTTCAACACAGTGGCCCACAATATCCTTCTGGATAAACTTGGTCTAATTGGTGTCTAGACGCTTTCATGGTTCAAGTCGTATCTTTCAAGTAGAACTCAACTCTTTACTTGTAATGGAGTACACTTATAAATTAGAAATATTACATGCGGTATCCCACAGGGTAACCTACTTGGCCCGTTGCTTTTTCTCATTTATTCAAATGATATTTAGTGTTGTATTGATCCTGATTGCAAAGTCCTGCTTTACACAGACAATACTGCTATTCTTTACTCACACAGAGAATCTAAGGTTATATCTCACAAACTATCAGCTATGCTGTAATCAAGTAAAAAATGTAAATCCAAGTTCTGATCCATCCAAAACAGAATTGTAAGGTCTATTCTGAACATACCATCTTGATTCAAAATTACCTACAAAGAACTGGACTCGGTTGGCTTTTTAGACATGTCTAGTAGAGTCAAACAACTTAGACTCACTCGGTCATGTTCATAACATTTACTATGACAGGTCTCCGGCTTTTCTTAAGGAGAATTTTATGAAACATCTTCCCAGCTATAACACCCAATCCGAATCTTCCAAATTCAAAATTCCTCTCTCTAAAGGCATTGTCATATCTTTCTATATTAATGGCATAAAGGATCGGAAAAGTTTGCCAGAGGGCACAAAAAGCGGTTTTTAAAGAGCTGTCAAAAAACATGGAAGAGAACGAAGCAGAGACAAATTTATCACTGAAGCAATTTATTTCTAACTTAATTGATATGCTGCTATGCCTCTGAACTGGACCGTCCAAAAATGTATATTAAAATTAAAATTACCTTTATAAATTCTAGGACCCCAATGGAAATAAGTCCAAAACTCAAATTCCCTGGACTTTTTGGGTGTTACCCTGGGAAGATATCTCTTATTTTTATTGTAATATATTATTCCGTCCACTCATGTGTAAATAATCATCTTTCCAAATAAAGCAAATCAAAAGCAAGTGATTGAAGTTAAAATTTGTAGGAACACCAGGAAAGAGTGTGGGTGACACAACTAAGAAGATGCATTTGTATATGATATGACCAATTTTTTGATACATGCATCTCGACGGTTGTCAAATAAGCTGACCTTATACCATTCGACACCTCTGTCAGCCAATCACATGCCAGTATTACAGGGAAATAATTCCTATATTCTTTGTTGTCCAGTTATCCTCTCATGTTTGAGTGTTTGTCTCAAGGTATAAGCCAGTTATTCACCATGGGGTCAGGAATATGTGTTTATCACACCTCGGGCTAAAGCCCTCGGGTGATAAATCACATATTCCCTCTCCCGTGGTGAATAACCTATACAAAGGCCATCTCAAACATAATTACAATGTCATGATTGTAACATTTAAGAGAAGCAAATAGATGTTGTACGTATTTGTATATGCAATGAGGGATATAAGAGATAAGTAAAGGTTATTCACCACAGGAGAGGGAATATGTGATTTATCACCCGAGGCCTTTAGGCCGAGGTGTGATAAACACATATTCCTGATCCCATGGTGAATAACCGGCTTATACCATGAGACAAAACTGAAACTAGTCATTTGTTGCTGTGGTTTTTTCACAGCTTCACTTATTATTCTCCCATGGGAGGATAACTGGACAACAAAGTATATAGGGTTTATTTCAGTGAAATACTGGCTCATTATTGGCTGACAGAGGTGTCGAATGGTATAAGCACACTTGTTTTTTATTTCATGAGATTTTCAAGGCCAGTCTATTCAAACACTCTTTTCTAGAAGAAGCTGATTTAATTTTTTTAATTTGAAATATATATTAAAACAATTCTATGATAATTTTATCCTTGGATTAAATGACTTTCAGTATATAAATCTATTTGCAGCACAATTGGAATTTATGCAATTACATAAGCGCTACAACATGGCACAAAAGTCTTAATTTATCTCATTTTTAGATATATAAATATGTAAATTACATAATATATCACCAATTTGTAACTTACACAAATCTGGAATTATAATGGATTATGCAACAATGATTTACAACTGGGATATATGTGTCTTTTGTAATTGTACAGTATGGAACTTTCAGTTGGTTATTTTGGAAATAAAATAATTATTTAATTTCCTGGTGTCGAAAGATATGTTTGATAGAATAGTAAACATTTTTACAAGACTTGATATTTACTGCTTTAATCAGATTACTTTTTTGTTTAGCTTTGTCACAGGAACTGTTTCTTTCTTGCTTCTTTTTATGAATATTTATAAACCATACAAAGCACGTCTGTTGCAGGCAGATCAGGTGCCTGACATTTGCAAAAGAATCCCCTCTAATTGGGGAGGACCCTATACCAAGGCTTGTCTACTGATGGCCATCACTCATGTTGACCGTGACTGCAATACATGTCAGGCTGTTTCCTGCTTCAAGTCAATTTCTTCAAAACTTTGTCCATGATTTATACATATTAGGCCTACTTGGTCTGCTTGTGAGCTTCAGTTGAGGAATATTGTTCTGTGATATTTTGATGTCTCAACAATATACTGTAGAATAGCTTTGTTCTTCACATCATAAGGCTCAAATGGACTTTTCTATGCATGTTCAGTTTCTCTTTCTATATAAGCACAGACAGAAACTTAGGTTGCAATAAATTCCAGCAAGATCTGGAGATTTTCTAAAGTTAAGAAGTGTGTGGAATTTAGATATTCAAGAAGGCAAGATCTTGCAAACTATCACAAGAGCTGGAGATATAGAAGACATGACAAAAGTAATAAAATATCTCTTCACTAGAAGGAAAAATCTTCAATCTAAATCTAATGGAGACCTTATTTCCTGGAGCATTCTGAATCATATGTCAAATAGTCTCAATACATTGCATCAATTCATGGAGAGATCTGATATCTTCCACTGGCCCAATTCCACCAAATACCAAAATTACACTGCACTTTTAAAAAAATGTATACCATTAAACTATATAAATCCACAAATGCAGTTCTATTTTGAATTTGTGAGACACTAAGGCCCGATTTCACCAACGAAGTTAAGCCAGGTCTAAGCCTTAGACCTGGACTTAGAAGTTCCACATTAAAATTGCAGGGTCACTTTCAGTGATAAAATGGCAGCACCTCCTGGTAAGCAAAATACTTAATACCAGGTTTAACTTCATGCCTGGTCTTAACTCTGTTGTTGAATCGGCCCAAAGATTAGAAATAGACATGTGTTACCGCCAATATCCACTATTTTGCCCAATAGGCCTATTGGGCATGGATATTAGGCCTTTGGACAAAATATAGGGTCTTTGGGCAAACTATATAGTGCGGCAGATTTTCCCTTAAAAACAGAAAAACCCTGCACATTCTGATAAAGCTATGAAATTTGGTACATGGATACTCAAGGTCATGAAGCTTAATTTAAGCATTGGGGGCATTCTGGATAATACTTCTGGTTGCCATGGCAACCAGTTTTGATCAAGAATATCAGAATTTCATGAATTTCATATTTTATGATATATCTTCACTGATTTATATGCTGATTTCAAATGAGCTACCAAAAATATTTTCATTTGCACAGACTTCATTTTTATCACTCGGCCTTCCAGGTCAACAGTTGTTGCCATGGTGATAAGAGGGTTCAAAGTGAATTTTTCAAACTTTTTTGGTGATCTTGATGTTCAATTTCAGCCTATAGGGCAACAAATTTAGCTTTTCGTACAAATTAGCTATCATATGAGAGCTCAACCTCTCTACTTTTACCGGTGTGAAATACAGACATAAGTAACCATGGTAACCATACAAACAGAGGCATCACATTATTAAAGTCATCTCAAAATATTGTTTTGAAAAAATAATCATTTATCGGGCAAAGCCAAGGAAATGAGTTGGGACCTCAATTTGTGCATCAGAATTTCATATTTTATGATATATCTTCACTGATTTATATGCTGATTTCAAATGAGCTACCAAAAATATTTTCATTTGCACAGACTTCATTTTTATCACTCGGCCTTCCAGGTCAACAGTTGTTGCCATGGTGATAAGAGGGTTCAAAGTGAATTTTTCAAACTTTTTTGGTGATCTTGATGTTCAATTTCAGCCTATAGGGCAACAAATTTAGCTTTTCGTACAAATTAGCTATCATATGAGAGCTCAACCTCTCTACTTTTACCGGTGTGAAATACAGACATAAGTAACCATGGTAACCATACAAACAGAGGCATAACAATATTAAAGTCATCTCAAAATATTGTTTTGAAAAAATAATCATTTATCGGGCTAAGCCAAGGAAATGAGTTGGGACCTCAATTTGTGCATCAAAAACAGTCCTATGAGACAAAATTTCATTTTTGCGATTTGGCCTTTTAGGACTAAGGTTGTTGTCATGGTGATAAGAGGGGTAAAAGTGAAAATATTTGCATTTTAACAATAATTGGACTTTAATTTTCAACCAGAAAGGCATTAAATGATGGAATTCATGGAAAGATGCTATCATGTGAAAGTCTTACTTTTCTACTTTAACATGATGTGAAATACAGATTTGAGTACCCATGGTAACCATACAAACAGAGGCATAACAATTTAAAAGTCCTCTCAAAATACTGTTTTGGAAAAATATTCTTCTATCATGTTAAGCCAAGGAAATCACTTTGAACCTTAAGTATTGCACCAAAAATTTAGCAATGAGATATAACTTCATTTTTGTGATTTGACATCTAAGGCAAAGGTTGTTGTTATGGCGATAAGTGGGGACGAAGTGGAAATATTTGCAACTTTTGAATAATTTTTGTTTCCAAAGAAGGTCATTAAATGCTTGTATTCACAGAATGAAGCTCAGTAAAGAAATTGTTCGCTTTATTGCAATTTTATGAGGTTTTGGTTGTGGTTAGACCTTTCCACGGCTTTTCAAAATCGACCTACTGCCAAGCTGATTTCACCCCCTGGTGGCCGTATCCAAGTCCAATATGACCACCATCGAATATGGGCGATTTGTAACTTTTCAAGCAGGCATCGTAAATACTTTAGTGATACCTTTAGTTTGGGGTTTTTCTGACTGAGGAATTCATTTTTGGCGTCAATTTAGTGATTTGAGCTATCCTGGTGGCCATATTGCTCATATTCAAGATGGCCGCCATAATAATTGGCATACTGATGTAACTTCTTAACTAAGAGTCACATATTCTCATATGATACCTCTATTTTGGGGTTTTAATAGGCAAGGAATTCATATTTTGCATTCTTTCTTTGATTGGAGCACCCGTGGTGGCCGTATGAGATTCTGACAATAAACTGAACCAAATTAAAAATGCAAAACCATTTCCAGGGCTCTATTTCTCTCAATAAGCTTCAGATGGGCTGGAGAGTGTATATATGTGTGTAATCAGGTGTCAAAGAACTGAGCTGCATAAAATCACTGAAGTGTGTCAATTCTTTGCATGTCTGTGGCCAAGTTTATCACATTAGGGTATGGCCAGTGGACCAATATGTTACACACCCCATAGAGCAAATTTAATGATTTCGTGTTAAAGTTGGAAGAAAATGATGCATAAGGCCATAAAATTGACTTCAATTTGTGCCACTTAAATTCCTAAAAATTTAAGTTTTTGAGAAGTCAGGTCAGAGTTTGTCGCACACAATGCAATTCCAGTGCAAAAATGCAACTACGGAAAGAAGTCGTTCAACAGCCTATTCGATAACTGCGGAATGGAATGGGCTCAGGGTCCATCAGTAAGACCTTAAGCTACCTGTGTAACAGCTGCAGAGGTAAAAATCAGTATTGTCTGTGCCATCCTTTTGCTTCTTCTCACAACTACACATCTACCCCCATAGGAAAAGCATAAGGAGGGCATGCATGGTACTGCTTGCTGTTTGTCCAAGCTTGCTATACAGGTTTCTTTTAATAAAAGCTAAGCCTTTTCACTCTGTTGCATTCGTACAGGCTGTTCGAGGACCTTCTTCCATAGTTGCATTTTTTCACTGGAATACCATTGTATATATGACAAACTCTGACATGACTTTGCAAAAAACTAAATTTTAACAAGTTTAGTTGCACCAATTGAAATGAATTGTGGGGCCTTTTGCATTATTTTCTTCAAGCTTTCACATGAAATCATTACATTTGCTCTATGGGGTGCCTGACAACCCAGTCCATTGGTCATACCCCAATGTGATAAACTAGGCTGTAGATGTGCACAGAGAGGCCAGAATTGAGTGATTTATGGAACTGAGTCCTTTGACACCTGGTTATAGATATGCATGAACTGAACAGCCCATCTGAATCTTATACAGAAAAATAAAGCCCTAGCAATAGTTTTTTGTTTTTAATTTGGTTCAATTTATGTTTATACACTGAACTCAATATTTATAGACCACAAGAAGTGGTCAAAAATAAGGCAATAGTTATGGTCATTTCAACAAATATCAGACTTTGAAATTGTGAAATGGTGCCTCTAGTCTCCACACTGTTTTAATAAATTAAGCAAAAACATGTTTTCAAAAAAAAATCTATTATACCAATGGCATAATTAAGATGTTCGTAAAATAGGAAAAAAATATGATGCATGGAATCTTGAATCATTTGGAACTACAAACACAGTATTGTTTTCAAGGATGGCTCAGATTGAAGAGGTGTCCAGAAGCGTGGACGCCTTATCTTACTAGCAAAGTGGATACTACGGGGTGTATTTCAGCAGAATTTCTGATCAATTGATCTGGCAAAATTGAATGTTATTTGTAACGACAATTTGGGGTGTTATTTCCCATTCCGGGTGTCCGATTTGAGGTACCTCCAATGTATAATTTGTTTTGGAGCTCCGAAAATTGCTGAAGACTTAAATTCCTTTGTTATTTAATTATTGCCGCATTGCAAGTCTGAAATCTTCCTCAGATTATCTTAGAGGCATCCGATCATAATAATAGCCATAGCATCATCTCACTCATAAGGTTTTTTCCTCTCAACCCATGACACCTTAAATTCTACTCCTAAGCACATCTACTCTCTTGAGGTTTACCACTGGGCAACTTTTTACTCATCGAAATTCATTATTTCCACAGTTCCAGAAATCTATTTTGGCCAAAAAAGAACAACAACAAATTTTTCCTCATTTAAATATGTAAGCTATTTAGTCTGCTACAAAAGGGCCACTAATGCATTTCAAATTGAAGCCATTGAATTTCCCATATTTTGATATGCTGATTGACCCTCTATGGCCAATTTTTTAAAACTACCCAGTTCCCTTGGGAAGTTAGCAAAAAAACACATTTTCCACATACAAATCTGGGAGCTATATATATTTATCTTGGCCATCAAGAGCAGTAATGCATATCACATTGCAGGCCATTAAATTCCACATCTTTTGACATGCTCATTGAACTAATATGCCCAATACAACTACCAGATTCCCAGATATTCAATTGCAGCATTTCAAAAAAACCACATTTTGCCACAGAAATCAGAGTGCCACAGAAATCAGAGTGCTTGGCATTTTTAGTCCCGTATACCATGCTCCATCACTGTACACTGGGTCCTGTCTCTGCAGACTGGGCACAGTAACTCCAGCAGTTCTGTTCAATCCAGATTCGAGTTCATCTAACTGGATGTTGACTGGAAGCTGAACCAACACCGGAAATGGGACCAGGCTTTACATTATGAAGCTGGGAAGAAGATGGTACTGGGTGAATTATTTGTAAACCATCAAATTTGTGAAATGTGGATATAATTATTCATGAATCTTGAAGTGTGAAGTGTGAGATTTCATGAATCTGGACTGAGAAAGGAATCCAATGTGAGATGTGAATTTGATGAAAAATTGTGGTTCTTGTGTTGAACTTAAAATATGTGACAAGTTTTGGCTAAACACTGTGTACCAACCAAGTGACCTAATTAAGGATTTTTTTGTTTACATTTTGCTGGTTCTCATATATAGAGCAAACAACAAACTTCGCATTATAGCCAGTATGCTGTCTTATAGTACAAGTAATGCACATACAAATTTTGGAATCAATCAGTAGCGTTTTCTGGGAGATTAGGCAGTTTTGGTCAATTTTAGTGCATTTTTTACTAGAATCACCAAATCTTTTGATTGATAAATATTTAAAGCTTGAAATATCACATCAAGATGTCTAATACATAAATACAGCATCCTGGCTATGTTGTATTGTAATTGAATTGGCTTCTTGCCTAAAATTTAAGATTTTATGAATAACTAGGTCGCTTCGCATAGAGCAAACGGTACACAGTGTAAAGGTAGGTCTAAAAAAATAAAGTACCTCCGACCAATTTAGTAATTATTTAAAACTGGGATGCAAGGCCACCCCTCAGTTTCCTTGTTGCCATGGCAACAGAATTTAATACTTCATAGATGAAGCAAGAAATCCATGAATTGGCCAATTTTCCAATGAATCTTTGTGTTATTACATACAACATGTTGTGTATTCTAATTTATGAATGGTGATGATTCTACTCAAATGTTTGACCAGTAGCCATGACAACAATTTCTCATTATATAATAATGCCTTAGGGTGAAAACACTTTTTGCACTAGCACTGGGAGAGCAGTTCAATAATTCAAGGTGCAAAATCTCTACCATTTTGATTCTTTCTCATATGCAGGATCTTGACACCTCAAACTTTTAGTGATTTGGTGACATTAAAATTTGGAATCTATGGCAACCTGCTTCAAAGAAAATTTATTAAAATTCGAAATAAGCAGTTTATTCAAATTCGAGATCAACATGAGACATATCAGTACAAACATTATCCTATTATAAGCAATTAAAGTGGCGTATTTCAGTTATTTCCTCTGCCTGGCCAATTTTCTGTGGTAAGGTTGCCATGGAAACTGATAATTTTCTCAGCAAAACTGATAAACATACAAAAAAATAAAAAAATTCAGCCTCAAGCATCAGGTAGCACAAAGCAATAAGCATTGCAGGACATACAAAGTGCAATTTAGTTTGAAAAGTATGGTTACCAGGGAGCAGGAAGCAAAAATGGTTACCATGGCAACCAAAAGTATTCCCAAGAATGCCCCCAACATTTAAATGAAACTTCAACACCTTGGGAACAACTGTGCCAAATTTCATAACTTTATCAAAAAGTGCAGAATTGTTTTGAAAATCTGCCGTACTAATAGGGCCTTTGGGCATTATGACTCCTTTTGGTATGACTTTCCCAAAGTCATCGCATCCTTCAAAATATCCGTGAGGCCTTTGGGCAAAATATAGGTCCTTTGGGCGCATGCCTAAATCACTCATCATCGCTCACTCCCTGCTATAGTGGATTTTGGCAAAGATCTTATACTTTGGATACATGCCCAAGTCACTCGCAATAACTCTTTTATACTATTGTGGATTTTGACAAATATCCAACTTTGGATAATAGTGAACTGACCAATGGGAATACGCCCTAATATCTTGACCAAAGACCATCCACCCTAATATCCACAGTAGGGGGCACTGTAATTAATAGTTTGTCCTATGAGAATGCCACCTAACATCCTGTGCAATGAGAATCCGGGCAAATATCCTAGCCAATGAGAGTCAAGCCTAATATCCACAGAGCCATGATTGGCCAGTGGATGTTAAGCTGAATTCTCATTGGACACACTGAGAATTCAATGAGATTCCAATCTAGTATCCAACAGCCAATGACAATTGAGCCTAATATCAAATAGGCTAATAGTCAAATAGGCTCTTTGGTCAAAGTCAAAAGACTAAGCCAAAATCCATAACAGTCTTTTGTGGATATTTGTGGATATTTGTGAATGATTTTATATGCTTTTGGCATACACAACATGTCTCCCAATTCCTTTTATTAAACATTGCATAACCACACATAGAAAAGAATGCAGGTACCACATGTTTTGACTTCTGATATTTGGATATGTTGAGAACAAACATGTCTTCAAATACCAAGTGTTGTTTAACCACAGGTAGTATATGGAACAGCAAATAATTGGACAAGCTGTCAGGGTTTAAGATGATCTTGTGACAACACCACTTACCGGGCTGGCACTCAATTATGGAAGAAGCATTTGGCAATCCAACAAATCAGTCAGTAATAACTTGGTGGGACATACAGTACCATCCAAAATAAAGTAAAAAAATTTTCCGTCAGAAGTCCTCTGTTTACCTATTTTGCCCACCTTTCTAACCATCCCAAATCTACTTTAAACTACCTTTGACTCCTCACCACAACCTCATACCATATTAAGAACTCTATTAAGAGTTCAATTTGTCTAGGCATTTTTGTAATATAGTGTTCGAAGCATGCATGCCACATAACAAAAGCCAGCTGTCTATCAAGACTATTCTGAGTTTCTGGTGATTGTTTCATTTTAGGAAAAAGTACCAGATCTTGAGAAAGATATGCAAAAACTTGAAATAGAGCAGTGGGAAAGCTTCAAGTTGCACGAAGCTACTCAATAGATAAGGATATTGGTGTGACGTCAAAATGTCACAAAACATTGTCACTAAATTGGAGCCCATGATTAGATGCAATATATCACAGACTCAATGACTTGGACACTGTTGCTGAGTGTGCTGAAGTTCGGAAGAAATTTAATTTAAGCAGGAAGCAGCCAGACTTGTATTGCAGTCACGAGTGATGCCGTTTGATAGACAAGCCTTGGTATAGGGTTATCCCCAATTAGGAGGATTCTTTTACAAATGACAGGCACCTGATCTGCTTGCTACAGACGTGCTTTTATACAGAGTACAACAATTTGTTTCAACCACAAAACCGCTACCGGAGCCTAAATCACACTTTGAATTAGATGGACTGAATAGTAAAGATAAAGAGTAACTTCAAATTTGTTATTAGTCATTCTGGCTTGAATAGCCAAGTAGAGAATTTCCAAATCAGCCCTATCAATGAAGTTCATGAATCCAAATAAATTAATGAAGTTGAGAAGTAGTTAGCTGATCGTTGACTCTTGTTTTCTTGGTGGCCTCTTGTTTTCTTGGTGGCCTCTTGTTTTCTTGGTGGCTTTTTGTTTTCTTGGTGGTCTCTTGTTTCCTCGTTGGCCTCTTGTGTCCTTGTTGGCCTCTTGTTTCCTTATTGGCCTCTTGTTTTCTTGGGGGCTTGATTGGAGTGTGGTGATTCCTGAAAGAGATCAGCTCCTTTGACTCAGCCTTGGGACTGATTGCTCCTTGTAGTCCCAATCCCCTGCATGTAATTGGATGTTATGACCAACATGGCTTCTGGTGATCACCATAACTGCACACAATTGGAGATTTGAGGGTCTCTTAAGACAGGCAGGACTGAATTGGTTACTCTACATTGGTTGGAGCCACTGCAGTTGTTTTTGTTGGTTCCTGTTTAAACCAAAATACTGGTTTGGAAGAAATGTTAGAGTAAATGTCACAGGGGTAAACGCAAAACAAGGTTTTCAGAATTGATATATTAACACTTGTGGCTGCTGGCTAATTTCAGGAAGCAATAAAACAACATGCATGTTAATGTGATAGTGTGTTGAAATGTTTCACCCAAGGACAGGAAGGAGACATTGTAAGGTTCGTCACGCTTTCCTTACTTTACATAGACAGGTCGTCAAACTGATTTAGTCTCTCATTTCTAAGTGTTTTTTAACATTGTTTTTATATATCTCAAATGTGAGGCGCTTGTTGCATATAGCATTGACTAGGAAAGCCATGCGCATTGTACATTATTAATAATATGCTATCGAGTTTTTGTGTAATATATAATAATCCCACGAGTATTAATTTGCAGAAACTCATTGACACCTATCATGAATATTTAAGAAATCATACCCATAAGGCTAAACGAAATTTGATCATATTTAAGTGTTCCACAGTTGTAACATGATCACAACAATAGTTTTAAACCACAAAAAGGCAGTTTAAAAATTGGACTTCGATCACTAAATACATCCTGTGTTTATATTTCATGATGGCCTGAAATTGTCCTAAATCTGTATTTTTTAGTGATCGAAGTCCAATTTTTAATTTAGCCTTATGGGTATGATTTCTTAAATATTCATGATAGGTGTCAATGAGTTTCTGCAAATTTTCAAGTTAAAAAATATTTTATTTGAGCCGTTTTAGCATTGTTAATAATTTGTATTTTTGTCTTATTTCAACGGCCATTTTCTGGTCTGAAACTACTGGTAAAATCATATCAAACCAGTGGAAATGTGTGAAGAATTACAAAAATATGGAAGATAATCGTGTTTTTACAGCTTTTCATAGAAAATCATGAAATCGGATATTGAGAAAATTACATAAATTTATCCTAAAATGATTTTAAAATATGACGCTAGGACACCTCATGACCTCAATTTGAATTTCCATATTATTTGATGTAAGTATAAAATTTAAACTGTATTGAAGATGACGTATTTTGAAAAAAATCTTACCTTTTCTGGTGTATTGAAACTTTTGAAGGGCAGTGTATTTCCATCAGAATTTTATTACTGTTGACTACACTAATAATTTAAATTTGGTGATAATTAGAGATAATTAGCAAAAGCCTTGGATATTGGAGATACCGCTGTGCATTTTATTCTATGAGGCAGAAATGAGGGAAAGGACACCTCAGCTGATATTCATGAGGGAGGCTGTTTGGACCAGTCTCATGCCAACAGCCCAATCAGGACTGTCACAATATAGGCACCTGGCCTCAGGCTACATCCGAAATAAAGCCCATACTTATATCACTTTGACGCACAGCCTCTGTACTATACCTTACTATTGAGAACTTCATCACTTGTGTCTTAAATATGTCGGAGACGTGCAATGACTAATCTGTGTACTCCTTGAAAGATATCTGCATTATAACCATTAAATAAGTTCAGCTGTTTGGAATAAAGCAAACAACCAGTAAACACAATATCTGAGTATCAATTTTCTTTCTGATAACAGATTGTTAAAAGCCTTACTGATGTTACATGTATGAGGCAAAAGAAAAATACATTGTGATACTGAGACAAAAAAATAACACAGATCTTATGTTTCTGCAACACACTGACATTCTTTGCATTTGATATCCACGCATTTCACAAAATTATGTTTAAATTCATGGTAAATGTCTGTGTAGAAGCGTTCATCAAGTAAATATTGGGCTGTTCAAGAGTTTCATTGCTGGCTATTTCTATGTGTGAGTGTACTTTTAGTCACAAACTGGGAACGGAACTGGCAGCTCTACGATTACTTCTCGTTCTGGTGAACAAAAATCAATTGGACCAAATGTCAATCTCGCCAGAAAAAGTCTAAAAGGGACGAAAAATAGTAAATTGGATGTTTTCCTCACTGTAAAGGCAAACATTTCTGGGAATACCTAATTGTTTACTGCTAAGCCAATTGCACAAGGTTGAGGTAAAACCCTTTCCATGTATAAGCTGCAGTTACTTATTGTCTATGTCAAACAATTATCCATCATGTCACTGTTTGTCTTTGCAGCGTGTATTGCAAGCAGGGAATCAAATAGCCCATCTACTCAATCTCATCTGAATCATCTTTAAATGAAGTTGGAAGTGGTTTTGCTACGAATCTTGGATGGTGGACCACTGTTGTGGAAAGCTTAATTGAGGCGTAGTGATCCCTGAAAGAGGCAGTGCTGGCATGTTTTATTTTCATTAATTACTATCTTCTCTTGCTTCATAAAGGCTCAGCAAATAAATTATATGCTGTCAAGTACATGCTATTAGTAATTGAAATCACTGAGCCAGGCATACATATATACCTTAACAGTCATGACTTCGAAGGAGTGCCTAGCAGTCATCCATTTGAATTTTATCTTGCTAAAACCATATCTGACTTATATACTATAGCACACCTGAACATTAGATAAATTATATTATATTGAGTTCATGTGGAATCATGAGTAGTAACGTTTATGTCATGCAGATAAAACTTGAATCCACGAGGAATCACAGACAATAGGATAGATAACATATTCTCTTTATGAAGAATTAAGCTTGGCTGAAATGTGTTTGCTAGTAGGGATTTTTCCCGAAGGGACTAAAAATTTAGGGAGGATGCCTTAAAAGTGCCTTAAGAGGGACTAAGCTTAGGGAAGGTCCTAAATGGCGCCTATAGGTTCCCTAGACCCATTAGGCAGTCCCTAGACCGGATTATCTGTATAATGTTATCTCTCGAATGAGATTAAAACAAATAACATGAGTTAAATAGACTGATGTTTTGTGGTGTTTTAAAAGCAATTGTCAAGGATGGTTAGTCAGCAGTTCACAGCTATGTATTCTGCAGCATAAATGCAAAATTTAACAATGACCATGTAATTGATATCAAATAAGAGATAGATAGATCGATAGATAGATAGATAGATAGATAATTAGATAGATAGATAGATATATAGATGGATGGATGGATGGATGGATGGATGGATGGATGGATGGATGGATGGATGGATATATAGATAGATAGATAGATATACCAGCCAGCGATAGACAGATAGACAGATAGATATACCAGCCAGCAATAGACAGATATACAGACAGATAGAGAAAGGTACATGAACAGATAGAAATTTATAGGTACACTCAGGAAATCGATACATATACACCATTGCAATCGGTTGATGAAGAAAATCATATTGATATGTTTTAGAACATTGTTCGATGAATGTAATCGAATGACCAATATATCAGATAGCTGATTGGAATGAATAGATGAAGCTGCACTGTGAGATCAATGGTGCTGCCAACAGGGGGGAATTGCAAATCAAAGTTGGGTACACTTTACAGTGGCGGATCCAGGAATTTTTAAAGGAGGGGTCCAGTGTGGCCAGAAGCTTACACTTTCTACACTGCGCCAAGAGTGTTCTGAGCATTAAATAGACTTGAAATGGGGGGGGGGACCAGACCTCCTGGACCTCCCCTCCCCCGGATCCGCCCCTGATTTACAAGACATGACCTCATATGATTTCAACATAATTAGGGATACAGTAAAAATGATTTTATGTATGCGATAGCCTATAGGTGGCATAACATGTGCAAAGGCCTGTTCATTTTTCAACTTGGCAGTCAGATCTATCTATCGTATATATCTATCTATCTATCTATCTTTCTTTCTTTCTTTCTGTCTTTCCATCCTTCTTTCTTTATTTCTTTCTTTCTTTCTTTTTCCTTCTTTCTTTCTTTCTTTCTTTTTTTCTTTCTCTCTATCTTTCCATATATGTGCAATTCTACCTGCTTATTTACATGTACCTGTGTGCTTGTACAATTTATAATTGATTGTTTCATGTGTTTACACAATTTAAATTCTTGTAATAATGTTTTTGCTTATTTCAGATAGATCATAACTGTTGTAATTCGAATGTTTGCTGTTACAACTGGTAATCCGCCTCAGGCCACGCATAGGGACTCTTAAAGGCCTTCCCTTAGCTTAGTACCTCTTAAGGCACTTTTAAGGCATCCTCCCTAAATTTTTAGTCCCTTCGGGAAAAATCCCTAGTTAAACATAACAGCTTACAGGAGGCCATGGTTGTTTCATCAGAATATGGAAAGAACAAGATGTCAATCATTCCTGAAACTCACATGCGTTTTTACTGAATGCGCATCAACGACATCACGGCTGAGTCATTACCCGGGCGAGTGAACTGACACAATCTTGAGAGAAATGAGAGATCAGAACTTTATTGAATTAACATTTGTTACTGAAGTTTATCAATCATCAGTAAAAGATATATGCAACAATATTATCCACATTGGTAATTTCATGCTAACAAAGTCTTCAATCTTGGTAGTGGATGTTCGATCTGCCATTCAAATCACTCAAGCTATTGAATTTAGTGTATTAGAGAAGTTGAGGGTAGCCATGATGTAAGTCCTGATGGTTGACTTAGTTTTCTAGATGGCTTGATTGGAGTACAGTAACCTCCATATCAAGCAAAGTCAATAGGATCCAGCCATATTTGACTGCTTCGCCTTGCTATGCAGAACCAGGATTTTACTTGCTGTACATAAACTTGAAGAATGTTGCATATGGTATTTTATGTGATGAACAATCTGGTTTTAGAGAGGGGCACTCCACTAACATTGCTACAACCTACATCACTGACTTCCTCTTGAAAAACATGGATGACGGCTTTCTCACTGGAGCAGTTTACCTTGATCTAAAGAAAGCGTTTGACACTGTCGACTCTGACACATTATTATTTAAGCTGAAATGCATTGGCATGCATCAACGACACGGAATTCTTGTGGTTTAAAAACTATTTAAAGGAGAGGAACCAGCAAGTCAAATTTCAGAGTCATCTATCATCAAATCAAGACATCAACTGTGGAGTGCCCCAGGGGTCCATTCTCGGACCCCTGCTTTTTATCTTCTTCATAAATGATTTTAAAAACTGTCTTGAACACTGCAAGGTACACCTCTATGCTGACGACACAATTCTGCTTTTTAAATCGACTGATACTGTGGAGATAAAGAGCAAACTAGAACATGACTTAATTTCTGCAAATGACTGGTTTTACCAAAACAAACTCCATCTCAATATTTCAAAATGTAAATTTATGCTCTTTGGAACTCAAAAACGCTTAAGTAGAGTACAAATTCCGGATATATGTATTGACACTGAGTCCCTGGAATATGTTGACTCTTACAAATACCTTGGTGTCTGGCTTGACTCTCTATTAAATTGGAAGACACACCTAAGTAAATTGCAGTCAAAAATAAAACAGCGATTAGGATTACTGAAGAGAATAAGACATCTGATGGATCGTAGCACCTCTCTAATGCTGTACAACTCAATTATACTGCCACTCTTTGATTACTGTGATACCATATACGGAAACTGCAATATAACTGATATCATAAAGTTACAGAGACTGCAAAACAAAGCTGGTAAAATTATTCTTCAATTACCTTTTGACACAAGAACAAGCAGTGTTTTATCTGAGTTAAAGTGGTTTTACATGACAGAACGTTTATTTTACCACAGATGTATTTTAATGTTTAAATGCATGAATGGCCTTGCGCCTACTTATTTAACCGAAGCGTTTTTATTCAGCACCCACTCCTATAATACAAGAAGTACCACAAGAAGAAATCTACAGCTCCCAAAATATAAAACCCAGACTGGTCAAAAAGCTTTTAACTATTTGGGAGCTAAATTGTGGAACTCTCTAAGCCCTGCCACAAGAAACTCTACCTCTATTGGGATTTTTAAAAGTAAATTAAAGTCTGAAATTTTATCCCATCGCATGTGCTTTTAAACTCTACCTAGTCATATCTTTTGTTTTATATTTTATCTGTATTTACCATTTGTGTTTTTATAATTTATAATGAGTTATATGTTTTTACCTATATTTCTATTTCTATTTCTATGTCTATGTCTATGTTGTCTTGTCCATGTAAATAACTTTGTGTGTCTTCTGTGTCAGGGCCTTATTGGAAACCAGCTTGTGCTGAATAAGCTACCCTGGTTAAATAAAAGTATTTTGACTTTGACTTTGACTATAAATTGAATTTGAAACATTTTGATGTTAACATTAATGGGTCTAGTTCCTTGCCAATTGGATTCTATCTACTTCTGCAATAGACGGTATCAGAGAATGTTTACAATATACCCTGTAATTAAGTGTAACCCTACATAGTTCACTTTACCTGCATACTAATTAGAGCATATCAAATAATAATTCAGTATAGGCCTAATGTATATTGGCCTGGTGCAATCTAGTATTGAGCTGCATGTAGTCTGTGATACTGCGTCACCATGGGATTTCGTGACCCAAAGGGTTATAAACAGGATTATCTTACAGCCAAGGATATGGCAGTCAGTGGTTGGCAATTTCATGAAGAAGCCTTGGCTAATATTGGGCATGTTATTTGGATGAACAGAAATTGGTCAGGCTCTATTATGGACTGGTCCCAGAAGTTGTCAAAAAATCCTACGTAAGTGTGTATGTGACAACAAGTCATCTCTCAGGGCATTGTGTTGTCACAATAGCACATCAAGCATAAAGCTGTGTCATAAAGCCCACACTCATGTGACAGCACAGTCTTGGTATTTGACTCATTCCATCGGAAATGGGAAGCTCATCCCATCATGATCCTTAGCGACGGCATCCTCCTCAAGTATGTTATATGAGAAATATAAGTTGTTCAATAGTTTTAAGAATCATTGCTGCACAATTTTGAAAGTTAAGTTTTGGGATTTTTGAAACACCAACAAGTTTCCTTGAAATCTGCAATCAAAAGGACTTATTGAAACATTTGCAGGTTTATTATGGATATTAATATGACATACTGTATGCAATAACTCCATTTATGAGGACAAATATCGATAATAAAATTATATAATTATACACAGAATCCCTGATTTACCATGGAGTTGAGTTCTAATGCTAATGAATCGTTGCTAGTTCTCTCATCATATTCACTCTAAAGGGAATAATGAAACTTAGGTTTATGTATACCATCCAGTGGTTGGATTGACATCTTATTTTGGTGAGTGAGAATCAATGTGACAATCTTTTTACAGAAAGACCATTTGAAGCGGATGAAAATGAAGAACGCGAAGTCTAAATTTGCCAGAAATGGCAAGTTTGTCTCAGAAGCTTCTTCAATATATTGGTAAAACTTATGCAAAGTAAGTTTGCTTTGGCCATAAGTATTACTCTTCAATTTTCCATCACCCAAGTTTATTTTCCTTCTCTGAGTGTTGTGAGTACAGGATTAACAATGAACAAGACAATCAAATTAATCTTATCTAACGATGTCTATAAAGATAGAAGTGGCCATACCATGAATCTTCAATGGGGCTCTCCAATTTTCTGGAAGACTTGATTTAGGCATGGTGATCCCCTAGACCAGTAGTGCGGTATGGTAATTGATCAATTTTGACGTTTCCAACATAGAGAATCCAAAGCCATAATTACATTAAGGAAATTCTGGAAAATAAAGATAGTGTTTAAAGCATGATGTCATTTGGGATAATGAGTGTCAAAACTCATTACCCCAAGTCACTTATTTGGAATCACCACTTTTAGTAGGCTTCCCTGTTTTCCTGGTGACATTTAACTCAGCAAGAAATCCTGTCTCACAAGTCTCAAGTCCAACATTGCCAAAAATTTCCTTTTTATTGTTTTGGTTGCTATTCTCTAGTAATATGTAGTTTTACCTGTCTGCCTTTATAATTACACTCAGTTTATGTACCTTGCTCGTAAAAATTCCATCCATTCAGTTTCACAATGGCGAAAGGCAAAGGCAAACTAAAGAGAGCACCGCCTGTTCATGTTAAAACATTATGAATAATATATGGCAAGGCTCTAATGGACGTAGCCGAAGTTTGCATTACGGTCATCATTAAAGGAGCATGGAAGTGACATGCACAGTCAAGGAAGCCCAGGTTAATGAGCAAGAGGAACTGACTCTGTGATTTTATGTTGCAGGAGCTGAGGAGGTCTACATGTTTGTTTCGGAGAAAAATTTCCCACCTCACTTATGCAGTGCTACAAGGCTGAAAGCACATAATTCATGCAAAGGAAAATGTGAGCTTCATACTCTGTAATTGCCCCCCCCCCTTGTCATGAAGATTGACTAAAGTACCAAACTAGAAGCCTGCAAATTATGAAATTAGCATGATGATCCCCTAGCACCCCCGAGACTGGCCTGGTGATATCCAAATTATACTGCTTTGAAGAAATCTTTGCTGTCTAGCCCTGCCCAGATAGCTCAGTCAGTAGAGTGCTCGCCTCACAAGCGAGGGACCCGGGTTCAATCCCTAGGCTGGCCATCATGTCATTCCATGACATCGTCGTTCGCATCAGACGTAAATTGGAGGCGCTGTGGGCCCAACTGGAAACAAGTCACTGACTTAGCTTGGCTACCCACGTTAAATAAAAAGTACCTTTACCTTTACCTTTACTTCTAGCTTAACTTGCTCTTGAAGAGGGAATAACTTTACAAAAGAGCACAGGTTCAAACACAAACTTCTGGTTGTGAAGGAACCATAAAAAGCTGAGATTTTGTTCCTGATGTTGTTACCTCCTCTACTCTGTTTCACCCTCACACAGGTGTGTGAGGAAAAAAAAAACTCCAAGCAACATGGTGCAATCTTGGGTCACCCCAAATTCTGTGTCTGCAAACTTAGGAAACAACCTTGAGTGTCACCTCTGGGCGTTTTGCTCCTTTGCAGCCCTTTAATCACTTGTCACTGAAGTTTCTCGAAGTTCTGCAGGATATACATAACACTGAGGAGGAGTTTCCATAAATTTAAGTCATAGAAGTGTATGACTTGTGTAGAAAACTTTTAATTTGTTGACACAGGTGCCCACAAGAGATCTGCTGCATACTGACATACAAGTTATCCCTCAAATTGTTACAAATAATTCCATTAGTGATAAAAAAACAATTTGAGAAAAGTTTCTGGTTTTATGCCCAGGTTGTATTCATTTTTGCTTACTATATAGAAATAAATTCCAATTGTTTTCAGCAACAGCACATTATGTATATTCAATCAATGTCAATGAATGGCCCAATGATGCAAAACTTAAATGTGGTAATCTATAGATATGCATTCATTTTGTCAGCCTTAAATTTGCCTAATGAAACATGCAGCAAAATGCAAGGACAAATAAATATAATCATTCTGATATAAGCTGAGAGGATGTCTTATGTTGTAAAATCGCACCTCCATACACATTATACAGCAACAAATCTCCATTCAATTTGATCTAGTCTGTTAGCAATCGTATGACAAGCCCCCGTGGCTAGCAGATTCTTTGCCTACTGAGCCTTCCTGGAATCTAGTGAAAGGAAACTGGGAAACCATTCCTTTTGCATCCAAGGTTTGTCCGTTATTGGTTCCTTCAACGGTCAGCTGTTTTAAGGTTTCATATGTCTTTCTTCAAAAAGGAAACTCGACATTTTGTTGTTATAATCTTTTATGGGAGAGACAGCTCAATGCAAAGAGAAATAGTGTCATGATCTCCAGTATCATATTTCTATTTCAGTATACTATAGGCCTACTTGTTTATGCAGAATTGTACATGATTAAAAGCAGGAATCATTTTTATAGTGTTGTACATGTACAGCTGGTCAATAATTATAAAACTAACCCTTTTGTATTATCAGTGTGTTCCAGAAAGTTCACCTGCAGGAAAAGGATCAACCAGCTTCTGAAGACCATGTTTTGACAGATTAGAACATTACCATCCAACCATCTACAACCAAGTGACATGTGCAGCTTGCTATATGTACCTGTTCCAAACAGCAAAAATGTGTAGTATATGGTCTATGGAATAAATGTGTAATCTATGGTCTATGGACTGCAGTACTTGGGATAACAACCAATGTCAGAGATTATTCATTTATTCATGAAATGTTTACAAATACTATAATGATAAAAAAGCATAAGGTTGTCACTGCAAGTCTAACTATTGGGACATAAAATACCACTTAATCACTACTGTCAGACGTCACTAAACACCTTTTTGTTATCGTTTTTATGAACTCTTGAGTCGCCTCATAATCAGCAATATGACACCTATCCTGTCATATCCTTTCATATTCAGATTCATTTCTTGTTCTTTTTGTTAGGTAGAACCAGGCATGTTGGGTGTGGAAACCATCCCTCAATGTAGCTCCTTTGAGATATTGATTAATAACTATGTCGCTTGTACTCGAATGACCATTGTATTGTGAGAAGCAACACATTGTGTGGAATGCCCTGCCAGGATAAGTTTGATGGATAGCCATGTGATGTCACATCTCCTTCCCAATACAATTATCATCCATTAGTTGCAAGGTGCTGTGGGCAGTGCAGTCAAATGTTATTAATGTCTATCCAGGTCTCTGTAATGTCTGGTGTTTTTCTTGCAATCAGTATCACATGACAAGCTATATCAGGAATATGTTCATCTCCTGTTTGTCATGTCAGAGTGACAGTTGGCAAGTCAGAACTACCACATATATTACGCACCATCAAGCGACAAGCATCTCAGTTGGAGTAACTTTCTAAACAAGGAAAATTAGAATTCTTACTTTATATATGTCAATAATGTCATCATGAACATGACCACTATTCCTTGTGATACTTTATTTACCAGATATTGTAAACCAGCCAAATTACACTTTGTGCATGCAATTGGGGGGTTTTCAATGCTTTTTTGCATAAGAAATCTTGAACGTCCGCAGTGCTATCATGGATGCTGCCAGAAGCTTCAAACCCTGAACCTGAAAAAGAAAATGGTCCATAAAGGATGTGTAAAAGCAGCCAAAGGCACATAACAACAGGGAAGAAGTCACATTGTGGCACGAAAGATGAGAGTGTTTCTTTTTTGGGGTGTTCCTTGTTATTACAAACTGCACTGTTGTCCAGAATGCATAATTCATGGTGCACAGGCATCGGTCTCCACTCCAAAGTCGCTGAGAAGAAGTAATTGGGATGATAAGCTTCCATTACTCTTTGTCCCAACATGAAAACAGCTGCAGGTCTGTCCTCACTCTGAGCATCTCATGGTTTTATGAGTGTTTACTCTTTGTATAGAAATTTATTGAGTAATATAATGTAAGGAGACGACATATTGTAAGCCATTCAATATACTTCCAAGCAGCATTTTATTAGGAAACTTCTTGAGAGACATTGTACTTTCGCAACTTATTTCCATTGATTCAAAGTGAAAAAAAAAACGACTAAACTGTGTTGCAATTAGGTCACTTTGAGATCCATGGTGTATCCAGTACATGTATGCTGTACGGCGGTGCAAGAGACTTGAAGAGACAGCCAGATCCACATTAAATGGCAGAATCTATTAGCACTAATAAATCAAGGGACTTTTATAAGGAAGTTGAGAAATTAAAATCAGGTGAAAATGTCTCATATTGTGTGAATGAGAAGACTGATCCACACAGTTAGCTAGATTTTTTTTTTCAGATTCAGATCAATTTATTTTCTTTGAGTTTTATACAATTATAAATATGGATACAGAAAAAAAAATATATATTTGTATATATATGCTCAAAGCTGGTGCCCCTTTATGACAATTCAATGTCGCTGCCAAGGTATTTGCAAAAAAGTACCAAGATTTAAATAATTTGGTCCCATCAAATGGAAAACATTTGGATTATATTAGAAGTCAGTTAGAGGAGGATCTATCATGTTCTGCAGCTAGTGATGCAGTTATATCAAAATCTATGGTTGAAAAAAGTTATACGCAACCTAAGGCTGAATAAGCAGGATGCTAAAAATGAACTGTTATCAAATCACATTGTGTTTGGAGGTGAATTTTTTCTTGAAGTTGCTCTCTGTATTATTAATTTTAATGCATGGCTTTTACCAAGAACGGATTAGACTTGCCACTATCTTGTCAATACCCAAAGAGCGAAAGGGAGATATGGGCGATGAAAATAACTATAGTGGAATAGACATTTGATCATGTATTTCTATTACATAATGAGTCAAAACTATGACTTCCGAATAGCAATTAAATCATTGGACTACCATGTGTTCCGTGCTGCTGAAGGAAACCATCAAACATTATTCGCAAAATGGTTCTAGTGAGTAGTGTGGTGGCTTGCTTCATAGACTCAAGTAAGGCTTTTGACTTTGTAAATGCATGCATTTTTCAAAGCAAAAGCAATCAAGTGCTATGCCTGAATTGAGGCTGAATGGCTTGAAATTGGACTGGACTACAACTATGAAACATCTAGGAAATTATATCAGCTCTGATCTGAGTGAAGAAGTAGAGATGTAGCAAAAGCGGGGTGACCTAGTTGGAAGAATTAATTGCCTTATGGCGAATATGGGAAATGCTCCAAGCGAAATTCTCAAAAAAGTATTCCTATCTGATTGTTGTTATCTTTATGGTGCTGTGAAATTTTTGGCAACCATTGAAGGCTTAACCTTTACATATATCTTTGTATATCATAAACATAATTGTTTAGTTTATTTTTACACCTCAAATAAATAAAAAAATATTATTTTTTTTATAACTATCATTACTATTACAATATTTTGTATAGCTCTGTGTCTTTTATTTATATTTTTTACTAATCTGTTTTTCCTTTAAACTTTATACCATGATACCCAATTCATGTGTATGAATAAATAAATACATAATATAATTCCTGAAGAATAATTGCACCAATATGATTTTTTGAGCACGGTAACACTGGAAATAGTATGTTAGAAGTATTCACCAATGATTAATCTTTCACTTATGAAACTAGATGAATTTTGATAATCCATGCAGCTAACATCATCTTGAAGATGTCACATTTCCAGACGTGCTGTGAAAGTAGCCACCAGCCTCATCTCAGCAGTGATGTTTAATGGGAGTATAAGAGCTTGATGAAAGCTAAAATGTTTTTATGTGGACTTGGCTCAGGCACAACAACCCAGGAAGTGCCATTGGGCTATATGGAAGCCATAAACAGGCCATGTGAAGCAGTGGGCCACAAAAAGCTTACAGAGACTAGCTCAGGATCCACTCTGGAGCACTCAGTTGCCAAGGCAGTGCAGTACAATGAACTTGTGCTGACTACTTCACCCCCTGCAATCCTTTCAGGTATTTTGTGGCCCCAGGGCCAGCAAGCAAAGCCTCTTGAAGCAGTCTGTCCTGCAGTGGCTTCCAATAAGTTCAAGTACAATTGCCTGAATGGTTTACGTTCACATGGGAGTAGATCATGACACCTTTTTGCGCAGTACGATTACAGGCCTTTGATGGTGTCCTTGCATTGATAGCAGTCCATTTATCCTTCGCAAATGGATTGAATAATGTTTGTATGCTGTTCAGGTACAGTAATGTTCAGCTGCAGCTTGAGTTTCTTTTACACACTTATTTACCTAAAGAACATGCTTTTGTGTGCTAAATCACTCCAGATTATAGAATGAAAAATATGTGTTATCCATGTTGTTATAAATATGTTTACTATTTTGTTATAATAAATAAATGCTTCAATGATAATGTTAACTGTGTATTTATTTGATCCAAAAATTATGACTAGTTTGTCATAACTCTGGAGAAAGTTCTGCTTTTAAAATAGCAAAGAAAAGAGATAAATGTAATATCATAGTCTGACAAAAAGAGTTCTGCCAAGATATTTGGTTAGTTAGAAAGTTGTCTTTGTCTGGTAACCATCAAAAAGTTCTGGAAATGTTAGAAACTTAGAACTGCCACCACCTGGGTCCCAATAAATTCACGCAATTTTGGAGTTTTAGATCTTCCAGTCTTGGGTGTGATTTGTTATAAATCTTAAGGTAACTGAAGATTATAAGTTTGTTTTAATCACTCCTGAGAAGGATAAAGTCAATAGAAACGCCCTTTGCATGTTGGTGGGCGGTGTTGCCTTGACAGATTGATGGCTTGAGTTGGAGGTCATCTATTTTAGTTGGCAGGAAATGGTCATTTACTGTTTTTACCTAGTTTGAGACACTGGTCATTTTGACTTGCTTTCTTGTGCTATTACCATAAGTTCCTTTCTGGAGTAAGTGCAATCTGCAAACATGCAGGGCAGTAACATCTATTAAAAATTTGCTTTAAACTCCTTTAAGACTGCCTTTAGCAAATAAATGAGCAATTACACTTGAGCACACAGGAAACAATTATTGTGCTCTGAAAACAGGGGAAAAGACTTCTTAAAGATAACAGGTATGGTAACTCAGTCAAAAACAAGCAACACAATACTCCCAGAAGCCATTGGTGAAACAGGAGCTGCCTAAAGGACAAGGTCTTCTGTCATATGTGTCGGTTTTGTCTCCAAAAACTCATATTCCCTGCTGCTAAATTCAAACCGTATTCTAAAGAAAACCACAGGCAACACCTACAATTTCCATTTCAATACTTAATAAAAATAGGTACCATTGAGAAATTTAAAAAGTGTGCCTGATGGGAATTCATCCAAGGTTGTAAAAATACACCAGGTTTATTAACTCAGTGAGAAACTAACAACACAATACTCCCAGAAGCCAGTGACAAAACAGGAGCTGCCTCAAGGTATTCACTCATATATTTTGGTTTTGACTCCTAATAAAACTCATATATTCCCTACTGCTCAATTCTACCTTTTTCCATGGTCCTATTTGAAATAACCCATAAATATTTTTCTGTTTAATGCACCGAGGTTGTTTATTGCCAAAGTGTCATTGCTGGAACCTTCTTGAATATAGTTTGCTTGTAAGCCAGACCTCAAGTTGTTTATTTATGAAATTGTTTTATGGTTGCACTATGGAACAAGGTGTCTCATATAGCATGACTTTTCAAGCTCAAGAATGCAATCCTATTCATCTCTGGATATTTGAATGTGAGCGGAGTTATTTATATTGTCTGATGGAGCATGAAATGTGCTACAGGCCGACATACAAAGCCTAGAGACAGAAAATATCAGAGAAAGTCAGAGCACAGGCCTCATATTGCGCCAGACATCAAGGAATTTTCAGTTCTGCTTGATAAGAATTGTCTTCTTTTTTTATAAATAAATACAATCCTAATGCTGTGTGTCTGATTTACCACAAGATCATTCCATTAGTCTGCAGGGCTTTAATATTCCAACCAAATATCCTGAGTAGCTCCTTTCAAAACTCTTTACCACCCACAAACCTTCATGCTACATAATACTGTCCAGAATACAATCAACAAATAACCGCCTGTAGCAGCAAAATATTGACGTAAGCCGCTTGTTTGACAATCGCAACATTCCTGAATGTGTTGCTTTTACTTCCCAGCTATTTGCTCTGCAGTTGAAGCTGAAGCCTGTAACCTGTGATTGTGAACTCCTAAAAGCAATAGCTGCTCACAAGTTTATGATTGCAAAATGCCAAACACCAAGCAGGACACTTTGCAAAGCAGCATATAATGTCTGGTGGGCAATTATAACGATAGGCTGTATTTGCACAACAGAGCTGCCTTATCTGTATATTGCCTCTTTCCATATTATATCCCTTGCAGAATGAGCCCTTATAGGGTGTATGCCCTATATGAAATTATATCAATAAACTTATCATAACTTAGAAGAGGAATCCTTCCAGCTAATCACAAAATGCCAGCATACCTTTCCCAGAAATTCTCTACCTTATACATGTATATCACAATTCTTAAAAGCAGTGAATCCCTAGGAATTTCTTTCAGTTAAATTTAATTTATTTTTTATTCCTTAGTGGCCATGTAAGACGTATAAGGGACATATATTTGGAAGCCGTTTCATGTCAAGAAAAGGAAGCAATGTCAGAGACTGCCCTTCTGGTTCTTCAATGAACAGGGTTTGGTCTCTCTCATTCTGGAAGCTTAAGTGCAACTGATGGGGCATGCAATGTAAGTCAGGACAGTCTTTCATATCTTAACATTGAGTCAAAACAGGCCTGATGTTTTAGCAGTTCGAATTAGGAAGAACTTGAATTTCAAATAACTTATTAATGCACATGCACTCATTCAAATAAGACTCACATGCAGGCACTCTTGTATAACATACATGAAATCACAATCAAACCATTCTTTATATTTGTATTGAAGATGACAATCATATTAGTGCTGTCAGACACATTTCAAAAACAAATTAACGCTATTATGTCTTCAGATGAAAGCCACAATACTAAAAAATTGGTGGAAAAGGCCAGACAGAAACACAATTCTATGATCTGCGTCTATGAAAAACAACAAAGCTGCTGAAGTTTAGTGACAGATGTGATCACAGAGCTATAGTCTACACAAATGATTTCAGCATATCATTGCCTCCAGTATGAATGTGACATGACATACAAATGAGTGCAATATCCCTGGCTGTTGATTGCAAGTGTTTAATCATTTGATACTGAGTTACACACAAGTGAAACAAAGTATTAATATATATATATATATATAATTGTATTGTGAATCAAAAATGTACATATTAATAGAATATCCCATCGTTATAACACTAGACGCATGGAAAGTAATTTTTTCTTATAAAAACCACACGGTATTGACAATCGGAATTTTAGTCTATCTATCTATCTCTAGACCGTCATACAGAAATAACTGGAATAATGTTTAAAATAATTGGGAGATAAAGATGACAGGATGAAATGACTGAATAAATTTGCTCTCAGAATGACTGCGCAAGTGAATGTCTCTAAAAGTCGAAATGTACAGAGGAAATTGCTGTCTGCAGCTGGTGGCTTGGTTCCGAAGATGGCAATCTGAAAGACATTATATGGACACTCTATATTCCTTTATGGTCATATATGAAAGCATCCCATCTGTAGTCAATGATGGATTTCTTTCGATTATTAGATGATAGGGTCCAAGCAATTGAATTGATATATCCTATGAATGGACGGCATTGGACACAGGGGCCATCAGCAGAGAAAAGCAATGAATAGATAAAACAAACTGCTGAAAGAAATTGATGAAATATAAGAGTGTATGAATGATCCTAGGTTTTATCACAGACACTGTTAAAACCAGCCTCCAGCTGCAATGTCTTACAACATTTACAACAAAAATTTATTTTCTTCAGGTCCCTTTTGGAACCAGCAGCACATCCGCCTGCAAACCAACCTTTTTGTCTCATTCTACAGTGATATAGTTTCATCCTTTGGGATCTTTTCATTTTCTATGACAGACTTGTTAAGTCAGCCACTCAGTCTTTCATGCACACCAATTCAGTAAGTCATAAATCAGTGTCTCACAATCATTGTTTCCAAGTTTAGATGGAATCACAACTTTGAGCATCATCAGTATTAAGAATGTTGTATTTGCTGTATGTACTAATTGTGGTGCATTATCAGGTCGGAAATGTGTGAAGAATTCTGATGAATGAATGTGGTAGGTTTATTGTCCTTCGTTCTCCTATAAGCCCGACTGACATTACAATTTACATCCTGATGATTGGTTATGGGAGAGTCTCCACGATATTTTCTCAATATGTAATTGTGCATTTATTTTCAGAGAGCTTCCAGTTTCATGTATCCAGTTTTATGCATGTTTCTTGACTTTGATTAATCATTATTTCCCTTTTTATCGTTATTTTCCCTTTCTAAAATTTAAAACGTTCTCTTTGCCAATTAACTTTGGAATATTGAGCTTCAATAATTTTATTACCTCACCATTTATTTAGGTTTCTTTTATCAATTTGGCAACCATTTTCAAGGGCAACAATCAGGTGAGAGAATTTAATTTCATGAGTAAATTGTCAATTTCAAAAAGGAAATAGTGTAATTGGAATTTTCATAAGTCATCAGCCATTACAGTAAGTGGACTATCATGCTCTTTAACAAATGTAATTACCCACTCTTTTACATCCCATCCATATATAAGGAGCTTCTCTTCCCATAACCATATTTTCAGTCTGGCAGGTTTTTCGCCCGTACAGTTTTTGCTCATATACAGTTTTCACATTATCCACCTATCCATCAATCTTTCTGTTATATTTCACTATGTTTTTTAAATGTCCTTATATCTGTCTGCCTATATTAGTCCATATAAATGTCTTACCTATTGGTCTAAAGTTAGTCTCTCTGCAGCATCTTATAGCATGTTCTTCTACATTTCCTCCACTGACACACGCCTCTTTTATTGCAACCCTTGGCTATGTACATTGGCCATGTGCAGCTGCCTTCGGGATTAAGCTGGCTTTCTCCTCACAGGCTGTGAACTTTACTTTTCATCCGACTGGCTTGGAACAAGAACAGAGACACAAGACACACCGCAGGAGTGCCAACTTCCTTTGGATGGGCTGGGAGGGCTTCTACCTTCACTGTCTCAAAGTGAACGCCCTTGAGCTGCCCCGCTCTCTCATGGCCCTTTACATCTCAGGCTGGGGACAGATTGCCTTTCATTTATAACAATCGTTTTGATTGACCTAAATGAATAACAGATATAGAGATTACATTACAGCTTCAACTCTAGTTCTTCTTAGACCAAAACTAATACTTTATTTTCTGAAAATAAAATATCGGCTCTTCCAATATTTTGAATTACCATTTTATACAATTTTATCATTTAACCTCATACCACAAAACATATTGAAAATTGCAAAAACAATTTCATGTAATAGTTAGCCTGTGTGGCTTGAGGCCTACTAAATGCATTTGAGTTGCTTTTTATATCTTGTAGAACTTTCTGTTTGAACTCATTGGAGTTAAAAGTGACAAAGGTTCGCCTAGTTTAGTTGAAATTTTCCAGGTGGTCATTGACTGCCATTCTCAACTTGCAGTCTTACACACATGTACATTGAAAATGTCAGTTACAAAATAAGATAATTGTTAGTCATGAATAATAATATTACTGTCTGCGCTTCTGTGACATTATATCAGCAATTCAATGGTATGGTAATTCCATTGCAGCCTGACAAATTGCAATAGTTTTCTATAGCAAGTTCCCTGTGCAGTGACATCTATCAGTGCTGCACTGATGACATAAACATAGAGTATAGAGCCAAATATTATGTCACTAAAAGCTAATTCCCAATCCAGCTAATGCATGTACCTGCCTATGTGAGAGCGTTTTATGATAGGCCCAAGGTAATGCCATGATACAAAAAGGTTGTGTTGCTGGGTGATGCCATTTAGTTTCTTAGAGTGGATTGTATACAAATATAATTTAATCAGCTTAGTTTTAAAGTTACAATAATTTTGAAATTAGTTACAGCAGGGGAAGAATGAATGGTCATGTTCAAGTGAGTGATATGACTTATTCACTGATATATGCTGATGACATGGCAGGTGGAGCGTAATATGATATTATCACGTCACTTGGTGGCTAATACTGGCTATTCATCATCAAGAATGGGATCAAATACAGGGATATCCAGTTTAAGTGAGATCATGTCCTTACTTGTAATGTTATCCTTGCAAGTCATTGAATGAATCATACCATTCACCAGTGAGGTCACATCTCTTGATGAAAAATTCACAACTATTTTTATTGCAAAAGATAGGACCTGAAGTGACATCACTGTTGTGTTCAAACATTCATCCTAGAGTTCTAAGCAAAAAAAACCAGTATTTGCATGTATTCTATTTGCAGGAACTGCCCATATATAATATATTGTATGGCCCAGCTCTAATGGACGCAGCCGAAGTTTGCATTATGGCCATCATTAAAGGAGCATGGAAGTGACATGCGCAGTCAAGGAAGCCCAGGTTAATGAGCAAGAGGAACTGACTCTGTGATTTTATGTTGCAGGAGCTGAGGAGGTCTACATGTTTGCTTCGAGGAAAAATCCCTCCTTGCTTATATAAATGCAGTGCTACAAGGCTGAAAGCGCATAATTCATGCCAAGGAGACTATCAGTTCCATTTGCTGTAATTGCTCCCCCTCTTGTCATAAAGATGGACTATAGTACCAAGCTAGAAGCCTGGACATTATGAAATTAGCATGATGAGTCCCCCTGCACCCCCCAGGCTGGCCTGGTGATATCCAAATTATGCTGCATTGAGGAGACTTTGTTGTCTTCCTTGACTTGCTTTAGAAGAGGAAGAAACTTTGCCCAATTTTACGAAGTGCACAGCTTCAAACAAAAAATTCTGGTTGTGACAGGAGCATAGAGAGTTGAGATGTTCTTCAAGATGTTGTTACCTGTCCTGCTCTCTTTCATCCTCGTACAGGTGAGCGAGGACAAACAAAGTTCCAATCAGCATCGAGCAATCTTGAGTCATATGAATTCTATTTCTGTGAAATAAGGAAACTACAGTGAGTTTCACTTCTGGGCATCTCCCTCCTTTGCAGCGCGTTTGGCACATATCACAAAAGTTTCCTCAAGTTCGGCAGAATATATATCTTAATGAGGAAGAGTTACAACAGAATTAAATGCCTAAAAGTGTAGATTCAAAAGAAAACTTCTATTGTGTTGGGTCTGAGGACATCGTTTAGGTGCACTTATGTTACAGGTTTTAAGCAAAGGTTGTTCTTACTTTCATTTATATATACCATATACCAGTAAATTCCAATTGTCTTTAGTGACAGTATATTCTTTGTGAATAAATTGAACATGATTGTTATGTATACATGTATTTCATCAATGCTAATGATGCACAACTAAGTATTGGTAATATAATCTAAAGATATAAGCCAATATCTATTTTCTCAATTTTTTCTTTGCGTTATGTGACATGCAGCAAAATACATCAACAAATCTCCATTCGATGTGATCAAGCATATGAGCAATTTTGTAACAACCCATCTGGCCAGGATATTCCTTGCCTAATACTGAGCCTTCCTTGAATCTAGTGAAAGGAAATTGGGAAACCATTCCTTCTACATCCAAGGTTTGACCGTTTCTTTGTCTGCTTCTTCAGTCAATTGCAATAAGGTTTTATCTGTATCTCTTCACAAAAGTGAATTAATTTTGTAGTTCATTGTTTTGGAAGAGACAGCTCAACAGTATCATGAGTATCATATTTTTATTTCAGTATGACTAAAAATCAGAAATACTTTTTCATGGTATTGTGCTGCAGCTCAATATTTATAAAACTAACCCTTTTTGTGAACATCAGTGTGTTCTCAACCGAAAAAATTTAAGCACATCAAAGAACTAATTCCCAATTCAAGTGATACAGGACTGCGGACCATAAAATGAGACCATCAAGTCTATGGGCGGCAGTACTCAGCATAATGATACACCTTTTTGTTAAAATTTTTATTAACTCTTGAGTCACCTCGTACCCAGCAGTATGAAAATCTTCCGTCACATCCTTTTGTATTCAGATTCATTTTCTTGTTCTTTTTGTTGGGTAGAACCAGGCATGTTGGTTGTGGAAACCATCCCTCGATGTAGCTACTTTGAGATTCAATTCAATTCAATTTATTTGGACCAAAGAATATTAAAAATTACATTTGGCTGGCTGACACCAGGTGGTGAATTTGCCACTTGCACCAGGATTTAAAAGTTTACTAAATGTCCACGGTTTACACATTCAAATAAGACAATACAATTAATACTAAAGGTTATTCTAACAATATCTAGCGTTTAAGAGAAAGATGACATGAGGAATGAAATGATGACTACTGCTTACCTCCCTGTGTGTGTAAAAAAACAAATATGAGATTGGAGACAATCCCTCCTCTCATTTCTATAAATAGCAAACCATGTAGTATCTGTTGTTATTTTATGCTCAATAGCAAAAATATTGGCCGACGCCCCCGTGCTGACCAATATCAAAAAAATTGGCCGACGCCCTGTGCTGGACCATGAACCACTTTGTCCCCCCGGATACGGGAGAACTGGGGGATCCACGGCCAAGCAAGAGGGTGCCCGACTTTCTCACATACTGTCAAGTAAATAAGCCTTTAGTCTAGTTTTGAATGTGTGAAAACTGCTTTTATGAGATAGGATATCATCAGTATTATTCCACTCTTTCACCCCTTGAAATCGGATTGTTTTCTGATATCCTGCTAATTTACAAGTTGGTACCTTAAGTTTATATTTTTGTCTTGTGATCCGTGTTGTTAATGCAATATTGCGATGAAACATTGTATTGAATATAACTGGGAGCATGTCTTTCATAAATTTAAACATAAATAAATTAATTTTGAATCTATATACATTTGGTAAGTTCAAGACCTTCAGCTGTTTAAACAGGGGAGATGATTCTGCTTGAAATGGGCTTGATGTTATTATCCGTACAATCTTTTTCTGTAATTTTGCCAATGAATTTGTATAGATCTCAGCAGCTTTACCCCAGACTTCTATACAGTATGTATAATGAGGATATATAAAACTGTAATATAATGTCAGCAACAGGCAATGGTTTAAGGTTTTTCGAGCTTTAATTAAAATTCCAACTCCTCTTGCTATTTTTGTTTTTAACATCATTATATGCCTGTCCCATTTGAGTTTAGAATCAAGTATAACACCAATAAACTTAGTTTGCTCACAGCAAATTATAGGTTTCTGATTAATTTTGATATCTTCTGTTCTTATTATGGGTCGTCTTGGGGAACTAAAAATCATGAAGTGAGTTTTCTCTATGTTCAAAGAAAGTTTGTTAACATTGAGCCATTCTGCTACCTTAGCAATTTCTATATTCATTCTTTTAATAGTCTCATCAACTGATTTACCTTTTAAAAATAAATTTGTATCATCAGCAAAAATTATTGGCAAAAGAATATCTGAGACATTAGCAATATCATTAATATAAATTAAGAACAGGAGTGGACCTAAAATAGAACCTTGCGGTACGCCGCAAGTTATTGTTTCTTTTGCTGAGTCTGTGTTGTTGAATGAGACATATTGTTGTCTTGAATGTAAATAATCTTTCAACCAATCATGCGCAATACCTCTTATACCTAGTTTATGCAGTTTGTCTAATAAAATTTCATGATTTACAGTGTCGAAGGCCTTCCTAAAGTCTAGGAAGACCCCTACAACAATTTCTCCATCATCTATTGCCGACATAATATTATCTATCAATATTATTAAAGCCATATTAGTGCTGTGGTGCTTTCGAAAGCCAAACTGATATCGGTATAGCATATCATGCTTGATGAGAAAAGCGAGAAGCCTATTATACATAAGTCTTTCCAGAATTTTTGATAAGACAGGCAATATTGACACAGGGCGGTAGTTGGAAATTTGTTTGCTATCATTGCTTTTATACAAAGGGACAACTTTAGCTATTTTCATGCTGTCTGGGAAAGAGCCTTGTGTTAAACATAGATTCGAGATGTAGGTGATTGGTTTCAGGTAGTCCTTAAAGGTACACTTCAGGACTTTAGAATGTATGCAATCCCAGCCCGGGCTTCCTTCTTTAAGCGACTTTATAATATTTTTTCAACCTCTCTGTGATCTACTGGGTTTATCACTATTGATTTAGGATTGGAATCAATTATGTAATCAACCGGGTTTTTGTTAGATTGTGGTACCTTATCAGCTAATTTTTTCCCTATCTGAATGAAATATTTATTGAAGGCTTTGGCAATTTGTGAATGATTGTCAGTTTCAGTATTATGAATAGAAAAATTGGTTGGGTATTTGTTGGTTTTCTTTTTGTTTATGACTTCCTTGATAACCATCCAAAGTTTCTTCGAGTTAGTCTTATACTTATGCAAAAGATCTGAATAATGGGTTCTCTCTGATATGCGAAGTAACCTTTTTAGGTTAGTTTTAAACACTTTATATTTCATATGATCATTTTCGCATCTGGATTTCAAGTACTTAGTGTACAATTTGTTTTTCGTCTTAATGGAGTTTTTTAATCCATTTGACAGCCATACCTTTTTATTCAGATAGCCTGACTTCACTCTTTTAAATGGAAAACACAGATAATAAAGTTCACAATATTTCTTGTAGAATATTTCAAAAGCAGCCTCTCCAACAGATTCCTGGTAAACATCATCCCATGAGACCTTTTTTATCATGTTGGTAAATTTGTCAATATTACTACTGGCATAGTCTCTTTTTCGTATTGTTATTGCAGCTTTTTCAAAATTAGACTCCCTGCCACCACTTACAGTGAAAATTGGGAAGTGATCAGATATTTCAAGGAAGAAAATACCTTTGAGCATACCATCTTTTAGGATATCATTAGTATAGATGTTGTCAATTAGAGTTGCTGATCATTCAGTGACCCGGGTTGGCTTATTTATCAATGGAAAGAGACCAGCCGAGTAGATACATTCAAGAAATTCTGAGCTAAGAAGGTTTTCATTACTCTCAAGTAAATTAATATTAAAGTCTCCAAGGAAGTATATAGTCTTTTTCTCATTTTTTAGTTCGTTTAAAATTTTAGAGATAGCTTCATTAAATTTTTGGAGATCAGTATTTGGAGGTCTATATATAGCAGCAACCAAAAAATTCCCAGAAGAAACATTTGATATCAATTCAATGAGAAGGCATTCTATATGGGAATCGGAAATACACAAGTCATTCCGTCTCAAAAAATCCAACCCACTTTTGACAAATAGGGAAACCCCACCTCCCGTTTTCGCTCCTTGACGACATAGGTATTCATGATTGTAGCCATTTAGTCCCAACAGTCAACATTTGATTCATTTAACCATGTCTCCGTCATACCTATCACCGAAAATTCGAGATGTACTGTTGCCAAAAACTGTTCAAAATTATCAATGTTTTTCGGAATACTACGGATATTGAGGTGTATACAAGAGAAAGAATTACTGCCCAATCTCATACTTTCTATTACCTTGTTAAACTTGTCCTCTAAGAAATACTCACATTGCTTTATATTATCCACATATGTCATATCATTGAAGTATTGTAGGTCTGGGTCACAGTCAAAGGTAGGCAAGTTAGGATTGTCAGTATTCAATTCAAATGGATTAAAAACTAGTTCCTGTAGCCTTGCATAGGGAATTTTATTCCCGGTCCAAAATTCGGATAATCCTTCCAAGAATAGATTATCGTCAGATATTGATTAATAACTATGTCGCTTGTACTCAAATGACCATTGTATTGTGAGAAGCAACACATTGTGTGGAATGCCCTGCCAGGATAAGTTTGATGGATAGCCATGTGACATCACATCTCCTTCAATTATTATCCATTAGTTACAAGGTGGTGTGGGCAGCACAGTCCAATGTTAGTAACGTCTTTCCAGGTCTCTGTATACTGTGTGGTGTTTTTCTTGCAATCAGTATCACATGACAAGTTATATCAGGTATAATATTATGTTAACTTCAGTTTGTCATGTCAGTGTGACAGTTGGCAAGTCAGAACTGCCGCACATAGTGTGTGTCATCAAGTGAGCATCTCGGCTGGAGTAACCTACGAAACAAGCTGAATTAGAATTGTTAATGTATATATGTCATCATGGACTTGACACCAATTTCTTGTGATGCATTATTTATGATACATGTATGTTGAAAACAGCCAAATTACACTTAGTGCATGCAATTGCCAGATTTTCGATGCCTTGCAGTGTAAGTAATCTTAAATTTTCACAGTTATGTCATGAAGGGCATTGAAGGCTGCCATAAGCTTCCAGCACCAGACTTAATAATAAAAAGTGTTCATAAAGAATTGCTTAAAGCAGCTGAAGTCAAAGGAACATTACAACTGGGAAAAAGTTGCAGTGCAGCATGAAAGATGGGAGTGTTGTTTTTTGTGTGTGATCTTGGTTACAAACTGCACTGTCCAGAATACATAATTCATGGTGCACAGGCATCGGTCTGCACTCCAAAGTTGCTGCAAGGAACTAATTGGAATGATAAGCTTCCATTACTGTTTGTCCTGACATGAAAACAGCTGCAGGTCTCCGCCTACTTTGAGCATCTTACAGTTTTATGAGAGTTTACTCTTTATACAGAAATTTATCGACTAATATAATATAATGAGATGACACATGATTTTCCATAAATGCCCTTGCAAGCAGAATTTGATAGGGAGACTCCATAGGGACATTTTACACAGCAACTTATTACCATTGCGTGAAAGTGCCGAAGAAAGAATCAGAGAAATGACAGTAAATCAGTCAAGGTTTACATTGAATAAACTATACAGCAACTAGATTCCTGTGAGGCTGGAGCATGAGATCTATAGTTCATCAACGTTCTATATCCTCTTTTAGCCCACCAATCAGATGAATGACCTGCTGGAACCTGCACTTCTCATGCAAAACTGAAAATCTGCTCTTGTGAACAGCTGGTAGAGGTTTTGTTGGTTTAGTTCGGGTTGGTGAATGGAGGACGTAGCCAGTAAACAAAAGCCACTTGGAGGTCTCATTAAGTCAAGCACGTCCAGATAATCAGCCAGCAGATCTTGTCTACAAGTGGACTGCTCTTGCATTGCCACAGATCAGAACATATGCTGTCTTGTGTTGCCACCTAGTGACTAGTGTGCTATTCCGCGAGCTCCTGCGAGCGGTCCACCAACTTTCAACCACAGGAAGACACACAATTTTGTCTGGAAGACACCGGGGCTGTTTCTGAGTGTGTTGATGGCCTTGCCTACTTCCTTAGAGAATGTGATTGCCGAGTCTGACTCTTGTATAAATCGATGTTGAATAGAAATTTTGTGAATGTGCAATGAAATTGGAACTATTTCTTGGGACAGCAATGCTGTAGCATAGGAAATCAACTTTTGTGCCAGGTGGCAGCAGCATGCAGTTCTCAGTTTCACCAGACTGCAGCAGATCTATATGCGCTGTTGAATTCGCTGCCACTTGACCAGTGGAGGCTGGAGAGGATCTTCTCATTAAGGTACCAAGCAAGCAATAGAATGTGCAATACCAAGAAACGGACCAGTTCAGGTTAGCCGGCTAATAGCCGCATCTACTAACATGTATAATTATGAACAATTGTGTATGGAAATTCTAGGTACATGACTGCATGTTGTACGATTCCTAAAGAATCTTGACCCCAATACGATTTTTAAGAGTAGTAAAACAGGAACTAGTGTGTAAGAAATATTCACCAATGACTAATCTTTCACTTACGAAACGAGGTAAATATTAAAACGCAGGCAGCTATTATCATGAAGAAGCCTTATTTCCTGAACTGCTGTGAAACTGATCACAGGCCTCAATGTTTTTATGTGGACATGTGCAATAATCAGAAGAGAACCATTGGACTATATTTTACACAATAAACGGGCCACAAAAAGCTTACAGTTCAGCATCCACTCTAGAGCACTCAGGTGCCAAGGCAATGCAGTGCAATGAACTTGGGCTGACTACTTAACCCCTGCCACCCTTTCAGGTATTTTGTGGCCCCAGGGCCAACATACGAAGCCACTTGAAGCAATCTGGCCTCCAGCCGCCTCCAATAAGTTTAAATACAATTGCCCGAATTGTTTATGTTCACATGGGAGTAGATCACGACACCTTTTTGCTCAGTATGATTACAGGCCTTTGATGGTGTCCTTGCACGGATAGCAGACCATTTATCCGCTGCAAATGGATTGAACAGTGTTTGTAGACTGTTTGTGTGGTGTTCAGCTGCAGCTTGAGTTTCTGTTTCTGTGTTACACAGCTCCACCCTGGGTCGAGCAGCTGCCCAGCATACTGATCGTGTAATGCCAAGGCAGTGTCAGTTCAGGTTTCAGTCTATTTCTATAGTCCTACTTTACTGAGTCCCAAAATCGGGAAGGCTAGTACGGTGTTTGCTATCTGTCTGCTGAATTAATTGGCTGAACTTACTCTAAAGAATGAAGTTAAAGGAGGACTAAAAGTAGTTGGGGGTTCATCCTGTTCATGCCACATCGCAGCTTCAGTTGGTTTTCATTCCACACTGATATATCTCATCACGTACATCGTCCTCCTTTCAGGAAAGGCTACCAAACAATGTTTGGCCAATGGAACAGGTACAGGCACCCTATACCAATGAAGATGGATTGGACCAACTACACATGATGCATGGAACATTTTAAAGCAATTCATATAAATGTAATCTCTAAAGAACGTGTTTACTGTTGTAAATCACTCCAAATTATAGATCAGGTATTATCCAAACTTTTGGTGCGTAAAAAAGGACAAAATAAATCAACATTCAATTATGAATGCGTTTACTATTCTGTTATATGATAAACAAATGGTGACCAATCAAATTCCATTCATTAAGAACTGAAGTTATCTGGATAGATCCTGAAAGCTATTCTGCAATCTTATTATGTTGTGAGTAATGCCCCAGTCTCACGGCACGTTACGGAGAACTTCTTTACCACTGAGGGGTAGCTTGAGTTGAATTCTAGGAAAAAAATGACCATCCCGGCGACATACAATGTTTATAAAACCATTACATAATTAATTAAAAGCATATCACGGCGGGGTTCTTTTTGTTCACTGCAGGGAAGAAAAGTTGTACGCCGTCCCCAAAAGTTCGCCAGGGGAAAGGAATTTCCTCCTCCTGAGGGATACTTTTATATCGCCCCAAGATATAAAAAGTACCCCTCAGGGAACCTATAACTGCCCCTCAGGGAACCTATTTCACCGCGGCGGGATGTCAAAAACTGCCGGCAAGGCTTCAAATGTCCCCCCAGGGGCAGGAAAGGTCCCCGCGGGGGCAGGAAAGGTCCCCGCGGGGGCAGGAGAGGTCCCCTCAGGGGCAGGGGATGTCCTAATATCCCGCCGGAGATGTTTTTGAGACGTTCTCACTGAAAAATTTCTAGGAACCCCTGAGGGAAACAAAAATTGCCCCTGAGGGATGTGAAAAGTCGACGGCGGATCACCCAAATTCATCCAAATTACCAGGAAATACTTCGACGCTGATTTAAATAGTTCTCCGTAACGTGCCGTGAGACTGGGGCATAAGCGTTTAAACATTCTACAAATTGTTCAATGATAATGTCAACTATATAATGACTAGTTTCTCATACATCTGCAGAACCTTGTGCATAAATGTAAAGAAAAGTGATGAATGTAATATTATATTCTGGCGAAAGGAGTTCAGCCCAGATATTTGGTTAGAGCGAAGGATGTTAGATGACATTTGCAGCAGATCTTTGTCTTGTAACCATCAAAGAGTTCTGGAACTGTCAGCACCTTGGACCCCCTAAATTTAAGGAAGTTGAGTTTTGTTATAAATCTTTGTGTAACTTTATGTAAGATTGTAAGTTTGCCTTTAAAATCACTCATGAGACTGAAAAGAGACAATAGAAACTCCCTTTATATGTTGAGAGCAGTGTTGCCAAGACAGATTGGTGGCTTGAGTTGTAGGTCCTCTATGTTACTTCAGAAGAAATGGTAATTTACTTTTTTACCAGATTAAGACGCTAGTGCTATTGCCATAAGGTTTTTTTTTTGGAGTTTAAGTGAGCTTGAGTAGTACCTGTAACTTTGCATGGTAGTTAGGCCAATCACTATTTATTTTAAACTCCTCAAATGGAGCCTTTTAGTGAATGATTGAACAATTATACTCTAAGACACAGGAAACAATTGTTGAGTTCGGAAAACAGAAAAACAGACTCTTTTCCATACAACAGGTAGCCCATAGTAACAAGAACAACACGATACTCTCAGAAGTTAGTATTGAAACAGGAGCTGCCTCAAGGGGTTCTGTCTTTTATATTGGTTTTGTCTCCAAAAACCTTTCTTCAGTGCAATCGTATTCCCTGCTACTCAATTCAAACCAGAAATCTACAGGCATCAAATGGAGAATTGAGCAACAATAGCTATACAATTTCCATTTTAGCACTCAATATAAAAAGGAGTTTTTCTGAAGTGTAAAAAAGCCATCTAACATTGTTATGTAAATGTTTGGGACCAAAGGAATTATTAGCCATTTAATCAATCAATCTCATAATCCTTACGATTATTGCCCAATTAATGTGGTATATTTATTCTTGGATCAATAATAATAATAACAATAAATAATAATATTAAATACTTTATTTTGTCATGTTTCCATGAAACTCGGGGTGTACAATCACACATATAGAAGAGAGGTACATACATACAGACACATGTAAACGACACACACAAACATACACAGCAAACACACATAAATAAATACACATATAGCAGACATACTCATACATACACATTCACAGATCACATGCATACATTTAGGAAAAATAAATAAGAGTAATTAGTTTATGCCTACACCTGTCTCATTTATGATTCGTATGCTTGATGGAATAAAGCTTTTGGAGTATCTTGATGTTCTACATTTAATTGAGCGGTATCTTTTTCCAGATGGTAACAAACAATATAGATCCCTTAGGGGGTGAGTGTCATCTTTTAGGATTGATTTACATCGTTGGATAACAGACTTTTTGTACAGATCTTCAATATTCACTGTTCTGATACCCAATTTTTTACAACAGTTGATGATTCTAGTTAGTTTCTTCTTATTCTCAACATTGCTGTTTCCGAACCAGCATACAATAGAAAATGTAAGTACTGACTGAACGATGGACATGTAGAAAAGCTCAAGGATCTTATTATCAATTCTTAGTTTGCACAATTTTCTGACAAAATATAGTCGTGAGTTGACCTTTTTGTACAATGAATCAATGTTTTGGTTGAAGTTGAATTTACAGTCTATGATAGTACCTAGGTACTTATATTCCTTGACACTTTCAACAATTTCATCATTTATGTACAGAGGTGGATGATCAGTGTCAGACAGTCTAAAATCTACCAACATTTCTTTTGTTTTTTTGACATTTAGCTCAAGATAGTTATTTGAGCACCATTTAGCAAACACCTGTACATCTTGTCTATATTCAACATCATCATTCACACACTGAGATACTAGAGCCGTGTCGTCTGCATACTTGAAAAGTTGACAGTTTTCACTTACGCAGCGACAATCACTAGTATAAAGAGTAAACAATATCGGAGACAGCACACAACCTTGTGGGGCACCTGTGTTGGTGTATAGAGTTTTTGATTTACAATCATCAAGTTTGACATACTGTGGTCTGCCAGTTAGAAATTCATTGATCCACAGAATTAGTCTGGGATTAACACTCATATTTACTAGCTTTTGCATCATGATGTGCGGCTGTATGGTGTTGAATGCACTCGAGAAATCGACATATAGAATTTTAACAAAGTGTTTCTTCTTTGTGGTGTTAGCTTTGTCAATATGTTTAAGTACAAATTTAGTCAAAGATAGAGTGGCATCTTCTACACATCTGTTGGTAGTGTAAGCAAATTGATACCGGTCTACATGTGTTTCTACTTGGACACCAATGATGTTCTTGATAATTTTTTCTAGACATTTCATCATGATAGCAGTAAGTGCGATTGGGCAATAATCGTTTAAGCATGATGGTGGATTTTTCTTTGGAACAGGAATTATCTCTGAAGTTTTCTATATAAGAGGAATGTGGATGTCATTGATGGATCTTTGAAAGATCTTGCGCAAAATTGGTGTAAGTGGTTCTCGGCACGACTTGATCACACTGGATCCTATATTATCAGGACCAGCAGCTTTACCTGTCTTAACAGACCTTAAACTTTTGATGACATCTTCCTCAGATATGTCAATGGGATCTGATTCCATGTTCCTGAGAAAAGTGACAATGCAATTATGAGCAGGTGAGAAATTGAATTTGTCGAATCTAATGGCAACTTCTTCTAATGTTCAAAATTGAAGACTGCATGACAACCACCCTTTTCAGGTGCAAAATGATATCCATGGTTTGCTCTTTCGATCTCACCATTCAAGACTGGAAACTTAGTGGGCCTTAGTTGCAACCTGATAATTCTATCAATTCTCATTCCTTCAGTTACTGCAATCGTCGTCCATGCTTACAAGTAAGTGCAGACAAATCTTATAAATTACCATAAAAATGCCTTGTATCAATTTACATGTCTGAGTCACAGTTTGTATCAGTGTGATTTCTTCCATGTAGAAGACAGAGAAGTTATCTGGAAATTGAAAGCATTCTTGCTTAAAAGGTATAAACAGTCCATGCAACTGTCGCTCCCCAAACCTGCAGGCCTCATGCCAGGATACACCCCCAGCTCCCTTTTGTTATTCCCGACATATCGGCTACCCCCCATTTTACCCCCGTTTTGCACCCATGCTTCCCCCCTCTTCCCCCCACTAACCCCCGCTTACCCCCCCCCACTTGCCCCTGCTTATCCCCCACTTGCCCCCTGCTAACACCACGCTTCCCCCCGCTTACCCCCACTTCCCCACACTAAGTCTTGCCCCTGCTTACCCTCACTTCCCCCCACTAGCCCCACTTTCCCCCCACTTCCCCAAAGTTGCCTCCCGCTAGCCCCCGGTTACCCCAACTTACCCCATCTTTGCACCCCACTTCTCCCCACTTGCCCCCACTTTCCCCGCATAACCTCCTCCTTTGCCCCCAATTCCCCCTAGTTAGCCTACCCCATAGGGTGGGGGGTGTATCCTGTCATGAGGCCTACCTGCAGAGGTTTTCTCATGGTCGTATTTTTAAAACTAACAAAGAAAGATAAGGCTGTACAATGCAGGGACCAGGAGGTTGCTTATTGGGAAAGTGTCATTGCCAGAACCGTATTGAATATGGTTTAGTCAGCCAGACCTAAAAATGTTAATTTGCACGAACGAGCTGTGATTTTCCAAGCCCTAGAACGCAATCCAATTCATCCTGGATACATGAATGTGTCGTTTTCAACTGTTACACAGATGATGGATGGCATAATTTATGATTTTGCCTGGTAGAGTATGAAATGTGCTACAGGTAGACAGACTAAACCTAGGAGCAGAAAATATATGAGAAAGTCAGAGCGCAGGCCTAATACTGTTCAGACACCAAAGAGCTTTCAGTCCTGCTTTGTGGCAATTGCCTTTTTTTGAAAAGTACAATGCTGATGTTTAGTCAAAAGAACACTCCGATGGAGAGTTCCTCGTTGTCAGATAGTGTCAATATATCACTTTAGTCTTTCAGCTATATGACACTTCATCCCAAGTAACTCATGTCAAAGCTCCTTACCACCCACAAACCGTCATGCTACACCATATACTGTCCATACTACAAGCAACTAATAAGTGCCACTAGCAGCAAAATATTGACATAATTTTCACAAAGTTGCAGCTTGTTTTTACAAATGCCACATTCCTGGAAGTGTTGCTTGAACCTCCCAGCAGTTTGCCCTGCAGTTGCAGCCGTAGCCTGTGACACTAAACTCCTAAAAGCAATAGCTGCTCACAAGTTTAGGATTACTAAACGCCAAACACCTTTGATGTCTGAAAAAGCAGGGCACTTTGCGACGGAGCATACTATATCTGATGCATGGGCAATCATAGTGATAGGTTGTATTTGCACAACAGAGCAGCCTCATCTGTATATTGCTTCTTGTCTCATTAACATCCATCATCTGGCAGAAAATGCCTTATAAGCTCTCTATAAAATGATACCAATACATCGTAATTGATTGTAACTTGGCAAATGAATCCTTCAAGCCAATCTCAAAATTTCTGGTATTACACATTCCTTGAAAGCACTGAATGCCAGGAAATTTGATTTTTCTTATTTCTTTCTTTTTTTCGGTTGTGGCAGAACATTCTTTTTAAAAGGACAAGCTGAAGTCATTTTTCACACAATCCTATGATTTGTGTGTATAAAAAGCAATAAAGTTGCCGAATTTCAGCAGCAGATGTGATCACAGAGTTATAGTCTACATAAATGATTTCAGCACATTATTGCCTCCAGAAATGTGACACAACATACAAATGAGTGCAATATCCCTGGCTGTTGACTGCAAGTGACTTATCATTTCACAAAGTGCTAATATATTTCCGGTGGCAATATGGGCCCTGAGATACACACAAGTGAAAATAGAAGTATTAATGAATCGAATATGCACATATTTTTGACCATCATACTCAAATTACTGGAGTAATACTCAGAATGATTTTAGATAGTAATGATAGCATAAAATATCCATCTTCCGACTTAATAAGTTGGCTCTCAGAATGATTGCACAAGTGAATGTCTCGCATAAGTCATTGAATAGAGGAAATGGGTATTTGCAGATGGTCGCTTGGTACATGAGATGGCCATCTGAAAGACATTACACAGACTCCGCATGCCTTTATGGTCATATATATGCAAGCATACGAGCTGCAGTCAATGATGAATTTCTTTGGATAATTAGATGATAGGGTCTTGGCATGGAATGAATATATCCTATTTCCCTTTGAACGGATGCTGGGGCTGACAGTAGAGACAAGCAATGAACAGATTAAACAAAATGCTGAGTGAGTGAGTGAGTTTGTGTTTTACGCCCCATCAGCACCAGTGTGGGCTATTTAGAGGCAACATTGGTTAGATAGATTATCCTGGAACTAATTTCTCATAATTTGTAGAAGTAGCCGTTATCTCAGAGGAACTGTGTTATACTGGACGCTGAATTTTCTAAGAATAAGTGTTTGAGATTACCTGATTGAAAGGGTCGGTGATGTAGATTGTTATTACATTCTATCAAGATATGTTTGATCGAAAGTGGTACTTGGCACCCTTCGCATATTGGTGCTGCGTCATTGTTTAATAAGTGTGAGTGGGTTAATCTGCTGTGCCCTATAAGACATCTATGAATTACGATTTGCTCTCTGCGTGAGTGCAAATCAATTTTTATATCATTCATGACGTGTGGTAGTATTGTGCGTAGCTTGTTTCGTTGGCAAGCATTCCATCGTACTTGCCAACTATACTTGGTAAAATCATTGATATGCTTTCTAAAATCCGTATAAGGGACAACATAGTACGTTAAGTTTTTACTTAAGGCTCTCCTCGCATGAAGATCAGCCATCTCATTTCCTTTGATATCAACATGACTTGGAATCCAACAAAATATAATCTCCTTGTTTTCTTTCATTGCTGCTAAGGTAAAAAGAATGTCTAATACAAGAGGGGTTTCGACCTGCTTGTTGGCTATTGCCTGCAAGGCAGACTTTGAGTCAGAGCAAATTACAAAATTGTTAGTTTCCGAGTTGACTGCCATTTCTACCGCCTTGTAGATAGCTGTCAGTTCCGCTGTGAATATCGAGCACACATCAGGTATACGTTCATTACAGTAACTTGTCTTCGCGGAGGTGACTGCGTAACCAGTCAGAAGTCCATCTTTGGACCCATCCGTGTAAAGAAACTTGTATGATGGATACCGGGATTTTATTATGAGGAATTTACTCTGGTATTCCAGGGGACTTGTAGAAGATTTTCTAAGACTTGTCAGGTCTAGAATACAAATTGGTGAAGGAAGGGTCCACGGAGATATGGATGGAACCTGCACTTCAGCAGCTATGCAGTTGTCTTTGTTTATTATGTCATAGTAGGGTTTCATTCTAAGCCCTAGGGGTTTTATAACACTTTGTTTAGTCATATAAATTTGTTGGTACTTTGGCTGAAATACCGGGTAAAAAGCCGGATTTGTTGGACATGCTGCCAGTTTTACAAAATATTGCAGCGAAAGTTTTATACGACGTAGTGACAATGGTGGTTCTTTCGCAAGGACATATAGACTCTCTATGGGCGATGTTCTAAATGCCCCAAGACACAGGCGAATGCCCAGATGGTGTACTGTATTTAGACATCGGAGGTAAGACGGTCTTGCTGATCCATATACAATACTCCCATAATCGAGACGTGATCGGGTTATAGCCCTATATAGTCGTAGCAATACAGTGGTGTCTCCACCCCAACTGAGCTTGCTGACTACTTTGAGAAGATTAAGAGATTTTAAACCTTTAGCTTTAAGTTCATTGATATGTGGAATAAAAGAGAATTTAGAATCCAGTAAAACTCCTAAGAATTTGTACTGGTTTACTACTTTGATTTTCGAATTTTCTAACATTAGGATTGGATCCGGCTGAAAGCTTCTGGGAGGATAGAAGTGCATACATACCGTTTTATTTTTGGAGAATTTAAAACCATTCTCATATGACCATTTTTGCAACCTGTTTAGGTTAAGTTGCAGTTGTCGTTCGACACTTGTCATTTTGGTTGACTTAAAAGCAACGAGGAAATCATCAACGTATAAAGAGCACTTGACATTCTCCTTGATATGTTGGACTATGTTGTTAATCTTAATATTAAAACATGTCGGAGAGATAATACTTCCTTGAGGAACTCCCATTTCTTGGGTAAAATTGTTGGATAGTGTGCTTCCTATTCTGACTTGAAAGTTACGATCTTGAAGGAATGAATTTATAAATTGAGGAAGCCTTCCCCGGAGACCCATTTCATGAATGTCCTTCATAATTCCAAATTTCCAAGTGGTGTCATAAGCTTTTTCTAGGTCAAAAAATACTGCAACTACATGTTCTTTCTTAATGAAGGCATCTCTTATGTAAGTTTCTAATGATACTAAATGGTCCAATGTACTTCTTTTGGACCTGAAACCACACTGATATTCTGTTATGGCTTCAGTTGATTCCAAATACCATACCAGTCTATTGTTGACCATCCTTTCCATGGTCTTACAAAGACAACTGGTGAGTGCAATCGGACGATAGTTAAGTGGATCACTGTGGTCTTTGTTAGGTTTTGGGATTGGTATTACTATCGCTTTCTTCCACAGCGTTGGGAATGTACCAAAGTCCCATATTCTATTATAAATCTGCAGCATAATTTTAAGGCTTGTTTCCGGTAGATGCTTTAGTAGTTGATAATGAACTTCATCTGCTCCAGTAGCAGAGTCTTTAGCCTTACTCAATGCCGCTATGAGCTCTTTCATGGAGAAGGGCATGTTATATGCTTCAGAGTTATCAGACTGGAAATTTAAATTTTGTCGCTCGGCCCTCTCTTTAAATTGTTGGAATTCTTGGGTGTAATTGTTCGATGAGGAATTAAATGCGAATTGGTCACCTATTCTATTTGCAATTTCCTCAGTTGTGGTTATCTCTTCTTCTTCGATGACAAGATGTTGAATATGTGTGGATGTATCTCTTCCCTGTATCTTCTTTATCATTTTCCATACTTTGGAACTGGGTGTACGGGTATTAAGTTTAGAGACATAGTTTTGCCAGGTAGCCGTTTTCTTTTGTCTTATTATCCTTCTCGCTCTTGCTCTGAAGATTTTAAATTGATTTAGATTTTCCTGTGTTGGGCGAGATTTAAAGGCACGTAATGCTTTTTTGCGGGCTTTGATAGCCTCTTTGACCTCTGTGTCAAACCAAGGTTTAGGGCTATGGTGAGGATTGGCTTGAGATTTCGGTATCGCTTTATTTGCTATGTCTATAATATCTTTTGTGAAATTGTCTACAGGGGAATCGGAATCTGCATATTTCTGTTGGGTAATATTTTTGTTGCAGAGTTCTGAGAAGAGATTCCAGTCTGCTTTATTGAATTTCCACCTTGATAAACCGGAGTTAGGACCAACATTTAACGATTTCAATAGGATTGGGAAATGATCACTTCCATGTGTATCCTCTAGCACTTTCCAATCAAAATCTAAAAACAAATTTGGATCACTTATACTTAGGTCAATAGCAGAGTAAGTGCCATGTCCTGAATGTAGAAATGTATCTGACCCATCATTGAAGACACAAAGATTATTTCCATTTATAAAGTCCTCTATCAGTTCACCTCTACTATTCAGGTCTGCACTACCCCATAAAGGGCTGTGACCATTAAAATCTCCAAGAATAATGGAGGGGGCAGGTAATTGGTCAAATAGGTTATTTAGATCTTGTAGGGTCACCCGGAAACTCGGTGACAAGTAAAGGGAGCACACGGTAATCGTTTTACGTAAAGTTAGGCGGACGGCAGTAGCCTGCAAAGTGGTGGTCAGATTAAGGCAAGTATGTATTATGCCCTGTCTGACCAGAATAGCAGAACCACCTATTGCCCTATCATGGACAATTTCTCCATATGAGTTATACATATGATAATTTCTGATAGTAATGTTGTCGGATGGTTTTAAGTAGGTCTCCTGGAGACATAGGATGCTCGCCCTATGCTCAGATGTCAATATTTTTATTTCATCAGAATTTGCTCTTAAACCTCTGCAATTCCACTGAACTATGTTGTCCATGGAATGAGTTTGTTCAGTTAAAATGTTGTCTTCTTAACGGGGCTCTATTCGTGACTTTATGTTCGTCACGTTTCAGAATTTGATTGGTGTTAGTAGTTCTTCCCCCCATATTTGTGTTTGGAGGGCCAGGTTTTTTTGTACTTGTTGGATGTGTTTGACTTGTGTTCTTTGAGTCAGGACTTTTCTTTTGGTGATGTGTTTGAGTTGTTGGGGTTCCGTGTTGTAGTTTGTCCTGTGTAGGGTTTTTAGTTTTGTCTGGTTGACCTCCCTGACCCGGCTTCCCACCTATTGGAGCAGCGGATGGGGTCTGGGAGGTGTTGTTAGTTTGTTTGTCCTGAACTATCCCAGCCGCAGAGGGAGGGGTTTGAGACTCCATATCTTCTTCCTCGGTCTGTTGAGAGTCTACGGTTTCAAACGTGTCGTTGAGGTCTGACTCGACCACCTCTGTCGCTGGGATTTTTGAAGGTGTTCTTTCATCAGAACTACTGTTGTCTGACTTCCTTTTTGTTGATTTGGCCTGCGTGTCTTTCTGTTGCGTTTTGCCTGTCTGGTCATGTTGTTGTTCAATGTGATGCCCATGTGCTTCAAGGAGTTCACCCATCCCTGCATGGTCAAACAGTGCACAGAACTTCTCTTGGTGGTTTTGAGAGTTAGTTTTGTCATAATTTTTTGAGTAATTGTAGGTGGTGTCTAGGTCAAGTCTTTTCCTGGGAGTAGTTCTGGGCGAGGACCTGGGTCCAGAAGAGTAATGATGGTCCGATCTCTGTGACAACTGCGATCCTGCATCACGATTCACACTATCTCCACCAGTGAGTGCCTTGGCATAACTACTAGCCCCGCACTGTGACTGTGCTAACCTTCGTGCTTCAGGAAATGATACACTGGAAGTTGCCTTGATCTCAAGGACTTTTTTCTCAAACGTCCATTTTCGACATGATTTGTCGAATGACGTGTGGTTTCCGTTACAATTTACACACCTTGGTGGATTGCCACACGGAGCATCCTTTGTGTGTGTGTGTTCTGAGCTTCCACAGGTGGCACATATGTCCACTCTGTTTCTGCATGTCTTTGTAATGTGGCCATATCTTTGGCATCGATAACAACGCCGAGGATTTGGAATATAGGGCCGTACCCGACAAAACTCAAATCCGATTTCCACGGCATCTGGCAGTCGGTTACCCTTGAAAGTGAGACTAAGGGTCTCTACTGTGGATCCGTCTTTTGTCTTTCTTTTTCCCATCCTATATATAGACACAACCGGGATTTTACGGAATTCAAACCAGTCAAGTAGCTGGTCATCTGAACTCTCGTGACTATCAAATGAATTGATTACTCCCCTGATAGAATTCAGCCTTTCATGAGGAGTCACTTCCACCTCCGCAATATCCAGTTTTTCCAAATCAAGTAGTCGTAAGGCTTGCTGTCTGTCCCTACACTTAATCAAAAGTGAGCTAGGGAATCGCTTGACATCTTCAGGTTTGCCGATTGCCTGATGGAGAGCTTTCGCACGAACCACCGAGGACAGTTTTTGGTATGTCTCATCTTTACCTTTCAGTACTATGTACCTTGGCCAAGGGTCAGTTTCACCGTTAAAAGATCCTGTTTGAGAAAAGTTGTGTTCGAAAAAATCCATGAAGATTTCTATGTTTCATCCTTCATGGTCCCCACCCACCACGGAGCCCAACAAGGGGAGACAAATATGGGTAGGGCAGTGCCCAGTACCCTAGTCCCAGGGATACATGGAGGATATACTCTCAAAAGGGTAGTCAGTATTACAGCCGCAATCATAGTACAGGACATGGCCGGCACGTATACTTGATCATAACCTCCGTTGATTGGCCCATCAGCCATGGCCAAATAGGACCAAAGTCCTATTGACAACATGACAAGCCGATTGACTGGACCGGGCCAATCCAGCCTCCCGTCTGGGAGAAATCCAGGCCAAAGTAGTGTATTGTATGGGGGGCCAACTTAGTCCCACCCAACTCAACTACCAGGACCCCTTCATCCTCCAACACGGGTCGCAACCCACGGCAAACAGGTTGCCCCTTTTCCGTCGGGGAGACGTGTGCTTGCGCACTGTCTCGTGTTGGCCACTAAGGATACAGGACTTCACCTTAAGTGTTACCACCCACCGCCGCGAGGAGGCCCGAGACCTGCGGGGGCAAACAAAATGTTGAAAGAAATTTATGAAACACAAGAATGTATCAGTGATGCAGGATTTCACCGAAGTCGTCTCTCTGAAATTTTCTCAATAATATGTAACAACCCATTTCTTTTCAGAGAGCTTTCTGTTTTATGCACGTTTCTTTGTATTATTATGTTGCTTTGAAAAATAATTATTTTCACTTCTTTATCATTATTTCCCCTTTTTTAAGTGAATTAAAATTTTCTCTTTGCTCATTAACTTTGGATCCTTGAGCTTCAAAAATATTATTACCTCTCCATTAAGGTTATTTTTTATATGAAATTGACAATAATTTTCAAGGGCAATAAGCAGATAAGAGAATCTAATTTCATGAGTAAATTGACAATTTGGAAATGGAAATTGTGTAATTGTCATTTTCAGAAGTCTTCAGCAATTACACTCACGGGACTCATTAAGCTAACTCTCCTTATGTTCTTTGATAATTACTCTCATTTTACGACACATAATGAGTTCTCCTCACATAACCAAGTCTTCCGCATGGCAGATATTTTGCTCATACATTTATAGATTAATCTTCGAGCTAACTGAAGAATCACTAAAGCTCTATCCATGTTTTTGTTTATTTTTCACATTAGCTCTCTACCTGTCAATGTACTGTCAGAGACCTGTTGTATATAATAGTCCATATAACATTAGTCTTACTTTTGTCTTTCCAAAGCATCTTATAACATATTCTTCTGCATCTCCTCCTCTCACAATCTCCTCCACTGGCCATGGTTGTGTCTTGCCATACACCTGTCTCAGGGAAGAGTTGTTTTATCCCCACAGGCTGTGGCTTTACTTTTCATCCAACTGGCTTGAACCAAGAACTGAGGCAGAAGGAAACACCCCAGAAGAGAAGCTAGAGATGCAAGGGTTAGCTGGAGGAGCAAGAATTAAGGATGTGTTCAAGAGCCTCATTTTCCTTTCTTTCTGCTTGTTCCTCTCTCAGGGTGGTTGCAAGTTTCTTTATGTGCTGACCAGTTACAGCAGGAGTGCCAACTCCCCATGAATGGGCTTGAAGGGCTCCTATCTTCACTGCCTCATGGTGAATGCCTTTGAGCTGCCCTGTTCTCTCATGCCCCTTTACATCTTGGACTGGGGTGATATTGCCTTTCATCACATCAGTTTTAATTTACCTGCAGTGTAATTGAACAAAATATAGAGATCAGATTACAGCTCTAAGTCTAATTTTCTTTAGAATATTTATTTTGATTGATTTATTTATTTCAAACAATTATGTTTCGGAAACCAGAGAAGCATTGCTGCTTATAGAACTGCTTTGTATTGACTGCAAATGAAATATCAGCTTTTCTTAGATGTTGAATTACCATTTTTACAATTTTGTCATCTAATCTCTTGTCACAATACAAATTTGGAAACAATCAACGTGAAATTAACAAAAGTGCTTTGTTATGCAATTAATAAGCTTAACATTCCATTTGGACTCATTGATGTGAAGAGTGACAATTAAAGATGCGACTGATTTCGTTGGTGTTTGTTTTTCCATGCAGCGTTCCGTGACTGCCAGTCTGAATCTACAGCCTTATACATGTGCATCCATTGAAGATGTCAGGTAAACATATAGTTACCTGTTAATCTTGAATAATGATATATCTATGTCTATTCTTCTGTAATGTTACTTCAGCAATTCTATGGTATACATGGTAGTTTCACTGCAGCCTCACAAAATGCAACAGTTCCTCAATCACCAAATTCCATGTACGTTGACATCTGTCTAGGCTGTACTGATGACACAAACATCAAGTATATAAAGCCAAAATATATTGGTGCTAAAAGCTAATTCCAATTCCAGCTAATGTACATGCCTAATATGAGAGCGCTTTATGATAGGTATAACGCCATGACAAATGCATAGTTGTGTTACTTAATGATTCTTTTGCAGTTACTCGATGATGTCATTAGGTTACTTTATCATACTGTTTATTTTCAAACTCACACAAATATTTCCTGCATCCCTAATATTTCTGGATTTTACAATATTTTCTATCTGTATAATAACTTTGTGTTTTGAAGGTAGTTCCCTAAAAGCGACGATCTTTGGTCTTCGGGAATTTCCTCAATAAGTCAATATCAATATCGATATCAATACTTTGAGTAGATCATGTACATTCCAAATCTAATAACCTTTTAAAATTGCAAATGGGTGATAATTATGGAATTATATACAGTGGGAGAAGGATCAGCCCTGATATTCATGTGAGTGATATGACTCATTCAGTGACATGTGCTGATAACACGGCAGGTACAGCATATCACATCGCTTCAATAAATTAAATTTAAAGCAGCTTCAAGGATATGCGTATATTCAAGAATTGGCTGGCAATCACATGTGGTTTGACCTCACAAGGAGCTTTTCATTTTGGGACATTTCAGCAAACCTTTTTTTAAGTAAGATCATGTCCTATACTTGCAATGTTATCTGTGCAAGTCGTTGAATGAATCATACCACTCACCAGTGAGGTCATGTCTCTTGGTGAAAAATTCACAACTCTTTTCAATTTAAAAGATAGGACCTGAAGTGACATCACGGTTGTCTTCAAATATTCAAACGTAATCACATGACCTTCCCGGGATGAAATTATCAATAGTCCAAGGCATACCATAAAAAATATCCTAGGCCTATCACTGTAAATCCAGCTGCTATAATTTTTATGGTATTTACTGTTAAAACAACAACATTTATACTAAAACCAAGGTTTCTACTGTGCCATAACACTGTTCTTTATTAGTAACAGTAGTTGCCATTGAAGGGATGCAGCATTGTAGAAATTCAGACAAAGTTTTCCCATTACAAACTTTTGTCTTAATCACATGAAAAAAATGTTTTTTAAAGTGAAAAGTCTTTTTAATGTACACCCATAGCCTGTTAGTAACACGAAGGTGTGTGTTACAAAGGAAGATTAACGAACAAGATGCAGAGACCTTAGTTACGCAGTTATTTATAGAAAAAAGTGTGATGACTTTTTATAGTCATATAAAAGAATTACTAAGAAACTGGGTCATCTTTATTTCCTACCTTTCAGCTCAATCTCATCTTTCTCGTCAACAGATTGCATATACTCATGACAGAAATTCCAGGTATATCCCAACAAGCCCAGGAATTACAGGTGAGCACTCCTAATTCTCCCTAATGTCAATTTTTATTATTAATGCATTATTTACTGTAGGCGAACTGGAAAACATATCATGTAATTATATTTCATATCACTATCATGTACATGTATTCTATGTAACATATAAAATAAATGAATAATTTGTTGTACTTTTAAAAACTTGAAGACATAATTGTTTTTATTTCAATCCTTGCTGTTTTGCATGATGAGGGCAAACGCATCTCCAAATATTTGAGAAACTGGAGAATACTAATAAACTGGGATCTTCCCAGTGGGAAGCTTATGCCATTACTCAATAAAGTTAAGAAATATGGGGTATTATATTCATATTAGGGCACTGAGTACGCCTGCCACCAAGTGGGAGTTTAATCAACACCTCATCCCCACAATGCAAAATGTCTTCAAAATCTCATTTTGCACACAAATTGCCTCAATTTCCACTGCACAAATTAAAAATTCTGTGCAAGTTACTTCACTTCAAGAGTACTGCTGAATAATAGAACTTAAATGATGCACTTGATTTGGTGATAGGATTATTAAGATTTACATGAAACGAATAAGCAAAATTACAGTTTGTCTCATCCAGCATGTGAACTTATATTTGGCACTTTTTCTGTAGGCTGTAAAAATCCAATGCATGATTTAGAAGCTGTGTAAATATTTACCTTCACTAGAACTAAGTCGGAAGTGGAGCTGCAGTGCAAATTTTGGTGACGTCACGGCAATTTAGGCCATTGTTATGGTTGCGTCAGTAATGTCAACAAGTGTGAATGTGCTGCCGTCATCAAAAATTGCCAAAAATCGGCAAAAAACGAATCCAAAACATCGCGAAAATGTGATATTAGTATTGCAAAATGGCTAATCTACGCACAGGTAGGTGTATTTCTGATGTGGGACTTCTTGAAGCTGAGGAATCAGGCCAAACACCAGTTCGTATGTTGGATGAGACAAACTGTAGTAGTAAAATTTGATGGAAGTAATGAAAAATAGGAGGTGGGAGAATACGAGGGGTTTTCCATAAGTTCTGTCCAACTCATCATAATTTTTGCTAGATTTGATATAGAAACATGATATTTGGCTCAGATAATACTGACGTAATTCTCAAATAACACCCAAAAAATCAGATCATATAGATAAAAATAAATGCTTAATCTGTTGCCATGGAAACCAGAAGTCATGAAATGCGGCCCAGATTTTGTAGTGCTAACTTAAAAAGAACTGAACACCTGCTTACATTATCTATGCTTTGACTAATTGAATTAATGCTTATTCATAATTTCTTTAATGAAATACAATCAGTTATTTGTAAAATCATTAATAGCTATGGAAACTGGAATTATCGTCATATCTCAGTTACTTTACCATCATGTGAAGTTTCTCATTTTTTTACGAGATGAGCAATTTTTTGGATATGAATGACACCATATATACCTGTTATATTTCTTCAATTTAATTGGATAAAAACTACCAGAGAGAGAGTAAGAACCTTCTATCATACATAGGGGAAGACAGTATGAGTGATAGAACCAAGTAAACATTGTACAACCTTTTTCTGAATGAAGAAAACACAAGTTCTAAGACCTAAGAAAAGAAGACTGGACAATGTCAAAACAGACCTTAACATATGAAGACTGAGGTATCTTATTAAGACATGGTTAAAAAGTTTGAGAAATGTATTTACAGGGTCCAAGTCATTAGTTTAGGAAGTTGTGAATTGGCTATGAATGTTTTGAATATATTCAGTTCTATATCTCTTGTAATTATTACATATTTTGACAAGATATATTAAGTATGTATCATCTAACAAGATCTCGGTCGCATTTCATGACTTTTGGTTTCCATATAGCAACAAATCGACAATTTATTTTTACTTCAATGATCTGATTTTTTGGGGATCATTTGCAAATCACTTCAATATCAACTGACCCAAATATCATTTTTCTGCATATAGTCTAGCAAAAGTTATGACAGGTTGGACAGAACTTATGGAAAACCCACCGTAAAGTACATAAAGTCTGCAAAACACCAACAGTGATCTCAAGATGTGGACTATTAGGCGTTGACTTTTTAAGTGATATAAAAAGTTAGCGGAAATGTACTCAGTGTCAAGATCATTATCTTAAGAATTTGTGAAATGTGAGGGATTATTTTTAATACGTTTCTTGGCCTTCATCCCTGGTAAAAAATGAATTTTAGACAAGATATAATGAATCTTATGTCTCTAAAAGTGCCCTGGGCCCCATTTGATGACTTTTGGTTTCAATGGTAACAAATTAACCATTTATTTCTATTTCCATGATCTTATTTTTTGGGGATCATTTGCAAATTACTTCAATTTTATTTGACCCAAATATCATGCTCCTGTATTGAATATTGCAAAATTTATAATAAGTTGGACAGAACTTATGGAAAACCCCTGGTAGTATTACAATCAAAATTGCGTTATTCGTCATGCAAGTACAGTTTGTGCAACGTTCACTATATTTTTGACCGTCATACTAAAATTACTGGAGTAATACTCAGAATAATTTGAGATAATAAAGATAGCACAAAATATCCATCTTCTGACTGAATAAGTTTACTCTCAGAATGACTGCACAAGTGAATGTCTCATATAAGTCATTGAATAGAGGAAATGGCTCTTTGCAGATGATCGCTTGGTATATGAGATGGCCATCTGAAAGGACATTATACGGACTCAGCATGCCTTTATGGTCATATATATGCAAGCATACGAGCTACAGTCAATGATGGATTTCTTTTGATAATTAGATGATAGGGTCTTAGTACGGAATGAATATCATATTTCCCTGTGTATGGATACTGGGGCTATCAGCAGAGACAAGCAATTAATAGATTAAACCAAATGGTGAAAGAAATTTAAGAAACACAAGAATGTATGAATGATCCTGTATTTATCGCAAGCATTGTAAAAACCGGCCTCCTGATGGAATTTCTTACTTCATTTCCACAGAATCATTCAGATATTTTTCTTTTCTTCAGGTCCCTTTGGAGCCAGCACCGCATCTGCCATCATATCAACCTAGACCGAGGTCACAGTCTTCACGTTGCTGTAGGCAACGTAGACTGAGGACATTGCATTTGCTGAGCACTCATGAAAATCATTGAAAGCAGTAACTGATAATAACAAACAATCAAACATGAACATAAACAGAAAACTGCCATCTGCAAACAGAAAGCAACATAAGCAGTTATCTTGTTTGTCTCCAGTCCTGAGGTGTTTTCAACACAAAGAACAGTCAAGATATTTAAAAAGTGGGAGGGAACATTTATTTCTGGATTTCACTTTTGAAATATCGGAATATGTGGTTATTCTCATCACTTGTGAAAGATATAAAACACCTGAATGAAATTAAAATGTTATTTGTGGTGTGGTTTCATTATATCTATCTAGGCCTATCTATCTATCTATCTATCTATTGATCTATTGATCTATCTATCTATCTATCTATCTATCTATCTATCTATCTATCTATCTATCTCTATCTATCTCTATCTATCTCTATCTATCTCCATCTATTATCTCTATCTATCTCTATCTATCTCTATCTATCTCTATCTATCTCTATCTATCTCTATCTATCTCTATCTATGCCCATCTATCTCTATCTATCTCTATCTATCTTGGCCCCGGCCTATCTATTTATCAATCTATGTAGGCCCCCAATCTATTTATCAATCTATGTAGGGATTGTAGGCCTTGCTATTGATTTCTTTATCAATCTGTGAATGTATCTTTTAGGACGTATGATTGTGATGTATTTCGGGGAATTTAATTTCTTAAAAAAATCCTGTGAACAACATTGAAGTGAACACACATGAAAAAGGAGCTCCTCAATTATTGATGGATATTTATGCAAAATAAGGATATATTACAGCAGGAATTTACCAGATGACGAGCCCCATTTTGGGGGTAATTTGGAGATACTTTGTTCATGGAAATTTTTTAATTTTTATGGAGTTTTTTAAGATTTCCTGCATTTCAATGCCATTTCAATAGAATTTTCAACAATGGCACAGCTAATACAATGGACTACCAAACTGTGAATTGACCTATCAATGGAGCTGGATGTGTGATACAAAAGGACAGGTGACAATGTTATGATATTATACTTTGTGTGACATTCATTATACCCTTTGATATTAGAATTTGAGAACTTGAAAATGCCTATTACAACTAAAGAACTCCATACTGAACTGACACAGCTAAAACATGACTTTGGATCAAAAATGGAGACCATAAATGAGTCTCTTGCTGCGATCAAACAACAGTTAGCTGTTCTACAGAATGATAAAAAAGCTATTACAGACTTGGAGAATTTTGTACAAGAAATTAGAACTGAAAACTCTTCCCTCAAAGAGGAACTTGAAAAACTGAACCAGCGGCTGATTGCCCTGGATAGTTATGGCAGAAGAGAGAACTTGATCTTTCACGGAGTTCCTGTAAAAGAGAATGAAAATTGTTGGGATTTAATCAAGGGTATTTTGATGTCACACATGAAAATGTCAAGTGATACTGTAAATGCAATGAAAATACAGCGCTGTCACAGACTGTTAGAAAGAAAGGAGAAGACCAAAAAAATTATTGTCCGCTTCCTATGTTATCCTGACAGAGAGAAGGTTTGGAATAACAGGTTCAAGTTGGCTAAAACCAAAATCTTCCTTGACGAGGATTTTCCATGGGAAATCCAGTCCCGTAGGCAAATCCTATTTCCCATACTAAAAAAGGCCAAAGAGTTGAAGAAAAAATGCACTCTCTCAGCAGATAGATTGATTATTGAGAGTGTCACATACACAGTTGACACTTTAAATAAATTGCCAGCTGAACTCAACCCAGCTGAAGTTGCAACCCGTCGCTCACCAGAAGTCACTGCATTTTTCACTGAAATGTCTCCCTTATCAAACTTCTACAGATGTGACATTGAAATTGATAACCATAAATACCACTCTGTGGAACAATACCTCCAATTGCAGAAGGCAATATTTGCTGAAGATGAGGCACGGACATCAGCAATACGTAAAGCCAAAACCCCTGGTCAATGCAAAGCAATTGCTCGAGAAATAACTGTTGATGACAATGAATGGTTGCCTAGAGCTGCTGAGGCCACCCGTGATGCTTGTCGAGTGAAATTCACTCAAAACAAAGTCGCTCATGATTTCCTCCTGTCAACTGCCAACACTTCACTTGCTGAGGCCAGCCTTGACAAAGTTTGGGGTATTGGAAAAAGACTCTCTGACAAAGAAGTATTCAATAAACCTTTTGATGGCCAAAATCTTCTTGGTACAATCCTTGAAGAAATTCGGTCTAATATCAGAGGGAATGTCAACTAATATCTTTAAGGGGCTATCAGAGTACTGAAAGACTTAATCCCCATTCATGTGATGAGTTTCTGTAAAATGTTTAAAAATTTGTAATGTATCGTTTTCATATGGCCCAAATGTATTTTGCATGTGTTGCAATTTAATCGCTCTAACCGTAAAGAATAAGCTCATATTGTAGGAGTAATAATTATTATGGGAAATATGCAAGACTTAACCTTCTGTTGACTCGTTGGATAATTGGTTGAATTGTTTATTTTTCCAATTCATATTGCAAATTGATCTGTTGCATGTTTCTAACATTTCAATTAATCAGCTGATAACAGCATTGTGCTTCTATTTTGTCTTTCTATTGGTTTATTCCACTTAAAACTGTGAAAAGTAGACACATTTCTCATTTTCAGCATTGTGAAAAACTCAAACTTATCAATCATAAACTGTGAAACCAAGGTCAAGTAAATTGTTTGTCTGTGTTACCTGTTATGTTTTGTTACTTAAATGTTTTTCATTGCTTAGCAAAACCAGCTCAACTATGAACTATGTACAAGGAATTATCTTCTTTTCATCTGCACATTTATTATTTCACTGCAATGTGCAGTCAGTTAATCTTAACTGATGTATATACACTTTTTTTGCTACTTTCATATTTTTTTTCAAACTTGAGGAAATCTATGTATTACAATGTTGTGTGTAGTTCACAGTTAATCTACCACTTTGTGAAAACTATGTTTTCACATAAAGTATGGATATGAATTGTTCTGTTTGCAAAGGCAGAATACTTGTTCACTCACGTGTCTTGAAATGCTCAGTATGTCTCCATTCTATACACATTACTTGCTTGTCTGGTGTTTCTTCCTCCGATCCTCTTTACATTCATAGAAATGATAATACATGGATATGTCTTGTATTCAAGATGCCCTACCTTTTACTAATATAATTGATGATGAAACATACACTAAAACAATCAAGACATGGTTTGACAATTCATTGAATGATGATTATAAACAATTAATTAGCAATCTATTATTTAATCCTTTCGAAATAGAGGAGGATTCCACCCCTCACGGTATAGAGGAGGTAAACCCTGATTTACAATACTTCAATGATCAACTGTGTTTATCAAATACTTCATGTTGTGATTATTTTACTGAAAATTCTTTCAACAGAAACTGTGATGATGTAAATCTGAAGAATGAAAATTTTTCTCTGGTATGTGCAAATATAAGAAGTGCAATGAAAAATTTGTCTGCATTCAGAAATTATCTCTGTACTCTCTCTATTCAGTTTTCTATAATTGGACTAACTGAGACTTGGTTAAACATTGATAACTGTGATCTCTGTCAACTGGATGGATATAAGGGAGAGCATGCTTACAGGACTGATAAGATAGGAGGCGGAGTTAGTCTTTTTGTTTCAAATCAATTGCAGTATCAAAGGCGATTAGATCTTGAAGAATTTTGTAATTATATTGAATCTATATTCATAGAAATTCCCAAATGCAGTTTAAATTTGAACAAAGCTACTATTGTTGGAGTGATTTATAGGCCTCCTGGATCTGATATGGAATCATTCCTTAACTTGTTTAATGAAATACTCAATAAGATCGGAAATAACAAGAATGTCTACATCATGGGTGACTTTAACATCAATTTGTTTAATTCTGATTCTCACTCTCCCACATCACAATTTATTGATGCTTTGTATTCAAAATCCCTTTTCCCACTTATTAACAGACCTACTAGGATGTCTAATGAATCCGCGACTTTGATCGATAATATCTTTAGCAACAATATATTCAATAATAGATTATATAATGGTATCTTCTTCACAGACATTTCAGATCACTTTCCAGTGTTCAGTATAAATTCAGAAGTAAATATTAAGGAATCCAAAGAATGTATCAAAAGGAGGTCATTTACTGAGGAAAATAGGGCGAGATTTAGTAATGAAATGAGCAAGGCAGACTTTAGTGAAATTTTACAATGTAATGACTGTAAGCATGCCTTCTCGTTATTTCATAACAAGATTTGTTACCTATTTGAGAAATGTTTTCCGTGTGAAACAACAATTATGAAATATTCCAACAGAAAATGTTACCTCACACCTGGACTGAAAAAATATATTATTATTAAAAATAAGCTATACTTAAAATACAAAAAAAATCCAACTTCTCATAATTTAAATCAGTATAAGTTATATAAATCTAAATTGAACAGAATTACCCGTAGCCATGAGCGCGATTATTACAATGGAAAAATATCCCGATTAAAAAGCAACATTAAGAAAACCTGGTCAGTCATTAAAGGTATTATCAATAAGAATAAAAATCTCAAAGTGAACAAAAAGTTCATTGTTAATGATGAGTTAACTGATGATGGTTCAACTGTTTCACATAAATTTAATGACTTTTTCATTAATATTGGCCCTAATCTTGCAAAAAATATTGCTGATATCGACAAAAATGCTTCTGATTACATCAAAAAGTCAAATTTGCATTCAATACATTTAAGCGACACTTACGAATCTGAAGTTTCCCGAATTATTACAATGTTAAAGGAATCGAGTCCAGGGTGGGATAACATTACTGCTGCGAGTTTAAAACATAATGTTAAAGTTGTATCTCCAATACTGACACACCTGATAAATCTGTCGTTAAATCAAGGTTCTTTCCCGGATGAATTGAAAATTGCTAGAGTTGCTCCAATATTTAAGTCAGGCAATCCTCACTTATTTAGTAACTACAGACCAGTTTCAGTACTTCCTGTAATTTCTAAAATATTTGAAAGAGTTATTCATGCTAGACTTATAAATTTTTTCAACAAAAGTGATGTATTCTATGAAAATCAATTTGGGTTTAGAGAAAAGTACAATACTAATCTAGCACTTCTTTCTCTGGTTGATAAAATTAGCTCTTCTTTTAGCAATAATGAGTATGTGATAGGCCTTTTTCTGGATTTTAAAAAAGCATTTGATACAGTCAATCATGACATTTTGATAGAAAAATTATGTAAATATGGAGTTAGAGGAGTCGCCCTTAACTTGATAAGAGATTACTTATCGAACAGAGTTCAATTTGTTAATTACAATAATATTTCATCAAGCAAACAAACTATTAAGTGTGGAGTGCCCCAGGGGTCCATTCTGGGACCCCTGTTATTTTTATTATATATCAATGATCTACCGAATATATCAAATAGTCTCTACAGCATTATCTTTGCAGATGATACCAATTTCTTTATATCAGGTAAAGACACTCAGCAACTTATCGAAAAAATGAATAAGGATTTAGTTGAAATTGTTACATGGCTACAATGTAATAAATTATCTCTGAATATAGAAAAGACTAAATTCATGGTTTTCTCACCAGGGAGGGGAAATCTAACTGTTACAGATGGTGTATCAATAAATTGAGAAAAATTGGAACAAGTATCTGAAATTAAATTTCTAGGAGTGGTATTTTAGACTGCAAGTTGAAGTGGGCATCACACATACAAAGAATTAGGAATAAAATATCTAAAAGTATTGGTATTTTATGCCATACAAGGAAGATACTTAATAAAATGACGTTAGTTCTACTATATAATACATTTATTCAACCACACCTAATCTATTGCATCGAAATTTGGGGTTCTACATGCAGTACATATCTTTTATCATTAATTAAAATCCAGAAAAAGGCCGTCAGAATAATATCTTCGGTACCATCTAAAACAAATACAAAACCACTGTTCATACAGAATAACATCTTGGATGTAAATAAATTGTACCAATATATTGTAGCAATTTTCATGTACAAATATAAGAAGGGTCTACTACCTAATTTCTGTAATAATCTATTTATAAGTAATACTGATGTGCATGACTACAATACCAGACAGAGAAATCTACTTCATGTTCCTGTTACTAGTTCAAATATTTTCAAAAGAACAATTCGATTCTCAGGTGTGTCAGTATGGAATTCTCTATGCAACAAAGACATTGACACTAAGTGTTCAATATTTACTTTTAAACGGTCTCTAAAGAAATTTTTACTTTCTAACTGTCTTGTGTGAATTGGTATCTGTGAATTAAGGAATCTTATAATATATGTATTATTAATTTGTATGAGTATACAACTACGTTAACGTTGTATTGTACAATACGTATTACAATTTATTGATATGTATATATATAGATAGACTGTGACATGCATAACAATATTGTCAAAAAAACTGTAATAGATCATTTCTCCATTTTCCTCAATTTGTATTTTTTTTTTTCGTTTTCCATTGAATTGATATCATAGTTCATCATTACTTTTTTTTTTTTTTTTTTTTTTTTAATTCTATTTCTTATCTTTTTTTAATATTATTATTATTATTTTTTTTTTTTTTGTGTAAGTGTGTTTTCAAACTAATATTCTATTTGTCTATTTGTCTTATATGTTCATGTGTACTGCTTTAATAATGGTCCAATAAATAAATAATAATAAAAAATATAAGATAACATATAAAGGTACATAACATCATTTTGCAATTATGAGCGCAAAGTATGCTTTTAGAAATATACCTTGATTACAATGAAACTTTACCAAAATGCCAGCAAATCTTCAATATAAATGCGATCTGCATTTGAAAAATGTGGTCTTGAGTCAATCACTGTTCACCTTAGTGTGCTTGGAACTAACCAATTGGATCATACATGAAATGCTTGACTGAGTATGATTGACTGCTGAATGTAATGGTCCGAAGCTATTGTTTGGAAAACAATAGACATACAGACTAAAATAGCAAATTATGAACAACAAAATTATTAACAGCTATCAGTTTTGCAAAGCCTCCCTCTCTTCAGCCTGAAACTCCTTTGATTTTTTGGTGGTAAATTGCTGAAAATCGGCCGATTTTGACACTTTAAAGTACAGGAAAGTTCTGAAAATCGCACACAATACATTTTAAATCATTTCCTATCCACCCATATCTTTATTTTTGATGAGAATAGGCCCAAAACAGCTGCGACACGATCCTGTGTCGCAAGTGTGTAGTTCTCAATCCATGTTTTGTCTCCCATCCTTCTCAGCTAACACTGAGAAGGTGGGTCTTCCTATCTAATATCAACCTATTCATCTCATTCATCTTTAATGCCATAGTTTTCATACTCGGATCTTCTCGCTTTCTATGACCGACTCATTAAGCCAGTCACTCAGTCTTTGATGCACACCAATTCCATAAGTCTTAAATTAGTGTCTCATAATCATAGTTTCTAAGTTTGTATGGATGCATAACTTTCTGCATCATCAGTGTTACACCACAATGTTGTATGTCCTACTCGTGATGATGTGTCAGGTCAGGCATACGTGCAGAATTCTGATGAATGAATATAGTAGGTTTAATGTCTTTGGTCCTCCCATGAGCCCGGCTTACATTACAATTTACATGCTGATTTATAAAGAATCACCGAAGTCGTCTCTCTGAAATTTTCTCAATAATATGTAACAACCCATTTCTTTTCAGAGAGCTTTCTGTTTTATGCACGTTTCTTTGTATTATTATGTTGCTTTGAAAAATAATTATTTTCACTTCTTTATCATTATTTCCCCTTTTTTAAGTGAATTAAAATTTTCTCTGTTCCCATTAACTTTGATAAACCAGAGCTTCAACAATTGTATTACCTCTCCATTAAGGTTATTTTTTATATGAAATTGACAATAATTTTCAAGGGCAATAAGCAGATAAGAGAATCTAATTTCATGAGTAAATTGACAATTTGGAAATGGAAATTGTGTAATTGTCATTTTCAGAAGTCTTCAGCAATTACACTCACGGGACTCATTAAGCTAACTCTCCTTATGTTCTTTGATAATTACTCTCATTTTATGACACATAAGGAGTTCTTCTCCCATAACCATGTCTTCCTTCTGGCAGATATATTGCTCATATATTTATAGATCAATATTTAGGCTTACTGAAGAATCACTAAAGCTGTCTCCATGTTTTTGCTTATACTCTCGAACTAACAGCTTTTCATATTAGCAATCTACAGCTAAATCTACAAATCAATCTATCTAGTATTATATTTCAATATGTTTTCAGAGAGTCCTGTTGTATATAATAGTCCATATAACATTAGTCTTACTTTTGTCTTTCCAAAGCATCTTATAACATATTCTTCTGCATCTCCTCCTCTCACAATCTCCTCCACTGGCCATGGTTGTGTCTTGCTATAGGCCTACAACTGCCTCAGGGATCGAGTTGTTTTGTCCTCAGAGGCTGTGGACTTTACTTTCATCCAACTGGCTCGGAGCAAGAACTGAGGCAGAAGGAAACACCCCAGAAGAGAAGCTAGAGATGCAAGGGTTAGCTGGAGGAGCAAGAATTAAGGATGTGTTCAAGAGCCTCATTTTCCTTTCTTTTTCCTTTTTATTTTTCTGGGGAGGTTGCAAGCTGCTTTATGTGCTGATCCATTTGATCCATTACAGCCCCGTTCTCTCATGCCCCTTTACATCTTGGACTGGGGTGATATTGCCTTTCATCACATCAGTTTTAATTTACCTAACTGGACAGAAATATAGAGAGATTCGATTACAGCCTTTTTATACAATTCATAACCTGAACTCATTGATAAGAAGAGGGACAAAGATGCGACTGATTTTGTTGGTGTTTGTTTTTCCATGCAGCGTTCCGTGACTGCCAGTCTGAATCTACAGCCTTATACATGTGCATCCATTGAAGATGTCAGGTAAACATATAGTTACCTGATAATTTCCTGATATATCTATGTCTACACTCCTGGGCAAAAAAAATGGACCACCCTAGAATTCGACTGCATTTTGCTTGGCTTTGATTTTAACAGGATATATACATCGAAAAAGCTTCATTTTCTGTCAGTTAATCAACAGAAGCATTGTCTTAGCACTAAATAGCTTTTCCTCTTGACTTTTTAAGCGGAACAGTTTTTTGGCTGCACTTCTTGACGAATATGTGCACTGCAAAACATGCATATTTTCCCATCCCATTTCACTGCCTTCCAAAGCTCCCCAGTGTTACTAGGTTTGTATCTTCTTAAATTGACATCAGTATAAGCCCGCAAGTTCTGAAATTACTTGAAATCTAGACTTAGTCAAATATGGTGGTGGAAAAATAATGGTACGGCGAGCCTTTTCAAGCACTCTTCTGAGGTATCAAAAATAATCTAAGCATCTAAGTCTGTAAAAGGAATGCATCAGTGCCTTCTGCGCACTAATGTCAAAAAATGTACAAATATGCTGTTCCAGGATGACAAACCGATGCCCACGCAGCGAAGGTGAACATTAGTATTTGCTGTGCAACAATATATCAACTATGTTCTTGCTAGGAAAAAATATAGATATCAATGAAATTGTGAACTTTTTGGATTATATTGATGTTGATCTAAGATGACACAAATTTGGTTACACAAATGTGCTTTGAAAATCATTGAAACAACAATGGGAAAATATGCACATTTTGCAATGCACAAAGTCGTAAAGAAGTGCAGCCAAAAAAATGTTTTGCTTGAAAAGTCAAGAGGAAACGCAATTTGATATTAAGACAATGCTTCTGTTGATTAACTGACAGAAAATGAAGCTTTTCCGATGGGTATATCCTGTAAAAATCAAAGCCTAATGAAATGAAGTCGAATTCCAGGGTGGTCCATTTTTTTTGCCCAGGAGTGTAACTAGGCTGTACTGATGACACAAACATCAAGTATATAAAGCCAAAATATATTGGTGCTAAAAGCTAATTCCAATTCCAGCTAATGTACATGCCTAATATGAGAGCGCTTTATGATAGGTATAACGCCATGACAAATGCATAGTTGTGTTACTTAATGATTCTTTTGCAGTTACTGGATGATGCCATTTGGTTACTTTATCATATTGTATATTTTGAAACTCACACAAATATTTCCTGCATCCCTTATATTTCTGGATTTTACAATATTTTCTATCTGTATAATAACTTTGTGTTTTGAAGGTAGTTCCCTAAAAGCGACGATCTTTGGTCGTTTGAATTTTCCAAAATAAATCATATCAATATCAATACTTTGAGTAGATCATGTACATTCCAAATCTAATAACCTTTTAAAATTGCAAATGGGTGATAATTATGGAATTATATACAGTGGGAGAAGGATCAGCCCTGATATTCATGTGAGTGATATGACTCATTCAGTGACATTTGCTGATAACACGGCGGGTACAGCATATCACGTAGTATAATGAGTTAAATTTAAAGCGGTTTCAAGGATATTCATCATCAGGAATCGGCTGGCAATCACAATGGTATGACCTGATTGACCTCACAAGCAGCGTTCAGTTTGGTGCATATCAGCAAAAAATTCCTCAATCCTCATATCCACTCACCAGTGAGGCCATGTCTCTTGGTGAAAAATTGACAACTCTTTTCAATATAAAAGATAGGACCTGACGTGACATCACGGTTGTCTTCAAACACTCAAATGTAATCAAACATCCATCCTCGGCTGAAATTATCAATAGTCCAGGACATTCTAGATATATCCTAGGCCTATCACTGTAAAACCAGCCACTATCATTTTTATGGCATTTACTGTAAAAACAACAATATTGATAGTGTAACAATTAACTCCATGACCAGGAGTCGAACCCTGGTCCCCTGCATAGGAGGCAGGAGTGTTGTCCATTACAGCAAAGAGTCACTCGTCGGTGTGAGGGAAACAGTCTGCCACCAAGCGGGAACCACTACACTCCTTCCTCCTTAGAATGAAGCTTGACCGCAAGCTTTGCCATTGTTGCCCTGGCCTGCTCTAACTGGCAAGGCCAGATTGGACATGAGTCCATCAGTCACTACATATCGGGCACCACTGTAACAACTCCAGGAGCGGGAGTCGAACCCTGGTCCCCTGCGCGGGAGGCAGGAGTGTTATCCATTACACCAAAGAGTCACTCGCTGGTGTGAGGGAAACACCCTGCCACCAACCTGGAACCACTACAATACTAAAACCAAGGTTTCTACTGTGCCATAACACTGTTCTTTATTAGTAACAGTAGTTGCCATTGAAGGGATGCAGCATTGTAGAAATTCAGACAAAGTTTTCCCATTACAAACTTTTGTCTTAATCACATATGAAAAAAGTGTTTTTTGAAGTGAAAAACTTTTTAATGTACATCCATAGCGTGTTACAAAGGAAGATTAACGAACAAGATGCAGAGACCTTAGTTACGCAGTTATTTATAGAAAAAAGTGTGATGACTTTTTATAGTCATATAAAAGAATTACTAAGAAACTGGGTCATCTTTATTTCCTGTAGACCTTTCAGCTCAATCTCATCTTTCTAGTCAACATATTGCATATACTCATGATACAAGTCCAGGTATATCCCAACAAGCCCAGGAAATACAGGTGAGCACTCCTCATTCTCTCTTATGTCAATTTTTATTATTAATGCATTATTTACTGTAGGCGAACTGGAAAACATATCATGTAATTATATTTCATATCACTATCATGTACATGTATTCTATGTAACATATAAAATAAATGAATAATTTGTTGTACTTTTAAAAGTTGTTCCTTCTGAGCTCTTCTGCTATTATTCCTCTCAGTGTTCTTTCATAGATGAAGACATAATTGTTTTTATTTCAATCCTTGCTGTTTTGCATGATGAGGGCAAACGCATCTCCAAATATTTGAGAAACTGGAGAATACTAATAAACTGGGAAGCTTATGCCATTACTCAATAAAGTTAAGAAATATGGGGTATTATGTTCATATTAGGGCACTGAGTACGCCTGCCACCAAGTGGGAGTTTAATCACTACCTCATCTCCACAATGCAAAATGTCTTCAAAATCTCATTTTGCACACAAATTACCTCAATTTCCACTGCACAAATTAAAAATTCTGTGCAAGTTACTTCACTTCAAGAGTACTGCTGAATAATAGAACTTAAATGATGCACTTGATTTGGTGATAGGATTATTAAGATTTACATGAAACGAATAAGCAAAAATAGTAGTGAAATTGGATGGAAGTAATGAAAAATAGGAGGTGGGAGAATTGTCTGAAATCAAAATTTTGTTATTCGTCATGCAAGTACAGTCTGTGCAACGTTCACTCTATTATAACAGAATGTGGGGGTATTACATTAATCACTCTCAAAACAGATTGGTTGATTTTGGGAAAAGACCAACCATGCAATTGGTTGAGGAAAAATCAACCAATTACTATGCATGGTTGAAACTACCATTTTGACAGGTTGAGGGCAACCCACCAGAATTTAAAAACTGTCCAACCAACTCCAATGGTCAGAAAAATAGTTACGCCATATGTACTTAAATAAAGTACTTATCTCTCCTTAACCCTGCAGCATAGACGCCCCCTCAAATAAGAGCTGCCCTCAACACAGTTAGAAAAAGTGGAGTGCAGTGTTTATCCAGGAAATGTTTCATTCTTTTTAGAGCATTTATTTGTTTACCTGTCAAATTGCATACTTCATTAACATGACTTTCAAATTTCAGCTTCTCATCAAATTCTATTCCGAGGATAGTTATCATAGGGGAGGCTTTATGGTGCACCCTTCAAGTTCAAGCGTCTCGTTTGTGAAAGACATACGCTGATTGAGGAACACTAGTTGGAATTTATCTGCATTTGCTTTCATGCTATTGTCATTAAACCATTTCATAGCTACATTACAGTCCTCTCGAAGTTTAGACTTTATATTAATTATGTCTTTATCAGTAACACTGAGTGTGTTGTCATCTGCATAGTTGTAGACTTTAGAGTTGGTTTCATGGAACAGAAAATCATTTATAAAGATATTAAAGAGCAAAGGTCCAAGAATGGATCCTTGGGGAACACCCTTAATATTGTTTGTCCATTCAGATGTTGTTTCCTCTATTTTCACTCTTTGTTTTCTGTCCATTAGATATGACTTAAGAAGTCTGCAGGCATTCACACTACTACCGTAAGCATGTACTTTTGCAATTAACAGACCATGAGGCATGCAGTCAAAAGCTTTTGACAAGTCTATTGCAACAACTCCAACAGTGTTGCCATTATCAAGCGCTTGTCGCCAGTCTTCAGTTAGGCAGTTCAGTATGTCATGACAACCATAACCTTTTCTGAAGCCTGACAGATATTCATGGAAAGATGATTCTATATGTTTGTAAAGCTGGTTGGCAAGTACCTTTTCAAAAATTTTTGACATAGAAATTAGTAGGTTTACTGACCGATAATTATCTTTATTTAGCTTATCTTTTTTCTTATACAGTGGCGTCATATTAGCCATTTTCATCCTATCTGGGAACTTGCCTTGTTGCATACACTTGTTTATTATGTATGTCAATGGCTTTACCAGTGATCTGCTTGTCATCTTAAAAAATTTAACAGGGATTTCGTCATACCCTGACGCTTTCTTTGAAGATAGTTTGAAATAACTTTATGAACATCATGTCCTGTTATTTCGGAAAATTCAAAGTCAAAATCTTATTTAACAATTTCATTCTTAATGATGTTCATGCTTGGGTGGTTATCATATCCACTTATTATGTCTTGTAGGGGTCTGTGGTTATTTCCTGCATACCTATCTCTGCCCCTATTTCACTAAAGAATTTATTGAAGACCTGACACACTGTATCTCGGTCTGTTATGATTTTACCTTTCTCTCTTAGAGGAATATCATCAGATTTGGTCTTTGTTTTGGAAAAAATGGGCTTTATAGCTTTCCAAAAGTCTTTATTTTTTGTACTACCCTTGCATTTCTCTTCAAAATAGCTCTTGATCTCCTCACGTTTTATCAGAGTTACAGCATTTCTGTGTTTACGGTACTGAGCTAAGAAATGTGCAGTTCTGAATTTGAAAAATTTGTTCGGAAACTGATTTCTGGTGAGGATTGCCTTTTTAAGTTTTTTACTCATGCAATGAAAATCATTTTTCCTTATCACCTTCTGTTTCTTTGGCGCATGTCTGTTTATTAAAGTATCTGTCAAGTGTTGATGTAGTATGTTAAAAGCATCATTTACATCTGATTCGTTTAGGTCTACCTCAAGATTCATATTTTAGCAGGCATTGGTGCATGTTGTTTAAGAACACCGCCTATGAGATTATGGAAATCGCTTATTCCTGTATCAATTGAGAATCCTCTTAAAAACTTTCTACATTTTGTCACCAGCATAACACCAATAAGTGTAGCATTATTTGATTTAAAGCAAGTAGGTTCATTTATCAAATTTGTCAAGTTGAAAGTTGGACATATTTGTGAGAGTACGTCATTCTGAAGCATGTTAAAATTAAGATCTCCTATAATTACTACATGTTCATGTTTTTCTAAAATTTCTTCACATATTTTTTCAAAATATTTCTTAAAGTTATTAGGACTTGTCTTCGGGTTTTTGTACATTCCTACAATCATTATATTCGTTTCCTTGTAGCATAGTTCTACGGACATACATTCTACTTCATCATTGCATATTTTAACATTTCCAATAGTTGACGGGATGTTTTTAGAAACATAAATCATTAGCCCTCCACTATTTGATTGTTTGTCCTGCCTGTACATAGCATAGCTATCTATATCAAACAGAGCACTTCGCTTTGAGCTGTCAAGTTTTGTTTCACTTCTACTAATACTTCAATTCTGCTGCTGACAATCAGGTTAGCTACCTCACTACATTTCATGCTAAGACTGTTTACATTAAGATGTCCTATAATCATATTTTGAGAATACATATTTCTAAGCCTGGTTATTTCACTGTTACAATCAGTTGTATTTACATTTGTATCATTATTCACCGTATTCTGACCATTTATATTTTCAACATTTTCTACAAGACTAACATCTGATTCATTTGTAATAATCTCGTCCATCAAACTATCATTTTCACTGAGTTCTTGCAAGTTGTTTACCTCATTTTGACCAACATCATCAATGTTTACATTTATGTCAAACGAGTCATTTACATCACTTAAAAGTATCTGTTGGCTAACAACATTCATGCCAATAGTATCATTTTCATCATCAATCATAGGAACAGTGTCAGAACAGTCAATTTCAATCTCATGCATATCATTCAAACAGACAATGTCATTTGCACAGAAATCATTCACACTAACTCCATTCGAACAGTCCATATCACTCAAGCAGTCAATATCACTCATACAATTCATATCATTCACACTATCACAAACAGAGCCACTATGTACAAATGAGTATTCAGGAAAGTCACACAGAACACCAAAGCGATTTGATGTCATCACTGCGGCCAGCGTGTCATGGCCGAGAACCTAATAAGATGCTGCAGATGATCGGGACACATGGTTTCGACAGTGTTTATGCTTGTGACCTCGGTGGCCACAGTTCCAGCAGTCTACAGTCTCCACCTTTCGACATTGTCCCATCAAGTGTCATAACAAGAATCTGTTTGTTCCGTTTTGTAGGACAGAAAAAAGGATCAACTTCTTTATTGTAAGAATAGTTAATAACTGGAATAGCTTACAGCGAAATGTTGTTAACAGTAATAATCTTCATATATTTAAAAGGTATCTGAGAAATGTTTATTTTTAACGGTAGAGGGAGCATATATGTTCCATAACCTCACCCCCCCTGTTATGTTTTTAATATGTAAATGTTTTTATTCAATCAAATCAAATCAAAGTGCACAAATACAGGAAGTAAAGCCCCAATCATCCATTCTTCCATCCATCTATCCAACCCCAAGATTGGCTATTGAAGACTTCTGATAAAAACTAATGATACTGACGTTTCGATTGGCGTTGCCACCGTGACTTGCCCCTTTTGGAAATATAACCCTAGTAATTTACAATATAATATTTTCCACATGTGATGTGTCTTCATTTCAACCAATTCATACTTTTGTTAACCTCTTCTTTTCTGTTTATAATTACCAATGACTGCAGTGAATGTGTATATTTGAAAATAAATATTGAAATCAGATCCATGAAATAGTTTTTTATTCACTTTTAACTACCATAAAACGGGGTTACTTGGCCATTCTGTACTATTTTGGCCGTCAAATTAGAAAAAGATTCAGTATCCTGTAAACCAATATAGATACCGGGAACTTTCTTTTTGTATCTGCTAGTGTAACTTGTCTACTTTTTATGTACAAAAATGTTGTTTCAATATCATGATACCAGTGCTTCTTGTGAAGGACATTCGTGGAAAAAGTATTTTTGTTTATATGTTTTGCAATTTAGTGAGTGTACACTGTGTACCAACCAATCGACCCAATTAAGGATTTTCTTTGTTTACATTTTTCATATATAGAGCAAGCAACAGACGTTGCCATATATGCTGTCTTATAGTATACACAATACACATACAAAATTTGGCATCAATCAGTTAAGTTTTCTGGGAGATTAGGCAGTTTTAGTAAATTTTAGTGCATTTTTTACTAGAATCACCAAATCTTTTGATTGCTAAATATTTAAAGCTTGAAATTTCACATCAAGATTTCTGATATATAAATACAGCATACTGGCTATGTTATATTGTAATTGCATTGGTTTCTGGTCTAAAATTCAAGATTTTATGATTAACTAGGTCGCTTCGCATAGAGAAAACGGTACACAGTGTGTAGGGCTATGGCCAATGTTACCCCCAATCTCCACATCATTGTCGGGGTTACTTTGGCCACCCTGGAAATGGCAAGGGTAGGAACAGTTTGTAGTTAACAGCAGTCAAGGAGGTATATACCTTGATATGACAACAGGTGTATGACCTTGAAGATTATGTTGACTGCCATAGATGCTAAAAAATTATCATAAATGGTCCAATGCAACAATTGCAATTTATGTCTTTTTACAAGCATAACATAGCAATGATGTAATGGCTGTTAGGGAAGCCGTGAATCACTATAGACGTATGATTTCATCCAAAATAGCATTAGACTAAGTTATTTCATCTTGGATTATTTTTTTATGGTGTTTGTCAAAATAATGGTACATCAGTGAATTACGCAAAAAAAAGAAAATTAGAATAACAATGTAAAATGTCATATGATTTATAAAAATTGTTTTAAAATGACACCTTTTATGACTGGTAGCATATCTTACATTCTTGTGACCTAAAAACTGGGGTATGTTCACACTATGTCATTCTGAATTAGGAGGCAGTAGTACACAGAGTGTGGTATACGTATCAATACTTAATTTTTGTTCAGAAATCTGCGAATGAGTCACAACTCATTCTAGATTACAAAAATACATTCCTCGGCTCATTTGGTGGCCAAAATAACATAACTAATTAAATTCTACTGCGGTACATGGTATTACATGCTTAAAATCGAAGGCAGCCAATGTTAAACAAAACTCCAGGGTTACTTTGGTCGACCCATTAATTATGTAATAAAACATAGAACCATCATAGATTTTGGAAAGCTTTTTGACAGATGAAAACCTCAATTTACTGGCTGTGTTATGGCACAAAACTGTTGATTTTCCGCGTATGGTTTTTCTCAGAACACAAATTTGATGCTCCGAAAAGGCCAAAGTAACCTTGTTTCAAGGTAATATTTTAAGAAAAATGTGAAAAAAATATTGATTATTAAATTTTATTAATACCAAAGCTGAAATACTGGTAAACCTGCATTTAAATAAAATCTGATCATAATAGATCAAATTTGGTATTTTCAATAATGATCTGCCTCCCTTTGGGATGGTTCTGATAGCCTGATAGCCTAATATATATAGACCACCGCGTCCAAGTGTGGATAATTTGAATGCTTTCATTGAAGATTTAAGTCAGATTTTTCATATGTTTGAAAGAGCCCCTAATGCAATAATAATAGGTGACTTTAATATAAACATCTTAAAATTTCAGAATAATAGAGAGGTTTTGCTGCACGTTTCTGTGTGACGTGTACGTGGGGGTTGCCATGACAACAATGCAATAAGATAGCACTTGTACACGTATACGTCACACGTGAACGTGTAGCAAAACCTCTCTAATCGTAATGTAAACAACTACTTAGAAAATTTTCTTTCTGCTGGCTATTTACCCAGTATCACTTATCCAACCAGACTAACAAACCGTTCAGGCACTCTGATTGACAACATATTTATAATTGAATTAGAAAGTTTGTCTGAGCATCTTATAAATATGTTGTAAATCAAACTTTCTAATTCAATTTCTGGAATATTGCTCAACCAAATTTCAGATCATTTACCATACTTTACTATTTTTGATAGCAACAAAAAGAAAAGTACGAAACTTAAACAAATTATGGTATGTAACGCAAATTCTTATGTGAATTTCAAACAAGATCTAAATAATGAAGAAACTGTAAATGCTTAGAACAATATTGTTTGTGGAGATGTAAATGACAGTTATGACAAATTTGACACGATTTTAGAGACTTTAGTTCTGAAGAATTTTCCTCAAAAATTGATAAAATTTAAGAAACATACGCATAAGAAAGAGAAGTGGATTTCTCAAGGTAGTATCAAATCAATTTCTGTAAGGGATAAATTATATTGTGATCTTAAGAAATTATCAACTTCCTCTCATGATTATGCAAACAAAAAATTCAATTTGAGCACTTTCAACAAAATTCTTAAGCAATGCATTAGGAATGCAAAGAAAACTTATTATGAAAAATGTTTTAATGAAACAAAATCAGACATTAAAAAAACATGGAAAATTATTAATTCTGTTTTGAACAAAGACAAAAAAAATACAGATTGTCCCAAATCATTCTGTATTGATGGTGCGAATGTGAATGACTATCAGGTCATTGTTAATGAGTTTAATAAATACTATGTTGAAATTGGTCCCAAGCTTGCCTGCAATTTCCCTGCTACCGCAGATGCTTCTTTTAAAGATTATCTATCTCTTCCGCATGAAGGTACTCTCCGGTTTAAAACAGTTAGTATAAATGATATCATTAAAACGATAGAGAACTTGAAGCCTAAGACATCATATGGCATAGATAAAATTTCAAACAAATTATTAAAACACCTAAAGCAAGAACTAAGCAACCCTCTCTCTAAAATAATAAATCAATGCTTACAAACTGGCGTCTTTCCGGATAAATTGAAAATTGCTAAGGTTATTCCGATTTATAAAAAAGATGACATAAATTGTATAGAAAATTATCGTCCTGTGTCATTACTACCCAGTGTATCAAAAGTTTTTGAGAAGGTCATATACAATCAGATTTATCAATATTTTACAGATATGAAATTATTTTATAAAAGCCAGTATGGTTTCAGGCGAAACCACAGTACAGAATATGCTACCATTGAGCTTGTAGCACGATTAACTTCTGAAATGGACAATAATGAAATTCCTATAAACATATATTTAGATTTATCAAAAGCTTTTGATACACTGGACCATTCAATATTACTAGAAAAATTAAAATTCTATGGCATTAAAGACACGGCATTAAGTCTTTTAAAAAGTTATCTCTCAAATAGGTATCAATATGTTGAATTCAATGGTAATAAATCAGACCTACTTCCTATTACAACTGGTGTACCACAAGGGTCTATATTGGGCCCTCTTCTATTTATTATATACGTAAATGACATGGCCAACGCTTCTGATATTTTTTATCCTATAACCTACGCAGACGACACCACATTAATCACAACAATAAAAGTGATAAAACTGATTGATCCAATCAAAAATTCAAATGAACTCATCAGCAATGAATTAATGAAGGTCAGCAGCTGGCTAAAGATAAACAAATTATCATTAAATTGTAAAAAAACTAAAGTAATGTTATACCGAACTCACCAGCGTAAAATCGATACCCCAAAAATAAAAATAAATGGCCAGGATATCGAATTTGTTAAAACTTTCAACTTTTTGGGAATTACACTGGATGAAAATCTCAGCTGGAGAGCACATTCTGATTACTTAACAAAGAAGATATCAAAAACAATAGGTATCTTAAATAGACTTAAAAACATTCTACCACTTCAAGCCATGCTTTGTATATATATAACTCTTTGATTCTATCACATCTCAACTATGGTGTCTTTCTTTGGGGTATGAGACATAGGCAATTAGAAATCCTACAGAAAAAGGCAGTTCGCATCCTTAGCAGGAGCAGATATAATGTACATACTAGTGTAATTTTTAAGAGTTTAAATTTAGAGACATATGCACACTACATGACTATAAACTGTGTTACAAGTTTTTTAACTCCTTACTTCCCGAATCACTGCTGGGCTGCGTTGCACTGAATGAGGGATCTCCACCCAGGTATGTAACCAGATCCTATGATAGTCAGTCCTTACCTTTACCTAGGGTAAAGCATGAATTTGCCAAACAGAGTATAACATATAGATTACCATTACAATATAATGACATGACTGAATTAATTAGACAAAAAATTTTCACTCACAGTTTCATTGTTTTTAAATTATATGTTAAAAATTGTCTAATCAAAAAATTACTAAAACTTAAAGAATATCTTCAATTTTTTTCTGTTTTCTTATCAAAAGGAAGTCTACGTTTTTTCTAGAAAGTAATAAGTACACATGGCTACATCTGCGTCACCCTCTACGGTCACTTTGTGAAAATGCCAGTCAGTATGTAATTTTTTTTTTCTTTTGTCTTTTTATGTCTCTCCTCCTATCGTACTTCTTTTTCTGTATATTATAATTAAATACTACATCATGTCTAATTAATTAATGTATGTAAATTCAATGGTGGCCCCTCGATAGCGACTCCAGGGAGCCTTAGAGCACGAAGATCCCATGTGCTTGAAGGTACTGGTAAGATAATATACTAAGAGAAGGTGCAACATGCTCTCACAGAAGGATCATTTTGTACACTAGCTGCTTCCTGTTAACATTTTACTGCTCTGTGATTGGTGCAGGCTTCACACCAGGTGACGTCACGACTGTTGTCGCCCTAGCAACCTATGACAGTATGATCTGTGATGTCACAGAACAAGTTGTCCAGAATGCATTGCAGCAGGAAGACGTCCTTGTATAGAAAACACACTTCTGAGCGTTGCATCTCCTCCGTGCCTTAGAGGGGTCTCCAATGTTCTTATTCAATGTATATGATAAGACAAATAAATTATTTTGAATCTCTTGAATCTCTTGATTTATTGATTAATCATATTTGATTCATTCCAGTACCTCGAATTGCACCAGTTGAATCAATCCAGAAACTTTGAAAAACAAAATTCATTGCAGTTTACAATTTATTTTGATATAAAGAAAGTTCTATTATCCGTACAGCAAAAATTTTTAAAACGTCTTATAAAATACCTTACAAAGCATAATCTATAGGAAAATGAGTTTTGATGTTTTTAGTAGTATGCCGGTTGTTGTAAGTGCAGGAAATGATTTAATTTTCAATTAATGACAAATCCCAAATATTTCAAATGTCAAGGAATAAAAGACCAATTGCTTTTTCTATTGTATCCATGTAAGTGTTAATGGATTTCTACAACATGTACGCTAAGGTCGTCATAAGAAGGGGGCGTGTCGGGAGGTGCTTCATAGCATAAGTCAGAGGGTAAGTCATCGTAAGAAGGGGGCATGTGAAGCGGTGACTCATGGCCCAAATGGGTCGGTAGATTGCCATTTGTATTGTGCATCGAAGTCTGTGGTTCAGATGGCAATTCATATTTTTACATTAATCCCTTTGTGCCAATGGGCCACATCCATATTTTTAGCTTACTCCATTTGTGCCAATGGGCCACATTCATATTTTTGCATTACTCCATTTGTGCCAATGGGCCACATTCATATTTTTACATTACTCCATTTGTGCTAATGGGCTACATTAATATTTTTGCATTAACCCATTTGTGCCAATGGGCCACATTCATATTTTTGCATTAGAGTAGGTCGGGGCAAAAAGCCCGGGTTAGGTGAGAGCTCCCCCCCCCCCCAGGGTTATATCCAAACTTACATTTTTGGTGCGTTTATCTATAGATAGGATTGGAGCTTGAGGCATTTTAGGTGAATTCACAAATTTTCAGGGCAAACAGCACCAAACCATAGCAGAAATTAAAGAAACAAAAAAATGTGCACGGTTTTTGTAACTTTGACTAATTCTTTGAAAGGGGTTGTCAGAAATAACTTTGGAAATATTTAAAAGTATAATGGATATCTGCATTGCTTCACTTTATGACCATCACATAAATATGATTTGTATCATGTTTTTTGCATTTTAGTTCAAAATATAGAGGTCAAATTAAAATATGTGGGTTTGGGGCGAGAGGCCACACATGATACGGGGCATGAGGCCCCCTTCACTGGGGGGTCGAAGCTGCTTCAGGAACCATTTAATAATGTGTACTTTACCTTAAATCCTGATAGAATAGCTAGTTAAAATTTAAAAAAATATTAAAGAATAAATGTATGAAAAGAAAAATTCTGAAATTCAGAAAAAGTTAATAGAATGCCTTTAAAATGATAGAAGAACCCTAAGAAATAACTTTTAGGCTGAATGCACTTGCAAAACAAATTGCCATAGGATTATAATAGGGGGGCTTCTTGCCCGATGGGTGGGGTAAGAAGGCCATTTAAATTTTTTTACAAAAATGGCCGTAACTCCTTTATTAAAATTGGTAGACATTTGTTTCACTAGTTATTAGTAGAGTCAAGTGATTCCTTCCTGACAGCATAAGCATCCAAATAACCCATAAAAAGTAGGTCAAATCGCACCTCGAAGTTAAGGGGGGCCGCATGCCCCGACCTACTCTACTCCTTTTGTGCCAATGGGCCACATTCATATTTTTGCATCATTCCATTTGTGCCAATGGGCCACATTCATATTTTTGCATTACTCCATTTGTGCCAATGGGCCGCATGCATATTTTTTTTGCATTAACCCATTTGTGCCAATGGGCCACATTCATATTTTTGCATTACTCCATTTGTGCCAAGGTGGAAGGGCCCTTTCCTATACAGGGATCATGAGTAAATTACGACAAAGGGGGGTTCTAATTTTTTAAAGTGTCGAGGGCAGTCCTTGGGTTGCTTTTGAATTTTTATAATTTTTAGTTCCCAACCTTCATGTGGCAAAGTACAAAGTTAAAGCGGAGTATAATATTGACAATGAGTTACTGTTCTCTTCATATATAGGTGATACAAAACGCAAGCATTCTATTCCACATGTAGCTGCATCGTATTTTGTCACATTTAGTCACAAGAGTCAAGAATAATTAAACATGCATTATCTGGTGAACATAAACACTTGGTATCAATAATTTAGGATCCCACTTAAATTTTAAGGTGACTCCAGCATGGTAGTTAGATCAGATAGATTTTTCTAAAATTTTGTACAGACACTCTATTGGACCTGTATATTCCAAAAATGCACTCAGGGAAATAGACTCAGGCAAGACTATAAAGAATAACATATTTTCATAATCCATGGGAAAATTTGAAATCAACACATTTTGATTGGATGGCCAGTAATCAGTCACTTTTGAGACATTCCCACAGGAGGAGTTATCTCTGAACAAAAGAATTCACTGGCTTAGGTGAAACAACTGGGCAGTCTCAAAGACCAGCCTCTTCTGTTTTCGTATTACCATACTCAGCAACTTACTTGCATCCGATTTGTCTGGGACATGGCCATTCTCAACAAATGTGATAAGGTCTTTTTTTATAAGGTGCAAAAATGAAAAACAAAAGAAAGTCACCGACTTGTTTGGTTGCCATGGTAACAGGCATGTTTAGCCTGTCGCCTGTTTAAAAGTCATAAATTGAGTTTTGGTTATTCTTTGCAGACTCACTCTAAAACATCAGAAATGCATTCCCATGGATGTACACTAATACATTTGCTTTAAACGTGAAGAAAACTGTTAAAATACTCCATTCTGTGAGACATCAAAGTGCATCTGCCCACTGGTTAATTACTGATTTTGCATGCATCAATTATTGCAATAATCAAATTTTAAGAAAACGATCATATACATTTTTTTTATAATTGGCATGCATCATAAATTGGTTATTTTTCCAACAAAGGTCAGAAAATAAGAAAACATTCACCAAGTCATTTCTTTACTACAGTCCTATGACTGTGCCAATCTCAATTTAAAGAAATATAGGTAATTTTAGACACCGTTCACAAAAATCAATTTAGAAAATGGTGATTAAGCTGGGGAGCTGAAACTGGAAAATAATATAGAAAAGACTTTACCACATTCAACAAAAAAACAATTATGCTTCTAGCTGCATTAGATCTCATTTATATAGCAAATTACTGGCTGCCATGCTGTTAAAAAAAAAAGCAGAAAATGGTAACGTCACAACTGTTTCAGGGCCTGCAGCCGTCGCGATGCTATGTTGCGAGGCAACCAGGCTGCTCAGAAGTATGTGAGAAGTGACGTGACGTCACATCACACAGGGAGCTTATAAACCAGGAAGATCAACAGCAGAACATGTATTTGATGTGCATTTAAGGTGACTCAAGCGTGGTACATATACACTGCACATACTTATGAGCAGCCTGGTTGCCTAGCAACATGACGTCACAACTGCTGCAGGCCCTGCAAAAGTTGTGACGTTACCATTTTCTGCTCTCTTTTTTTTAACATTATGGCAGCCACTAATTTGCTATTCAAATGAGATCTAATGCAGCTAGAAGCCTAATTATTTTTTTATTGAATGCAGTAACACCTACTCTATGCTGCTTCAAAGTTTCAGCTTCTTGTCTTTATCCGAAGAATTTTCTCGGTTGATTTCAGTCAACTGTGTCTAAAATTGTCTTTATTTCTTTAAATTGACATTGGCACAGTCTTGGTACTGCAATAAAAAAATGACTCGGTGAATTTTTTTTATTTTTTGCTATTTGTTTGACAATAACTTGTTTTTGATATATGCAAATTTCAAAAAAATCTGTATGATCGTTTTCCTAGAATTTGATTACTGCCAAATCTGCAAAATCTGCAATTAATTAGTGTGTCGGTGCCCTTTGAGCTCTTACAGAAAAAAGTATTTTAACCTTTTCCTTCAAATTTGTGGCAAATGTATTAGTGTACACCCATGGGAAAACATTTCTGACATTTTTGTACGACAAATGCATGTAATGCTTTATTCTGTGGTACATAACCAAAAAGTCAATTTATGACTTTTAAGCAGTCATCAGGCCAAACATGCTGTTACCATGGCAACCAAACGAGTCAGTAAAATTTTTTTATTTTTCCTTTTTTGGAATGTATTAGTCCCATAGAGTACCTGTGCAAGATTTTTAAAAAATCTGTATGATCTAACCACCATGCTTGAGTCACCTTAAATGTCTAGCAGAGAAAGCAATTACATCAAAGAATTACGAAATTTTCTTATTGATGCTTAACATGTCCAAAGCTTTGACACAGTGAAAAGACAAACAATACTAGAAGATCCAAGAAAGACAGACACAAGTGAAAATATCAAGACCAACATTGGAGTGCCACAAGGCGATTGTATGTCCCCCATACTTTTTACGTTATACCTAGCTCAAGCCCTTAATTTCAACAAATAGAACAGAAATTGAACATTCATACGCAAAATCAGAAAACGAAAGACTGGAAAGAGAAAAGAAAGAAAATTATCATAATTATGCCATCTTCAAAGACATTAACATTACGACTGACCAGCAATACGCAGACGACAATGGATGGGCATCAAACGGAAAACACATCATTGAAAATATAGAAGATCAAGTACCATGAAAAGTGCAAGAAGGAAATTTAAATATGAATAAGAGAAAGACAGAAAAGTATGCTAGGCCTATAGAAAGAAACGGAAATGAAAAATGGAAAAACTGTAAATACCTAGGGAGCAGACTGGATACGGAAGAAGACATCAAAGAAGGAAAGGACTGGCAATAAATGCAAAGAATAAATTAAATCATCCATTCAACAGTAAAGCAAGTATGAAGATAAAGATAAGAGCATTGAATGCATTCGTAGGAATTATATTTCTCTACAACAGTGAAATCTGGACATTAACATCAAATTTAGAACACGTTTTCCACAGATTATTATTGAGACAACTATTGAGAATCCGCTATCCAGACAAAATATCAAATGAAGATTTATACAAAAGAACAGCAATCAAAGAAAAATGGAGTGTCACTGTCAAAAAGAGAAGACAAAATGGACTTGGTCATTTTAAGATTACCATCTGAAACACCTGCCCAAAAAGCCTTTGATGAGTTTCTTCGACCAGTTAAAAGACCTCAAGGAAGACCAGCTAATACATGGGTGGGAAACATTATGAAAGAACTGAAACAATTTAACATTACAGATATAGAAAAGGCGAGAGAATTGGCAAGGAACAGAGACAAATTGGAGAGTGCAGAGTCCTCACGGACATGAGCACAACGAAGAAGAAGAAGAAGACGTGACATCATGAGACAGCAGCTGATTACTGGAGACACGTGACGTCATCACTAGGCAAGAGTAATTGTTCCCTAGCCTCGTTTTAAGAGTTTCTTTTTCTATTGTCTATATTTTGCTTTGGTGAAGTTAGACGTGTTGAATAGTCATTGCACTATTTTCTGTTATTTCTACTTAGCAAAAATTGAAAATCATCTGAAAAATGTCCGTCGAAGTTGCTCTCCGTTGCCCAAGTTTGGTTGGATCAAGTTTTGACAGTTTTCGGCCAAGGCTTAACACCTTTACCAGCCGAAATAGTCCAGGAGCTTATGGGGATAATTGTGCATATTTGTCTACAAGCGTGAAATTTGGCACAAATGATGCTGAGGGTATAAAGATTCAAATTTTTGAGGGCGCCGGAGCGGGCGCTTGTCGGGGTTGCCATAGCAACAAATTCAAAATGGCCGCCGCTCGATATCTAATTTTGAGTATAACTCGGTAACAAAAGGTCATAGGATTGCAAATAATAGGTCTAAATATATGTTTTTGATGCCAGAGATTCTGATTCTGCCATTATTTTTAATGTGAAACACATACTTTGGTCTATAGAGCCAAAAATACCTGTATATTGGGGTTATAGAGCTTATTTTATCAAAATTCACCACAAACACGGCTTAAACTATGGCAAATTGTTCCTTGTAGCAATTCATCAAGTTTGTACAAGAAAAATAAAGACCAGCTTTATGTAATAGAAATAGATCAATATATCTTCTGTAACCATGTAACCAAAGTAACCAAACAAATGTTGCAGAAATGGGTATCGTTAGTGCAGCTGCCTTACGCACACCTACAGGTTCTTTTGCGAATACAGTCCTCTCCACGAAATCTTTCAAATCCATAGCCCTACACGTTGCATGCCAATGATTCATATGGTATACCAAAAGAAACCTGTTGCTGTTTCAAGTATTGGCCAGCATGAAATCTATGATGAATTTACCCTCTCCTGTTTGCCATCCCTTTCCATTGAAATCTTGCGATTGATTTGAAGAAAGACTTGTTTGCGGTTACAACCTTTATCTGTGCTCAAGCATAAATGATTCTTGGGTATATAGACTGCCTCATCTCAAAATCACCACATCATAACTCTCAAATTTTGGAATGCTCCTAACAGATGGAAGTCCAATGGAAGAAGAAAACAAAAAATATTGCGCAGTCTGATACATAGCGAGCAATCTGATACAATTCAACATGAATTGCAGTCCTTAGAGGGGGGGGGGGAAAATAGAAAGCCAAATGAATAGGTGAAATAATGTGACGTTGCCAAGTTGACTGTCCGAAACTGATGTGTTCAGTTTCCAAGGGTGAGTTTGGGGACTATTTTCATCAGTGTAATAATTAAATGGTTAAAAGACAAGCAGACTATATTCATTGTATATTAATGCTTAATTATAAACAGGTGTGACATATTAATGACCCTTTTCCTTTATTTTTTCTTTATTTTAATTGATAATCTTAAATGCTTTTTACCATTCATTAATTTTGTCATTTGTATGGTGTCTCGCTGTCTGATTTAATGGCTCATGGACAGTTGCATAGTATTCTTCCTCTGATACATTGGTCTATTTACTTTCCCAAAACAGACCGATGGTGGAGGTTTGTTGTTCAGAGGGACGGGACTGACAGGTACAGTCTCTATCCAAGGGATACTACCAAGAGACTTTCGATTCTTCTGGTGAACAGACTGTCATCTTTCATTGACTTTTGCCAACCCACATTCCACAAATCTTGAAATTATTTGCTTGGAATGTCAAGACATATTCACTTGTGGAGGATTAGTTTTCAAAAGGACCAAGGTATCAGTGATTCTCCTACATGTAAGGTGACTAAGGACGCAATTCCAATACCGAAGGAAGAGGGAATTCTCACACTGTAGACAAGCATGGAAGAAGGTAGGATGGTAAGTGCAGCTCTGTAACCCCCATTCTGGGCACTCACAAGGGTTGATGAGATTTGAGAGAGAGTGGGAGTCTTCAACATGATACAAATTTACCCCACCAATGCCATTCCTCTGGCCAGGCTCAGTTAGACACTAGTTTGATATGTACCAGTTTTAGTACAAAATTTGCAAGCTCAAACTTAAGTCAGGCCAAGTTCAAATGCAAATCCAACAGCATTTACCACCATTCGACAGTTTAACACTTTACTGTGTGACTTTCTGAATGTAGATGACTAGGAATAGGCTCAATGTTCAATAGGCAAAATCTTTGTGACACACTACTAGGCAGCACTAATTTCAAGATTGTCTTGTCAAAAACAATCTTCTTGGGTCTTTCAACTCCAACCAGCTGTCACTTTCAGGCACAAAACCCCCACTTCCCTTATCTAAGTTATCTTCTACATGTAGCAGATAATAAAACAGCTAGCCTACCACTCTACCAGTGTGTGAACTTTGCACAGTGAAAAAGTGGTAGGCCTGCAGTGGTCCCTGTGTTATAGGCCTAGGACCGCTTCTTCTTCTGCATGAGTCAGGCGGTGTCTCGTGTACTTGCAGGGTTGCCACAGGTGAGGGAAAAGTCAGGGAATTTCAAGGTCAGGGAAAAGTCAGGGAACTTTGAAATTAGTCAGGGAAATTTGTGATTTTGTAAAAAGTCAGGGAAATCTCACCTTGGTCAGGGAAATTTTTAAAAAAAACTTATTCACGCCACAAAAGCCAATGGTTTCCTGATAAGAACGACTGACATTTGCCAGTCTAACCTGTTTGATGGTCATGAAGTGGCTTTAATATCAGGAATCAATAGCTCGAGGCTTCTTGAGTGAGTAACCTGATATCACCTATTTTCTTTTTGTTTCAAATTGATACGTATATTTGCAAAAGACGGCAAATTGCAATTAAAAATTTTGTGCGAGAGCCCTTTTTGTGGTCAGGGAAAACTTGTTTCGAGACAGGGAAAAGTTAGAGAAAAGTCAGGGAGTTTTAAAATCCAACTCGAGTGGCAACCCTGACTTGAATTCTCTTGGAACTGGCAGAAACATATGTGACATTCCAGCAAATTAAACTTGTGCCAAACATGCTTCATTTATGTGCAAGATGATTTTCCTTTGGTATTGCCTGTTGGTCAGATTAGGAGAATTGTCCTCCAGTTATAATACCATGGTCTTTCTGAAGAATGATCCACACCGAACCCCAACCCGAACCCCAACCCTTGAACTCAATTTATTCCAAGCCCATGAGATATTAGAAGGAGTGTTCTATTCTTGGGCTACTCAATGACACGGACACCACTGATTTTAGAGCATGACTCCTGGTCTTCTCATCACTCATCAATCATCATGCATAAAGCGATCACCAAAAGTGAAGGTGCTATGGCAGGGAACCTTGAGCAATGTTCTCTTGTCCCCTGCCCATGAGTACTGCGCTGTGGCTGCCCTGAGCAGTGCCATTGTTGGTAGGCTCTCCACAAAGTCCATGTGCCACATGTCGGAACATAATAAGAAACCCTGACATACGTGGACGTGAAATACAACACCTCCAGTGAAATGTTTTAGCCTGCTCCCTCTGGTCGCAATAGAACAGGCAGCTGTAGCATGCAAGAAACCAAATCAAATCAATTTCAAGACTTGTGAGATGTGAAGGAAGTTAATCAAACAAGACAGTCTGTGCACAGTCACTGCACATATGAAACAAATATCTTGGTAGTGTGATAGTAACCCTCAGATATACCCAAGAAGCATTTACATGTATTGCTGAGCACAGATAAAGGTCTTTGTTCGAGTCAATCGCTATTGTATCTTAAAAAAATTCAGGATTTCAAAGTAGGGGGACGGCAAACAGAAGTGGATAAGTACATCAAAGATTTCATACTGGCCAACACACAAAGACAGTAACAGGTTTCTTTTGGTATACTACACATCTTATTGGCTAGCATCATGTAGTGCTATGGATTTGAAAGTAGTGGCAGGAACTGCGTGCACAAAAGAAAAGGAGTGCATAGATGCAAGATGCAGCTGCATTAACAATACCCTTGACTGCAACATTCATTTGGTTACTTTGGTATCAATGTAAATACCACATATTATATATATAATTGATAATTTGGTTCTTGTTAAGTGAAATGTTATCAGGAAATTAATAATATGTTGAACGTTTCGATAAACTTGGCTCTATAACCCCAATATACGGGTAATTTTGGCTCTATAGACCAAAATATGTGTTTTACATGAATAATAATGGCAGAATCAGAATCCCTGGCATCAAAAACATATATTTAGAGCTATTATTTGCAATCCTATGACCTTTTGTTACTGAGTTATACTCAAAATTAGATATCGAGCGGCGGCCATTTTGAATTTGTTGCTATGGCAACCAGGGCGAGCGCCCACTCCGGCGCCCTCAGAAATTTGAATCTTTATACCCTCAGCAACATCTGTGCCAAATTTCACGCTTGTAGACAAACCTGCACAATCCACCCCTTATTTCCCCATAAGCTCCTGGACTAAAAGAATATTCCAAGATTTGGTAAGTAAATTAATCATGGCCAACAACACATTTTTCTTGTTTTTATTAATTCAAATTATAAAAGCATATATGTATAACCTTTGTGAAACCATTTTTAATCACATAAAAAAATGAAGTTTTTAATGAAACAATTTTTAAGAGGAATTCTACAGTTTAAAATTTAAATATTATATTTATCATGTTAAAGCAATATAATATCGAAACAAAAATGGTTTTTTTATATGCCTCTTCTTTGACATTCTTTAATTTCATTTCAAACTTAGCCATCTCACCCCATCAGATATTTTTATAATTTATTTGGATGTTTCAGGAATGAATACAGTCACAAGCGGACCTTCCGAGCAACAGTATCGACTGCTGAGGCACAAGTTTGCCAGACTGGCAGAAAAAAATCTGATGCTTCTCAATCTTCGAAAGACTCGTGAAGCTGAAGATAGGAAAGCAAAAGAAGTCACTAAACTCAGAGAGCAGGTATGCATAACCGCACAAAAATAATAATACATGAAATGATCTTTAGAAATTTCCACACCTGCAGGAAAGACGAACTACATCAGGCTAATATGATAATGCCAAAGCATAGTGAGACCGTCAGGACAAATATTGTACAGCAAATCTAAATAGCCAAATGTAGCCTAATTTTTATTAAGGAGAGAATTTCTGTCATTCAAAGATAATTTATTCCACAGTGTAAGCAAGCTCTATTATATAATCTTTCTAATCATCCTAATTAAATGATACTTGAATATTTTTTCTGTGGCTAATACTTATGACATAGACTACAACATGACCAATTCCCACTTTCCAGACCCAGCTACCTTGTGCAAATCTCATCAAGCCACTGCTTGGGAGCAGGTGGCGTCATGAACTGGAGCACTCCTGGTTTATTTATAGCATCAAGTAAATCGTGACGTCATCCCTGGTAAACTGTGTTGTGACGTCATCACTATTGTGTAATTAATAGACATGACGTCATAATCACGGTGCCACTTTTTGACAGCTTGCCGCATCCTCAAGATTTGCCTAGTATATCACTGTGTGAGTACAGCTCTGTCTCCTACCATTTGAAGACCTCTGGTCGCGGCCCTGCGGGCCGCGACCTGACGGTCTCCAATACTTGTCATAATGGCAAGTAAAAATTATAATAACATTGATAAAAACCTACATAAATACATTAAATACTTTATAAAGAGATGAAGGCTCAGAATAAATTAAGAACCATTGGCTACAATATATTATATTATATTATATTATAAATATAAATATATATACTATTTATTTATTGCTAATTTTTTTTTCAGATGTCAGAGCAAGACCAGAAAGGTCTGACTCACGAGTTGCTCACAGAACAAGAGCTGAATGATATCAACCTCATGATTGTGACGACTTCAGAAACTCATAAGGACAATGCAGATTGGGGAAGTTTGGAAGTTTCTGCTCTGCTCCAACCAAGTTCTGTTCCATCTGAAATCTATGAGCCTTCCAATGACTGTGGAAGAGAAGCTGAAGATGTGCGGAACTGCGTACAAGATGTTCTCTGCCAGCATCTGGAAAGCCGAGTCAAGGATCTGTCAGAGTTGCAAGAATTCTCTCTCCTGGAAAAGATCTGCAACATCGCCGATGAGATCGAGACCACTTTCTCAGCCCTGGAAAGGATGTCGCTCAGAGGTCTGAAATTAGGATGCTTCGCGCAGAACATCCTTCTCGAACATCTCACAGATCCAATGCTGAAAGATTTAGATGGAACCTTGGAGTTTGAACTTTTGGAGCTTATCTGTGAAGTCTCTGAGAAAATCCAAACAGCCTTACTCCATTTGAAGAATGGAGAGAGACTGAGACTGCCAATACGTGGAATTTAGAATGGTAAATCAACGTTTACATCATTGCACACCTAAGGCCACACATAATTGATTCTAAGCTTCGCGGAGCCGCAGACACAATAGATTTCCTTCCGATGGAAAAAAAAAATTCTTTTTTTTGACATTATAAAAAAAAAATGTTCACCTTTTTTTTTGTCCTACCGACCGACCCAAGAAAAAGTGCCTTGAGAGGATCCGAGAAGCTAAAGATCAATTATGTGTGGCCTAAATTTAACATGCTAGTTAAACATTAATATAACATTCAATTTATTGGCAGCTTATATATAAATATATGTTAAAGAGTTGAACCCCAGAAATATCTTGTCACTGAATGGATAAAGATTTGAATTTGAAAGATTCCCAAAGAAATGCTTAATTGTTTCACTGTTTTATTGCAGGCATAAGACAAATCCTCACTGAAGATCTTGAAATTCCAGCAAAGTCCTGAATTCTGTGATACTCGGACTGTGATAGATTTTTCAGACATTTTTTTTATAGTTTTGCTATTTATATATTATTGACACTGTTACTTAATTTACTTGCCATTTTAATCCATACTGCACTTTTTAAAATATACACGTTTTTACTATTAAAATAAAATTGTGATAGTGTATATAATTCCATGTTTTATTTCATCATTTTACATTCAAAGGGAATATGGCACTTTTCAGCTGCCTGCTAACAAAAAGTAAAAGACAAAAGCTTTAGAATACCATTAGGACACCAGTTACAAAGTATCTCGTTGTGGGTAACATTTGATTTAATGTGCTGTATTGCATCATTAAGGTTTTACATTGGTGAGATATAATGTAAACTCTATAATAGCAAAAACAAAAGAAAGAAAGAAGCAGGACTATGGGAGTTATACAAACAGCAACTCCTGCGTTCTGCGCAGGAAGAACGAAGCTAACCAGGAAGAGACAGCCCAGGAAGGAGCATGGGACACTGGGAGGGCTAAGGGGATGACCATGCATGCAATGGTAAATAATTTCCTGCTCAGTCATGGTGAAATTATAGAAACACTGTTTTTGGGCAGTCTTGAAATAAATAAATTCTACCAGGCATTGCTTAGTTTTGGGATGAATATTCAGGGACTTCGCACGCTTGAAATAAATAAATACTTACACCGCAGAAAACTCCAAACCCCCCCTGTCAGCAGACAGGAGGCAGTTCCCTTCCTTTCCCCTGAACTAATGTCCCCTGCAAGCTTCCAAAGCAGCGTTCTCGAAGAGGCATGTGAAAATTTCTTAAAGGCCAATACATGCCCACACTGTAAAATTTGAACTTTGACTTAGCTTAAATGATTGAGTGAGATGGTTGCACAATTCCTTCGAGATACCATAGCTTGTTGTTTTAAGTTATAACAAAAAGATTATCATAACTCAAAACAACAAGCTATGATAGCCTAAACAAATTGTGCAACCATCTCACTCAATCATTTGAGCTGAATCAAAATTTCAAATTTTACAGTGCATGCATGGTGTAAAAAAGTTATTTCAAAGCAATCTTAACTAAAAAAGTTTTAAAGAAAATGCTTTAATGTTGCACAATTATGTTCCCAATACAAAACGATGGGGCAGGAAAAAGTATTGTTACCATTACTTGAACGATTCCCCTAAAATGTCAAAAATAAGGGGTAAAGAAATTTTAAGCATTATTTGAAATTGAAAAAATACCTATAAAGGAAAGTTTGTTCATTGCAAAAGGAGCTTAGCTGCACTTTTTCCATGCCGATAACTGACTGTGATGTTATGAGGAAAATAGTGAAAATGTGTGTTTTGCGTTTCCTTTCATTAGTTGAAAACAGCAATGGGAAATTTGATGAAATACAGAAAATGTTTTCATCTGTTAATTAGTAATAACCAAAGGCTTCTAACTAGCACTACATATTTAAAATAGAAGACAAGCCAAAATTATTTTACTCCAGGGGCACCAAAATGAACTTATTATCGTTTTCATAGCTATATGTTTTTTTGAAAACTTCGTTTTGCAGTTAAACCGTGACATCATTGGGTATCTGTCAATGTGATTGGTTTAATCTTCAATCTGTGACATATCAGTTCGGAGTTTGACATCACAGTTAATGACAAAGGAATTTAAAACTGTCAGGCAATGTTACTATTTGTGTACAACCACAACAAACAATGCATGTCTAAACTGAGTGTTGCACCTCATTAATTGTTTTCCAAACAAAATGTGTTACTGTTTTTCACAGGACACCAGTCATCACAATTTCAAACAACATTTTTTGTCAGTAATTGCAACTCTCCTTTGAGGCTAAGTAGTCTGTTTGGTTCAGTTACAATGCATAGTGAAACATACACAATCCATGTGTCACTGCACTTTGTCAGTTTGCTGAAATATGTGCTTGTAATAAACAGAATTATTCAACTTAATCTCTGACATCACAGTTTTGGAATGAAGCAAAATTAATTGCAAACTTGTAAAACACGTAGCTATGAAAACGATAATAACAGCCTATAGTGAAGTACACTTTTCAAAATATTATGGCTCAAATGGGAAGTGATGTCATGCCTTGGTGAGTGAATACTGAATAATCTACTTGAAGTAGAAAACTTGGGTAAATAAATTCAAGCCCAGAGAATAAATGCAAAAGTTCAACTAACTCCCAAGCTTAAACTCGCCCGGACTGTACCTGCCAGCAAGTGGGAGTATAATCATTTTTCTGCGCCTCCATTGCCCCCACATCCCCATCACTCGGTAGATTAGGATACCTGTATAATTTAAAATCTCATTTTGTGCCAATTACTGCAAGAGTACTGCTTAATAATATAAATTAAATGATGTGCTGGATTTGGTAATAGGCTCATATTAAGATTTAAATTTAAAAAGTGTTATCGGAAGAAAACATACACAAATTTAGCTTTGAAATGAGATGGAATAGTGGAAAATAGGACGTGGGAGAATAGAATTAAAAATAACGTTGTTATTCGTCATGTACAGTTAGTGCATTGTTCACATATACTAAAGGAGCAAGGGGTATTTCGGCGTAGGTGCCAATTTTGGTGGATTCAACACCTTGTACATATCAAATGTCAAAGAAAAGAAACGAGAGATATCTAACAGTATTTCAACGAAAAAAAAACAAGAAAAAAAAACAAAACATAAACACATTAGATGTGAAAACAGCACCAGGGTTATATTTTTTCTGAGCTGACCCCCCTGTGTTTTGTCATCATAACATTTCTATAAAAGATCCCCTTACATGTTCATTTTCTTTGACATACCAGTATATCTCATTAAAACAGTTTTAACTGGCACATAAACTTCCTTTCTGGGGGGATCTCATCGCAAAAATTATGGGGGTGCTCAGCTGAGCGTGTCGCACCTAGACCCAGTGGTGCCGTGAACCCTAAAAGAGGACCCTTAACTGGGAAAATTCACCTCGAAGAGGCATAAATTTTCCATGACTCAGTTGAAGTTCATTTAAAAGTAATTATTCAATAATTTCTACAAATCAGTTTCTTTTTCGTTGCAATATATGGCCTTCCAAAAGGAATTTTGTTGAAAAATGTTGGATGCCAGATATATTTTACCAGGTCCAGGAAATTTCAGACCTCATTTTAGGACCCTTAGCTAGGAAAAATGACCCCTTGAAGTGCCCTTTTCAGCCGAGCATAGCCTGCATACTGCATAGATGTAGAAAACGTACAATAGGAAGCCCCTTGCTCCCTTACATTTTGTGAGCAGTGTATACTGATTCTTGTGGTTTGGCCAAAAGGAACAACCAATGAAATTTTCATCATGAAATATATATATATATACATGTGATATTATGACAAATTCAATAGATGTTCCTAAATAATAAACACTATACTTGTCATAAACCAGTCACGAGGTAATGCTAAGTCAACTTTTTTCTTGGGTTTGCAGAAGGGCCTTAAAGGCAACCTGTGTGTTAGTGCCTCCATTTGGTCTCCAGCTGATATTGATCATTTTTCGTCCACCCCCTTCAGCACCAGGAGCAGCTGTCTTTGAGGTCATTCCACTAGCTTTAACTGTCATTACTGTATGGGCTTAGAGTAGCGCGGGGCACGCAGCCCCTCTTAACTTTGAGGAGCGATTTGACCTACTTTTTGTGGTAGATTATTTGAATGCTTATGCTGTCAGGAAGGGATCACTTAACTCTACTTATAACTAGTGAAACGAATGTCTACCAATTTTAATAAAGGAGTTACGGCCCTTTTTGTAAAAAAATTAAAATGGCCTTCTTACCCCACCCATCGGGCAAGAAGCCCCCCTATTATAATCCTATGGAAATTTTTTTTGCGAGCGCATTCAGCTTGAAAGTTATTTCTTGGGGTTCTTCTATAATTTTTAAGGCATTCTATTCACTTTTTCTGAATTTCAGAATTTTTCTGTTCATACATTTATTTTTTTTTTTTTTTTTTGCCCTTTTTCAATTTCGGCCAAATTTTTTTCTGTTTCGATTAGCTATTTTATCAAGATTTAAGGTAAAGTACACATTATTAAGTGTTTGCTGTAGTAGCTTCGAGGCCGCAGTGAAGGGGGCCTCATGCCCCATACCATGCTGGGTCTCTCGCCCGACACACACATATTTTAATTTGACTACTACATACACATCAAGAACTCAAGCCTCCAGCACCAGCATAACTTACCAGCAAACCCTCAACTACAACAGATATATTTTATTTTCCTAGACACTTCCTTGTATATTACAGGCCTAACAGTATTATAACATTGATTTAATTTTGGATTAAATAAATAAATAAATAAATAAATAAAAATAATTGAATTTGAATAAATTTTTAATTTCTTGGATCTTCTATTTTACCACCTTGCTTGTGTTTCTTGAATTTTCTCTGACTGCTTGCCTATTTGATACAAACTAACCTAACCAGCCAACTTGCCTAACAAACTAACCTGCTTGTGTTGCCCATAAGTAGCACTTGCAAACCTGCCAACTTGCCTAACATACTTGAACCAGCTGACTTGCCTAACATACTAACTTGCTTGTGTTGCCCATAAGTTGCACTTGCAAACCAGCCAATTTGCCAAACTAATTAACCTGAACCAGCCAACTTGCCTAACAAACTAACCCGCTTGTGTTGCCCATAAGTAGCACTTGCAAACCTGACAACCTGCCAAACTAACAAACTTGAACCAGCCGACTTGCCTAACAAACTATAACCTGCTTGTGTTGACTATACGTAGCACTTGCAAACCTGCCAACTTGCCTAACAAACTTGAACCAGCCAACTTGCCTAACAAACTTGAACCAGCCAACTTGCCTAACATACTAACCTGCTTGTGTTGCCCATAAGTAGCACTTGCAAACCAGCCAACTTGCCAAACTAACTAACCTGAACTAGCCAACTTGCCTAACATACTAACCTGCTTGTGTTGCCTATACGTAGCACTTGCAAACCTGCCAACTTGCCAAACTAACTTGAACCAGCCAACTTGCCTAACAAACTAACCTGCTTGTGTTGCCTATACGTAGCACTTGCAAACCTGCCAACTTGCCAAACCAACAAACCTGAACCAGCCAACTTGCCTAACATACTAACCTGCTTGTGTTGCCTATACGTAGCACTTGCAAACCTGCCAACTTGCCAAACCAACAAACCTGAACCAGCCAACTTGCCTAACATACTAACCTGTTTGTGTTGCCTATACGTAGCACTTGGAAACCTGCCAACTTGCCAAACTAACTTGAACCAGCCAACTTGACTAACAAACTAATCTGCTTGTGATGCCTCTACGTAGCACTTGCAAACCTGCCAACTTGCCAAACCAACAAACCTGAACCAGCCAACTTGCCTAACATACTAACCTGCTTGTGTTGCCTATACGTAGCACTTGGAAACCTGCCAACTTGCCAAACTAACTTGAACCAGCCAACTTGCCTAACAAACTAACCTGCTTGTATGGCCTATACATAGCACTTGCAAACCTGCCAACTTGCCAAACCAACAAACCTGAACCAGCCAACTTGCCTAACAAACTAACCTGCTTGTGTTGCCTATACGTAGCACTTGCAAACCTGCCTACTTGCCAAACCAACAAACTTGAACCAGCCGACTTGCCTAACATACTAACTTGCTTGTGCTGCCTCTACGTAGCACTTGCAAACCAGCTAACTTGCCAAACCAACAAACTTGAACCAGCCACCTTGCCTAAGAAACTAACTTGCTTGTGCTGCCTCTACGTAGCACTTGCAAACCTGCCAACTTGCCAAACCAACAAACCTGAACCAGACAACTTGACTAACAAATTAACCTTAATCAGCCCAAGCTCTTGCCTAAAAAGCTAGCTTGCCTGTGTCCTTTACGAAGCAATTGCAAATCAGCTAACTTGCCATACAAACTTACCTGAACCAGACAACTTGCCATCAAACTGACCTACTTGTGCTGCACATACATAAACCAGCCAACTTGCTAAACCAACAAAGCTGACCACTTGATATAAAAAAAAAAAAGAAAAAGCACTTGCGAACCAGCCAACTTGCCAAACAAAATAGCTGGAACCAGCCAACTTGCCTAACAAACTAACCTGCTTGTGTTGCCCATACGTAGCACTTCCAACAGCTTAATTATGTCCCTACCAGTCAGGCTGTACTCTGACGTTGTGCGTACTGGATTAAAAGATTTGGAAAATGGACTCAGGTCAAGTCAAATGATAAAACAAACATCCAGAACAGGGGAGGCTCCCAACAACAGAGAGTCCCAACCACTAAAAGCTTGCTTATGGAATGCACAAAGCCTGCGTCAAAAGACACAGGTGGTGAAGGATTTTAGAGATGAATTCGATCTTGACGTCTTTCTTTTCACTGAGACCTGGCTAAAAGCAGATGACAAAGTTGAAATCGGTGAACTGGAAAGAAATGGTGAATGTTTTTACTTGGGTTCACCTCGTGTTGACAGACCAGGAGGTGGAGTAGGATGTATTGTAAAAACGGGCATTAGAGCGACGAAAAAGGAAACCATGAAAACAAAGACTTTCGAGCACATGGAAATTCAGTTACAATTGAATGGAAGAATCCTCACAATTCTTGTGGTGTACAGGCCTGAACCCTCCAAAAAGAACAAATACAATTTATCAGAATTCTTTAATGAATTTACAAACTTCTTATCCCACTATCAGACATATCACAATGAAACTATAGTAATCGGAGACTTCAACTTTCATGTGAATAAACCAAACGATGCCAAAGTTATCCAATTCAACAACATTCTTGAAATGTTTGACCTTGTTCAACATGTGTCTTCACCAACACACAAAGATGGAAACACACTTGATTTGGTAATAACCAACAAAATGACAACTCTCAAAGATTGTGCTGTCCATGATCTACTGTCAGACCATAATTGCATCCTCTTCAATATCGACATTAACAAAGGCAAGAATCCACAGAAGAAGATCGCCTTCCGGAAGACCCGCAGTATAAATATATCAAAATTCAAGAAAGACATCGAACAGCATCTGTCACAGAAAGTACAACACCAAAATCGATCAATATACCTGAACAGACTAGTAGCGCTCTACAGATCAACTGAAAAGATTTTTGACAGACATGCTCCTGTTAAGACTAAACGTGTGACAGTGCGTAAACCTAACCCATTCACAAATCAAGAGATAAAACCACTTAAAAAGGATAAGAGAAAAGCTGAAAAACTATGGAGAAGAACTGGCCTGGAAAAAGACTGGAACGCCTTCAAAGAAAAAAGAAATGCACTAAATGAAAAGCTAAATCAGCTGAAATCTGATGATCTTAGGTGTAAAATTCAGGCCACAAAAGGAAATTCTAAGGCGATGTTCAAACTTCTCAATTCTCGTCTCAACAGAAAACAAGATCTGCCTCTACCCCATCACACAAATGAAACAGAACTAGCGAATGACTTCAACAACTTCTTTGACGAAAAAATCAAAATTATCAGATCTAAATTAGATTCGGGACTTACGAACACAGCTGAGGCCTCTCAAACCAACCTCAGTCACAATCTACATCAGTTTAAGGCTCTCTCAGAACAAGAAATTAAGAAACTGATCAATGATATGCCTGTCAAACATTGCCAACTTGATCCTATGCCAACATGGCTCCTGCTTGAATGTATTGATGAATTTCTGCCAATCATAACTAAAATAGTTAATATGTCATTAACGATTGGAGAGATGCCCCTGGAACTCAAGCATGCACTTGTCAAACCACTCTTGAAGAAAGAAGGTCTTGAACTGATCAAAAAGAATTATCGGCCAGTGTCGAACCTTTCTTTTCTCAGCAAAATCATAGAGAGTGCCGTGATCAAACAGTATGTTGATCACCTCACCAAGAACAATCTTGAAGATGAAAGACAATCAGCTCTTGACAAAAATTCACAATGATATTATGCTTAATCTGAGCAAGGGTGAGGTCACAATGCTAGTATTGCTAGACTTGTCAGCTGCATTTGACACAATTGATCATGGAATTTTGCTAGAAAGATTGCAAAACAGATATGGTGTGCAAAGTGCAGCACTGAGATGGTTCAAATCCTACATTTCTGAAAGATGACAGTCTGTGATAATAAATGACAAAACCTCAGACAAACTTCCATTGAATTTTGGAGTTCCTCAAGGTTCCAAACTTGGACCAATTTTATTCAACTCCTATGTTGCCCCAGTCAGTGAAGTAGCACACAGAAATCAAGTTCACGATCAGAAGTATGCTGATGATGAGCAACTTATTCTGTCATTTAAACCAACCTTTTTGGGTCAAGAACATGCAAAACAGAAAATGGAAAATTGTATTGCTGAAATCCAAAATTTCTTACATGACAACAAGCTGTGCAATAATGGAGATAAAACCGAACTTCTTCTGATTGGAGCACCAAACCAATTGAAGAAACTACAAATGACATCTATCAATGTGGACGAGTTGAAATCAAAACTGCCAACCATGTCCGCAACTTAGGTGTGCTCTTTGACAAAAATATGACGATGGAGAAGCAGATCAACAAAATGTGTCGTAGCGCATATTACAATTTGAGAAACCTATCAAAACTGCGAAAAAACCTTGACAAGGAAACAGTCAAAACTGCTGTAAGTGCTCTTGTCACCCCTCATTTAGACTATGGAAATGGATTGTTGTATGGCACTGCAAGCAGATTGTTAAATAAACTTCAGGTTGCTCAAAACTCAGCAGTTCGATTGATTGAGAGATTGAAAAAGCATGACAGCATTAGCCATAGCAGGAAACAACTGCACTGGTTACCAATCACAGCAAGAATTCAGTTCAAATTGATGACAACTACGTGGAAAGCAATGAACAATCAGGCTCCACAATACATTCAAGAACTTGTTCAAATCAAATCTCAACAGGAGCATAACCTGAGAAGCAACCACAAGCTACTCTTAGCAGAACCTGCCCCATTCAACAAAAACAAGTTTGAAGATCGGGCATTTTCCTATGCAGCACCAAAGCTATGGAACAATTTGCCTGAAAAAGTGAGAACTGCTCAGACATTAGATAGCTTCAAGAAGAATCTAAAAACGCATTTGTTTCAGAATTCCTACAATTGATTGATCTGAAAAGCGCTGATGAGCAGTTTACTGAAATTAGCGCTTTATAAATCCATATTATTATTATTATTATTATTACTATATTTTGAGCTAAAATGCAAAAAACATGATCCAAATCATATTTATGTGATGGTCATAAAGTGAAGCAATGCAGATAGCCATTATACTTTTAAAATTTCCAAAGTTATTTCTGACACCCACTTTCAAAGAATTAATCAAAGTTACAAAAACCATGCACCTTTTTTTGTTTCTTTAATTACGACTATGGTTTGGTGCTGAATGCCTTGAAAATTTGTGACGTCACCTAAAAAGCCTCCAGCTTCAATCCTATCAATAAGAATAAGCACCGAAAATGTAAGTTTAGAAATAATCCTGCGGGGGCTTCTCACCTAACCCGGGCTTCTTTCCCGGACCCACTCTACACTAAAACCACTTTATTAACAATAGCTAACCAATGTAGTATTTTCAATTTAAGGATTTCATACACATATATGTTAGTTTGCGGCATTTTGTCACTGGTACTGAATTTGAATTATGAAAATTTTACTTTGTATTCATTTTGAATATCATTTTTTAAAAGTAGTAATCTAATCTACTTTAATCTGTACTTGAGAAGGTTGTTTCGGTTAAACTAAATGGAAGCCAGTAATGCTTACCTTGAAGCACCATTCACTGATAGCCTCTTCAGAATATCATTAGCTAAGTGAATTTGATATCATTATCAATTAATTGACAACACCATTGAGAGAATACCATGACAGTCTCTCGGACTCTACCAGGTGACATCTTTGAGTATTATTAATACCTGTCAGGCCCTCTGGTGTGGAGCATTGCTGATAAGGTATGTCTTTCAGTAATGACCTGAACTTCGCAGTAACTGAATACAATAGCTTACCAGAATATTTTTTAGCTTCGCTGAAAGCATAGCTATTGTATTCCTGGCCATTTTCACCTGTGTGTCAGTGTGTGTGTTAATTGAATCCTGGGAAAACAACACTTCAAATTGACCTAGCTGATTTTTGGCAGCGTGTCTTCCTTTCTCCCATAGATTACCTCCCTTTTCCCCATTCTCCAGAACAAATTACACAGAATGTCCCACTGACATTATCACTTTAAAGTGGGTCATCAAAACAACAACTGCAGTATCCATATTTTTTTAATGTCATTGCAATGATATTGCATTGTAATTTGTTTTTGTGTGTCACACAGCAGAATCAAACTTAGTCAGGTCATTCCTCATTCATAAAACAAAATATAGGATCATTGTATCTATCGGGGAGACCAAGAACATACTCAGTGAGTTGTTTTTAATGAAATACAAATCAGACGAAGATTATGCTAGATATATTTATATTTGTTAAAAGATTCATCTTTGGTACTAACATTAGGTACTATAATTACTCCGTAGTCTATAACTAACATATCCAAACTGATTATAGTTTTACTGCATGAGGAATAAAATTATTACTAAGAGGAGGCAAGAGCCACGCTGTAAGTGCTGAAGAACGAACCTATATAGGTGCAAGTTAGACAACGCTTTTGTTGGGTCTAAGTTAAATATGATTTTGTATCCACAATATCTTTCCAGTCAGGATCTTAATGACAGAGAACTGACTCTGTAACTTTCTGTTGCAGGAGGTGAGGAGAGCTACCTTTTTGAAGACTTCTGTTAAAAAATACCCCAAACAGAGTTGAGATGTTGTTGTTGACGTTGCTACCTGTTCTGCTCTCTTTCATCCCCGTACAGGTGAGTGGCGACAAACAAGCTCCAATCAGCATGGAGCAATCTTGGGTCATAATATGTAAATGGCACTGCCATGAAATTCGCACAGCATTGTCATAGAACTACTGCATTATCTGCAACTTTCCATGCAGAAGGCCAATTTATCTTTTTAAAGGACTGGGCAAATGGGCAGATAGATAGAATAGATAGATAAGATCAGATCTATAGATCTATAGATAGATAGATAGATAGATAGATAGATAGATAGATAGATAGATAGACAGATAGACAGATAGATAGATAGATATATAGATAGATAGATAGACAGATTGCACTGACAGCTGTGTAATTCAAATCTGTGTTGAATTTGGATCTATACATTTGGATCTACTATGTTAAATTGTTGATGTTATATAACTGAGATCAATAAAACCATAGCTATTCAGAGATGACTGTTCACTATTAGACTGTTACATAATTTGTTGATAGTTAATGAAGATTATGTAACCTTAAGTGTTGTTATGATTTCTTACTTGGTGATCCATTTAAGTCATTAACTTTTGTGTTGACTTTAAATTTTCAGTCACTTCTTACAATCAGGGGATCAAAATAATTATTTCCAATCTTGATACACATGTTGATTTAAAACCCTGAAATATGTCATTGGAGGTTGTTATATGACAAGACTGAAATTTTAAAGCTATTTTGGAAGATATTTGAGGTATTTTAACTATTTACCAAACTAAACTCTGACTAAACTACTAGCTCCACTTTTATGGCAACTACAGGCACTTCCTGTTCAGGCAGTCACTGTAGGAAGGAGCATCACACAAAATGAGCTGTCCTTGTGCTTAGTGAGCTTCGCTCATGGCTGCCTGCGGCAGCCATGAGCTGCGCTCATATCAGATACCATGTTTTTAATAAAAGAAACAATCTTTAGATCTAGTGTCAACACTTCTGAGCAACTTCCTAATTTGAGGTAGAGTAGCGCGTGGCATGCAGTCCCCCCTTAACGAGATGCGATTCGACCTACTTTTTGTGGTCGATTATTTGAATGCTTATGCTGTCAGGAAGGAATCACTTGACTCTACTTATAACTAGTGAAACAAATGTCTACCAATTTTAATAAAGGAGTTACGGCCCTTTTCGTAAAAAAATTAAAATGGCCTTCTTACCCCACCCATCGGGCAAGAAGCCCCCCTATTATAATCCTATGGCAATTTTTTTTGCGAGCGCATTCAGCTTGAAAGTTATTTCTTGGGGTTCTTCTATCGTTTTTAAGGCATTCTATTAACTTTTTCTGAATTTCAGAATTTTTCTGTTCATGCATTTATTTTTTAATATTTTTTGCCCTTTTTCAATTTCGGCCAAAATTTTTTCTATTTCAATAAGCTATTCTATCAAGATTTAAGGTAAAGTAAACATTATTAAATGGTTCTGGAAGCAGCTTCGGGGGCTAAGACAAGGGGGCCCCATGCCCCATACCATGTGGGGCCTCTCACCCCAAACCCACATATTTTAATTTGACCTCTATATTTTGAGCTAAAATGCAAAGAACATGATCCAAATCATATTTATGTGATGGTCATAAAGTGAAGCAATGCAGATATCCATTATACTTTTTAAAATTTCCAAAGTTATTTCTGACAACCACTTTCAAAGAATTAATCAAAGTTACAAAAACCATGCACCTTTTTTTGTTTCTTTAATTACGACTATGGTTTGGTGCTGAATGCCTTGAAAATTTGTGACGTCAGCTAAAAAGCCTAGAGCTTCAATCCTATCAATAAGAAAAAGCACCAAAAATGTAAGTTTAGATATATATAACCCTGGGGGGGGCTTATCACCTAACCCGGGCTTCTTGCCCCGACCCACTCTACCTTTTAAAACTGTCAGTTTCTCAATTTTTGAACTTTCAAACTTTGACCAAAGCTAGATATGTACAGCAAAATGCAATTCTCTTCTGTATAAGCTGTTGAGATGTTTTCTGTTACAATTTCAAAAGTTGTACATTAACAAATATTAATTCAATGTAATTTGATCTGCAAGCAGAGAAACCCCCAAGGTCAGAAGATCATTTGCCTTCAACTGAGATCCTCTTGGAAGCTATACTATGTTGCTATTATTTTCTTTCACTGACACAAAAATGTACATACATGAGTACACAATCTCTAAACCCCAATATTCAGAAGGCACGTACAGCCACTCAATTGATATCAGGTCAGATATCAGTATATATTATTAGTATATTAGTACATTGACATTGCTCAAGAAATTAGGCTGAATTCTTATAATTGTTCTGCTCATTATTATCCAAAGGGATGGAATTGTGAAAATCCACAATAATAATAAAACGTTATTGTCTATATTGTACAAATAATCCGGATTCGCTGAATGTTTTTGTAGAATTTTAGTCAGCTTAAAGTTGGAATACATTATCATATCACTGCACTTAGATGTAATTCTTCCGTGAGTCACACCTTATAAAACTTATCTTTTTCTTTAAATTCATGGTGTTCCAGGGAGCCTTCCTGCGGGAAGAGGACACATCAGCTTCAGAACAACAATGTCGCGACAGAACGGGCTACTACCCAAAAACTGCCTACAACCAAGTGACATGTGGTGCTTGTTATTTATATCTGTTTGGAATTGGAAGACTTACAGATGCTCAACTAAGGAACCTCATTCCACAGAGAAAAGGTTCCGGACTGCCTCCATATTTCTTGGTTGACCACACCGATGAGACCATCAAGACCAGGGTCTGTGGTACTTTGGATGATGAGGATCAATGTCAGAGTTGGGTGCAATGCTGTCAGGCAGCTGTTGATTGCTGTGAACGCCAGCTCACCATGGCTCCCTCCTTTGATAAGATGGCTTGCCCTCGTACGTGGGATGGTTACGCGTGTTGGGACGATGCCAAACCAGGCCTGGAAGTCTCCACACGATGTCCGGATTTCCTGCCACACATCTTTCCAGGATGTAAGATTATCTATCTATTCAGATGTAAAAAAATTGCTCAATCACTGCTTTCATTGTTACCTTCTTTATTTAAAACTATTCGGCCATCTTCAATAACTGGTACTATGACTCCCTTCCAGTGGCGTAGCCAGGATTTTTTCCAGGGGGGGGGGGAACCACCAAGACATTTCCCCAAAATTGTAATCACGTTTTCGGAGTTCGTCTGAAGATGTGGGAGTCCATATTCAACAGCTTTTCGCGTGTTGCGCATTGTAACACAATGTTTAAAAATTCTTTCAGAATCTCATTACTGTTGTGGTTGTCCCCTAAATTATTAATAATAACTTAGTAATATGTCTGAATAATATGGTGAAAATGTCTGGATAATATGGTGAAAATGCTAAAAAGTTGGGAAATGTTTATAAGAGCTATAAAAGAAATTACTGTCTTGGTTGGCAATTCAGAGAAATTTACGATGTTGTAGAATTCTATGCATTCTGTTGAGATATAAACATGATAAATGAAGCTCTTGCAAATTTTTCAGTTCACAGAAATATCACGTCAAAAATTATGGAGAAAATTTTGTTTCAAAGAACCTTTTTGGTGAGGTTTAAGAGAAATTTTGGGGAAATTTAGAATAACAGTTTGGTATTTTTTTAAATTGGTAAAGTTAAGGGAAATAAGGTGCAAATCTGCAAATTTTGTTCGATACATATTTTGATAAAGAATATTTGCAAATACCTTAGGCCTAGCACAATTTCCTTTGATCACAAAAACCGTCCCATGTGCGTTGGTTACATTTTGAAAATTTTTGTGGATTTTTTTTTGCAGATGCATATTATTCGGGGCCAGAAAAATGGGGAAATTGTGAATAAAAAATGGGGAAATTGTGAAGAAAAAATGGGGAAATCTGATAATACTCTTTGCATAAATCCCCTTTTCTTTCAATTTATTTCTATTTACTTCCCCATTATATGACATCAATTTCCTTCAATTCTGGTCATTTGACTCATTTCCCCATTTTGCTTATCATTTCCCCATTTTTCTTACTATTTCCCCATTTTCTTCCTATTTTAGGCAATATATCTGCAAAAATTTCCCCAAAATCTCTTCTGCCCCCCCCCCCCGCTGGCTATGCCACTGCTCCCTTCCATGCCAATATGACTCCCTTCTTATATTAGCCATACTGGCAATATGACTCCCTTCCATGCCAATATGACTCCCTTTGGTGCCAATATGACTCCCTTCCGTGCCAATATGACTCCCTTCTGTGCCGTACTGGCAATATGACTCCCTTCCATGCCAATATGACTCCCTTCCATGCCAATATGACTCCCTTTGGTGCCAATATGACTCCCTTCCGTGCCAATATGACTCCCTTCTGTGCCATATTCTCTAAAAGCTTGAATATGCTGATTAATATTCTCAGTCTCTGTGTTTTGTGAATTTTGGAGCAGTAAAACCAGAAATTGGGTGTTTAGAAGTCTTTTCCAGCCAGTTAAATGAATTTTGTAATCCAGCTGATATTTTCTTGAGGATGTCCAAAAGCAAACAGGGAAAGCCTGAAGTAACCTGACCTCCCGCGATGTCCAAAAAGTTCAATAGCAATTGTTCAAATAATTTATTGTTCCATGGATGCCAGCCTATAAATATATCTTTTGCTATACACATTAAACTGTAAAATTTGAATTTTGAGTCAGCTTGAGTGATTGAGTGAGATGGTTGCATGATTCCTTTGAGCTATCATAGCTTGTCGTCTTAAGTTATGACAACAGAAAGATTATCATAACTCAAAACAACAAGCTATGTTAGCTCAAACAAACTGTGCAACTATCTCCAACAATCATTTGAGCTGACTCAAAATTTCAAAATATACAGTGTATACGCATCAGCTCACGCCAGTTATTTAAATATTTATTAAAAAGACAGTGGACTTCTATTTGGCCTGTGATTTTTTCAGAAGCCCAACCTGACCTCACCCAATTCTCGCAGCTTCTCTCATGAGCTGAACAGTTGTATTGAATTGAATTGAATTGAATTGAATTGAATTTATTTGTTGCAACCAAAAAGTTGAAATATGATACAATACATATATAATGCATAAAATTATGACATAAAATGTAAAATATATAAATAAAAAAAGTGAATAAAAGTTTTAAAAATTACATTAAAAGATTTATAAATTAAATTAACTTAAAAATAAACAGTACATAATTAAAAACGTCTGGTACAATAAGGAATAAACGAATTAGAAAAGCGATCAGTATGGCACATAACAGAATTAAATGGATTAAAATCTCTATAATTGTAATATCTGGTTCTCTGAACAGGGAGTAGATCATGGTTGAGATCATAGCCTCAAAATGTTGCATTTATCATGGATTTCTCCACTTTCGTATATATTAATTGAGGCTGTTGTTTTTTGTATAACTGGCTGGAAAAATGCATCTAATCAACTCTACTCCAGCACATAGGACATGTGTTTGCACTATCATACTGCCAATGACGCTGAACGAAAATACATAGGCCTATTACTTTTCCTTTCAGCCAAAGCCAGCAAAAAGTGCATGGACAATGGAACTTGGTACTCGCATCCTGCCACAACGACCGAGTGGACCAACTACACAAGCTGCTATAGAATAGGATCAATTTAAAACTTATTTCCCCTATACATCATCTTCAAAGCAGACGTTTACAATTGCTCGATCACTCCCAATTATAAACTAACAAATTCAACCATAGGCGTTGCTTTTCACTCAGCTGTTGTGTGAAGCATAGAGCAGCTGAGTGAACACTGAATTTTTATGTTACAGTTATTCTTAATAAATTATGCTTTGAAATATAAGAGATTGTTGCTTAATAATTGTCTTATACACCCGTGATGTATCTTTTTTACAGGACTCAATGGAAAACAGCTCAGGTTGATATGAGCATCCCTGGTTAAAAACAAGCTTTTTAAACTAGAAGGCACATACTGTGTATTAAATATTGGTGCTTGAGGCTTGGAGATGATACACCATTGTTATTAGACAAGATAATGTTTTTATAATTACATATATAAGATTACTAAGAACATGCTCACATTTAATTCCAACTTTTCAGCCAGGGCTAGTCTTTCTTTCTTTCTTGTTAATGTATTAAGCCTATTTTAGGCATATTAGTTATATTTGTTACAATGGGCTTTCAACCAAGATTGAAACATTTAATGTAGTCATTTCAACTCATGCTGTTTTGTACGATGAAGCGAATACACATTTAGAAACCTTACATGCTGTTATTCTGATGAAATTTAAAACTACAGTCTGATTGCTTTAATTGGGCTTGCGAAAAATGTACGTACGTACTACAGAACGGCTCTTTTTTGTAAGTTTCGTATGTAGAATTTACGTACATAATTTGTGCGCTGCACAATTGCTAGTGTATAAAATAATATGAAAAATTTAATGGATACACCAAATGATGATTTCAACTATTTTAATAGTCAACAAGTCAAAATGATATCTACAGGTAATTATTTGATTTGGAAATTTAATCATGTTGAGTGTTGTTTAACAATGCGCTAATGTAATTCATACTGGAGAAGGTCATTTTGGTTTAACAACATGGAAGCAAATGGCATTTAGCTTCAGGCAACATTTTATATAAGCTCATTTACTGCCATCTTCTTTGAATATCATTTGCAAAGTGGATTTAATGTCAATTTTCCATAATTGAGAGGTTGAATCACATGGCAGTCTCAGTCAGGTGGCGTTTGTGAGTAGGCTAAATTTTTGTTAGGCCCTCTGGTGTGGACCACTACAGAGAAGGAATGTCTCAAAACATGCATCAATGAGATCTGCTGTACAATAACATGGAGTATAATGATAATATTTAATAATAATATCAATATTTATTGATTTCAAGTGCATTCTATCAGATGATCTCAACACACTGTACATAACAGTGGAACATTAAAAACATTGGGAAGTCCAAAAACAATTTTAGAATGAGTTTTAAGTTTTGATTTAAATTGGCTGTAAGAAGATACTGATCTAATATGCACAGACAGTCCATTCCATAATACAGGTCCTTCAATCAAGAACGCATGATTACCAAAATTATTGTCTTCGTGCGAGGCGGGGGCGGTCGCCTCAAAGTCACTGCTGAGTCACTTCGGCGACTCATATATCCTCGCTCATTACCGTAAAACGGGGTTGCTTTGGCAGTTATGTACTACTTTGGCCGCCAAATGAGAAAAAGATTCAGTATCCTGTATCTCTCAAACCAATATAGATACCAGGAAATTTCTTTTTGCATCTGCTAGGGTTACTTGTCTACTTTTAATGTACATTAATTTTGTTTCAATACCATGATACTAGTGCTTCTTGTGAAGGCCATTCTGGGAAAAATCAGATTTGCAAAAAAGTGTGATGTTGCAGGGAAGTGTCTACTTTCTTCTGGGAGGGTCAAGTGCAAGCTTACGCAGTGAAAATTGTGGACGATTTTTAAAGATAATATATCACAGTTTCAAACTACACAGGATTTGTTTATATGTTATGCAATTTAGTGAGTTTAGGGCTATGGCAAATGTTACCCAAAATCTCCAAGTCAGTGTCGGGGTTACTTTGGCCACCCCTGGAAATGGCAATTTACAGGAGTTGGAACACTCCGTAGTTAATAGCAGTCAAGGAGATATAAACCTTGATTTGACAAACAAGTGTATGACCCTGAAAACGATATTGACTGGCATAGAGGCTTATAATAAAACCCCATGACAGTGTAGTTCACAGCTATGAACATCATGAGTGTCAGGTCTGCTCTGAATTAACACGAGTCCGAAGGACGAGTGTTATTCAGAAGGCAGACCTGACACGAATGATGTTCATAGCTGTGAACTACACTGTTATGGGGTTTTATTTATATCCCGCAATGACTTTATCAGTGTTTTTTAGTCTGATAACTTCAAATTCTCCCAAGTTGGGAGCAGCAATTTGTTGTGACGTCACCAGCTGCCCATTGTGACGTCATGACATAACAATCGCTGCCCATTGTTTGCATAACAACGTCAGATAATTTATTTCATTGAGTTCACAAGGATGAACTCAATGGTGTGAACTCAATGGTTTTTTCATGGTGTTCACTCGCAATTGCGGGATATTAAAAAAAGATACCGTAAATGGTCCAATGCAATAATTGCAATTTACGACTTTTAACAAGCATAACATAGCGATGATGTACTGGATGCTAGGGAAGCTGTGAAACACCGTAGACATATGAATTCACCCAAATTCTACTACGGTACGTGGTATTACATGCTCAAAATCTAAGGCAGCCAAAGTTACTAAAACTCTGGGGTTACTTTGGCTGACCCTTTAATTATGTAATAAAACATAGAACCATCATAGATTTTGAAGAGATTTTTGACAGATGAAAACCTCAATGTACTGGCTGTGTTATGGCACAAAACTGTTGATATTCAACTAATAGTTTTTCTCAAAACACTAATTTGGTAGTCCAAAACGGCCAAAGTTACCCCGTTTTACTAAAGCAGATGACTTGTAGACTATACAAAGAACTTTGAACATTACTAATGGCTCATTGGTATATCTTTCAAGCCAGTTCATGGTCTTGGTCACTTTTGACAAACATAGAAGGTCATTAGAAGCCAGTAAAATAGACATTACATGGCTGCATAGTTTCTGTTACAAATAATTTCAAGATCTGCAAGAAAATGAGACCAAAACCAAAGACCTATAAAATGAAAGCTTCTCAACAGTATCCCTATACCAAGTCTGGAGGTGAATCAGGTGATCCTTTTAAATAAAGATGTTGGAAGCAAAATTATATTATTTTGATTTGTTAAATTATGAATTTTTGGTGAATAACAAGCAAATCTTCTATTTAGGTCCTAGTCCACATTCGAAAGACCTTCAAGCATGGGCATAGTAGCACCCAATATTTGTGTATTTCTTGCACAATGACTATGCTTTTACAATCTCTAATCAGAGCTTCATACCCTTCTAATCTTCATGGTCTCCTATAGTGGTATACACACGTGCGTGGATCAAAGGGGTAGATTGATCCTTTTCAAAGAAGTTTTTTGTTTTACACAAATCAGAAATAAAAAGTCATAAAGAGGAACTTGGAATCGTAAATCGAGGGCAGTGATATTAGCTTCTACTATACATACAGAAAGTCGAATGGTAATTCTAGGTAGGGCAAAATCCTTTACTTACCCCGGTCTCCCATGGAAATGAATATAAAATACCTGTACATATACACAGTATACATTCCAAAATATAAATAGAAGTTTTATACAACAACTATTTTGTGAACAAATGATATCATCATTGCAAGTTCTTAAAAAATAAGAAAGAAATGAAGCCTGAAGGCAATCACTTCTGTGCATGTTCTGACTTCATAATCAGATGCAGTGAAACTAATAAATATAAGGAAAAGCAAGTTTCCAAATCTGTCTTTGGACTTATATAACAGATGATTTCATAATTGTAGACACTGAAGCTGAATGTGAATTTTTTTCCAGGATATGTTATTCTATGGAGAAAAGTGATGTCACTTTTTTTTTAATTTTTTGATGTCGCTTTTCCCTGTAGAATATATATTTTAGAAAATAATTGACATTCAATCAGTGTCTACAAATATGAAATCATCTGTAATTGTAAACACTTCGCGCAAGTTACATAGAAATCAGCTCAGTTTATAGTTGCAGTCATCCTCAGTTTCCTCACCTCTCAGATAAGTTGAGAGTAAGGAAACCCTGATAACACTCAACCGCTTTTAGTGAAGAGAAAACTAAAACATAATCAGCATGATAAATATTATTCACAATTTTAAAAACACTCTAAGAAATTCAATAACTATTTGAATGTTTCATTGCTTTCTATTAAAAATTATTTTATTTAAAGCAAACCAAAAACAATCAGAAATCATGTATTTTTCACACACAATTTGAATTTTTACTGAGTGAGTTTTCAGGTTTCGCTTTACAGTCTGTCACTTTGATATCGAAGAAGAGTGAACTGCTGCACTTTGAAAATGGCACTTCATGTGTCATCATGCTGATGATTTTTCATGATCATACCAAATACTTTCAATGTTAATTTGATTTAAGGAGGCTTATCCCGCTTGTTGGTGACAGCCAAACAAAAGGAGCATGCATCTGATTTTCACTATAAAATCAGTTATGACAAGTCAAATGGCCTTCTCTTGATCATGACTAATCAAACAGCCTCTATGTTTCCCATGTTGAATGTAGAGAAGATGTCACTTTATCCGCTATCAAGAGTCACAAATTAAGCGAATTTTTCAATTACCTGGTCCTCATTATTTCTATATCAAAGTGACAGACTGTAAAACACACTTAGCACGGAAGGCTCCGCATGGTCTTTGTGGCTCTGACTTCCCTAGAACTTGTTCCGTTCCAGAGTTTCACTTCTTCAAAAGACAAATTGTGCGTATATATATTATCATATTTACTTGAAAAGTTTTAATCTGCTTAATAAGTAGACAGCCTTGGTATGTTCTGTTGCTTCTCTCTTGCAGTTTTGACTTTTCGGCTAGACAGGTTGCTGAATGAACTGTGCATGGTGTTAGCCCAATACACTCTTAGGGCGTTTTTGGAAAGGTTACGTGAGTAACTCGAGTGACACGAGTCACGAGGGTTTGTTTCCAAACTCCGAAACTCGACCCTCGTGTTTCCGGGAGGTGCCAACGTCGATCCTCGAGTGTAGTGTTTCCGGTTACTCCCCGATATCGGAGAGTACTGGGGTCTCGAGAGTTTGTACCACGTGACAAACTGGTTCCTGCTCGAGTGAAGCTCTCCTCTTCTGGTTCCGGCCTACACTCGTGCATGTTCGGAAACAAACACCAGTCACGCCAGAGTCACTCAAGTTACTAGTGTTACAATGCGATCTTTTCGAAAACGCCCGTAATTAAAATTCTGGAATAATTTGGATTTTCAAGGTGTCAGAACTTCGTATATCAACCTCAGAGGCCCCCACACTGGCCCCACAGTAAATGTGGTCGAAAGGTGCATCATTCCACCATCAGCATGCAGATGATGAATGGCCCAGGTATCACAGTCACATACATATATATATATAGCTTAATCTGACAGCCTGGGTCATACCAAAGGCCCGCCCATATAAGGGCCATTCTCAAATCTCGGGACAAAGGGTATAGCAAAAATGTCCTGTAACGGAGGGGACAATGTGGTAACGGAGGGGAATTTTGATGTAAAAAATTGACTGCAGGAACAACAACAAAAGGAAAAACAATAAAATATTGGTGTTACTATTATTTTCAGAAGTACTTCATCTCATATCAGTAGATTTTTTGGTCCAAATGTCGATTTCTTATTTTGATCTGGTGACGGAATGGACGGTAACGGAGGGGAACAATTTTTTGCTTTTCGCTCATTACTGCTTTTTATTTTGGAGATAAGATAAAATAATTGCAGACTATTAAAAGCTGTCACACTCAGGAATACATACTTGAAATCACTCTTTAAAACTATCGTTTGGTAAACTTGGAAATAAAGGAAACGGAGGGGACATTTTGGTGTGACAAAAACCATTTTCCATGAATATTTTGTCTTAATTTATTGAACACACGTTTTATGAAGTCTGCAAAGCAGTGGTACTATTGCGCACATGCGTCTGATTATATTCATTGAAAATAGCTCATAAAAAAGAATAACGAACCGAGCTGTGGCAAGTAACGGAGTGGACAAAAAGATTAACATAAATTAGTGACACGTTTATTGTATCAATTTAATCAATGAAATAAGACTAAAAAAAATTTGAATGTGAACTAAATATAAATTCAAAGTTATTTTCTCATGAATTGTGCAAAGAAACTTTGAATATAATGGTACATTAGGAGGAAAATAAACACTTGATTTTGTCATGTCAGGTCCAGTGACAGGGAAAAACCATTGATTTTGCACGAATTCCTGTACATAATGCACAAAAAAAAGGTCTAATGAATGGCTTTTAGTTCCAGATGCAATGGTCCTAAATATAAATATGAATAACAGATGCAGAGTGAAGCTTCAGATATTAATCGCATTCAAATTAATGTCAGGGAGCCAGAGTGACGCAAATTGTCCCGAAATTTGAGAATGACCCATAACTATCTGGATCAATCATTGCGGTGTTTGAGACAAGGAGTAAAAAATGCTATGAAAATGGCATCTCTCTGATACACCTAATATTGTGATAAGCAAGTTTGACTCCCCGGCAAGAATAGGCAGGCCAAACTACTCAATGCCCACAACTTTTTAATTCCGAAATTGTCATTTCTGCACAACGCAACTGAAAAACAGCAGGTTTTGGAAATATTTTAACCAGAAAAGCCAGGGTACTCTGATATGGACGCCCCAAAAGTTGGATTCTTGCATTTTAGGTATTTTTAATTGGATATTGGTCTGAGCTGCTCCAAACTTTCATCAAAGAATAGGCCTAATCTGTCATGTTAAGGTGGTGAAAATTAAACTTGATAAATCAAACTTTTTCAGTTCCTCCATGGCCTCAAAATAATTGAAACTTCGTTCTGAAGTACCTCGCGTACCAATATGCCAAGATTGGAGTCATTCTGCAAGGAAGAACAATAAAAAAATTACCACAGAATGAAGTCCTGGGGTGCTTACATTATCATTCAGAGCATTTTAGAGTCTATATATTGTTTTAATGTAGTTATAGTAAAATCAAGATCGAAATCTGTGGGGGTGCCCAAACTTTTGCACAGGTAAAATAAGAAAAAAGACCCATATAGGGTCATATATATTTACATTTTCACTATTCTTTCTGGCTATAAATGAGTGTATTGGCATCCTTCACTCACAAAATTCACGTTGGTAAGATTCTGCAAATGGTTTGTCTGAAATTTGAGCAAATGTGACCCCACTCCAAGGGTGCCCAAACTTTCGCACCCCACTATATATATATTTGGTCTACCAATGTTTGTAGAAGGACACACCATACATATCTATCAAAATTATAGTTTTCATGAATAAATCGTATATATTTAAAGCTATATTTACCTTGTTAGTTCATAATATTATAAAAATTGAGAATTTGTCATTCATCTAGGAAAACTTGTATATATATTTCTTCCTCAATTTTAAGTCAATAATTAATGTTCTCTAAATCTAACAAAATAAACGTTAGCTGTAAAATATTAATTGTCCTTCAGACACAATTTTTATTTGACAATGTTAAGGACATTGTCAGCCCTGTTCAATTCAATATTTGTCATGGCAACAATAAAAAAATACTTACATTATAGTTGCAAGCTAGAAACACAAGGAAATATACCTTAAAATTGCCTAGAAATTTAACATGATGGTATTGATGAGTAAAAGTCAAAACCCAATGGGAAGATCTAGAGTATTTACAATTACGTTGTATACCAACGTTGTGACAATGTCGCGATGTTGGTGAAAATTACATAGAATTGGAAGGTAGAAATGATATTGTAGAGCAACGTCAAAGATATGACATGTAGCGTTGTGGCAATCTTTTCAAACATTGTCAAAAAATCTTAATGTTGTGTTCACATTGCGGCAACATAATTTCTATCATACATTTCTAAGTGACCAACAGACGAGCTCTCCACCAATTAGCAATGTTGTGTACCCCTTGGGAATAGCCATTATCAATTTTGAGACATTGCAGCCTGCAAGTGTGGCACTGAGGCATAATTTGAACTGCTAGGCCTTAACTTCATCCTTCGTCCTTTTCTTATCAACTTATCTACATAATTTCAGGATTCATTCAATGTTGGTATGCTGTGTGGATAAATTTAAAGTAATTGGAATTAGTTCAGCTCAACTCAACCGTTACAACATTCCAAACTCCTAACATAGTATTACACCTGAGAGGGTGTTGAAAATCATGGTGTGAAAACAACCGATCTCCTGAAAATGTTGATGTATCATCGTCAACATCTTCCAACACCAATGATTACAGGACTATAGCATTATTATAAGAGGATAGATCCATGCAGGAGAACATATTTCCAAAAACATCAAGATGAAATGGGAAAATATATCCCTTTCTCAAAATGTATGCATAAAACAGTTTACCTTACATATAATAATATCATGATATAGGTACCCTGCTCTTAGTTTGTTAATATATAGTAACAAAATGTCACAGGTTTATCCATTGCCCGGCGATTATGATTGTCCAACCACCCCTCCCCCCCAAAAAAATAGCCACAGTGAATGTTTTACTACTTTTAGTATCAAATCTGCACTATGCACCATTGGCCTGCAACCTTTGTCTCTCTGCATATAAATTCTATTAGCAAGAGGAAAACCCTGGTTGATGTATGGTGTACATTCATTCATTGACATTCATTGACAAAACAATGGACAACTTCACATTTTGCTGAAATTGACGAATGGGCTGGGTCCAGTGGCACATAATAAGCAGAAAAGGGCGGAAATGGAGCTGACCTTCTCCTCCAAATGTGCAATTCTTTTTAGACTTTTGGCGAGCTTCGATATTCTTAGAACATGAGACAATGACTCCAGGAACAAGTGGGACCATTCTGATGCAGCTCACGTGCTTCTGCCTCTTTCTTAGTGCCCCATTGTTCTGTGGAGTATGAGAAACAGTACATCGTACATCACTGCCCTGGTGTAAGACATTGGAAATGACTGGTATGACATTGAAATCATATGAGACCAAAAAAAACTAATTATCACACAGTCATCATGAGAGTTAGTTGAATGTGGTATTCTGGCAGACTACCATTCCATAGGACACAAAAAATGCAAGAAAAAACTTCAAGACATCCAATTTGCATCAATGCACCAAGATTTATATTTCCTTTGTGTTTATTAATTCAAGAGAACTCCATCATGTTTAGAGCATCCTATCAAGTTTTCAATCTGATCGAAAAAATGTCAATCGATGACCTTGTTAGCGATGTCAACCGATTCTCCGAGGCAGCTGTAAATGTTTCTTTACACAAGAAAATTAGAGAAAAGTGAAATTACCGTAAAACGGGGTAAAGTTGGCAATCCAGGGTAAAGTTGGCACGCTATTTTGACCCACTTAATGGCAGAAATGCAAATTTTTCCTCACTGACACGTATGGCAACTTTGCCAAAGATACCTTTGTCAGTGAGGAAAGTTGGCATTTCTTCCATTAAGTGGGTCAAAATAGCATGCCAACTTTACCCCGGATTGCCAACTTTACCCCGTTCTACTGTACTTTAAAAAGGATGAATTGCATTCAGATATATACCTGTAAAGTTCTCTTTTTTTTTTAATTTAGGTTCTAACTGTTTACACTATTGATTGACCCCAGGCAGCATAATTATTAAGACTTAACCATGACCCGATTTTTTTACATAAAACAATACATTTTCATAATGAGCTGCTCCATTGTCCATTTGCTTCCTGCATCAACCAATGGACAGTGACTTATTTTTGGCACCGGTTAGTACCTGTCTGCCTCAACCACAGTGCCCAGAAATGTGGCCCACAGTTCTCCTCTGATTGTCTAATTCACTCAGGGTCTTTCACACACAAAAACTTGGCACTAGGTGGCGCTCTTCTTCATTTTATGTGACGTCACCATAAGACATATAAGTTGCACCCCTTTTGTAGTGACCTGCATTTGTGAGACTGGCCGACAAGCATTAATTAGGCCTGCTGGATTTATTCATTTCTTCTTTCCTTGGTAACTGAGTGGCACCATCATGATCTGCATCTTGGCTTCTTTTCTCCTGGCTGCTGGAGCCCTTGCTCAGCCCTCCACAAGTAAGTCACCTTTAATTGGTTTTATCAATTAACCCTTTTTATTATGAATCTGATTTTGTGAATCTGAAGACGAAAATAATTTTTATAAGAATTTTTTCAACTTAAAAACAATATTGATTGTATGATACAAATACTTCAGTAAGCTGAATAATTCAAAATTACTGGATTATAAAGTATTTTGTATGTGTTTCCTTTTTCAAACGTTCAACTTTCTTTACTCTCATTTAAAAAAATTATGATTTTTAGCTGCTTCATCTACTTCATACAAAAAAGTTTAAATTGGACAGTTTACAAGCATGAAGCGTAAAAGGTGACCATAAAAGTCATATAGACATAATAACTGACACTTAGACCGTCCAGATACTTTAGATGTTGTCTTGAGGTTAATTATAAACAAACATTAGGAGTGTGGCATCCTCATCACCTTGCACGTGTCATCATTTGTCTCAGCAACCAATTGATAAAATAGTGTCATAAAATCAATCACTAGACACGTGCATGTGGTGGATTGTGATACAATTTAACAGTTATTTACAGTGAGGAGTGTTTACTGAGTAATCAATTGTCTTGAGTGGCTAAACAATACATATCTATGCTGAGTTCTTCAGGAGTAATTCTAAGACATTAGTCACAAGGATGGTCAGTTGCAGTTGAAACAAACATTTGGATAGGCTTGTCAACAATAGACATACGTCAATAAAAATCACAATATTTTGCATCTTTGTTATCAAATACCTGTTGAAAACGTAGCCAACAAATTACAATGCATTCAACAACAAAATTATTCAAGAGTATTTCACAAGACTGAGAGATCTAGGTGCTCATGAGGCAGACTTTGACAAAAAGAGCATGGTATTCATTTTGAATAACCAGAAAATGAAAATTGGTTCTTACCCTTATACTAAAGGTCCTAACATAATGCAGTAACTGACCAAATCAAATCAATTTATTTATAGTCATATTGAAAATAAATACAAACATTAGCCATAAGGGTAGTAATCCGACTATCTATCTAAATTAGTAACAAAAGTAGGATTAAATAAAAAGACTAATAAAGAATTCCGCGTATTCCAACATTTTCAGGTTCAAATATCTTGCACTTCAAAGAATAGCAACTTAAAAAAAAACAAATTTTTATAATTTATTAATTTGATGATTGTAGACTGCCCATCCGGCTATGGAGGCAGCCTGTACGTGGCTGATGTGACCAATGCCTGCATCTACTATGACTGCACACACCAGGGAGCTGCCGTCGCCAGATCATGTGGACCAGGCACCGGGGTGGTCAAGGCCTCCAACAAGGTCTATTACAGCAACCCTTGTGAGAGCTACTACGGACCTTGCATCAGTGAGTAGTAATGAGTATATCTTTCAAGTGTATCAGGTCAACTGGTAACCAAGCCAGCTGGTGGCCAAACCAACTGGTAACCAACCACCTAGTAACCAACCAACTAGTAACCAAAAACCCCACCAACGAGCATCAGGCAGTTGACCTCTTATAATAATACTATATGTCGTGAAATATTTAAAAGCTCTGCACACTTTGTTGTGACAAATAATTATAAATTGCATGGTACTGTACAACTTGAAAAAAGCAATGGTTGATTATTGTGTGCACAATGTCAATTCAATTTCATTGCTCAACAACAGAAAATAATGCACAACATATCTCTTCAAAACAACACCCTGGGACTAGGAGAGACCCTGGGAGCTAAAAATCCATCTGAATATTTTCTGTGTGATATAAAAGTAATTTCGAGAGAGCAGTTGGCAGCAGGTTGAGTGTGGAATTTTCTAAAAAACTTTCAGAATCATACCCCAAATGTCTGCATGGCTACCTGAAAACCACATTAAATAGTTTTTTGGCACCAGCAGGTGGGCAGGAAGCTGGTTGTCCATCACAGGTGGAAGTGCAACAATAGTCTGATGGAGACATATCCCAATGAATCATTAGACAATGCCCTACACGTGGTTAGCCATAAAACAATACCCCATTAATGTCCTCCAACCTGTTTGTTAGCATACTACTGACATCTATCGGATTGTCACCAATACTACCAATGACCTCAGCAGAAGGGCATTGAAATATATATATAACAGAATGTCTATTTCCTGGCTGGCATTTAACTGCATTGCAGAAAATGTATAGCATTCACGTAGGCCTATGCCATGCAGTCGCTAGCATCTGCAATAAAGACTTATAAAGTTGTCTCCAACATTAAATTTCCGTTCTACTACACACCTTTTAGGATATTAAATGCTACAGATGACTTCTGATTTTGGTGGAGGAGGTATTCCACGTAATAATACTATAATACTATAATATTATAATACTATAATACTATAATACTATAATACTATAATACTATAATACTATAATACTATAATATTAGTCAGCATTTAACTAATGTTCTCATCTCTGTGTTGGCTGATGTTCTCATATATACCAATCTTTGAATACATTTAATACATGTTTTTCTAATTTCAGGAGGAAAAAGCCATGTCCAAGCCCCTCCAAAACCAGTCTACCAACCCCCAGTTCCAGCCCAGACTGAGTACCACTCATCAGTCAGGTTCGAACCTGCCAGTGGCCACCACTACAAGCCTTACCCCAAGCCCACTACCCCTGAGCCCACCACCACCACACAAGCTCGTGAGTAAATTATTTTTGCCCAATTTGTTATTGATCAGCCATAGCACAACATTTCAATGGTTCTTTTAAGCATCATATTCGAGTAACATCCACAGTGAAATAACTTCAGGTATCACCCGCAAAGACATAACCTGCTACAATCAAGTATCACCCACCTTGAAATACTTGATAAAATCAAATATGCGCCTGCCCCCAATGAAAAACAATTTTATGAGTAATAAAAAAAATCTGCAAGATGAGTGAATAATCATCTACGCAAGGTTTTTTTTCTGCTTTTTTTAACCAAAGTTCAAAACACAATATTGTCAGTTTCATTACATTTCAACAGCTGTGGTCGTCCAAGTCCTGCCAGGATTCCACGCCATCGGAGGCTCAAGGAAAATGGGAACATTCACTCAGATGCAATGTTATGAAGCATGCCTCAACTCCACTGGCTGCCAGGTATCTAAACCTTAAAAACTCTTAAAGTTTTGTATTTTGAAACATGTCCTGGATATTGCAAAACACATTCAGTGAAGTGTCAAAGTCAATGTAGTATAATAGCAACACTTGACAAATATATTCACAGTTGCTGAAAACCGTAATAATATGTGACAAACAAGCCAGAATGGCATGCCTTATTATATATAGTATCACAGCTTAAAGTCAATTTTCCATTTTCTGCTTTTTTCATATCATGACAGTCAGCTGATTATGACGTCCGTGACAAGACCTGTTGGCTCCACCAGAGGGAGACTGGGTGCAAAGGAGCAGTCGCCAAGAAGTCCTGTGTCCACCTCATCATTTCTCCTTGCAACATGGGTATGCTCATGACTTCCTTCTTCATTTGAGTGCATTTAATCTACATTGTAACTAGTAAGGAATCCATTCTACTAATTTGACATGGATTGTGCTTTAAATCAGGAGTGTGAACTGTGCTATTTTCTTGCAGGAGGCGACACCACTTTGGCCCCCACCACACCCACCACGCCAACCACCAAGGCCCCAGTTCCCAATGTCGACAGTAAGTAAATCTGTCTATCTTGGCATGTATGATCTTCTTGCAACTATTTTCATTGTTGTAGTTCTTTCACTACAGTGTACATCACACAGATGACTATTTTCTACTCAATTTACATAATACTGTGAACAGGCCTACATGAGACCTTTTAGTGACGTCTAGGCTGAGGAATTTAACGAGGTCTCAGAGGGAAACATCTTTGCAATGCTGAAGAGAATTATCTGTAATCGAACCCAATGTATCAAAGTAGTTCAGGTTTGACTGACCAAGTTTATCTGATAATTCCTTAACCTATACTCTTCCTTTGCACAACTACAATTTCCTCAATTCACATTCTCCAATCTACCCATCCCATTTCAGCTGCCCTGACCAACTTCCATGTCCTGGGAGGATCACCCACCAATGCCTCCACAGCTGCTGACTGCCTTGCTGCCTGCGCCAAGAGCAGCTCCACCTGCAGGGCTGTGGACTTCAACTTCGCCACCAGCAGGTGTTTCCTCCACTCTGCCAGCACTGCCTGTAACGAGCCTAGAGCCAAGAATTCCTGCACCCATTTCAGGCTCGCTGCTTGTCGTGAGTAGCCAATTTCTCTACAACAGTCAAAATTATAGCATAAGGCATAATTTCAAAAAGATCATATTTGATATCATGACAAAATGTCCTTCAAATATTAGAAAAGATTTATGAACTACATTAAACACAAATGTCCAATGTTATCATGAATATTGTTTTTACTTTTATAAATTTTGTCTTTGATTGCAGCCACACAAACCCCCACCCAGGCTCCTGCCCCTGCTGCCCCAGTTGCTGTCCTGCCTCCTGATTACTTCCCAGTCTCCAGACCAGTCGTCGGTAAGAAAACACCACTCAATTTATAACCAATAAGACAACCACTCAATTTATATAACCACTTATATAACCACTTAGACAATCTAACTTTTGATTAAGATTTTCCAAGATGGAAGAGATACTTCAATACATTTCAGAAACTAAAAATGGTGATAATTATTAACACTTCTGTGGAACTGTACATTTAGAAGTAGAAGAACATGTTTTCTCACCTTTTTTTCACTGCAGAGACCCTTTATGGCCAGTGCCTTGGAGGTGGTATCCTTGATGCCCAGGCTAGGACTTACTACGATTGCTACATGAACTGCAGTTTTGGAGGTGTCACCTGCATTGGATTTGACTTCAACTTCGTCACCAAAGAGTGCAGGATTCACACCGCTGTAGATGAGTGCATCACCACTGCCCTCAACATCATCGGATGCAACCATTACAGATTCGTCAACTGTACCGGTAAGTTCAATATATATGGTATTTTGGTTTGTATATATCTATGTTGGAAGTGTCATATCAGGCCTATTGAAGGTAATTGTCTCCACTGGACAAAATACAGTGTAATTTTGTCTTCTGACAATGGTGATATAGATTTGAAATACAGCTTAATTTTGAAAAATTCTTTACAGCTTTCAACACACCAGCTTTTGTGCCAGATGCCACCCCATGGTGTAAGTATTTTGAGAATATATGTGGACATTTTGCTTTTCCCAACCATATATTCCATGAAGTACTTTCGTTGAGAAAAAAAATCCGTTCATACCTGTGATCTTTTTAAAATTCCACAGGTGTCCAGTCCGGAGTGCAGTTGTTTGGAGGAGTCCTGGACACCAATGCTCAAACATTTGAGGTCTGCTTGGTCACATGCAAAGCCAGTGCTGGTTGTGCTGGCTTCGACTTTGACTTTGCCACTGGAAGATGCCTGAAGCACACCACACAGACAGAATGTAATGCCCTGACAGCTGTGGTGGCTTCCACGACTTTCGCTCACTTCAGAAAAACCCTGCCAGTAGGAAATGGATCTGCAAGCGACATCACTTGTACTTCAGCTACTTTTGCTCCCTTGACATCTTGTGTGACCATCCTGGAGAACCAGCTGGTCACTCTGCTGGACCTGGGAAGCGCAGTGGGAGTCAGATCCGCCCTCAGACAGAGCTTGATCGCCCAACTCCAGGCCCTTGCCAGAAGCCAGGAAATCAGGTGAGAAATGCTCGATGAGAAGATTTAAAGAGATGAATTGAGAAAAATCCTTGTTTGATACTGTTAAAGAAATCATATCTTAAGAGTGCAGCGCAATATCTTACCAATCTGTCAAGCCGTAGCAAAAACAACCTGTCCCTCCTTCTTCGCCGGTATACTCTGGTTCTGAATATGTACACAAAAAGCCAGTTCTTTTTGGACCCCTTCATTATTTCCTTTGCATGTCATTTCATATTTTCTCATTGGCACTGATTGCAGATCTCTACCCCTGGACGTCCAAGCCACCCTGAATGTTGTTTACGACCCCACCTTCCTGAATGCCCTGACTGTCACCGAAGCCCAGGAACTGGTCTCCCTCTTCAGGCAACTCATCCAGCAGGTCCAGTCTGGCACTCCAATCAGCGCTGCCCCCACCATCCCAGGACTTATCGGTTAAGGTTTATCTTTGTGGTACGTGCCAAGTACATGATCTTTAATTTTCTGTATTTTATTTTTCAAGACAAAATAAATCACAGAAATGAAGCGAGATTAAAGGTCATCACTGGCCTTAGGCTACTATTTTTGGCTTCGCAGATTACAAGAAGCAATTTCTGATATTGCCACATTGCTTTTTCTCACCTATCGTCAGTATTGATGACATTAGCCTCATGAAATGGCTCAGTTGCTCTTTTGTCACAATCTGCTAAAACACATGATTACCCCCAAATATTTGAAATAAGTTACTTTTCTCGAGATTGAAGTTATACTTTCTTTTACAGATTTCTCAGAACATCAATTACAACTCATCATTACTGCCTTATTTGGGAGCACTTTTATGACTTGGATGCACGTGACTCAATTAACATACAAAGGACGCCATGACGTCACAGATTTCTAGGTCACTCGGTCGCACATTGACCTGAAATCTCTGACCTCGAATCATCCCATCTCTTGTACCATACTCTCTGTAATTGATACTCAACATTTTATGAATTTTATTTTGTTTTCAGGTTGTGTCTTGTACATTTTCATGTGTAAATACATAAAAACTTAAAAGATAAAGTGTGTTTCTATTTTTGAAGTCTTTCCTTTCATGCTCAGGATTGCTTATAAAAGGAAGCCGACAGATGATGATCCTAAATGGTACATCAGAAGAATATCTTCTTTGTAAAGAAACGACTGGAATGCTCAGGAAAAGTGATACTTATAAAAAAACCACACATAAAAGAGGACAGCACAGAACTGCAGGGCAGATTTGAAATAGCCTATGCCCTCTGAATAAATTCCCTGCATTCTCTTGCAGAAATTAAGAAATAATTAACAAAGACAAAGTTAGTGAACATCACTCATTGTTTTAATACAGACAAGTAACAGACAATAAAAAATTCCTATAAAGATTGATTTAGGCACCCGGAATGATAGAAAGATATTGCGTAAGTTACAAGTAGTCTTTGATTGGAGGAGGAGAAAACTCCCACTTCTGGAAAGGAGAATCTTTGCTGCACGGTTTGAGACCAACTTTGTCGTTGTTCTTCAGTCCTTCGGAGTCCAGACAAAGGTGGGTGGCATCGTGCATTATTTGTTGCGTCTCCTGCAAAGAGATGAAGTTAAACTTTCAGAAAAATGAAATGCCCGTCATTAAACACAACATATTTCAAACGCAGGTAATCATGCCATCTACACAAACAACAGATTGCTTTAAATTGTTTTACCATTTTCAAATAGATAATAAAATTCAATGCCTATGAAAAGCAAATGCAAATTATACCTTGACATAAGTCCATTTTTGGTTTCCTTGTCTCCCATGACATTGGAACATCTTAACTTGATCCCCAGCTTTTGTGGCATCAGCGCAACCAACTTCGCGTCTTAGTTCTCCTTTCTGAGTCAAACCAAACAACTGAAAACAATGCACAAATCTCTTTATTTTCCTCAGTTCGAAACCAGATATGAAGAAAATAAAACAAATTCTTCTTCTCCAAGGATAGTTTATTATGTCTTTGATCGGGATAACTTTCCTGTTATAAATAAAATTAATCAGTGGGACTCATGGATTAAGGATAGTCTTCTCTGCAAAATTTGTCCGTTTCTCCAAGCGAATAAAGCAACATCCTGGACATAAGCTTAGGCCATATATTACTATTAAGTAATATTTGGAAAACAAAATACGAAACCAACCTGATTAGCACTGATTCCTGGTGGCGAGCAGGACCACACTGCCAATGTCCAAGAAAACTTCTCATCGACAGAAAGTGTGTCCAAGCACAAGCCAGACTCAGCATTCTTCACAGAACCCCATGTGTCACCACAATCCAAGTACACAAACTTCTCAGGGTATACGTTCTTCAGGTACCAACTGAAATCGTGACATTTCAACTTTTCACGAAGTTTTTTTCTTTCGGAAACATCTCCGGCGTCTGCTTTCTGAAAATGGTAAGGAATATATGAAAACACTTCAGTCCAGTACTATTATTTTACATTATGGTAAACCTTGTTATGGTAGTTTTTCTTAATCAGTTTCATAAATGAACTTTTCTTCAGAAATACACCCACCCGAAGCTCTCTGCGGAACAGATAGAAGATGGACTTGTAGTCGTCCAACCAAACTTCAGCCAACCGCTTTGAATTCAACCCATGGTAGTCTCTGGTCTTGCCTGAAGAAGAAAAACAGATCAAAAATATGATCAACTGTGGCATTTCAGAATAACCATCTAATACACTGCACATGAATGTGACTGTGAAGTCTTTTGTCAGTTAAGTTTTGAGCTTTCCCTATGGCTAGGATATTGTATCTATTTTCTTTCTTTTACCCTTAATTTGCTACCAATTTTTACTGAATTATGAATTAACACGAAACATTGTAATCATACATAATTATGCCATGAACTCAATAAATACTCAATAAATGATCAACAGAACAACAACTCACTTGGAAATCCATAAGGGTGAGTTGCCCTGAAAATGTGGCCAACATGGGAACATGGCACCATCTCCATACTTCCTCCACACATCCAGACCTGAATTAAACAATGAGAAATACACGGTGTGTGTTGATGAAAACTGCATCTGATTTGCTCACAATTTCTCTATTAGAGTCCATCATTCATCATGAGGAGAAGAATCCATAAAAATGTGATAAACACTGAAGGGTCAGAAATGCTGAATTTGAGACATTCTGATCATATGCATTGTGTAAATTAGGCATAATAAGTTGTGGAAGACCAAATTTAATTTTTTAAAGGTATTGGAAGTTGTGACACAAACAAAAACCATATAATAGATTTGCAGGCCAACATACAAAACTGTTACACCCTGGAGACTCACCCTGAAGGACATTTCTAAGTTTTCTCCTCCCCAGATCTCCATGGCTGTATCGTAAGTTCCCACCTCGTAGAACCAGGCTCTGTTGATGGCCAGGAGGCCTCCTGGCATTGTTGGAGTTCTGCAAGGGAGCAACATTGTTTTCAATAATTGTAGAATACTACAAATCAGAAGTAATGTTTTTCATGACTACACAACCTCGGCCATTCACATTCTACACAACTTTTATCACACTGTGATGAGCATCTCCAATGCATCAAAGCAAGTTTTCAGTGATGGGCAATCTCTCCCTCCTACATGAAGTTATTTTCAAAAAATATTGTGCCATATCCCCATTAGACCGGCAGCCCAGGGGCTCTAGCCTAGTCGAACGAGGTACCACTAACGGAGCATATGGGTATAGAGGGAATAATAAGGAGCACCAGAAAACCCATTTCTGGCGCGGCGTATCGGTCGCGTTTACCCCTGGCGGCCATTTTCCAAGATGGCCGCCATAAAAATAAGTGCATGCAGTTTTTGGTCTAGATCTTTAATGGCTTATCCGATTTTGATAATTTTTGGGTCAAAATATATGTATTTCAATATTCCCAATGCAATGATGTCATAAAAACTACAATATTGTAAGCGATTCATGCTCTTTTTAAGGATCAAATGCAAAAAAAGTGAAAAATTTGAAAAAAAATCTAGATTCTCTGGCAAAATAAGGCATCATTGTCAATGAATGGTTGGTTTTAGGGCAAAAATAACATCATAAAAAACTTCCTGACATGCAGAAATACCAGAAACCATGTCTTATTTGTTGCTGTGTGACATTTAGTGTTGAAGATATTCCCATTTACATGACTGGTCACGTCAAGTGAGAATTGTGACGTGACGACGTCACGTTTCAGCAGTGGTGCATCTTATGTGTCTGATTTAGCATAACTCTCCAACAGCTTATCAGATTTTTATAATTTTTGTGTCAAAATATATATTTTTCAATATACCCAATCCAATGGTGATGCTAAAAATAGGAAATCACAAGTATTTTATATTCTTTCTAACGATCATTTGTAAAAAAATTAATAAATTTAGGAAAAATTCAGGATTTCCAGGCAAAACAAGGCATCTTATGACTTGTAATATTGACTTTAGAGTAAAAATTCCACCTTTAATCAATTCCAAATGTTCTAAAATATCAGCAGGTATGCCTATTTTGTTGCTATGTCATTTTTGGTCTTGATAATATTTACATTTATGTGAGAGACCAGGTCAAGTAAAATTGTGGCGTTGTGACGTTATATTTCCGCAGTGATGCATACGTTTGTCTAATTGGATGCAAATCTTAAACATATTATCAATGTTTTGGATCTGCATATTAGCATGGTGCATTTTCTGCTATTATGCAGTTTTGTCAATAATAAGTATTAAATTTATGCTTTTTTCATGGTCAAATACAAAAATGTGAAAAAACACATAAATCGCACATAATTATCATTGGCATTGTTGTTAATTGCCATATTGGTTGCAGACTGAAAAATTAAGCCATAAAAAAATCTCACCTATTCCATTCTATTCCTACAACCAACCATGCAATGATTGCATACAATCCCCCATCTCTTCTTTATCAATGAATGGTTCACCTGCAACACCTGGGAATGGTCCCAAGCTATTGTTAATTCGACATGTTCCTTGTAAGGAACACGTTGAATTATCAAGATTGGTCCAAAACACGGAGCGGGTTGGGGCAGGCTGGGATTTTTTTTTTCGTTGTTTCACATTTTTAGTGGAGGTGAGTACCAATCTCCATTTATGCAGTCACAATGAGAGAATGGAAGTTGTGGTGGGAAATTTGAAATTTGAGCATTTTCAGAATGTCTTTTGGGCCCTGACTTGGCCATTTTGTTCGGAGATGTTTGGAGTCAAGAAATAAGTATAACTTGATTATAGAGCACTAGCATAAGACCCGTGAAAGTATATATGAAAGGGAAGGGGGAAAATAAAGGGTGTTTTCTAATGGTCTATGGTTAGATTATGGGAAAAAATCACATCAATTTCTGTGACTGTAATTTGAACATGAAATGCAGCTAAGGACATTGTAGACAATACAGAAAAGCAGCTTGCACGTTGTCATAACTGGGCAATCAGTAGTTTGGCTGGAGTCGCGTAAGGGGTCCATAAATTAATAGTATGATGTATCTGGCATAGTTATGAATCGCAGGCATGTTGTAATTTGGACAAGACTTCCTTTGCTTTGAATCTTGATTGGATGTACCGTTAAAAAATTATGTGAATTGTGTTTGTGTATGAAATCAGCTGTCCACCATTTTGTAAATCATGTTTGTTGTGTTCTGTGTATGAAATGAGCTGACCTGGAACTATGTCATGGTGACATTTGGATGTTCATTGCTCAGTTTACTGACCTTGGAATTTATGTTATCATAAAACTAGGTCACAGGAGATGAGATTTCAATAGTTATACAAATTTCCAAGTATTTCAGTTAAATACAGTGTAGGGTGTATTGATGGATAGAAGAATTATCGACAGATTGCTAGCTAGATAAATGGATAGATAAATACTGCTAGATATATAGCATGGCTGGAAAAGTAGGGAATTCGGGCATTTCATTGCCTGGAAATCTCTAAATCTCACTTAAAATTTTTGAAAAAAGGTCCAAATTTCTGAATTGGAAAGATGGAGGCTTGATTTGCGAGAATTCATGGGCAATGTTATCGTATTTCATCAAATTGCCTTGAAATTCATATTTTTTCTAGCCCTGGACAGATAGAATGGATGGATTTTATGAATTAGATAGATTGCACCACATGGAGAATCTATCCTAGATAAATAGGTTTGATATGTCAAATTATCATAAATTGACATAATGCTTTCAGATTCAACAATGTCTAGAGGCTCTAGTTCGATTTACATCTTCACAGCCAAGTTTGACCTTAATTTTGAGGTATCACACTCAATCTTTACATCAATCAGCATGATATCCATGCAGATCTGGAGCTATCCAGAAGTGATAACATTCTGGGCCTTACGGTTGAGCTTCAGCGGCCACTTTCCTAAAAGTCTGGAAGTAAAACATGAATTAATCACACGAAGTTGTGCTGATCGGTTCAGTCTCGGGAGTGGTTTGCTGTATTTAGCAGAGGCTGTGCTGGAGTGGATTGCATGAATTAGATGGATAGATTATAAAGATGAAATAGGTAGCTTACACTGATTACAATAGATAGATAGATTACAGATTTGTCAAAAGGGTTTGGTAAGCGAGAGCAATAGGATGCAATTTGGTACTTGTGTTATAATTTGTGACATGGTCCAACATGTCCAGGAGGGGTTAGGGTCAGCTCAGTTAGTAATGCACTGGTTTGCCAATCACTGGGCCCTGAAATTGTGATGGAAAGGAATTTCAATCATCCTTTGCGCTTTATTGCTGTGTCCTCCCCTGTAGTTACCCCACATAAATATAGGACTTAGAGCTCAAATGGTCCATCCATCGGTCCAAAATATCCATGCCAATCAGACATGGGATTTGAACTCTTTGCAAAGTCTAGATTGATAAACTGAGTTGGTCATTTTGGCACTCTTCAAGTTAGCTGGCAGTGGTACACTAATTTACAGGTGTATAGACCAGCATAATTAGTGATAGATAGATTGATGGAGAGATATGGTAGGTACATTCCTCTTAGTGCAGCTCTGGGCTCTCACAAGAGTTGATTGATGAGATGGGAGACAGCAGAAGTCCTCACATGCTTCACATTTACCCTATGCGAGAGATCCTTTAATTGCCCTACAGACACTGAAACAAGCGATTGCCAATTTAATGTCAGATGCGAACTAGAGTTTCCAGCCAGTTAACTGTAACAGTTAACTGTTACAGTTAACTGTTACAGTTAACTGTTTGAAATAGCATTGAAATGACATTTGAGTCAACTGAACAGTTAACTGTTTTATCATAGTGACAGTTTTAAGGCTATTTAACATGTTTGACTAAAGATAAATTAAGCACTTTATATTATGTCAAAACTTATAAATGGCATACACAAGAATGTTAAAATTGTGATAATCAAGTCAATATTGTTCATATTTATCATTGGAAAAGCATGATCATAGTCTTGTTAACGACCTGTTGTTATTTGTTTATGCAGCGAAAAGTGAATCATCTGTAGTGTTTGCATTTTTTTCCATCAAAAAATATTGTTAAACAAGCAGAACCCTATCAGCGTGCCTCGGCTACCCAACGTCGGCCCAAAGCCGGTCCGATGCTGCTGACATCGGACCGACGCCGGGCCGACGCCGGACTGCCGAGGCACGCTGACAGGGAAGAGGTCAAAGCTAGATATTAGCTCATATTTGCTATCTTGAGGCATTAAATTAGTCAATCCCACCAAGCCTATAACTCGCATAACAGTCAACTGGCAGTTAACTGTAAACTGTTAAGAAATGAAACAGTTATACTGTCTGGCAAGTAACAGTTAAATTGGAAACTCTAATGTGAACAACATCCAGCTGGGGTTTTGCTCATGAAAGTCCGCTGAGTTTTTCTGGTTCCCCACACGGGGTTTCGATGCAAGTTAAAACCTTCAACGGAGAAGGCAGGAATCATAACCGCTCTGCCACCTAGTTGCCCCAATGAGAAAGTAAGATCTTTATTGACATGATTGTATGGAACTAAGCAGGTCTTAGGATATATTATATGACAGCTGGGTGGCCAAGTGTTTTCAGTCCTGAGGGTTTTCTTTGCCTGGGTTCGAATCTCGGGCAGACAATTTAGAATATTTTCAATGTACTCTCAAGATCAAAGTCCCAGGTGGATGTCATTCAGATGAGATGTTAAATCATTGGCCCTTTCAATCTTTTTCAAATGGAGTAAACGTGTAACGTGTAGGCCTAGAGGACATTTGCTCAATCTGCCATCTCATTGATCAATCTAAGGACCCACTCCTCTTAAATGGCTGCACATGTGCATACCATATTTATCTATCTGATATCTTTCTATCTATATCTATCTATTTAGATCTATCTATATCTATGTAATATCTATCTATGTAATATCTATCTATCTAATATCTATCTATCTAATATCTATCTATCTAATATCTATCTATCTATTTATCAATGTCTTCAGAACCATATCTATCTGAATAGTTATACTTATAGCAGTGCTGGACAAATTATCTGATTCAGAGGATTTGAACTAAGACAACACGCCACCTCCATTTAACAACCCGTAGATTCTTGTTGGATTTTACCATGGAAAAAGATACAGCATAAACTACTTAAAATTGACAAATTGTCCTAAAACTATTAAATATGGTATGCATAAATATATGTATTTAAATTGAAAATTATAAAAATCTGATACGTTTTAATGATTCACACCTGATAAGACTAATGTATGCAAAACTGCGGAAATATCATGTCACAACGTCACAATTTTACTTGACCTGGTTGCTCACAAAAATGTAAATATCTTCATCTCCGAAAGTGACAAAGCAACAAATCATACATACTTGCTGATATTTTGGAACATGTGAAATTGATGAAAGGTGGCATATTTTTACTCTAAAATTAACATTACAATCATCAAGTGGCCAACCAGCAGTAACAATATTTTTTGGTCTTTGGTGGGTCTCCTCATCATCTGTATTTACAACTCATCTCATGTCGTTATCATGCTCTCTACCTTTTTATAATAATACAATGTTATTCAAATGATGATGATGAAATAAAATAATTTTTCTGTCTGCCTGTCTGCCTGTGTGTCAAAGTCAATAATGCAAGTCATAAGCCTTGCTTTGCCTAGAAATCCCAAATTTTTCACATTTTTGACAAATGATCATAAGAAACAATATAAAATACACATAATTTCTTCTTTTTGGCATCACCATTGGATTGGGCATATTGAAAAATATATAATTTGACACAAAAATGATAAAAATCTGATAAGCCGTTGGAGAGTTATGCCAAATTAGACACATTTATTCGTGAATGCTGATAAGTGATGTTGTGACGTCACAATTCTCACTTGACGTGAAGAGTCATATAAACGGGAATATCTTCATCACTAAATGTCACACAGCAACAAATAAGACATGGTTTCTGGTATTTCTGTATGTCAGGAAGTTTTTTATGATGTTATTTTTACCCTAAAACCAACCATTCATTGACAATGATGCCTTATTTTGCCAGAGAATCTTGATTTTTTTCACAATTTTTCACTTTTTTTGCATTTGATCCTTAAAAGGAGCATGAATCACTATATTTTGACCCAAAAATTATCAAAATCGGATAAGCCATTAAAGATCTAGACCAAAAACTGCATGCACTTATTTTTATGGCGGCCATCTTGGAAAATGGCCGCCAGGGGTAAACGCGACCAATACGCCGCGCCAGAAATGGGTTTTCTGGTGCGCCTCATTATTCCCTTTATACCCATATGCTCCGTTAGTGGTACCTCGTCGTTCGACTAGGCTAGAGCCCCTGGGCTGCCGGTCTACATGTCTATGTCCCAAGAGAGGTTACATTTTCCGTAGGCTGCGCCAAGCTGTGTGCAATGACATAAATTGAGAATTGGTTTTAGTTGAGCGGCAGCAGTGTGTGTAACAAAGATGTTCAGAAAACATCACTGATGAAAAAGTGTCATCACCTGCAGCTGTACAAACGTATTCCCTGTTAATGTGCCATAATACTAGTCGTTATGGATCAATTACGTTTCTTAAGTACTTGATGGTATGTTGCATCAGAGAGTGTGTAACAAAATGGATTACATCAGAAGTAATCAGACAAGCAGTATCATCATCTGCAACATACTTTCTAATATTCAGATTATATTCTACTCCATATATACAAAAACAATGAAGCTATTAATACGGCCTGGATATGGCAAGTAAATTGTGATATAGGCCTATATAGCTAAATCCTTAAAATGGTTTATCTAATTGGGGAGTTGCATCAGGGTGTGTAACAACTTCTAAAGTCACAAAAAATCACTGAAGGAAATGTTATCATCACTTGCATCTCTGACAGGTACATGAATGTAAACTGAAATAAGGCCCTCAGGCCACAATTCCTTGCCCAAATAATTAAGACAGCAATTCAATCTAAAAATTTTCTGATTGACTGGCTATTCCAATAGAAACGGGAAATTCTTGAATATATCTGGAATTATCTTTTAAAACCATCAATTCTAAATGTTGTGCAAGATAGAGTAGCACAACTGCATCAGGGTGTGTAACAACTTCAAAAATCACAATAATTCACAGAAGAAAATTTGTCATCATTTGCAGATTATAGATCAAGCCAATTAGGAGAGGGTTTTAACTTAATTTTGCAACAAAGTATAGGTTGACATCATCATAGGCTTATAGGGAATAGGGAGACGGAGTTAAAATAAGGATTTCAGGCCTAAATTCCATAAAATAAAACAAAAATTTAATAAGAGAGCAAATTCAATCTAAAATGAATCTGGTTCACTGAGCATTTCATATCTCAACCATCAACTCTAAACGTTGTATAAACTGCATCAGGGTGTGTAACAACTTCAAAAATCACAATAATTCACAGAAGAAAATTTGTCATCATTTGCAGATTATAGATCAAGCCAATTAGGAGAGGGTTTTAACTTAATTTTGCAACAAAGTATAGGTTGACATCATCATAGGCTTATAGGGAATAGGGAGACGGAGTTAAAATAAGGATTTCAGGCATAAATTCCATAAAATAAAACAAAAATTTAATAAGAGAGCAAATTCAATCTAAAATGTATCTCACTGAGAATTTCAATCAAAACTGAATTTCCTGAATCTAGCATCTGGAATATCTCAACCATCAATTCTAAACATTGTATAAACTGCATCAGGGTGTGTAACAACTTCAAAAATCACAATAATTCACAGAAGAAAATTTGTCATCATTTGCAGATTATAGATCAAGCCAATTAGGAGAGGGTTTTAACTTAATTTTGCAACAAAGTATAGGTTGACATCATCATAGGCTTATAGGGAATAGGGAGACGGAGTTAAAATAAGGATTTCAGGCCTAAATTCCATAAAATAAAACAAAAATTTAATAAGAGAGCAAATTCAATCTAAAATGTATCTGATTCACTACTGAGAATTTCAATCAAAACTGAATTTCCTGAATCTAGCATCTGGAATATCTCAACCATCAATTCTAAACGTTGTATAGATTGGGACAACTGCATCAGGGTGTGTAACAACTTCAAAAATCACAATAATTCACAGAAGAAAATTTGTCATCATTTGCAGTTCACAAATCACGCCAGTATTAGGATAGGGTTTTACTTTGAATATGTACAAGGTACTTTTATCAAATTGACTCATAAGTTAAGATCACAATATACAAAAAAGCAAAAAATACACAAAAAATAGGAAATTTGAAAAAAGGTATCCAATGAAAGCATAAGGGCAACTTAAGTAATAACACAATATATTCTATACATCAAAAGTTATTGTACAAAGACATATCTACGTGATGATAGATTAATTTTTACCAAGAACTCTAATTTTACTCAGTAAAAATAGTTGCATCAGGGTGTGTAACAACTTCCAAATCACAGAGATCACCGAAGATAGTTTTGTCATCATTTGCAACTTGTAAAATTAGTTTTTTTAATATATAATATAAATGCAGACCAATCAAATAGTAAATTAAGTATTACTAACGGAATATTATCGGACTCATATCTGTCCCTGGTGTATCTATCAGGCACAGCCTCCCAGGTGAAGTGCATGTGCCAGTTGAATCCCCCACATGCTGAGGAGCCTCCTGATGAGACTGCAAGGGTGTCAGCACTGATCACTGGAATCAGAGGAATGAGAACCACTTTCCTGTCCTCCTTGATGCGACTCAACAGTGGCTCTGCCCTGTAAGAAAAACCATTGATGAGATTAGACATTACATATTGCACAGTTTCATATTTATTTAGAATACATCCGAATTTTTGTCATTGTGTCAAATTAAGATGTCCCAAGAAAGTGAAAAAAAAAAATTGATTCGGTGATAAAGGAAACTTGACAATTCACAATTTCAGTTTTCTCATGAAATGCCTACCACAGCAATCATATACATATGAACACTTTAAAAGCACCACCGGAGTCCGACATCCTCACTAGTACCCATTTTGATTGATTGATTGATTTTTTATTCGGTATTTGAAATATATTTGCCTGACCACCTTCCCAGCCTTGTTTTCCATTCAATCAAAGACGACCAGAAGGACTCACCATCCTTTGGTGGCTTCACAGTGAGCATCCAGAAAGACCAGGACATCTCCTGTGGATGCATCCGCTCCCGTCAAACGTGCCTGGATGAGACCTCCTCTGGTCTTCCGCCGGACAACCTTGACCACTCCATCCGGCCAAGTGTCCACCACATACCGGTCCAAGGGCTTAAGCAACTGGGCTGTAAAGACAATAGCATATCATTATAAAATTGACACTCCTGTAAGACATTGTCAGTTTCTGGTATCAGAAACAGTGCTCGGACTAAATAAGATATATAGGACTACGTAACATAGGCCTCTGTGTATAATTGTAGATATTCCATCCAAACTTAAGCCTCTGATTAGGCCTAAACCTACTAACTTTTTTTAAGGTATTCCTTCACTGGGCTTAGAGGGCTGCACTCACCATATCTATCTATCTATCTATCTATCTATCTATCTATCTATCTATCTATCTATCTATCTATCTATCTATCTATCTATCTATCTATCTGGAGGGTCAATTTGTTCACTTCCTATTTCCATGCAAGTCATGCCTCAAAGCACTGGCTAAGTTAGAAGCACAAGAAGGCAAAATTGGTCAAATAGCAGATGCTACCAGAAAATTGGTGAAATGCTTCACTGCACTTGAATCTCAAGGTGAAGTGGAGAGTGACCACCTCCCATGCACCTGTACAACCTGGAATCGATTTTTATTTGCCACGTGGCTAAAAATTTCAACAGCTTCTAAAATACTAAATCAGAACAACAGAAATATTCACTCTTCAGCAGTCTATTCAGATTGAATAGATCTTGAAATAAAGATGCAAAAAATGGGGATTATTATTGTGCAACTCACAGACACTTTTATAATATTGTCTATCTGCGCACCATACCTACCTATCTATCTTAATATACCAGAGATGTAAAACTATACAGTATTGATTAATTGTCTTTTTCACCACAAACGTGTGATCTATAAAACATCACATTCTCATGCACATGTCATTTACGTGTCCACTGACATAGTTGGCTAATTGACAAATTCACGTGCAATATAATATTGGCCAGCCTGTGTAAACCTCTTGTAATGAAAGCAATTTACTGTTCAGACTCAGTGGCATTATCACTTTGCACTGCCATTAAATTTCAAAAGTAACTCACAACATCCATAGTCCTCAATATGTTCATAGCTTTTTCAGCGCCTGTCTTGCTCAGTCTGTGCAAGAGGACTGGCCTGCCCTGTCTGCCAAACTGGAGTGAACAGGTTCTGACTCTCAACTGCCAATTCAGCTCCAAAAGCAGCCACGTGCGACCAATCGCTACCAGCCAGGCTGAACCAGCAAAGGAATGTTGAGCCTCACTCCAAAAACTAGACCTATTGATGTTTGGATTTTTTTTTGTATAATTTTAAAATCAGCATAACATTTTAGATCAGAATACCCAATATAATGAATATAGATTGGGTGTGCTGAAGTCGCGCTGAATGGTAGTCGTGCATTTTTGCTTTTATAGGCCCATTTATGGTAAATAAACTATTTGTCTATCTAACACACAAGAATTATTATCTCAATGACGCCCATTCAGTGGATAAAAGTAATCATTTCAGTGGCGAAAAAGGCTTGCCGATACAACAAAGTTTTTGATGATTCATAGAACAACCATATATCATCATTCATCAAGTCACTAAAACTAAGCAAAGACCACTTGTAATAGGCCTAACAACCCCCTTTCCTCACCCACAAACAAAATCATTCAAAATAAGGTATGTTTTGCACTCTCTCGGATCTTGGAACTGCATAAAAGTGATTCTGAATTCTTATAGAGGTTAACTCCCATAACTTTACTTTTAACAGGGTTACTGGGAAAAAAAACTGGACCATCTTTTAAGCTGACCTCATGTTATTTAATGACTATAAATTATTTTCCCAGTAACCTAGTTAAAAGATAAGTTACAGGAGTTAACCACTTTAGGCAGTCTGGTGAAAATGAGAACTGCATGCTGCTGCCACCTGGCACAAAAGTTGATTTTGTATGCTACAGCATTGCTGTCCCAAGAAATAGTTCCAATTTCATTGCACATTCACAAAATTTCTATTCAACATTGACGTATACCAGAGTCAGACTCGGCAATCACATTCTCTAAGAAAGTAGACAAGGCCATCAGCACACTGAGTAACAGCCCAAGTGTCTTCCAGACAAAATTGTGTGTTCCTCTGATTGAAATGATGTGGACGCTCGCAGGAGCTCGCAGAATAGCACACTAATCACCAGGTGGCAACACAAGACAGCATATGTTCTGATCTGCCAAGGCTGGAAAAAGAATTGGCAATGCAAGAGCAGTCCACTTGTAGACAGCACTTTAGGATAACCTGTGTTTTGCGTTGATACAATCTGGCACTGGTGACCAGCCTGCGTCCATTACCCATCAGAGAGCAGTAAAATGTAAACTGGAAACAGCTTCCTGACGAAATACAGCTTTTGAGAATGTTCTAGTAATGCTTAAAAGATGTAATATTGTCAGTTATTTATGACTTTTAGTGCCAGAAAAACTTTTGCTTGAAAAAAATGACTAGGTTGATAATTATGGAAGCCATGCATATCGCATTTTCACTCAGGCCTATGTACAGTATAGTCCTACTGCCAAGTGCATGGGATCTTTGTGCAAAAAATGTGTCAGAGATATTTCTTGATGAACTGCCTTTTTCTTTGATTTTACTTTTGATGACAGATTTCTGAATGTTTATCTCCAGTTTGGCCTATACTTACTGTTATTGGAAGCATCATCAAGCAAGATGACCTCCTGCAAGTATTCTGGAGGAGTCCTGTTGACCACCGAGTGGACAGTCCTCAGGATGGCACTCCAGTACTCATTGTAGAAAACTATCACCACACTCATGGTGGGCAGATCCTTCGGGTATGTTACGGATCTGCATCTGCAAATTGCAAAAACAAAAGTAAGCAGAGAAAGATATTCACAACACAAGGGGGGTGAAACACTCTATGCTTCGACGAAAGGGCCGGATAATGTGGTTTCTGCATTTTGTGAGTTTTTGGTAGGCTTTAGTGGCAAGTTGGTGTTTATCACATTTGTTTGTCACATCATTTTCCGCAATTTGCATCATGAATATTGACAATTGCCCTCATTGTGAAAAATTTCTGAGTTAAAATCTGGTTTGACATCTTTGTTTTAAACCATTTGAAATCACTAAACATGTGGTATGGTTGGTTCCCTACACCACTGAGTTTCACTGTGCACACCCCTCATACTCGTTAAACTTCGAAACTTCCAAATTTTACATGATGTAACAGAAGCTTGTCTAGCTTTATCAAAAATTAATGTTCAAAATCTCTAGTTCAAAAGTTTATACTCAAGTTTGCAGGTTATAAATTAAGTTAAACCCAGTACCGTAATATGGGGTGAATCGGGACATAGGTATTTTTAATTGCCTCAGGAACTTGATTTTTAGCACATGCATAGTACACATACCAGCGCATATTTTGGTGGAATTTTGTATTTCTAACTGCAGGCACTGAGAAGCTGCAGCACCTAAAAGTCGGCCCCGCCGAAATGACATTTTTACAAGCTGGTCAAAACTTTGCCTGTACCACAGGAAGTACAAATACTACAGCAACCAAATTTGCAGTAAACTTTAAAATCAGTTTAAAATGATTGTCGGGGACCATAATTACAGGCTGGATGTGGCACGACGTAGGTTTGGTCCTGGGTGCAGATCCAGGCTTTTAAATTAATATTATTGAACTTGGAATCATTTTCAGTGGATTAAGTCCAGAATTGCCAACTACTAAAACTTTTTTTATAAAACCGATTTTTTAATTAGTTTTCTGTCATTTATTGCATTTTTAAAATATGCATATTATCAATGAAATTAATTTCAGATTTTCCTCAAAATAATTTTTTGGCTTGTAGAATATGTTTTCTAATATTTATTCACAACTAGCAGTCACTCAAAGAAGGTAGAGAGTATTAACTGTGGAAATAATGGACTGTCCAGATTCACCCCAAAGTAAGGGGTGAATTGGGACAGCAGTTTTTTGGGCCTTGAGCATTTAAATTTTAAGATATCATATCAAGCTCCAAGGGGTACTTAAACCTTGTACTCAGACACAATTTGACACCAAATTTTGATTTTTAGGTTGATTTTTGACCATGCTATGTCAGAAAAACGGCCAATTCTGTCCCAATTCACCCCATATTACGGTAGTTAAAAAGTCATGACACTTTTAAAAAGGTTTTGCAACGGCTGTGCGATAAAATTTTTGACGAGTTTATATTTCAATGGGTTGCAGAAGTGTACACAACCCCTGGAGTAGTCCGAGCATTGCTTCTGATCCCAGAAATGTATGTAATGCCATACCCCTGGAGTGGTCTTTCATTTCCTGACAAATCTTTCTTCCGAAAAGAATCATCATTCCCATATGGGTAAAAATTTGAAAACGGTGAAATTTCAGTCAGGCAAAAAGTTGATTTAAAATCAGGTTTAAAGGAGCTCCTTTTGATTTATTTTGCTAGGTAAAACAATAATCTTTTACTGTACTTTGATGTCCAAGGGTCAGGAAGCACAGTTTTTATGTGCAGTGGAGGTAAATACCAGGGTACTGCTTTTAGGTGTCATTAACATCACACTGCAAAAATCCCCTATATTGCTCAAAATTAACACAATCATACCATCTGCACTAACGTAGAGGTCGTATGAGGTACAGACAGAACAATCATATAAAAATACCGTGCAAAGCACATTAAACCTCGGCTCTGCATCTGTTTCAGTATTGGGGAGGGGGAGTGGGAAGTGCTGTGTAAATGTAATGTGTAACCTGCTTGGAAGTGCTTGTCATCTGGTTTGCACTGGTACGAGATGTGCAAATTGCATGGAACCTAGTTGGTACTGGACAGGTGTCAGCTTGTTGGTTTGTCCCCTAGTTGTCCATACAGCCGAGTATGACTATCCATTGTGGCAGGATACAGGAACTGCAATTTTATTCACCTGTCATGAAATGGTGATTGTCATGAGGGAAGAGAAAAGCATGTAAGGTTTTGAAAATGGGGCCTGCCATTTGTGTACGCCAAATAGCTGTAGAACAATGGCCATGGAACAGCACGAATTGTGTTTGTAGGTGATGGACGCACTGTCTACCTGCAAGCGCTGCAGTACTACAATGTTGTTTGCGGGCGATAATACAGAATTTCGGGTAAAACTATCACGAAAAATGCTTGAAAAATGAAAAAGCGAGTGTAGAATGTCGACAACGCATAATTAGATAATATTGAATACCTGACAGTCATGTGCAAGGCCGTATTTGAGCAGTTCAGTTGAAAATTTGCCAGCAAAGACACATTGTCACTTCCCACATCCGCCATATTGGAATCCCGCTGGCATTTGATTGGGCAAAAATCGGCAAGACAGGAAGTGAATTTTTTGCACAAAAAAGATTGTTTTGAGGCTTATGAATTATTCTAGAGGGTGTAGGGCCGTGGATAGGGGTGTTTTGTGGCCAAGCAAGGTTGCTATTACCGTATAATGGAAAGGAAAGGTGAGGCCGAGAATTAGGTCACGTTGACCTAGTTCCACGGCACTCGATTTTTTTTTGGGATAATGAATATTTCACGGGTCTATTTGAGGCCTAAATTATACATTTTCGGAGGAATTTCGCGGAATTATGCATTATCAAATGCATTTTTGATTAAGCAGGTGGGAGGCCTTGGTAAAAAGTGAAAAAAGTTCATCCTCGGGTGCGTTCGGATATCTCCGGCGCCTAATTTATGCACGCTTTTGGCGCGAAAATCCACATCCGCCCACCTCGCTGTTGTAAACATGGCGAAAATAAGACGTGGAAATATAAGCGCTCGGCTGTCAGTTGTGAAATAAAGTGTTTCAGATACGTTTCAGGTGCGTAATTGTGCGGCTTTCACATGCTTAGGGCCCGTTACGATGATGGACGAAGTTTGGAATGGCAGATTTGTATGTAGCCGGCGTTTTCAGGCGGCAAAGTTGGCGAGTTTAGGCGTCTTCAGCCGACAGACCGACACTGGTTGCAAGACCGCGGACCTCCTTCGGAGGCCTCGGTAATAAAAGGAGTACTGCTATCTGCCTGACAGCAACCACAATCAAAATAAATCGTTAATGACATGTGACGTTAATTACAATTTTAAACTAATATTTCCTTGAACCAGTGAATACATTATGTGATGCCAATCTTGGCTTACATTAAGAATTGTGTACACAAAAGTAAGTTCCACAGCGATTTTTGTCCAGATATACATAGCCAAAATTAGCCTGGAGGGCGTCCGTTAATGACAAATCAAGGTAGGACAACTGACATTATGGTATCAATAGTGTAATTATCTATATTCCGTGCAGTTTATGACTTGCAGCTGATTCAGTCAGCTGCTAGGGTTCCTATAGATCATCAAAATTAAAGTGCTATAAAAAAATGTTTGTTGGTTGACTTTTCTGTGAGAAAATCACTGGGTGTGACATTAATGACATGATATTGGAGACAAAGACCCAATAACCCCCTGTTGTTGGGTATCAATATCAGTCCTGACTCGTCCCTGTCCACATATCAGCGGACAAGCATGTAGTACGTGACGTCACAGAGCAATTGTGAATGAGCGGATGTTGATTGCATTGTTCTCTCGACCAATCAGATTTGAAAGATCGGTACTAGCTACCTAAGGTCATTCATCGACCGTGGATTCCAGATTGTATCAGTCAAGCCACTGGTTTTAGAATTTGAAAGGGTGTTGGTCAAGGTTCAATTTGAGGTGCAAATGAGGTGGATTAAGGTAACCAGGAAAATTATTTGAGGTGATTTGTCAAGGAAAATGATAGTGGAGACAGGCCATTTTCAGGGGGTAGGGCACTTTCATTAAATTTTTGGAAGGGATAAAAGTTATCTGCCACACATTTTCTGTGCCAAATATTTTGCTGATATGTTGCTCTAAAACAAATGACCATAACGAACCTTGCATGTACATTCATGTCCGTGTGAATTGCTCTAAGACACTGGAGACAAGAATTTCAGCTTTACCAAATTTTGACCCATATAGCTACATGGTCATACTGACCTCCCTTACAACCTATGTACACCATAAAATGTTGGATGGAAAGACATGGAGGAGTAGAAAAAATAAAAATAAATAAGTGAAAATGGGTGTTTCAAATGTATACAACCGCCTTGTAAGCTGTGATGTTCTTTCTTGATAACCATGTTTTTTTTTTTACCTGAAGAAGTAAATTATGGTATAAAACAGTGATCTCTGATCGGTTTTTAACATTTTGGATTGTTTTACCTTATTTCTGTAACTTTTTGTGGATGGAAAATATCACAAAATCCACCAACTGTAATAAAACTTTTAGAAAATCCAATATAAAAATTAATCAGGTATCTAATGATGTTGATAAGCTGCATTAGAGAGGTTTAGAACTTGATGGGGAAAAAACTATTTTTGAGCCCTAATTACACGTCATCATCCCCAATTGTACTGTCAGAATTAACTGACATTGTTGCCCAACAGAAAGTATTGGGACGCTATTTCTTTGAGAAACCCCCAAAAAGCAAGACTCTTGAAATTAGCTGGACAGGCAGGGACACAACCTGATACAACCTAGAAAAAGTTTAGGTTCAATTTCTGCAACAAAAATGAAACTATGTACATTGTTTGGTCACATTAATTGGTGATGATGCTTAGTTTTGGCACTCTCCCATTTTATGTCTTGTTTTCAATAAAACCATTCATCGTACATGGTTCTAAGAGTTATGAATATCAAGTTGGCGCAATTTGACAATGCTCAGTGGAGTTTCAGTGGTATTTTTAGCAGTCTTCCAATAACATGACAAAATATGGAAATTATCCAAAAATGTGACGATATGTATTTTTCACTTCTGTTGCAGATATTGTACCGGTTGTATTAGGGTGCGTCCTTGCCTGTCCAGGTAATTTCTTGCTTTTTGGGGGCTTCTCAAGGAAAAAGCATCCCAACACCTTCTGTCAGGTAACAATGTTAGTTCATTCTGATTCTGCTATGGGGGATGCTGATGTGTAATTAAGTAGTCCGTGTACCCATCAATTATTACACCACAGAAAACCAGTTATGTTGAAGAGCATATATCCTAATTGGTGTGCCGTTGCAGGTGACCCTGGGTGCAATGAAAACGATGCACCCTAAAATAAATCTATTGATCTTTTTTTACAGGAAAAAGCACAGCCTATAACATAGGATTCCAAGACATATATGTACAAAACATTGAGGTAGGTGCACATGGGATGCAAGCCACAATTGCTATTTGAATTTAGCATAAAATTGTCAAAAATAGAATATTGTGGATATTTTCAAAGTTGTTTAATTTCCCAGGAAAATGCAGATGTAGCCACTCCATTATTAACAATCAATATTTATTGTAATTTCAAATTTTCTGGTAAGTATGGGAAAATTATTGAACAGTTGTGACCAATAACACTCACATAATACTCCCCTTTCTGAGGCTGTCGACAGCTTGGATTTATAAATATCCATACCTCCACATTCAATGCAACCGCTGATTTGTATCATCTGAATAGGCCTATACTGGAGTTAACATACATCATTTTAACACATCTGACACGTTCAATAACTATTAGCAAATTTTTATCACCAGTTTGAATATTAGCCCCACTTGATAATTTAAAAACTAGTTTGAACAAGTACTTCGAAATTAGTACATACCTATAATTGACACATGCTTACGATTTGTATTAATCTTGATGACAGGAAATTATGCAAGCCAAATGAAATGAAAAAAATGTTGCAGTCTTACAGATGATTTCATATTTGTAGACCACAGGACGAAATGTGAATTTTTTTCTGGGACATGGTATCCTATGGGGAAAAGTGATGTCATAAGTTTTCTGATGTCATTCTTCCCTATAGAATACATGTCCCAGAAAAAAATTCACATTCAGTCCTTATGTCTACAAATATGAAATCATCTGTAACATATATATCAAGCTGGACAGTGATCAATATGCCCTAAAATTTGATTGGCGGATAAAAATAAAGCTGACACAGGGATAAAGGGGTGCCAGGAGGGACTAAAGTAAGCATAAAATAACTGTAAATATATATTTATGTGATAACAGAGACAGAAGAGAGAGATGACCTACGGGCTTGGTCTGCTGTCTCGCAATGACCTGTCAAGAGGAATGAGGTCAGAAGCAACGTAATTGAATCCATCCTTAGCGAATGCCTTCGATCCTTTGATCTTATCCTCTCCCTCCATTATGTAAGCCCGGCCATGCTCTCCCGGCCCAGTCCTGTTGGCTTCACTAAATGTATAACTTTTAAATCGCTTCTTTCGTAAGTGCATAATCTCTTTGGGGTCCATTTTAGGCAAAGTATCTTCATGATTAAATAAACTTAAATTACTAACACTGTTCCGCGATTGTTTAAGAATCCACAAGAAAATAAGTCCAAATGATAAATATATCACCTTCCTATATCTGTTGAAAGTACGTCTTGTTATCATAATGATAATATGTAATTAAAGCGTCTTTAATATCCTGCTCCTGTACTAATGCATTGGAAGTTTAGAGCACACCTATGTCTGAATCATGTCACTTATATTCTAATGTACACACCATATGGCTCTGGGTCGATCAAAACAGCATTCATTGATGAAATGCTCACGTTTGAAGTTCATCAATATATGCAAAACATGTTTGGTAAATTAGAGGCACTTAAATATGAGACGTGCATTTGATAGCATCGGTTGTAGAGCTGGGGAAGGGATATGATGGTGGTAAATGGTGTGACCACTGACCTTTGGGTTTATTATAATCACTTGAAAGGAAAAAAGTGTTTGTCCCTTTTGATTCTTTAGATGATACCACAAAAATACTTAGTATATCTAAAGCACATGTACAATACCATTGACCATGTGGCAAAAACAAGACCTCCCATCTGAACTTTCAACTTGCAGGGAGGGCTATGACACCGCACACATGCATCAAATTGATTTTTTTTAAATTTTTGGATATCTTTTTTCTGGTTGAACAATTCATCCATAAATTTGTCTATTTGCTTCACATGGAAAAAAAAATCCAAAATCTGGGTCATTCCAATTCAGAAAACGCTTCAACAGTTCAATAGACAATCATTCATGACACCCATTCTTTAACGGAGAAGGAAATTCTCAAAACGGAGTTTAGTTAGTTGTGAAGTTTGTGTAGGAGAGGTCACAATACACTATGCGGTACGAGAGTTAACTGCTTGCCTCTCTCTCCTGGCCAATATGTATACAATATTCATAGTGTAACAACACGGCAGCACTGTACATGCTTTAATTGACTTCCTGTTTGATCAAAACATTGGCTTGGAGAAAGCACATGTTTCAGTAAAAGTCAATTCATACAAAATAAAATTGCTGTCAATATAGAAAACCACTTACAACTGTGTATTTAGTCACTGTGGACAAATCCTATGCAAACTGAAACCTTGAAACAGCTTTGATATTTGATTAACAGCCTTCAGAGTTGCAATGTGAGTAGGCAAAAAAATTCTGTGCTGGCATGGCCATAGGAGAATTTATCTTACCTTTTCTTAAGAATTAGGACCCTATGATTTGTCCTGTCAGCCATTCCAAATAATAGATATCCCGTGCAATATAGATATAGTCCATGAACAATTCAATGTGGATAAATGGATGCTCAAATGTTCAAATTACAAGTTCATTGGCAGAAAGTCCCTGACTCTGTCTCATTTTCTTATGCTCTGACTATGTTTAAAGGGGCCCTGTTACAAAATAGCAAGCTAGATTATCTTGTTTAGCATTGTTTGAGATTGACTCTTTGTTGCAATCACCTGTTTCTAACCTCAGTTCAGTGGAATGCACCAGTGTAACTGGGAATTTCATATGTATGGTTGTGGGACCATGAATATTATACATACATTTTTAGAAATGCTTTCACTTCAAAAGCCACAATAAGCTTCCCATATCCTGGCTAAGGATAATCTTAGATTATTAAAAACCAAACACGCGGAAATTCCGGAATTTGATTCACATCTAATATGTTGGCATTTTCATTGTGTGTGATAAATAATTTGTCTTTACTTTTTTTGACATAAGTCAGCACTGAATGATAGGTTCGGATGACAAAGAACGAAGAAGAATAATGAACTCCATTAATAAAGCTCATAAAAATGAATTCCAATAATAAACCTCATACATATTCCAAGTTCTATGTGCAACAGAGTTTCAATTAATTGTTGAGACAGTGTCTATTTGTTGATCACTTTGTGAGTTAATTCTGAAATATATTATATAATTTTGATTTAAAAACTACCCTTCGTCAATGATTGTTGTTGGCAAAAAACCATGTTAACAATAATAGCATCCAATTCTAATTGTGCAACTCCTCTCAATACTAATCTTTGCAAAAAAGTTTATGTACTCAGGTGTCAGCAGCTTGCATCGACAAACATTTGAAATTGATTAAATTTGAAGTGAGTTAGAAAGTCACTTTAACTGTTGATTCTTTTATTATTAAACCAAACTAAAGCATTTCCAAAGGTCTAATATCTGAGCATTGCATGTGGTGGACTGATGGAAACAGGTGCAGGGGAGACTGGGGCTAGTTGTCACAAATTTTTGTTCCGTAAAGTACCTGCCTCTGACAGGTTTCCAGGTTCAAGAGACTTCCAACACGGCACCAGTTTTGTAGATCTTGAATAAGTTTTTACTCAGCTTTTGCCCTCATTTATCAACCATGTTTTTCATTGTGTGCTTCCATATCGATGTGACAAATGCAAGTTGAAAAAATATCCAGGCCATGCAAATCCATTTTCGTAGACAATAAAATTCACAATGTCACTATATGTCCTCTCCAGTACATCAGAAGTTTCGCTTTGATTCAAGTCTTTTAACACTGGATTCATTAACGAAAAGAACATGGCTAAACTAAATAATTTAACCTGGATGCCTAAAAAGGGTATTTATATTTATATTGAAACTTGCAATATGTGTTTTTAGATCATCAAATCGCACTATTATGAGAAAAGTAAACTTGAGAGTAAAAGGTAATTATTTTTTGTAATAAATCAATATAACTGCAATTTTTCACAATAACAGAATGACTTAACAATATGACATGTAAGTATCTTGTTTTCGGAGCAATTCAAGCTTATTTTTTCTGAGCCTGTGATTTTGGGTCATTTTTGGTGATTTTACCCTCTAGAACATCATCTTTGACCAAAAGGAAACAGTATGAGTTCATATCATACAGCAACAAAACTTGACTTTGGGTTAGTAGAATACCTAATATAAGGATTATTTATCTTGGCAATCATGCGTCTATTGAGACGAGAACCTTACTAAATACTCTAAAACATAAACTTTCAGTAAGGAATGTCTAATTTCTTTACTTTTGTCATAAAAATTGTTGGGAAAAAAGTTCTGCCATATTTCATCGAAATCTAATTTAGTATTGGCTTTGACGGTTCTATGCAACAAGATGGCTGGATTTCCTTTGAAAAAAATTGTTAAATTGGTATTCACACGGACATTTTTTCTGATAAACATTTTTTTCAAAAATTCAAACCTTGCCTACTTTATGGAGTGGCAATAGCCTATGGTAATAAACAATCAAATCACATGTGTCCTTGCTGATTTACGAATCTTTAATATGTTAATTTCATGATAGCATGAAGGAAATTCTCATTTACTAACTTTTATTTTGACCCCCCTTCAGACAGTTTGAGTGCAGACACTGTAAAACTGCCCACATACATTTTTAGAAATGCTTTCACTTCAAAAGCCACAATAAGCCCCCCATATCCTGGTTAAGGATAATCTTAGATTATTAGCAATCAAACACGCGGAAATTCCGGAATTTGATTCACATCTAATATTTTGGCATTTTAATTGCGTGTGATAAATATTATATGTGCAACAGAATTTCGCTTAATTGTTGAGACAGTGTCTATTTGTTGATCACTTTGTGAGTTAATTCAGAAATATATTATCAAATTTTGATTTAAAAACTACTCATCGTCAATGACTGCTGTTGATAAAAAAACCATGTTAAGAATAATAGCATCCGATTATAATTGTGCAACTCCTTTCAATACTAATCTTTGCAAAAAAGTTTATGTACTCAGGTGTCAGCAGCTCGCATCAACAAACATTTGACTTCGAAATTGATTAAATTTGAAGTGAGTTAGAAAGTCACTTTAACTGTTGATTCTTTTATTATTAAACCAAACTAAATGTACACTGCGTTCCCGATTATTATGCAACCATATTTTTGTCCCATTGAAATATCATTGTAAACTGGAATTATCTAAATTCATTTCAAGATATCGGCCAAGTGCACTGGAGAATTTGGATTTTCTTTTGTCTAGGGGAGAGTTCTAAACCTCAGGAAAGCAGAGTATGAGGTTCATGGTGATTCTGTAATTTGTCTTGCTGACAAAGAGCTTTCATTACAAAAAGACTGTCATTTCAATGTTATTTCAATGCGGAGGAATCATTTCACATGCTCACATGTAAAAACACCAATGTTCAAATGATGGTTCTATTTTTCATTTAGTGTCAAGGGGTATGTGTTCATGGTATTTCAAGATCAGTTTGGTTAATTTGGGGTGGTAATGGGTGCACTTTCATGAAATTGCATAATAATTGGGAACACCTCAAAACTTTATTATGTGGCGTAACTCCTCATTGAGCAAACGGAATTGGACAAAATTTACAGGATATTTGCTCCATGGGACACACATCATTTTGTGTAAAGGATATCTTTATAGTGTCATTTCTTTTTTATATATCATGAAAAATAATGGTTGCATAATAATTGGGAACGCAGTGTAAAGCATTTCCAAAGGTCTGATATCTGAGCAATGCATGTGGTGGATTGATGGAAACAGGTGCAGGGGAGACTGGGGCTAGTTGTCACAAATATTTGCTCCGTAAAGTTCCTCTAACTGCCTCTGAGAGGCTTCCAGGTTCATGAGACTTCCAACGCGGCACCAGTTTTGTAAATCTTGAAGTTTTTATTTAGCTTTTGTCCTCATTTATCAACCATATTTTTCATTGTGGGCCACATAATATCTCAGAGTCACTTTCTGTGAAAATGTGACGACTTGGCCAACGCCCGGGACCAGTTGTCACATGTGCACTACTGTAGGCCTATCTCTGGCAGATTCTGTAGGCCAAACCAAGAATATCCCTTCGAAAAACACAAATAACTTTTTTACCAAGACTATATGGATGAATGTAACTATGATTCAGGGCCTATATGTCTCCAAAAAAAGTTTCTCCAATCGGTGAACAGTGCACATTTCTGCTAAAACTGTCAATATAATTTAAGGAAAGTTCACATATAGGCCTAAGCCTTTAAAGTAATGGGCATTGTGACAACTTGCCCCTGCGAATTTTAGCTCTGGTCTCCCAAGATGTGTATATTGAAAAAATATCAGCGGTTGGAACTAACTTCAGGATTACATTGCCTGTTGGATCATCATCAGTGTAGGACTACACATTCGATTGCATTATACAATCTATATCCATATCTACAGGCCTATAGTTTTTTCACCACTAGTAGCCTATACCTAAGAAGGACGGAAAAATCTGATTTTGAAAGTCGTCAGGGATAGATCCCCTCCAAAACAATTGGCAGAAAAATGTTCCACTTACGGTTTTGATCTGAGGTCCCAAAGCGATCGATCAAAAGAAATGATGTCAGAAGCAACATAATTGAATCCATCCTTTGTCATAGCTCTGGCTCCCTCGATCTTGTTCGCCCCCTCCATGACATAAGCCCTGCCATGCTCTCCGGGCCCAGTCCTCTTGGCTTCAGTTGAAGTGTAAGTGTCAAACCTCTGTCTCCTTAATTTCTTGACTTCAACAGGGTCCATTTGAAATGCATTGTTGTCATATGAACTAAAATTACTAACAGCATTTCTTGATTGTCTCAGAAACCAAAATAAGAGAAGTCCACAAGACAAAGCTATCAAACGTTGATTTTTTCTAATATTCCGTTTGGTAAATTGCGAGTTTATGTGAAATACAGCCTTGCGCTGAAATGTCCTGAGCATCTTAAGCATCTTGCACAGCAAGTATCAACGAATTAACTCCAGATGACTTACATCTCACGTGTACATAGTATATTAATTGCATTTTAATGAGAGTTCAGCATTATTCAAAAAATTGCCAGCCACATACAGAGACTTACTATATATAACTAGGCTATGTTTACCAAGCACATTTAAAGTCAATTGAACTCGTCACCATCAAAATGAAATTGCATCTCATCATATCAAGGTAATACAAATTATGGCCAGGTTGACTGATTTTTAGGTCATGTAATGTGATGAACTTTTGGCTCAGGCAAAGTAAGTATGAGGGTTGCAGATCTGGCAATAGTTTACTTTGGTTACACTCACAAGCCAGGGGTTTATGCTGGAGTAGGTGAATGCTGTATGTATAGACGAATGACAAGGCTGGGAGTCTGTTCCATAGCCCACGCTATTAGCTCAGGGATAGAGTAGGTTGGGGCATGCAGCCCCCCTTAACTTCGAGGTGCGATTTGACCTACTTTTTATGGTCGATTCTTTGAATGCTTATGCTGTCAGGAAGGGATCACCTGACTCTATTTATAACTAGTGAAACAAATGTCTACTAATTTTAATAAAGGAGTTACGGCCATTTTTGTAAAAAAATTTAAAATGGCCTTCTTACCCCACCCATCGGGCAAGAAGCCCCCCTATTATAATCCTATGGCAATTTATTTTGCGAGTGCATTCAGCTTGAAAGTTATTTCTTGGGGTTCTTCTATCATTTTAAGGCATTCTATTCACTTTTTATGAATTTCAGAATTTTTTGTTCATACTTTTTTTTTTTGCCCTGTTTCAATTTCGGCCAATTTTTTTTTCTATTTTAATTAGCTATTCTATCAAGATTTAAGGCAAAGTACACATTATTAAACGGTTCCTGAAGCACCCTCGGGGCCCCAGTGAAGGGGGCCTCATGCCCCATACCATGTGGGGTAGGGCGTACCAAAAAACAACAATGTTCTTTGATTTTTGCACCTGTCGGAGGAATTGTGCCTTTTGGTGAGTGAATCAGTTGGAAAAAAAAATTTTGGAAATCGGTCAACTCCTTACGCCGGTTTACCCCCTTTGAATAATAAGGGGTCCGAAAACACCAAAAATTGCCGTTTTTATGCAGTTTTTGTCACTAAAGACAGTCACAGATGAAATATTTCACCCAAAATGCTGTGCATACCCATCAGGCAAGGTTATGAGATCTATATAAAACAAACTTGACAATTTTGGTGATGAAAAAATTGACTTTTTTCAAGGCAAAAATGCCAAAAATCGCAATTTTCCCTGATTTTTAGCATGTTATTTTCCTAAATGCAGTCCATTATAGATACATTTCTTATCTTGCAAGTGTTTTTTGTTCAGTGATGAAGCCTTTTTACCCTAAAGGTATTATCATTGTCAACCCTAGTGCCCTAGATCATTGCAGATCTTGATTTTGCAATGCTGAATACCAAATAATATGAATAATATCAATCTTCTTTCGGCTTACCTTGCTTGTGTTGAACTGTGCTGATATATTACAATATGAATTTTTGTATGTCATGTAGATGACAATAACCACACAAGGAACCTAAAAGGAAATAGTATCTCAAAGTTCCTATATTGTGTAAAGACTGCAATCATTCATGATAACAATATATAACCTGCAATGTAACAATATATAGTATGATTTAATTCAAATGGCATCCATTCCAAAATATATCTGCTCACCAAATGCTGATCACCATACTGACTGACAATCTCTCCAATCATTACAATGATAAGTTACTGATGACCTCTAGACGTAGCCAGAGTAGGGTTGGAACTTAGAACATCCACTGCACACAGGGTAGATACATGCAGACCACATTGCATGCCACTATGCGATTGGTGCCACTGCCACACATGAATACCAAATATTAAATCCACATTAATCTACACTATTTCTAAAAAAGTTAGGTCCAGAAAGAAGACACCACACTGTCACCACAGAGAAAGAACCATAAGTTCCTATTGTGCTTTTCTTAGATCAGTTATGTCATTTATGAAAGTGAGCACTTTTACACCATCATTACCTTAGAGCAGTGGTACTGGGCAAGAGGTTGGAAACAGCAAATTACATGAAGCAGGAATTTGCCCACACTTGGAATGCATACATGTGAGGGTTGAGCATGGGAATGCCAGTCAGTGTTGACTGGCATTCCCACTGGTTCTTAATATCACAAATAAATGAATATTTCAAGTTATAAATTTTATTTATTTTTCTTATTTGATTTGATTTGTGTCAGCCCTTTCCGCCTTTTATACTTTTACTGAATCAGTGTTGTGTCTGCATGGTGGGAATGATCTAATTTCATGATGTCTAACTCATTCAGAAATCATTTTATCTAAGTAGTAACAAGTCTGCATAAAATTGACTTATCGTGAGGAGTTTAAAACCCAATCTGAATCTCAAGCTGGCATAGAGTCAGTATCAATTACTTTACCAAGCTAAGACAATGATAAGCAGAATTGTTTCTAATAACTGATGGTTGATAAAGATTTGCTGTGAGAGGTTGACCAGTAAAACAATTTATCAATTTTGTAGCATTGAGTGTGTTTAGGGTTCCTACATCATAATGATTAGCCAAGTACACATAAATCAGTCTTTATAATCCATTTTCGTTATAGGATCATTGCAATTGAGAATATAGGCCTCTCAACTGTAAACAAATATAGTAATTGATAATACAAGCTACAAAATAATACATAAAACTAAAAAATCATGACGGAATAGAAGCACGAACTGCAGTGTAAAACTGTACATTTCATAGTTACTTTAGTCATAAGTAACAAGACAAACGACAAGATTAATAATTTCATAGCATCAACTTGAGCAAAAAAAGAATTATTTGCAATAGATGGCTTATCTTTAAAGACTTCAGGGTTCACAAGGATGTCACCAATGGGATAAAATGGCTTCATAAATAAAAAAAAACATATTCAAGTCAAGAAAAGTATCTATAGTGGCACTGTATCTAAGAAAAACATGCTAAAACGAAGCGAAAAATTGTGATTTTTTGCATTTTTGCTTAAAAAAAGGACAAAACAGATAAATTTCATAAACAAAATTGTCAAGTTTGTTTTATATAGATGTCATAGCCTTGCCTGATGGGTATGCCCAGCAATTTGGGTGAAATATTTCATCTATGACTCTCTTTAGTGACAAAAACTGCATAAAAACGGCGATTTTTGGTGTTTTCGGACCCCCTATTATTCAAAGGGGGTAAACCGGCGTAAGGAGTTGACCGATTTCAAAAATTTTTTTTTCCAACTGATTCACTCACCAAAAGGCACAATTCCTCCGACAGGTGCAAAAATCAAAGAACGTTGTTGTTTTTTAGTTCGCCCCAAACCCACATATCTATATTTCGAACTAAAATGCAAAAAACATGATCCAAATCATATTTATGTGATGGTCTTAAAGTGAAGCAATGCAGATATCCATTACACTTTTAAAAATTGTGTCTTTAATTTCTACTATGGTTTGGTCCTGCTTGCCTTGAAAATTTGTGACGTCACCTAAAAAGCCTTTAGCTTCAATCCTAATAATAAGAAAATGCGCCAAAAATGTAAGTTTAGATATAAACCTAGGGGGCCTGCCATGGAGCCAATATCCTGAAAATTTTGTGCAATTCCATTTGCTATTTGAGGAGTTCCGCCATATAATAAAGTCTTGCTGTGTTCCCAATTATAGTGCAATTTCATGGATGATTGGGGCTTTATGTCCTGTATTTATGCACTAGGTAGGATAATTCGGACAGGAGGAGGACACGGCAATGAGGCTGGGAGAATCAAACAAGTGAGTAGACTGAATCCTTGTCACAGTATTAAGGAAAGCCTTTAAAGAAGAACTATCTCAAGAATACTCTCAAATTTTGTGAGGGCTGGGTGTGGCATCAGCAACAGGTTCAGAGAGATCCATACACTGCGACAGATGAACTGCCTGTAAAGGCACCAAAGATTGATGTAATCAAAGATTGATGTAATCAGAGATGCAGTGACAATTACCGATGACATCGAAAAATGTGATGCGGACACATATACTGAGAAAATCTACCTTTTATCTCAAGATCTGGACCTGCGGTCCTGCGCACACTTCCAAAGCAGAAACTGATAGAACTTTGTAACAGCATAGGTCTTGTCAGGAAAGCGTGTTCTGAATATTGCGTCAGTTCAAAGGATGGATGGATGGATGATTGGGGCTTTACATCCTGTATTTACGCACTTGGTAGGCTAATTAGGACAGGAGGACACGGAAATGAGGCGAAAGATGATTGAAACAGCTGTCCAACATAGGCCCAGGGGACCCGGCAAGAGCTGGATTCGAACCATGAACCCAGTGATTGGCAGCCCAGCACGCCACCGCTAGACCAATCCTCCCCCCATGTCAGTTCAAAGGAAAGACTGGATGTTCAGTATTTGAAAGACATAAATATCAGCGAATACTTGGATGATCGGAATCCTTATGTTGTTGCTGTTTAGCTTGGGTTCAAAGGTCAAGTCACACTCAGGACCACAAAAACTGTGGTCACACCAGCCATTTCATCAGTTTGTCATATTTCATATTATTCCAAGAACATTATAAATGGTACCAAGTGGTAGAATTTCTGGTGGATCTTGAAGCAAACAGACGTGTGTTCTACTCAAAGTGGTTTTAAGAATGTTGCTAACTAAGCCATTGTGAAGCTTTTCTCAAAGCTTCAAAAATCATTAGACCCAAGGTAGTATAAGAATGTTGCTCAATTAGCTTGAAAGAAATCAATTTACCCTAGATGCTTTTAAGAATGTTGCTCACTAAGCCATTGTGAAGCTTTTCTCAATGCTTGAAAAAAAAAACCATAGGACCCAAGATGATTTCAAGAATGTTGCTCACTAAGCCATAGTGAAGCTTTTCTCAAAGCTTGAAGAAATCATGGGACCCAAGGTGGTTTCATTAAATTGCTCATGAAGTCATTATGAAACTTTTCTCAAAGCTAGAAAGAAACCATAGTACTCGAGGTGATTTTAAGAATGTTGCTCACTAAGCCATTGTGAAGCTTTTCTCAAAGATGGAAGAATTCATTGGACCGAAGGTTGTTTAAAGAATGTTGCTCGCTAAGCCATGCTGAAGCTTTTCTCATACCTTGAAAGAAATCCATTCTCACAAGTCAGAGTCTGTCACTGCGAGCTGCACAGCTGTGCCAGGGAGCAAGAGAGGCTCTGATGTTGTGAGAACGTGCAAATGTCGTGTTTTCATTTCTCAGAAGTAAAAGTAGGGTATGACTCCTGTTGTGAAAATGCAACTCTTGGGCTCCCTGGTGGACATGCCCTTTCAGCATGATAAGCTCTAAATTAGTCACTGGCTGTCACTGTCGTGTATCTCTTAATTTATTTCATGCATCTAGGTAACATTTCTGACAATGCATGCACTCAGCTTGGCTTAAAAGGTAACTTTGAAGGAAAAACTAAGTTTTCATGAGTGCAGTCATGCAGCACTCCCATCAATAGCAGAAGATTATTTTCCAAATATGGCATGACCTACATTTAGTTGCAACGGCGTCTCTGATTGAGCAACAGGACCTTGATGCTGGCTGCCTAAGCCAATCAGATTGCAGCTCAGGAAACCACACTTATTCAAGCCATCCAGGTCAGAGCCTCCCTGTGCCAGGGAGCAAGAGAGGCTCTGACGTTGTGAGAATGCCAGAAATCATAGTACCCAAAGTTATTTCAAGAACATTGCTAGCAGAGCCAGCTTTTCCCAAAGCTTGAATAAGTCATTGGACCACACAGTGGTTTCCAGAATGTTGCTTGCTGAGCCATTGTGAAGCTTTTCTCAAAGCTTTAAAGAAATAATTTGACCCAAGGTGGTGCCATTATGAAGCTATTCTCAAAGCTTGAAGAAAGCATTAGACTCGAGGTGATTTAAATGTTATTCACGGAGCCATTGTGAAGCACTTCTCATAGATTGAAAGAAATCAGGGGAACCAAGGCGGTTTCAAGGATGAAGCCATTGTGCTTTTCTCGAAGTTTGAATAAAATCATAGTCACCAAAGTGATTTCAAGAGCGTTGCTAGCTGAGCCATTGTGAAGCTTTTCCCAAAGCTTGAACAAAATCATTGGACCCACGGTGGTTTCCAGAATGTTGTTTGCTGAGCCATTGTGAAGTTTTTCTCAAAGCTTGAAAGAAACATTGTACCCAAGGTGGTTTTAAGAAATAAGAATGTTGTCAGAGCTCTACAGCTGAAGTCAAAAGCACAGACTCAGGAATGGTTGAATATGTCACCATGTTATGCACAGTGTGATACAGGTAATGCATGCCATGTTCAGGTATTTTTGAATTGTTTCTTTTGACTTCAGCAGCTAAGAGCACCAAACGAAGAAAGAAATCATAGTACCCAAGGCGATTCCAAGAATTTGCTAGCAGAGCCATTGTGAAGCTTTTCACATAAAATCTTCATAATACTTTGAAGGATACCCCACAACCTGTTTGACAAAGAATATGACAGACATCTCGACACCATGCACCTACTCCATCTCTTGAATGCCTCGACGCAGAATGTACCAGAAATATCGAGAGGTATCATTGTGAAAGATATAGTGGAATAAAGAACAGCAATCCTCACAGACATTCTCTGCATGATACGAGACTCCATCATGTCCACTGGAAAGATCCCCAATCCATTTAAGCTGGGCTAGTAAATCCGTGTCTCAAGAAAGGAAAGTCTCATAAGGAGCCAAATAACAACAGAAGAATCACAATATCATCCCTTATCGGAAAAATCATCGAGAAGCACATCAAACAAATGATGTCCTCGAACACTCCCATTGATGCTGGCATTCATGGACTCGTCAAAAGCGTTCGATGTCGTGGATCACCGGGCCATGCCCCCATTCCCTCTATGAACAAGGAGTTAATACGAGTCTATGGAAAACCAAGATCGCCACAAAATTTCTGGTCGAGCGCTACCCACTCTTCAACAACCACATAGCTGGAACAAAGCTCGGTCACCTATCATAATGCCCCATGTGCAAAGAGACAAGAGGACGAGACCCACTTCATTCAGGAATCCTTCTATGTTGCAGAAGTCTTGGAGAGACAAGGAGACCATATGTGACCAGAGTGCTGTCGTACTGCCGGGAGTTAAAAGGCAGTGTTGATCCTACAGAGATTGTCAATTTAATTTCCGATCCCCGCTGTGCATCAGCCCCAACTCTCATTGCAGAATTATCATCATCCCTGATCTACAAGTGCCACCACGAATGGTGGATTGCACTGGGCAGGCAATCCCAAGCATGACTGAAATTGCACACAGGAGCAGTGGTTCGCCTACTAGAGGCGGTACCTCCGGATAGAAGAAGGAATCAGACCATAGCACCAGAAAAAGGAGACAATCAGAATTCACATGACTACAGGAGCATTTTACTGAACATTCAGGAAATGTGAGGAGCACCATTAAGTTTACTTCAAATGAAAAAGACACAAGAAGAAAAAGCTAATTTGATTTCACCTTTGCAAATTTCAATTCCATTGCCGTCATAAATTCCAATAGCAATTCAAAAAATGTTGATTGAATTTATGGACCGGAGGTCATAGAATCATTTCTAAACTTTGGATAAAATTGTAACAGTATTCCTGCAAGTGCAACACACAAAACTAAATCAATCTTTCACAATATCGCAGGCAACTCCAGAATTATTTGATGATATTCACATGCTTTCAAGCATTTTAATGGTAAGCATTCCAATACTAAAATCAAATGGTCACACCAGCACCAAAGTGTAATTTTTAAAAGCATGCGAGACACGGGAGTTAGTTTCCTCAATTTCAAGGCCAACGAAAGTTCTTAAAGGAGATTATTTCAGCCATTCAGAAAATGTTGACTCCAAGTTAATCACACAAGAACTAATCTTAAACAAGAACCCAGGGGTTCAAAATGGAGGTGGTGTAGAGACTAATTTCGCATACCATGAATCCAGTAGATCATTCATCCTGCACTGCTATGACCACTCCGATAGATTTATAGATATATAGATTTATTTGCATATATATTAGACATCCAGCATTATGTATATATAGACATACAAATAGATAGCTAATAGATAGATAGATATACACGAGTGCTGCCCTTTAAGAACAGTAGTTGCTCACAGTAATTGATCGATGAGATGGCAGATAGAACACAAGTTCTCTACATGTTGCACATTGACCCCATTTGAAAATTATCAAAAGGGACAACAATTTAACATCTAATCTGAATGAAACACATTTGGGATTTTGATCTTGAAATTCCACTGAAAATATTCTAAATTGATTTACTCACTAATATGCTGCTCTATACATAAATATTATGTCAATCTTCCTACCACTGCCAGCTAACTTGTGGACTGCCAAATTGACCAAATGGTTAAGAGCGCTTGTCTGGCTACCACTGGCGCTGAGGGAGTGGGTTCAAATCTCACCCCGGGAACTCACTTCAGTCCGAGCCCATGGGACATTAAACGGAGGCGGGATGTATCCCGTATTCTATGCTACTTATGCTGGGGCAACTGAAAGACCCTGGGCATCCCTGAATTAATAGGGTATGCGTCAGACTCACAGTCTTCTCATCACTCATTATCATGCGGCAGTCACCAAAACTTGAGAATGCCGATGGCATGGGAACTTTTGGCAATGTTCCCTTAATCTCAGCCCATGGGCACTGCTCTGCGGCTGCCCTTAGCTGTATCATGGGGAAGGCTCACCAGAAATTTCTTGAACCCCATGCGGAACATGACCAGTAATGGTTACGATTAAAGTTAAAATTACAACTGCATCAATAAATCTATAAATCCAGAATTTGAAAATAGCTCTGATAGCTTAAATGAAGTGAAATCTCATGTCAGATAGGCATGAATATTATAGAAAGATGGATAGATGATTGGGGTTATATGTCCAGTATTTATGCATTTTGTAAGCTAATTAGGAGGAGGAAATTGCAATGAGGAGGAAATTGCAATGAGGCGAAGGGTGATTGAAACTGCTGTCCTAGTTGACCTGGTGAGAGCGTTAATCAGACCCTGGAATCCAAGACCCAGCGAACCAGGCTGCAATTGACAACTCAGTGTGCTACAACTGAGCTAACCCCACCGGCCTACCCTAGCCCCATCTCCCAGACATTTTTGATCATGTCACAAATGGTTTGAAGTACCAAATTGCAACCTATTACTCTGGCTTACCAAACCATTTGATAAAACTGCGTAATATAACTAATCTGTGTAATCTATCTATTTGATCTATATAATCTATCCTTCAAATTAATGCAATCAGATTTATCTAATACACCCTTTTAAAAAGTCCTTTATCTATCAATCTATCCATACCCATCAATATATATATATATCTGACTAAAATAGTTGAAGATTTATAAAACTATTGAAATCTCATCTCTTGTGACCTGGTATTATGTTGACATCAATTTTCAGGTCAGAAAACTGACCAATACACATCCTAATGTCACTATGACATAGTTCCAGGTCAGCTCATTTGCATAAACAAAACACAATACACATAATTTTCAAAATGGTGGACAGCTCATTTGCATACACTAAACACAATACACATTATTTTCAAAATGGTGGACTGTAAGACCAAAAAAAAAAATCCAAACAAAAAACTGATGAAAGGAGTACTTAGAATTATTTTAGGTTAATACAAGTAAGCTGCAATATTAGCCGTGTACCTCTAGTTTTGGGCAATTTAACAATTAGTAGATGATTTGAAACATGCAAAGAGTAATTTCAGATTTTCTTCTCCAATTTCAAATTTCCCGCCTAAATCTTACAGTCTTACACTCTCTTACCCACTCTCTTACCCCCCCCCCTCTCACCAACTACATAAATGGCGGTGTGTAAACACCTCCATTAAAAATGATTTTCCATGGCGAGCGCGACTTCACGTGGAACACAGTGAAGTAGTCCCTGATTTGATGACATTCACATGCTATCAAACAAGCAGTTTAATAAATTGCCATTCAGGAAAATGCAAGTAACAGTAATATGTCCACTAGGTTTGTTATTCAGACATTCCTCTGGATATTCCTCGGGATATTTCAGAGATGAAATGGTGGCAGTTATCATGCAACCAATAAAACCACTTCTTCCTGCGAATTCCAAACAAAAACAATCAATCTTTCAGAGTAAAACAACATAGTATATCCTCCGCATTCATAATACACATAATATCCCATATAGTGAGCCATCTGATCTCTTCAAAGTAAACTTACACACAGCCGTTAATTTCATTTTAGACTCTTTAATGGACATGGGAGCTGGGCTCTCTTGGCATTTGAAATTCAGGACAGGATTCTGAACAACATCAAAAAACATTACAAGAAAATGAAAACAATTCAGGAGAGCATCACATAAAGCAGCAATTTAGATTTCGACAGCAACAAAACACATTCATGTGAGAATTCTTGATGATATTTACACTTGGAAATTGACATATGTATTCACATTCACTGATATGAAGGATATTTGAAGAAAATTTTTAAATGCAGTAATTTCCCAGTGCACAGTTGTACATTACTGAACAATATTGGTCCCTTTGTGAATTTTAATCTAAATTCCAACTTTTTAAAATACTCAGAAATGCTTGAAACATTCAATTAATGTTAGTTATTACATTGTCTTACATTTTCTTACAAGTTACAACTTAACATTTATACCCCCATTAATCCAGGTACATTTTCGATCTGCTTCCACGCTCCATCGCACAAAAACAGCCACTCTGTCAAAAATAAGTTTCATGAAATGCTTCATCGGAAACTGATCCCACCATATTAAAGATGCGTAATTTAATTCTCATGGAATGATTTAAACAGTCACATTTCCAAAATTCCAAGCCATTCTCTTCCTTTTTAACTAAATCCACAAATAATCCATTGAAAATGCAACAACATAAGGCCAGAAAGTAGAATCCAGTGAGTAGGAGAAATAGATAACAACAAAATATAAAAATAAAAACAATATAAACGGAACATCTCCATAGTCAATACTAATAAGATTCTTCGTTGTAAGTTCAAGTTAAGAATTTGATTATCATAAATATAACCTACAAATTTACAATCTACTACAGCTACTGTCCTGCGAAGAACACATATGACACAATAATAATCATGGCAAAATACTTGCAATAACATCATAATCAATGGAGAAGCGTATTCTCTCTTAACAAAATATATTACTCTTATGTTCATTCAACATCCAAAGGCACCTAATGGCTACAGAGGATTGTACTAAATTAACATAAAATCATCAGACATGTAAATGGTACATGTAGCAATGAAACCCACATAATAACATTATCAACAAAACAATAAACATCATATTTATATTAGAGAACAGAGAACTGTAATCGAAAAACTGTACACTCTTGACGACACTCATTTACTTCAAGCAATAATTATGGACATCACATGAACTGTGAGGAACTGAATGAAGACATCCATTTTATGATTTTGCAAACTGCAAATTACAGTTCGTCCCAATGAGACAGGTTGACATTCGGAAAAGTTCTGCAAAAATACTTTGGATGAACAATGATATTTGAGCTACTCGGCTTTCTCTAGCACTGCAGGAAAATGAATCACTTGAAGCTGGCTGCCATAATCGCAAACTACGGAAGTGTTGTTCACCACATGAACCTGTCGAACGAATATGGAATGGTCTTCGTCTCCCAACTGGATGGCCCTCAGCGCTCGCCCCTTAGATACATCCCACAGGTAGATACAGCCCTGGAAATAAGACAATGACATTGATCAATAATTCCAAAAATCTCCGATTGCATGAATTGATTTACATAAATCAAAGTGGCAAAATCAAAAGTGCCTATTTTCATATGATATTACAAATCTAAGTTCCGTCCGCTACATAACATGATACAGACTCTTGTCTTGCACAAAGCAAACTACACTTGACATAAAAATATGTATTTGGATTTTTCCAATAACTTTGCAATTATTTTTCTTCTGGTTGTTTTCAGAATGGCAAAAAGTTCACATGCTAAACACAAGAAGTCAGTACAGACTTCATGCAAACTGCACAACTATCCAAAACAATGCAATTACTTGAAAACTATGGAAATTTGCATTATAATTTTAATATATTATTTGCCAATATTTTTACCTGACCTCCTGTTACCATCAGCTTGTTGGTCAACATAGATACGCTATTACAATACCCAGGTTCCTGAAATAAACATGGCTCATGAGTATTAATGATTAACCATTTCTAGAAAGACTATCTGACAAATTTTCTAAATAAATATAAAGCACCATGTACTTTGATCATGACTGTTGTAATACCCTACATTTTTAGTGCAGTACTGAATTACATACTTGCAATATAATGATGTAATATAACATATTAAATTTTTATTAATGTTGATGCTCACCATTTGAATCCAATGCAGCAAATGGCCCTTGATGCGTTCCCAGATACACAGCCGGTCATCCAGGCCAGTGCTAACGACGTACATATTAGTGCAAGTGAGAGACGTGACAGTGCTCTTGTGGCCTTCAAGTTTGTGCAGGCATCCACCCGTCATGACGTTCCACAGTCGCACGGTGGTGTCATCTGAGCCACTCGCTGCCGTTAAAGGTTGACTCTGTGAGAAAATCAAGAAAGGTTTGAGATTTCATTCCTCATAATTGGTTTGTTTGTATATTTATTTCTGCCTCAAAGTATTTTGGCTGTTGCCAGAGTAAAATACCAACTTAAAAAGGTGTAAATCTGCTGGAAAACGAAGCTATTTCACTGATAAATCAATTTTTTAAAATAATCACCCAAAAAGGTAATCTGAAGTTCTTACAATTGGTCGCCTAGGCTAGCAAAAAGCTAGAAATGACACTTTAATTGTGCCCCACTTTTTAGAACTCAATGCAATGAAAAACAAAAAACTTTTAAGATGAAAACCTTACCTCATCAACATATAAAGCTGACACTGGTCCCTTGTGCCCATGTAGCGTGAATAAACAACAAGTATCCTCAATTTTAGACACCTAAAAATAAATTGAGACTAAATTAGTTGCTATGATGAATTCGCCGTGGATGGAACACATTGGTAATTATTACAAGAACCCAGGGGTTCAAAATGGAGGTGGAGTAGTTTCCTAAGTTCATATCCCCCAAAAAATGACAATTTCCCTGAGTGCCAAGAACCAGCTGTCGTTAATACATAGGCCTATATATATATTGTGAGCTAATTTTCAGAATTTTTACAGATAATCCATTTTCAAGCCACAAAATGGCCATGAGGCATATAGTCCAGGAGCAAGCACCCCATTTCTGGGCTTGGTAGGTCGTTTTTTGAGGGGGGTTGCCGACATATACCAATGAAATCCTTGGGCCCTGGGGTGTCTAAAACTGATTGTCGGCACTTTGGCAATTGCCCATGGTTGCCATAGCAACCAGTTAAATGTAGTAAACAGTTTCAAAATTGGTGACACAATTTAATCAGATATCTGGGTAAAGCACACAAATCAACTTGGAATTGGTTTAAAAAATGTTAATACTTTATGCAACCAGGTGAGGGCTTTTTAACAAGAATAATTATTTTTCAATTACAGGTCAGCCTAATTTGCATATGGAACGTTTTTTACTGGAATTTATTGATTTTTACTCACTACAGTGAAATGTAATATGCCAGGCTCCTATAAAATAATGTCAATCTCTATCAAGTTCAGCACATATTAATGCCCTGTTCGCTGGCTTTAAAATGACACCCCACTTCTTGCATTTTACAAAGTTTTCATAGTTAAAATTACCATGGAAACCCGAGGAAGTACTTATTTTCTGTTCTTTGACTGTAAGTTGACACTTATAGTACATGTATATTAAACAGTTTCCTCTTCAAACGTGTCCAGTCAGTAAGAATAAATAGGAATGGCATTGAATGTGGGTCTAATGTGTACTATGGCTTTTCTTATAATTATCAACAAGAATCCAGGGATTCAAAGGTAGTCGTTTCGGTATTATATTGAAGGTGCAGTGATTGACATGGAGTGGGTGATAGTGATACTCCTCCATATTACATCTGTACTGGAGACATTAATTATCATTAGTCCGCCAGCAGGGCTTGGCAGGCCTATTGTGATGCATCAGATTATCCTGAGTGTGTGACTCCGTGCGCCGAATCCTGTTAAAACTACGCACTGTACAGTGCCGCCTGTAAGTAAGTGAAACGCATGACATTGTGCCATTGCATCAATGCTAAACATCCTTAGCCAAACTGCTTGTGGAGGCATGAATTCTCATCGGATGAAAGGGCAACAAAGTGGGTCATAAAGGCCGATGTGTGAGGCAAGTGGGATAAAAATAGCAGCCCATTTTCTTCGCTGTAGTCGGAGTTAGGTATGGGTCAAAGTCTTTGATAAGTAAGTGAATCACCCTTCCCTATGTTTTAACATTGGGCCTGCGTTTCACTTACTTATGGCGATTTAATAAACAGGCGCACCTCATGACAGTGTGTTATTATAATGGCCATATCAGTGTAAGGTCTTGGTTGCACATATTTTGTGACACTTAGAAGTTAGATTCATTTTTTTATGCAACTGGGAGAAAATATCTGTTATGCTGACAGCTGTGCCCAAGCATTATTCCGCACCTCCCAGCCAGCTGATATGAATTTTTTTTTCCCAGCCAGCCGCCTCAACTGCTTTCTCATTACCTGACAGCAAATTTCATTGGTTGAACGCAAAAAATTGACTCCCAGCTGACAACTTTGCCAGCTGGGAAAATCCTAGCTGTCAGTCTGCCAGCGAGCTTGGCACCTGCTTCATAACACATAATTGGTATAAGAGAGCTCCAGCATGCCGCAGTGTCAATTGTGACTATACCCAGATTGATAGACAGATTCAAAGATAGATTGATAGTAGATAGATACATCTACAGACAGCTTGATGTACTTATTATGCACATACACCAACACATACATATGTCCATTATGGCAGGTTGGCAGACCTACATATGCACTGTCTTGAGTGTTCGTTCTTGTTATATCACACTGTGTTGACCGGTTGCACATACCTGTGTTATTTTACAACTGCACATTTTTGTTGATCTGTTTTTTTTTATAGCTAAATGTCTGATACATGTGATAAATTCCGCTTGTATGAAATTGCTCAACAACAGCACTGTGGTTGTAACACCAATGAAACAGAGTTCAGGCCTGTCTGTTTATTTATTTATAGATAGACAGATAGATACATCTGACATAAAAAGTAACATGACATTAATAGATCTCACTGGAGACATGCTTATTTGCTTATCATAACTTTGGATAGTACAAATTCATAATACGTTAAATTCACAAAACATGTCAGGTTCTCAAACCATGTAGGGAAATGGAATATCAAAGATAAAAGTAAATTGCGAAGCTAGGCCTATTTGTCACAGGTAAATTTATTATGAGTGAATGTCAAAACTTTTTAATTCTGTTATATTGCAAGTCTGGATAAGCAGTAACACAAATTGTTCACTAAAAAAACTGTTCAAAATGTCTTATTGTGAAACTCTAAAATAACACTCTCAAAAAGTTAATGAAACTTTTACATGATATATTACTTGTTATTGTTACATCCATCACCACCTTAAAGGCTTACTTGATACATATTTGGAGAAATTAAATATGTAAGATGTAGGCTTATGCATATGCATTAAGTTGCCAGGGTAAGGAATGGTTTCCCTGATCTGACATTGTTTTCAAGAAGTTTCACTGACATGGAATTCCTCATCTTATTATTGTTCAATTAATCAAACATTATGCAAAACTAGTCATTTCATAAGTGAAAGTTGAATGGTTTAACAGACCTGTGTTGGGTAGAACCACAAATTTATGTTGATCTGCTGCTTTGGCTAATGCCATGATAATACTAAAAAATTTAATTTGCTGTGAGTAAAATTGCTCAACAGATTAGCATTGTGGATGAAAGACCAATGTAATAGAATTTATTAATTTATGTGACATCTATACATGTATAATAATAAGTTAGCTATCAATGTTCAATGCTCTGCATAAATATCATATGCAGCATTATTATTTTGTCTACTGTAATAGGAAGCTTGACAGTGAGTTTTGAACACACATTTATAAAAAAAAAGGGAAAGTAACAAGCTTAATTCTGGTCTAACAAATTTATGTACTTAGTAGGCCTATTTTTTGATACATGTAGGTCTTAACACTGCCTCATGATGAAGGTCTGTCATTTTCAGACAGTGCTGCCACCTGGCATAAATTTTTGGTGGTGCAACATTTCTTGAGAAGAATTTGCGAGGGTTGCATTGCTGGCCAAAGTCCACTAATCACGCTAGCATGCTTGATGAAATTATTGCCGATTTTGTTCCTTTTTATGTGTTTCTAGAAGCAGGAAAGAGCTGGATTGTTGATAGTTTATTGTATCTACGGCGATTGACGTAGTTTCAGCTACGTAATCGGAGTATACAAGAAGTAATCGGGAACGAAAGGCAGGTGCACTGTTATGGTTGTCAGCCAGCGTCTTGACATGTCGTGCATCGTAACCCCGAGAAAAACGAAGACATAGCGTCTACTCACTTCACTCTGCCGTAATTGTGATCGTAGATTGTTCCTTTCTGGCATATTTCTGCCTCACATTTCATTTTAGATGGTCCCTGGCTTCACAGACGATTTCCGAGACATATCTGCATTACAATATTTCGAAATTTCCGATTTTCGCGGGCTTTTTTCCACTTGTCTATTGCCGATTACAAAAGGTAGACGTTCATACGAACGACTACCTAAAAAGTATATGAGGTTGTCATGGAAACTAGAAAATGTGATTTTTGTCATTCCATCATTAGATTTAAATAATTTAACCAGTCATTGTCCAGCAATCTCTATAAAGTTCATAGATTTACTCAAACCACCAAATTTTACTTTTAGATAAAGTAATTAATCAAGACTATAACTGGTTTGGTGTCCATGGCAACCAAATAGCCAACTACAGCACATAGGCCTACTGGCCCAACACCTCTAAATGAAAACTTCATATTTTCAAGATATGCGATGACTCCAATCGATCATAACTTTCTTAATTCTTAAGCTACAGGGCTGTAACTTTGTACACTCCCCTTCATGGTGTATCCCAATATTTCTGAAACGTTTCATATAAATCAGAAGTAATAAGGTGTGCCTTTTTTAATTTGTATTGAGTCGCATTGAGAATGACTTACTTTTCAGTAAGCAATGCAACCACTCATTTTTTTTTTCAACATGGCAAGATCTATGTGAATGTGTCAGATTTGAAAAAAAAAAAAAGATATGTAATTAGACCTTCATTTGGAATATTTACTTTTATGATGAACATGCTTAGGGGGCAAATCTTCAGTTCATCCATGTCCAATGATGCACAAAAATGATCATGAATTCCAAAAAAGCTGCATATTTTACCTCTCGGGAAACATCAAGCTATTTAATGTCCAATTTATTATTTTTGAAGCTCTCATAATTACGCATTTTTGCTTTGCTCAATGCATGGCTAACAAAAAATTAAAGTATATCCCATATTGCAGAGAGGATGGATCAGATAGATTTTGTAACAAGAGATTACAGAGAGGTATATATAGGCATAAAGCAAACAAACTTTTTGGGAGGACTGGCAATATAAGCTAGATTCAATCAGATTTGAGTTGGGGAGTGGTTGAGAAGGAGAGTGGAGATGGGGAGAGGCATATAGGCCTAGATATTGCAAGATCTAATATCTAGCACTGACTTGCCTAAATGTAATATCTCTGACTTGCCTGGGTGTAATAACTGACAAGTCTGAATATGCAATGTCTAGTCTAGCATTGAAATGTGGAAATGCAGTCAGTGGCGTAACTAGGGGGTCACGAGCGGGGGGGGGGCACCTGGGGGGTATGCGTTTCTCTGAGGGGGGCACTCAAAATACTAATTGTATATTTTGGCCAAAGTTGAAAAGTTCATATGGAGGGGGGGAGCACCTGGGGGGGCACAGGTCCAATTATGGGGGAGCATGTGCCCCCCCCCCGTGCACCCCCATAGGAACGCCACTGCATGCAGTACCTTTAGCACTGACTAGTCTAAGTGTCATCATATCCCAGGCGGTCTGAAGGGGGACACAAGGTAAGCTAAACATTGCTAACAATTGGTGGAGGGTTTGTCTGCTCTCACATAAAAATGAATGGTAGAAGTTATGTTGCCATAACGTGAACACAGCGCTTAAATCTTTTCACAATACAACATTGCCACAACATAACATCATATCTTGATGTTGCTTCATAACGTTTATGCCAAAATCACGACGTTTTCACGAAGTTGCTGCAAGTAGAATGTGTAGGAGGTGAATAAATTTTAGGGGGCTACCCAAAGAATAACTGCACCCCTGCCTACTATGCCTATGTTGAGAAAGTGGGAGAAGGAGACATGAGAAGGACAGTAAAAAAGGAGAGGAGAGAAGTACAGAAAGGAGATGCTAGGAAAGGGAAGACCAGGAAAGAAGGAGGGGTGAGAAGACCAGGAAAGAAGGAGGGGAGAGTAGACCAGGAAAGAAAAAGGGGAAAGAAGGAGGTTATTGAAGGCAGTGGTGGATCAAGGAGGACGGCCAAGGGAGAAAAACACAGTATTTTGAAGAAAATATGGGGTGATTGGGGCTGGCGAATGCCAAAACAGATCACCACCCCCCAGACTATCCTGTGTGGAGCTACCACTTGAGGGGAGGGGAGAAGGAGGCGGGAGAAGAGTAGGAGAATAGAGGAAGAGAAGAAGAGAAGAAGAGAAGAAGAGAAGTGGCCTGTATACAGGGTAATCCTCCCTGGCCATGCGTCATGAACTGGTCCACTAAAAGGGTGGAGCAAGTTTCATGGGTGGAGCCGGAAGTGGATCGGCGTAGTTGGATTGGAGATATTGTGAAATGAAGAAATTGACCCTCTGCACCATCCTGATCATGTTTTATTTTGCTAGACAGTTATTTTAGTTCATGTGCACCATTCTGATATCTTATAGTGAGCGTTTTGAGCACTTCAAATAGAAAACTAAGCAAATTGCGCTACAAAGTTTAGCATTGATCTAGAAGGAGCACTTTGCAAAATGTTGTATTTGATGAACCTAAAACATTTTGATACATAGTTAGGAGCAAAATTTAGATTGTTATCATTCCGATGAGATGTAAATTGGAGGCCCCTTGTATCTGAGTCTTTGATGGGCAAGTTAAAGATCCCTCACTTGGGGTAACTAAATGTGTAACATGTAGCAGACTCGCATCCATTCTTCTACTATATCATCTATCAAGCCTTGGGAGTGGCCAGAACAGGCCTTAGAGGGCTGCACATATGAAATCTATCATCTATCTCTCTATCTAACCCTCTCATGATACTAATTTATAACCAATTTGATCCACTGACTATCTGGGTCCTAAAGAATACATTTGGTCAAATATATGACAAGCTAATTCATATGAGGACAATGCATGTCCAGAACATGTCTAGGTTAAAAGAACTGCAATTTTTCTTGTATCTTTTCACTCAGAAACACAGGTAGCAGGTCAGATTTAAGAATTTTTCAAGGAAAAAAACTGTCGTTTTGCAAAGTAGTTTTCACATAGATAATTTAATGCACGTACTAAGTATTGACATGTGTGCTTAGAGTAACTTCTCAGGAGCATTTTGCCACAAACCTCATGGTAATTGGTTATGTAATAAGAAAGTTACATGTGTTTTGATGAAAAGAGTCAATTTCGAGAAAATGTCTGTCTAAAAGCTCAAATCTTCATATTTTAATGGACACGAGAGATACATAATTATAGGTTATTTCATGGCTTTGACCTGTATTTCCCTGATAATTTCACCTGAGACCCCGTATTTCCCGAGACCCGCAGGGTCGAGGGAAATACGGGGTCGAGGGTGAAAATATCTGGGAAATACAGGTCAAAGCCATGTCATAACCTATTTATCCCATGTCATTGGCCCTCTTCATTGTCTATCTGAATTTGGTGAAACTCACTTATCAAAAAGCAGCATTTGCGAGATCGCCGATCGCCGAAAAAAGCGTCGTACGGCAAAAATAAAGAAAGATGGATACATTTTTACCTTCCTGATCGATAGAGCTATTGTTTTACTACATGCCAGTTTTTTCCCTGATGAAATTCGAACATTTTTAAGCGTTCAGATGTCCAAAACATGAGATAATGCAGCTGACTTTTTTTTTCAGCTTTCTGCTTTGTTGACAGTGCCATGTATATTGTGACGTTGTGACGTCATGGTAACGTTATCGCTCAGGCCTGCTCTGATTGGCTGAATCTCGTATTTCCCTGTCAAGCTAATTAATTTTTCATATTTCCCTCTTCAGCTCATTAAGTCTGTATTTTCCCTCGTATTTTCCCTCTTCTGCTTGTATTCACCAGGGAAAAAGATCAGTATCAGGGAGAAATGTTGCTAGACATGGGATAAATGTCCATATCTCGGAAACTATACGAGATAATGAAGGTCTGTTTGAAGCACTGTGTAGTGCTATGTCCATGGGATCAACTATCACAAAAATGAAAATGGGATATCGTTTACCATAACGCAAAATGGACCAGTTTATGACGCATGACCCCCTTTCTTTGGGTGTTGATCAATAAACTAAACTAAACTAAATCTTCCACTCTCTGGTTATCGGGTATTTTCTAGTATATATAATGACAGAAACGTGCACTACATGAGTAAAGTTAGTTTGTGATGTAAAATGTGTTTTAAATAGCAGTGGCGTGTAAAGGATTAAAAATAATTGGGGGGGGGAGGGGAACAACTGGAGCTCTGTGCACACTTTTTCACCAAAAATCCGCAGTCCTCCTCCCATCCCCCCCCCCCACCCCGCAAGAAGCTGTGTTGTGAATGGCTAGATTGCAAACTTATCAAAACTTCTGCAAAAAATGTTTAATTAAAAACATTTAATTGAATATCAGACACATTTTAATCTTTCTTTGAGATTCTGTGGCAAGTTAGCTTTAATTTGGTGTGTCAGACAACTTTCTATTCCGAATAAACTGGATGCTATGTCAACTTTACTGATGCCATGCGGGCTCTAACAAGCACAATGTAATGATTGTGGCGATATGTTGCCATGACAGCAGCATATATATATGACAAGAAAATGCCAGAAGTCTTTGAGTGCTTTATCTGTTTGTGAGTTCTGACACTACAAATGTTGCATAGCTTGTTTTGATACTAATAATGAAAAGAAGAATCAAATTTCTGGATTTGTTTGACAATAAAGTGTGTATACAGCTGTTGCTATGGCAATAGTTTTTGTTTTTTGTCATATTCTAATTACTAGTACAAGACATAGTTAATCTCTTTAAAAAAAAGTCATCAAAATGTCAAAAAATTGGACCTCAACAAAGCATCCAGAGTAGGTTTGTTTTGCTTTTCCAAAAATCATTCATAAGATTTCAATTAAAATGGTTGCCATGGCAACAAGTGAACATTAATTATACATTTTTTTATGAATTTTTTTAAAAAGTGGGGGTTTCCATATTTACCCCCTAGATAAGAGCTTATAGTTATTTGTCTTATTTAGCCATAGTGATGTCAAGATGTGGCAATTTTGGCAAAAAATTATGACATTGGTTTCTATGGCAACCTTTTAAGACTTTTAAATTCATCGCAGCTGCTTGAAATTTTGGGAAGGTGTAGAGGAGAGTCATGAGCACCCAATCATGTGAAAAAACTAGTCCTTCTCATATATGCACTTCCTGTAGAGTGAAAGAATAACAGTCGTTATCACAATTTTATCAATTTTTGGACATTTACCCTAAATTTACCTTTAACCCTTTTCACCTGCGTCATTATTTTAGATGCGTGAAATAGCCTAATTTAGTTCTAAATATGGCTGAACTGACCATTTTTTTCTATTGCTATTTCCATTCTTAAAAATGACCATTAAATATAACAATGTCTGGTTATTTTCTGATTGTTTTCTCAACATAGTAACAGTTGCTATGGCAACCACAGGTAATTGCCAAAGTGCCGACAACCATTTTTTGATAGCCTAGGGTGCTAGCAACACATTGGCATAGGTCTCTACATGCCCTCAAAAATCATCCACGGGAGTGTGCTTGCTCCTGGACTAATAGTTAATACGTAAAATTGAATACATTTCATTAAAGAACTTGGAAAGAGCTTTAAAATGATGCATGGAAATGTTTGTCATCTGCCAGGTAGCTCAACCTCCTTTTTGTGGAAGAAGCTACACAATCATTTTGGAGACCATCATGTGATTATGAGATGAGAAGACTGGGAATCTTAGACATATACGATCCACTAATAGAATTAGTTGTCTCAGTATGGAACACTGGATACAATGTTACTGACATCCATCAATATCCAATGGACTCTGACAAAACTGAGTTCCAACACAAAAGTTAACACTAAACTATATATGGCTATAAAACTTAGGCCTACCGAAATATGTTTAACCAAAATATTTGTTAAGTCTACCAATTTATTCACTAGCATAAATTTGCGATAAGCCAAAATTTGAGAAAAATATCAGAAATTCTAATTTTTCTTTTTTTTTTGTTTTTATTAAAATTTTATCAGATTGGCCCTCCAAATGAGTTAAGTTTTTTAAAGAGGTATAATTAAGATATCTAAATGCAAAATTTCAGAGGTCTAACTCCAAAATAGACAGAATTATGGAGCATTGAAAAAAATTACATTTTTCCCAAATTTTTGCTGAATTTGCTGTTATTAACTTTTGAACGAGCATTTAGACCCCCAAAAGGCACATTGAGGGTATTTAATGCATATTATGGTAGATTTTCATGCCCATAGGTATTACCATTTCGGATTTCTGTTCGGGAAACGGAAAAAAAAAATTTTTTTTTTTTAATTTGCAATATTTTACAAAAACTGTAACAATTGCTTAAACATGAACACCAAATGGCACATATATGCTATAAGACCCATTCATGTGCAAAATATCATATAAACAAGTACCAGAGTTTAGGCACAGTGGCCAATACGACTATGTGTGATGTGTGATGCTGCCTGCAGTGGATCCAAGCAGGTTGTAAAGGAAGACACATCCAAATTACAACATGTCTGCGATTCATTCCTATGCCAGATGCATGCTCTATAATCAAGCTCAGTGCATGACTTGACACGAAACACCTCCAAACAAAATGGCTAAGTCAGGGCCCAAAAGACGTTCTGAAAATGCTCAAATTTCAAATTTCCCGCCAAAACTTCCCATTCTCTTGTGTGACTGCATAAATGGAGATGTGTACACACCTCCATTAATAAAATGAATGTCAAACTCGTATTTAAATTGAGTTTCTCTACCTTAAGGGTGTGGTCTTGGCTGGCTGTGACGACCATTCCTCCCACTGTTTTCATCACATTAATTGGTCTCTGATGAGGTCTGGTCGAGGCGATAAGTTTGACAGCAATCTCATCATCCCAGCTCTTCATATCACCACCCGCCCCAGGCATACTGGTCACTCTCCGTAAATGTGCTGTGCAAAGGAACACAAGCGATTAAAACAGGGCGATATATAAATTGAAAAGTTTTTTTTTAATTATTGAACATTACAAAATGAAGTATATCAAGGCCAAGGCCGGTTCTTACTTTACACCAACTGTCTATGTTGACATATCATGTGCAGGCCATTTCTTATGAATAAACAAAGATTTATTCAAGTAAGACAATTTTACGATCTGATCTTGCTTTTATTTTTCTTGGATTCCCAAAATGAACAACGGATCTCTTGACAAGTGACTGAAGTTAGTCAGTAACCCCTCAGCATCAGCATGGAGTTGGGCAACATACTCAAATCAGTCAAATCTCATATATTATAAATAAAGCACCTACCTCTGTTGTGTAACTGTGATTGTAATGCCGTAGGAGTTGGGGGTTTGGTGTTGTCCGATAAAGTCACAACTTCCAAATAGTCAACAATTCCATTCAACCTCGCAGCTACCACTCTGCAATGAAAAGATGTAAACATTATACTAGCTGGCCACTGAGGCTTCAAAATAATCTGATTTAAGTATTTCAGGAACTTACTTATTTCCAACAAAACTTAATGCTGTCACGCCAGTTTTGCTGTCACTGTAGATATACTTCAAGCATCCAGTCAAACCTTCCCAGAACTGAAAGAATTACAAACGATATAAACTCGGGGGGGACAAACAAGTCAACTCAAATGAGACTGAAAGCAAATCATGCAAGCTGTGCCAGCTAACAAGTAAAAATTACAAGTACAAACTTGCAATTTATTGGCAGTTTACACACCTCAATACGTCCATTAGCACAGCCAGCTATGATGAGACTCCCTTGGCTAGAGAGGCACCACACAGGGGGAGCACTTTTAGCGTAAAACTCCTGCTCGATTTGTGTGGCATCAACTTGTAGCGTGTGGGGGCTGTTGCCCTGGCTCCAGCTAAGTAACCGGTGGCCATCACCCCCTAAATCATCACTTGTGTCGGCCACTGACTCTTGGGAGGCTAACCTCTCCTTTCGTTGTTGCAAGTACTCTAATCGCTCCTGCAAGTTTTTTGAGTGTTCCAAGTAGTGGCCATTGACATGGCTAAAGTTAAAGCCCCTCACAGGGTCCACTGGACAGTCCACACAGTTCGGGGAAAAGGGAGAGGTGCTGTACAAGGAACTTGGGGAAAGGGGCGACTGCGATAAGGGAGAGTTTTTGGACGCAGGCGTCAGGGCAGTTGGGGAGTTTTGCGAAGCAGGTGGGTAGTTTATTCCACCTAAAGAACTCTGGCGGCTGTGGCCAGACTTCCTGGCGCTATACATGCTGTTGAAGTCAGTGTCTATAGAGCCTGTGAGATCAGGGAAAAAACTGTGGAAGTCCATGCTGAGATGGCGGGAGTGATGATTTGATTTGGTTTCGTGGGGTAATGAGCCAGTGAATGACTGGGATGAAGGTAATGAAGAAACGGAAGAATGCATTTGACGAGAGTTGTGAGTCCCATCTCCGTGGGATGGCGGCTGCTGGTCAATGTCGGCCAACGAGGCTGGACGAGATAATCTGGCAGTGGGTTTAGCCCTGCAAGACGCAATTCAGAATCAATTAGGTATCACAGGTTATTTCCTAAACTAGAAACTTATCAACCGATTAGAACTGTCACAGATAGCAATCCTTGACCACTTACTCATTACGATGAATAGCAGTGAGACAGTCCCCGTTTGATATGTCCCAAAGACGAATTTGGCCACCAAGGCAGGCGCTCACAATAAGAGACCCATCAATGGCCAGTGATTCTACCTCCTGCAAAACATTATGGGGATAAGTTGATAACAAAATATTCCAGCCTTCTGTACATTGTATAACATATATATGAAAGGTGTTCCATTGAATTTAAAAAAGATAATTAGAGCATTGAAGAGAAACACAACAACTCAATTAAATTCATGGAAATCTTTGACTGCGGCTTGATATTGATAAACAACATCAACAAAGATTGAACTACAACGTCATGAATTACAATGTATACATGTACAAAGTTTTACAAATATGCAGGTATGGCACTAATAATCAACTTTACAAACCTGTAAATGGCCCTGCAACAGCAACGGCACAGACTCGCGGATCTGCTTGTAATAGGGCCAGTTGAATCTGCTGCGCCTGGTCTTGCTCCATGACGACCGCCACTTGGCGTAGTTACGAGAACACATACATCTGTAGAGCGACATTATCAAGAACGTCAAGAGAACAGCACTAGCTATTCCCAACAGTACGGTTATCACTTGCTCCTTTCTTGTTCTAGGATAGCGGAAAAAGTTTTTAATAACCGAAGGAATGACTGGGGCAGTGGGAGAAGGTATTTTGACAGTCTTTGTTCCCTCAACTGGTTTCTCAGTCTCCTTCAGATCGCTCGCATATTGCTTGGCAGTCTCCGCCTCCTTCTCGTTTCTCATTTTGATAGAAACTTCAGGGCTGACCACCATTGATAAATGGATGCTCGGCAGTAAAGACAGGTATCTGAAAGAATGGAAAACACAATATCAATGTGAAACTATCAAATAACTCTCCATTGATTTGATTAAAGTAGTGAGGTGTATCACTCATGTTAATAAAGATTCCTTTGACTCCATACACCAAAATTTAAAAAGCTTGCCTAAACAAACAGCTACTACAATTAACTTTTTAGTTTAGTGATTTTGCGTTTTAAACCCCATCAGAACCAGTGTGGGCTATTGAGAGGCAACAGCTATTACGTGTAATACCATGGAGAAGCAAAGAGTCTATCATCCTTAAGCGAGGCTCTCAGTCATTGGACCGAGTAAAAATTATCTTCCTTTCAAACGCCTATATCATTAATTCAAATACTGTATACGGACAAAGGAGTCTTACCTTCCAAAGAGACTGACATTGTAATAGCCCATCAGGGTGGGCCAGTGCATATGCGAGAGGTCTTTCCACGACTCCATATTGTCATGCTGGACCATCGCCATAGCAGCTTCACTCCGATGGTTATCGTGCGGAACAAAGTGCTCGTCTTTTTCGTGTTTGGTCTGAGTGTACGGACGGTAGTTTTGTTCTTCAGCGGTGACCCGCATTGTGGCCATGTTATCAGTTTCTAGTTCCGGCAGATCATTGTCCACATATTCCACGAGGCCAGTCTTGCACACAATAAGAATGATCCACACCATCACAAAGAGCTGTAAAGGAAAACAAATCTAGATTTATATGAGAATCTGTAAGAGGCCTTTCTTTTTCGTACATCAAATAAATCTGCATGGATAAGGGCATCAATTTCTCATTTTTATGGAACCTTATTTCAAAAAATGAGAAAATTCTTTCTAGATAATAAATTATATGCATATAAGTTTACATTAAGCATTAATGTGTTAAAGGAAATAATTACTTTGCCCTTTCTGTGATATTTGAAATTGCCCTTTGTGTGATATTTGAAATCCCTGCTATCGAGAACAATTCAATATTTCATTAATCTGTAAAGGTTAAATTTGTTTCATTTATCTGTTAACTTTTCTTTCAATCCTACCATAATGCCACGCTGGAGTATTCTTGTCCTGGCCCAGTAGTTCATGAAGCGCACTCGTCGAGGGGTCTTCCAGATCTTCTCGGGGAAGAACATGTCATCGTAACTGGCGAATGCGGGCGAACGAGTGCGAGTGGGAGAAGGGGGCGGAGTCAGCATGGAACTGCTCATCAACGGAACGGGCATTTTAGTCCCTACAGACACCGTAGCCTCCTTCTTGCCCCCTTTGTCATTGAGGCCTTCTTGAAGGGTAATCTGGACACTTTGCCTTTGTAAGTCAGACAGCTGAAACAGACAAAAATCATTTAATGATTCGCAAATAACTGAATCAATATTACATATGATTAATTTCTAACTTTGTTAAATGTGTGTTTCTAGTCTATCAGTATTATGATGTTTTTATTTAACTAGTCCTCTGACATATATCTGGGAAAAAATTCACAATAGCGGGCCGTCAATATGACCATATTTGGCAAGTGAAAAACGTCGTGTGTTGATGGCGTCATGTAAACATTTCTTGCCTGGTTACAATGACATGACGTCACGAAACTATTGTTTTCCAAATATGGTCAATTTCACAGCCCGCTAAAGTGAAGCATACCCTATATCTGTTACTAGAAAAGCCCTCTGGATCACACACTGTTGAGATCTAAATTCACATGTTTATCTAAGTAAAATTATCAAGTGATAATCTGGTGACAGACGGGCATCACAATGTTTATCCAATGAAAATGTGGGGTAATTGTCATGTTCATCACTTTTACCCCCTTGTCCTTGTTAATCATGTGATCTTCATGTGCATTGTCAGCTGGGTGACTTGATGCAGTGACCTGAGTTGACTACTTAATTGAGTCTACTTTAATATAATTTAGCCACCATATTTTACTTGGATTAAAGCCCTTTCACAATGACGTAAAGGCAAGCAAGGAACGGCAGATTTGTGCACTGTTAAATCCGCCACATTTAGTATGCAAATGAACTGGAATTGGACTGCTGGTGACTGGTGGATGATTACTGGTTTCCAAAAAATCTAACATACATGTGACGTCACGCCAAGCGCTCTTTATCTCAATGACGTCATGCCCTATTAAGGTTGCTAGGCAACTCAACGTAGCATAAAAGAGCCTCATGATGGCGGACGGTTACCTGGTTACGACGCATGCGCATAACAGACTACATGACGCTCAAGGCTGGATTTTCAAAACTGCTGCAGCACATGAAAAGATGGAAATAACAAATTTAGGGTCCGTTGAACTACCAAAAGTGCCTCTGGTGCCTCTTTGGGACAATGTAAGTACCCTGTGCGAATTTGGCAGTCGTAGGCCACCCAGATTCCTCAATCCTAAAGGTGAAAGATATGTGGCTCAAGAACATGAACTTTATTAAGATAGATGTTGGTATGCTCGGACACAATAGCTCTGGAGCTAATGTCTACCATTTTCTGTAAATCTGATTCAAATAAATATTTGTATCTTGTAACTTGTATACTTCACCTTATATTAGAAATCACTCATTCATGTCAGTCTGTTACCCAATGAATGAAAACTTGAAAATAGACTGTGTAGGCCGAATAAGGTGTATAATACATTACTACATCTTTGTACAACACAGTCAATAGGAGGTAGGTGTTATAAATGTCACATGGAAGTTTTCCAATAAATAGACTTACGTTAGCACGAAGCACGAAGTGTACCCCAGTACATCATCAAAATCAATTGAATAATCTCCGTAACTTGGACTTAGAAGATAAAATCTTTACTCTAGTTTATTATCAGATACAATGACCAGTCTCACCTCCATTCTGCGGATATCAATGGACAGCACAGTTGTGTAGAAAAACATCTGAATGAAGAAGTCGGATACAAGTCCCACCAAACCAAATGCACAGAATTCCTGGAAAAAGAAATGCGAAGTTCTTTGTAAATCAAATTCATATTCATAGCCATTCACTCCATCACTTTTACTGAAGAACATAACCTATGTAGCAACATAGTAGGCCTACATATGTGTCTCATCTTTGCTGCCTTGAGTAAAGTGTCACTGACTACTACCAATATTAGTAAGTTGAATTGCATGATATATGATCTATATAACAACACAAATCTGTCAACATTTTATATCACACCCATACTTACATAGCCCTTCCTACATCTAGCTCAACTATAGGAATAACTAGAGTGTATATATTTCCTCAATACAAGTCAGGCTTATTGTTCTTGACATCAAAATACACATTTTCAGTATTTGTATTTCAAACATTTACTTTCCCTATTTACTTGCAGCTAGGCACACAAAATGGAGATCCACAGTGCTCACAAAATATTATTGGATACAAACAATCACATCCACCACTGTTTACCTTCACTGCCAGTCTAAACAACCTTAAAGTAAACATCCCCAGAGTAAGTGTGGGACTAACGTGAAACAGACACCAGGGCAACAACACAGGATGAGAATGTTGGCACCTTTTAAATGACTGAACAGCAAACAGGGGATTTCCTAAAGACTAGAATGCTTATTCTCTGCTTAACAGAACTACCTGTCTTCTCTCTTATCATTATCTTGTCTTATTTCTGTCTTTGTACCAGGAGTAAATAAGTTCCAAACAGCAGACAGAAACCTTCATCAACACCTTACCATACTTCTGTCTATCAATCAATCTGTCAATCCACCTATCAGTCAAACAATCTGTCAATCCATCTATCTGTCAATTGATCTATCTGTCAATCGATCTATCTGCCAATCTATATATTGATCCAGTGATCTGTCGAATAAGGGATCTATCCATCTAGTTATCTATTCACTAAACATTAATCTAATCTATCCATTTATCACACAATCAATGAATCAATTAACCCGCTAAGAAGATAATACTAAATAGATATATCTTACTATCAATCTCCACAACTGTCCAGAACATATGTAAGACAAGTATGCACAACTGTTCTCTTTAATAACCTGACGGCTTCAGTTCTGTTTACAAACACATCATGCCATAGTTTGCAGTTTAAAAGCATGTGAGTGTGAGTAAAGAGTTCAACATATAGAAACTTAAAGAGTTGAAGCACACACCTGAATGGCAGGAACGAATGTGAAGAACCCGATAAAGAGAATGACAAGCTCTGTCATGAGGTTCTTGAAGATGTACCAGCCCTCTTTGCTTAGCCCTGCAAGAACAAAAGCAAACAGTGTCAATATACAGAATAAGAAGGTGAATAAGGCCTATTATATAGGTCGTCATGTTGTCTGAGGTCTCAGAAGTTGAAGAACACTGAGGGTAGGGGCCAAGAGAATTAAATTATAACATCACAGAAAATAAACTTACTATTCATATTATTTCAAAATTCTCTAAATATTGAAATACGGACTCTATACTGAATGTATTCTTATGATCAGCACATTTCGTTTAAAATACGACAATTCACAACATTGTCTTTGTCTCACCTTGTGCAACACGCAGTTTTACATCCAAATGCATCGGAGTAGATACAACAGATTTCGTAACCACAAGAACATTCTCCAAGCCTATGATGACTACCAGATACGGAAAAATTTCACTGAAACAGAAAAATGACTACGTGAGAAATTACACTTGCAACTTTTGAGATATGCATTCAAGAGAACTGACTATTAATTGTACATTTATAAACTAAGCATGGTTTGGACCCAGGAACAATATTTGTGTGTCCGTTACCTCCTACTTATAATTAACAGGAAGTTAACATCACACATATGTAATGAACATTACACAGCTTATTCACATACCTGCCATTAAGACTAGGAGTGAGCCCAAACAACGTGCAAACACTGACGGAAATGAGCAGAGACGAAAGGACGGTCATCACAGCACTCAACGCTAAACCCCATTTTGATTTCACCATCTCTATCTTGCCTGAAAGGAAAAACATTTTGACAATTTAAATTTTTTTCAATATATATATCACCTGACAAGCTAACATCCTCAAAATATCAAATGAGAGGATGAACATTATAGTAACCACGTAATTCAACGGAAAGATACTAGTTCTGAATTGACAAACATGACATTGATCATGCTGTGGTATTTCAAGAATTAGTCTTTTTAAACCATTTTGGAAATTTTATCGTAAAGACATTGAACATCAGGAAAGGATAGGCCTGGACAGCAGTTCATGAGGAGCAGCATGTGCATTTTGATGTCAACAGAATACTACAGATTTCAAGTAAATTAAAGCAAGATTGGCAAATAATTGCATTAAAATTAAGAGAGTTACAAATCATCTATGCAATCCTGATTTATAGTATAAAACAGCTTAGCATAATATACTGCAAAGCACCAATGATACTACAAAAATAGCATGTACATCAAATATATATATACATATATATCCTGGGACCATACTTACTGACAGAGAAGTAGAGATACATGAACAAGACGACATAAGTGACGAGCAGAGGAGTGTACTCCACAAAATAATTGATGTTCTTGAAGTAGAAATGGATGACGTTGCGGTTGGACGTGGAGTTGATCGTACTCGGGTATAACTCCGTAAGCTTCTCTTCTAAACCAGAGAGGAATCTGCAAATTTAGAACAGAATGACAACTTTATTTGGGATCGATATAACATGGACCACAATAACTATAAAGAATAAACCAAGAACAAAGTTATTTCATCTTTTAGAAAATACAGATAGCGGACTAAGTGGACACATAGTAACCTCTCTCCATTGTATACTATTTACTACACAGGAAATAATAATTTTTTAGCAATCTCAGAAAACCATATTCGGCCAACATCAAAACAATTTCATCATATTTTACTGTCTTAAAGGGGTAATAAAATATGAAATAGTGAGTGACTGTAGTTCACAACTACACTGTACAGCGTACAGTTACTTGAGTAGTCTCCAAATGATGTACTAGTTTCAAAAGAATACCAACCTTGGATTATAGTCCTTCATGACTATGGTGACTGCGTAGGAGACAACTCTTTGTCTGTTTCGAAGGTAAAACCTGGCGACACCTGTATCCTTCAAGGGTAACCCAAATAAGATGTCTGAAATATCAAGAACAGGGTCAGGACGCTAGATATCGCTTAAAACATAGGCCTAGTATCCTCTTTACAAAATGATATTTCACAAGAATTTCTAAGAACTCTATATACCGAAATTGTCTAGCTTCACAAAAATAGAATTTTAATTTCATTGCATTCCAAAACGAAGGCAAGGCAAAACTGCCAAAACTACATTGCATCAAACTTTTTAAATTTGTTAAGGTAAATCGCATACCTCTGATGGAAGGAGGAGCATCCAAGGTCTGGCCATAGTTGGTGTAAATAGTTTTGATGATCTGGTCATCATCATTGAAACTGAAAATTGAATAAGGTATGAATGTTATTGCAAGACCTTAATTTCCATTTGCAAACACAATCATACTTGGCCGTCTTAATTTTAAATAGCTCGTGTCTGTAAACCAAGACTGTCAAAAATAAGGAATAAAGCAATTCTTCTACTCTGCCAACAGAATTTAGCAGGGAGTTTCACAAATCTGAATTCATTCACACATCAGAGAGAAATCAAACACACCTCTGACGATTGTTGTTCCAGAAATTCACAGGCGATACAACAAGACAGTTGTAAGAAGGGATGAGACGACGGACTTTCTCTCGGCCAGTGAGAGGTTCAGAAACACGGTAACAGACATTGCTTAACGACAATGTATCTGACCTGCAATGAAGAGACACAACAAAATAGTTACTAATGAGTGCATTTATATCTTATTTTTATGGACATAGATCATTCTGATAACATTGACGGTTTGACAGTTTGTTGCCAAATCTGTAGATACAAGTGATATACTCCAATACATTCAACAGCCCTGAGAGCTTAAAACTTGGATACCTGAGGCACACATATCACTCAGCTTGTGTTTTGTGTAAATTTTCAAAATTAAGAGCCTGTAAAAATAAAAATAAAACAAAAGGATTGTAAAAAAAAACAAAATCTCAAAATCCGAAGAGTTTTAAATCTGTAACAGCAGTATCTTGCACGTACCCATTCCGGATGACAAAATTATTGATGGTCTCGACAACATCAAAGGCCGTGGAAATGGGGGCTCTGAAGGCGTCAGTCTGGATCAGGACTTTCGGTTGCCATGGCGACACAATTGCCTTGACGACTATTTGCTGCACATAGAACACTGCCTTGCCCTGAAACTGTAGGAGCAGTAAGACATAAATGACAAGCCTAATGTAATTGACCAATTCTGCATGCCTTAATTATTCCACTGGACACAATAGTTATGTAAGACAGTTTTGAATGTCATTCAACTTGCTATTATTTATTCAATTAGGTTATTTTCCCAATCACTGTAAAATTACATCATTGTACACATGACTGAGGGCAAGGTAAATATTTGGCACTATCAAACTGAACAATATAATCTGTTAACTAAACCATACCACTGAATGACAAAATAATTTGAAGACTTGTCAATTTTAGTCACTTGTACTGTGCAGTTATTCTCAGTTAAACAATACTGCATTGTCTTTCATCAATCATACATCAAAATGCTGACAGATAAGGACAGTACATTTCATATTTTTTAGGACATGACCACGATATCATGACAGTATAATGGTATCACTTAAGCCAATGTACCAATCTGACTAAATATCATTTGGAAATATTATACTTCTTTTAACAGCCGAGTTAAGTTTTTGTTCAGATTTTCTCAACTTTCTCCCAAATAATATAAATACAGATACAATACTCAACCACTATGGTGACAAGTTCATATATTAATACTGATAAACAATTTGCAATAACAAAACATGTTTAAAATCATATAAAATAAATCAGAATACATACCCATCTTGGACTATCTCCCTTGTCTGGACCAACCTCCGGACCGGATGGAGCGATGTGATCCCCAAATCTGGTTTCATGGACAACAGGTGGATTTCCAGGGAGGGGCAAGGTTGTCAATGGATAACTGGAAATAAAGAGATGAAGATTTTATAGACAAGCTGACAAGCATGATACTAGTGATGGTAAGATGGTCGGTTTTAGTCAGTTGGGGGAAATTTTTGATGATCGATTGCTTTTCTGACGGTTGACCTTAGCCTAATAGTTTTTTTTTCTTTTTTTTTTTTTTAGCCCATTTGCATTTGTACTTATTTAAGGTCATGCAGTGAATTTGTGTGACAAGATATGCCTCAGACAACATTAAGGCTTGCTAAGACCACAGTGTCATATGACTTCTGTGTTTTAATAACCGTTTACTAAATATTTCGATAATAAGAAATCACTACCTTGGAGCAACATGTGAGGAAGTGCAAAGAGTCTTGTTTTTCAGTAATAACACCAAGTGCTAGCCCAGTGCTAAGTCTGCTAGCATTTGGCACATATTATGCTGTCTCATCGCCTGGTAAAAGCCAGACTGGCACCTGGGTGCCAAACAAGAAATATTGGTTTTCTAAATAATTTTATCACTACCCAAAAGATAGTTATCACAGTACATGAAATTTACATAACAAATTATCACACAATCTTTAAAGATTGAAGTGCTATTATTAACATGATTAGCAATAGTCAAGAGCTGCAAGGAAGCATTCCACTTCCCAACAAATACAACTCACAAATATTTTATCGCTCTCCAGTTCTTGAAAAAACTCCGCGAATCAGATTACATCACTCATATTTCCAGCACAAATATAACAATCAAATGTGAGTGAGATGGATATCAGAGCACTTGATAACCTGGCAGATGACGAAACAAAAATGAAACAAAATGAGATAATAGTGGTTTATCGATTCTGGGCAGACAAGGTTATCCCAGCAGATTAACAAGGCAGATTTGAGATACAAAAACATGTATTGCATCAGTCATGAAATAATAAAGTAATATGACATCTTTGGTGTTATTGTTCTGTAAAAAGTAGTCTAAGGAAGCCTAGAAATAACACTTGAGATTCCAGACCTAGAAACAAGACACACAAGACCTGGTGAACTTGTTATGAACGAAACTAACTCCCAAGAAAAACAACTTGAGCAATTAGTGCCTCTTGAGGAAAAGGCCATTCTGATCCTTTTGAGGCTTTATTTGTGAGAATTCAAATAATTAATGCTGACTTAAACACTCCCAATCTCACATATTGACATACGAGTACCGAAAAAGTAGAAAATAACTCCCACGGCATCAGTTCATGAGGAAAATACTCTTCTAGGGGAATTTTTGTGCTTGTATGGATCACAAAAGTCATATTTCGATTTCATCAGAACACCTAAAAAAGGTTCAAGTCACTTTAATTTAATGTAGATACTAGATAGATCGTTGATTCAGTCCTCTGACCTGTCCTAAATGAGGGCCCGGCACTCATAACCGCCAGAGCTGTGAGTGGCCCTCCCAGACCCGGTTTTGAACCCACATCCTCTTCAAATCAAAGCAGCTATATCAAACATTATAACATAAAAGTATCCGAAGAAGCTTCACTGGAGTGTATGGAGCTATGAAAGAGCACATTTTCTCTCATTTGACATATTTATAGGCTGCAGGGCATTGAACCTCAAACAAACTTTACAATAATTTTCTGCCCTTGACCAATACTCCGATACATTCAATGCTATCATACAATGCACAATGAGTGATTTCAATTGACTTCTTTTTCAGTATTGATTTATTCAACATGTTCAACTTTAGGCGAATGTATTTCATGGTGTTTTATAATTTCTGCCAGTTGGTTATTTCTTTCCCAACTTCCCCACATATTTTTACAAAAGTACAAATATTTTGAGAAAGAGACAGGGACAGAATAATCCAAGCATAATATATACATAGTTCCACATCAGTTATTTTCAGAAATACTCAAACTTTAAAAGTTATTCGAGTGAAACCAAGTCCAAGTCACTTGACAAGACAAACAACTGAATCTGATATATGTGTTCTTCCTAAGGGAATTCAGAACAAGTCAAAAGTTCACATTTATCCATGCAATCACTGTAAAGAAACTTTATTAAAGAAACACAGGCCCAGTTTTATAACTTCCTTGAGCACACCCTTAGAACACCTTTACTTCAGCATGGCAGTTAATATTGCAGTTTGGACAAGCTTTTAAAGAGATAAAATAACCACATAACTAAAGCAAGTTTTTATAAGACATTGTCAGAATTTCTTTCTCAAATACTGCACCAAAAAGGAAGTTATAAACAACTGAATAATAACGACAATTTTTTTTTACCTTTTAACATTTCAAGCCTCTAACTATACCAGTATAGTGAGTATATCCTAAGATACAGATCCAAGTCTCTGTAGGACTAACAATCAATCTCAGAATAGTACAGATCATAATTTCCAAACTTGAATTTCTAGCAAAATATATTTAGATGGCAGTTACTAACGATTAGCACCCGCTTATCACAAATCCAAGCTAATCGACAGCGGTTCAGTGCTGCATTTCTATGATACATTAACACACCTGTCTATTTTGAATTCAGTACATTTTCCAAATATGATTCCTTTATGTATGCATATTAAATCCAACACATGTACACAGGAAATGATTAACTCTCATGTTCAGGAAATATGTCTATCTTGAAAATTGACCATGTTGAAACAGCGCATCAGCATTTCAGTCATTCCAACTCAAACATAAACTTTTAAAACTTAGATGACATGATGTGTATAATACAAATAGAACGTAATTTTTTATTTAAAAAAAATAAGAAATAAATCAGTTGAGATACATCTCGAGTAGATAGCATCAATGCCAGCGCAATTAACAAATTTAGTTTTTATTCTATTAGATAGCATTCAGTACAACTTTTGTAATGCAATGGTGTGTGATAGCTATACAGTTTTTTGTTTTTTTTTAGAAAATTTCAACTCCTTAACCATGCATTGTATACAGCATATTATAGACTTAATATTGCCAGCAACGCAAGAATAGGAAGAGCTCAAGATTTGAGTAGTAAGCTACATTGTAAACCGCTATATTTTTCACAATAACAGCAAGGATCCTATTGTGGCATTAGAGCAGGGCTTTGAAGTCGGTGATAAGTGAACCGACTCTCGACTCCTTTGGCTTTCTGAAAAGCAACTCCGACTCCTTGGGCCTCCTGAATTACGACTCCTACTCCGCTTATCGGCATTATTGCACATAAATATTACATGGTTAACAAAGAAGAAAAAGTCATTCTACGTAGTTTTCATAGGATTTTGTACATAAATATTTGCTAAGGAAGTTTTATGTAAAATTTGGGATTCATTTCACATTTTTATAACTGTGTTTTTGTAAATTATATTTATTATTATCAGGAGCCAGGAGTCACCACTTTAATTTTCGACTCCCGACTCCACATGAAAATCAAAGTTCGACTCCGACTCCACCCAAAAATATCTGACTCCCAGACGCCGAATCCCGACTCCGACTCCAAAGCCCTGCATTAGAGCCTGTGTTATATCTACTAGTGACCAATAGGACCTAGGGGGGGGGTATGGATGGATGAATGATTGAAGCTTTACATCCTGTATTTATGCACTGGAATGGATATCTGAAACCACCTCGCAACGTCATTAAGGAATTCCCTTTGGCCTCTCAAGCCTTGTGGTTTTTGTGCACTTTAAAGTGGTTGTTAAATTATGTTTATGCCTCTGTGAAGTTGATCAATCAATTATTGGCCGATATAATTCACTGTGCCAAGTTTTGAAGGATTTGGAGCTGTAATTTGCCTGTAAGTTTGGCCACAAGAATCTTCAGGATTTTAATGTCAGTAGGGCTCTCTCAGAGCGCCCTGAAAAGCAAGAGACTTACCACAAGACGAGAAATATGAGGATGACGAAGAGAATGATGGCCACGGGGTGGGAGGCGCAGAAGAGGCCGTGTGTGTAGAAGATGGACGAGATCCTCTCCTGCAGCCATTTCATCGTTCTTTTCACCATCTTGGAGGCAGGGCTGACGTCCCATCACCTAACCACCACTGCTGCAATTTTTGTTCATAGCCATGCTCCTGATGATCTTGCAATGAGGATTGGTTAACCCATCTTCTAGCTGGAACCAAAATAAAAGACAATATGAGCCAAAGACAAAATGACCCAAAGACAATATGAGCCCTATTATGAGTTATGGTGGAATTTAAAGAAGTTTTTCTGGGACCCAGTCTGAATCCCAGGTACCGGATTATCCATACAATAATGTCAGTTGATGTATGATTGGCTTTGATTGCTTCCACATATTAAAAGATTATGCTTCTCTCTTACAAAGCAGAGCAAAAAAAAAAAAGGCTTATCATGAAACATTTGCTTACTTTTGAAACAGCTTGTTTATCCGTTTGTAATCCAATACACAATGCTTGATTTGTAATCAATGAATCATACAATCACCATGATCACCAGATTATGTCCTGATAATTAGCACTGGTTTTTGATACCATTTTTCTGCACAAACAGATAATTCATAAATCATAAATAACATCCAAGCTATCATCCTACATCATACATACACAGCCAGATAGCAGTCACTGCGGAACAATCAGTGAAGTCAAGTAGTGCAACACTGTTGAACAGTTACAGGAATGAGTTCAAATGACAGACCTCCAAATGTGTCTATATAATTGCCACTCCTGAGTTTCAGAGCAGTAGTCCTGAACCAGGCAGTCCATAAAACCATGAAGTGCGAAAGTGCCGCATTACAGAGAAATGCAGTCACATAAACCCTCTGGTGGTGAAACAATTCTCATGGAAGAAATCATTAAATCGAGGCACATAGGGACTGCTAATCAGAGCCAGATCAAGGTCGAAAAAAGTGTCACAGTGTCACAATCAAGTATGTCAGCTTCACTGAGATTATAAGGCATATCTGAATGGACTTCGCAATCATAAGCTACACAAACTGTGCACCATAGACAGAGATGACTCCCATATCAATTGGAGATCACAGCTGATCCATGCGATACTGTATCATACCTTAAAATAGGTCAGTAGGGAAGCATGACTCAGTCATGGAAATGAATTCTGATAAAATTTGTCATCTTGATAATCAGATATATTTTACATACTATAAATAATTTTCAGTCTCCCATACAACTTATCTGACTACATAAGCGTTTGTAATCTTAGCATTTTAGATTTGATGTTATGCTATCAATGGCTGGCATATTTATAACAGATAACAAATAGCGCCATTCAAAAATATTCTTCTTGGAATATTATGTCATATGATATCTAAGATATATAAGAAGCATGTGACTCCTTAGATGAGTAACAAAATTTAGAATATTATAATACACCATTTTAACACAAGCAGAACCAGATTTAACTACACATGTATGCCTGTCTATACTCGAAAGACAAATTATAATTTACAATCAAGGTGAAATGATAATGCAAAAGAGCTAAATTCAATTATTACCCATAAGAACAGACTAAATAAATTTAACTAACTTGTATCAAACCAGGGTTGCGATTTTTATTGATTTTTATAAAAAAATCAAAAAAATCGGATTTTTTTGATTTAAATCGGATTTTTTTGATTTAAATCGGATTTAAATCATTAATGGGGAAGGTTCATTTTCCGTATCAATTTCACCAACTGTTATTAATTTTTATGCATTGACATATTATGAATAACACATATATGGATGTCAATAAGGCATATATGTAATAATTTTGTTTAAATTAGAGAAATTATAATGCAAAATTATGAAATCAAGGCAGGTGATGTATTAAATATAATAATCATAATGAAAGCTACGGCAGCAGTTCCACATTTTGATACGGATGTGTTAATAAATGTCTTTTTCACTGAACATCAGTCATAACTATACAGCTTACTTGTAATAGAAGTACACCTTCTAAAAGATAAAAAAGGGGATGTCAAAACGAGTCATCATTTTCCCTTCTCTGCAATGAACTGAACTGCTACGTTAAATCACCAGTCTCAGCACTCAGTCTCACGATGCCTGTTAATTTTGTTTCACATGTAGTGTATTTGATATCAGTTTAGCAGTAGAGGCTTTTGGGACAGTGCTGCATTTACAGAACTTGGCTTTGTTTTTCATTGCAGCAATTAAATTGTTTAGCATGTTTAGAGAATCATGAGAATGCCATGATTGAAATAAAATTGTTTAAATCTTTATTTACATGTATGTAGTCATTCTACTCGGATATATTTATCAGAAATATTTTATTATATATCTAAAATTATATCTTATTTATATACAAGGGGCCTGTGTGATATGTCATTAGACATATTTATGAAAGAGTATAGCTAAATGGTAGGTTGCAAGCTGTAATATCTCACTGCCAGCTTTATTTGTGCTTTTTTAAGCCTTTTTATCACAACTTTGATTTAAATCATGATTTTTATTGAGTGATTTAAATCATGATTTAAATCAATGATTTAAATCGAATGATTTAAATCCAACAACCTTGTATCAAACCATTTCAAATTTTGTTACTTTCTGGCCAAATTGCACTCAAGACTAGTCTCATATCACTCACAGTCTCCCATATTGAAAATATTACTTTTCCGTTCAAAATTCACACTTGTTAGAGACCTTACATCAATGGCATGTGAATGCAGCCCAAATGCAATAACTTGCTGATGTGAAAATTGATCATGATTTAAAGCCACCATTACACTAACAAAAAAGAAAATCAGAATAAACATGATTTAAAAAGCAATCGTGTGGGCAATGTTTAATTCCTGATCTGAATTTGCCAGCATTTTGCCATGGTTTGAAGTTGAGAATCATATTTATAGAATACAGACCGTGTCACAGCTGGGCTAATTGTCACAGACTTAAAAAGAAAAGAACATGTTAATCACTGGCAGAGGAGGCAAAATAAAACTGCACCTCATGTAAAATTAATATCAATCTTATGGGATGAATCTAGAGCTTTTATGAGTAATGAATTACTTATCGACACAATAATAAAGTGAAACATGGGCATTTTAGTGTTGTCATCCGTAAACACATAATATTGAGAGAAAAAAAACTGAAGCAACTATTGAACATTTTTGAATGATAATGTCCATAAAATTGCACCAATACTAAAACCCTTGTTAAGATATCCCATGAGACTTGAGATAATATTTTAAAGTCTCGAAATTAGGCAAAAGGCAGGCTCTGCCACTTTCAGTCTTTCAAGCAATAGCATTATTTATAAATGTCAAGTATTGAGCATCAACCAAGTCTGATACTATTCTGTCAACTACCGGACACACAATACGGTGTACGGTCAACTAGGCGACAAACCAACCAGGTGACACCTGTCAGTACCAACTAGGTGACAAAATATTAGGAAATCTCATACCAGTGCAAACTAGGTGACAAGCAATTCCAACTAGATGACACAAATTTACACAGCACTTCCAACTTGGTGACACGAGTTCACAAAACACATCCAACTAGGTGACGATACATTTCCTAATTGACCTCCATTGAAGATGATCTATCACCTGGTTGGTATACCCAATAAAATATGTGTCACCTGGATGGTATCTGGGGGGTATCTGCAATCACCTAGCATAGCCTAGTTGGTAGTGCTGTAGCCAAGTTGTCTGTCGCCTAGTTGACTGGCAATCACACAATACAGTATGGAATGACATGTCACCTGTGCATTAGAGAAAATGGATGAACAGGCTTTCTGTTCAAAAGACATCTGCATCAAACGGAGCATGTTCTGAGACCAACACAGCAGTGCCATATAAGAATCCCAGTGCACAATCACAGTACACAATCACATAGCCAACCACACCCACCCCAAGAAATAGTATTCAGATGAATGTGATTCTTTGAGAGATTATGTTATATAATGTATAGGCAGCTACAGAGACTAGCAATTTATGTGAAGATTGCGTGTGTATATTGATGCAAAGCTCTAAAAATGTGTAGGCCTGAATATCAATTCAATAATTTCAAATCTATTGTTTTGCACAGGTGGCCAATCATTTGCAGTGAAAAGTGCTTGTAAACAAACCTATTAATTAGCTAAAGTGAAAAATTGCATTCAGAGGTTTATCTCTCAACACACCCACAACCAACATGGCTGATGTTATAAGTCTTCCAAACTTATAACAAGAATCCGCGGATTCAAAGCCTGGCTCAAGTGGCAGTGATGACGGCAAAATATGTGGCAGTGATGACGGCAAAATATGTAGCAATGCTGGTGAAATAGTTAAGTCTACTTTTTTGGAAATGGCCGAGAAAGGTGGTTCTGAATTGCGGCAAGTGAAGTGCTGTTATTGTGGTTGTTCCATGAACAAAATAATATCCAAATAACCACGAAAAGAATGTGTACGATTTTTTTAAATCTTGAAGTCGCCCTATTAAATTTTCCTCCTTTGAAAATATTGGCGAAATTGAAAAAAATTTGGAACAAAAAATTTTAGTTTTTTTTAATCTAGGAAAACAATTTTTTTTCTTTTTTTTAATTTAGGAAAAAAAAATTTAAATCTTGGAGCAAAAAATGTTTAAATTTTGAAAAACAGAAGTTGCCCGATTTCCTCTTTTTGAAAGAAAAAAAAATTTGTGTAATTGAAAAAAAGTTGAATTTTTTTTTTTTTTTTTAAATCTTGGAAAAAAAAAATTTGGAAAAAAAAAATTTTTGAAATTGAAAAAAAAAAAAGTAATTTCCATACATCTAGCTACCCTAACAAACCAATAAAACACAAAAACAGATATATTGAACCGGTAGTTATTGAACAGTAGAGTTGACAGACAATATTTTCAGACCATTACTCCTGAATTAGCCTGGCGAGCCAGGCTAATATATTCATCAGAATCAATGCTCTACCCAAACTCACTTGGGGTAGGCATTTAATTTACTTGTTAAATGTATAATCATGGAATTTATCTTTATAGCCCTCTACACAATACTTGTACAGTACGTCTATAAAGCTTAATGTTAATTGCGGTGTGTGTGTTTGTGTTTTACGCCTCTGCAGCATGTTAATTGCGGTATAAACGCCCCCAAAGCAATTGAGAAAGTTATAGAGATGTCATTCTGGACAGTTTCCGCAATTCCACTTCGAAGGTGTCATCCCAACTTATTAATACCAATATTGTCCAATAAACCTTTACCTAAGCTAACCATATTCCAGCACAATGTTTACTTGACAGATCTAAAAAGTGAAAACTAGTTTTCTGGTGACATTTTAGCAACCATGCAGACCTCCTAGAAACATAATTTGTAAGTTATCGTACCTCACATGTCTGGAGCAATGATCCATAACTTTGTCACATCTTGCGATAAATCTGCTTGTTCAGATGATTTTCAGAAATTTCCTTGACTATTTCATTGTTGTCAAGATGGTATTAACACAATGAAGGAATAAATTCAATCAACCTGTCCATGACTCAGATGTCACAGTTCACAGCAGCAGCACCCTAAATTAGTTTCCCCTTTGTATGCAACACTGACAAAGTGATATTTAGTCTTATGCCAGAGAGGCCTAAATTGACCTGATGTTATAATTGAATTGCCATGCATGTAATATGTGGTCTATGGCCATTCTGGATTCAGTTGGTTGTAATCAGGCCAGAGCCTCAGAATTGGGATCTTCAACTTGAGTCGTTTGAGTTAAGTTTATTTCGTTAAAAATCAATCGATGCATGATGCCAGGTCAACCGGTCGTTGTACCAGATCGAGCAATTTGTTTACATGTGCCCGCCGTCCCATAAAATCTAATTAATCAGTTAAAAGGGCATTTTAAGATGTCCAAAACGATTTGTTTACATAACTGTGAAGACTAACTCCTGACCTTTGGAATTCCATAAGGAATGAAGTTCAACGAACGTGTCCATGACAAGTGGCGGATCCAGACACCTTTGTGCTATGAAACAATCACAATATTATGACTTGTTTGCATGTATGCCGCCTTCCATAAAATCTAATTAATCAGTTAAAAGAGCATTTAAGGTGTCCAAAACGATTTTTTGGAATATTTGCATTGTCTAAACTCTTCCAAGGCAATCCACCTCCTGAATCTTAGAGCAGCAAGAATACAAATGCAAAATGGCAGCTCCTTGTATGCTATAAAATCCCGTAAGTTTACTTAGCCCCATGCTGAATTACTAGACCGCCATAAACAAGCAAAATCGGCAGTCATACGCAGGATGCCCTGGATTGATGTGCGTGTACCAGTATAACATCCCGCCGAATGAGGACCGCTCGGCATATAGCGGTCGAACCGACTCGAACGGCGGGAGGTCCTTCGAATGCACCTATTAGCCTAGATTAGGCTACTATTGTCTCCTTGAGTATCTATTGTCAGTATTGACAATTTTGTGTATTGCCTCACCATATTTTGGGTCACAATTTACACAGAGTGACTCCTGACTCAACACTGACCAGTGAGTTGTGTGGGGCTGGGATACTTGATAGCCAATACAATGTCCTTTGTCTACAATAACTAACACTGAATGGCAGGTTATTGACAGTGGATATCTAACTAACCTGTCATAGAAGGGAGGGGGGCGGGCGAACTTGGCATTATGAAGTGCCAAGACCAGAAGACGACAGAGCTTGGGAGTGCGAGACGGGTAAATTGCACTTCACTCGAATCGTCCAATTGAGCCAATTAACGCCAAAACGCAACTGATGTTAAACACAACAGTAGCACCAAGTTGTTATGATCACCTTGACACCATTAACCAATGCATATAAGCTTTAATCGAAGATAAATCACTTAAATTTACTCACCTTCACCAAAATCACGTTTTCCTCGACGCAAAACAACTGTGAAATGTCACAGGAAATATGCAGCGCAATAAAATTTAGGCTTGAGGAAAAAAAATCGCAGGACATCTTTTTTGGGGATCGCTGAGCAAAATTACTCAAATAAATACTGAAAACAAAATTAAATTTACCAAATACGCTTAATTAAAAAGAAAAGTTTAATATTTACAAATTTCACAAAACTCCAGATGTCGCCAGCTTCTAGTTCGCAAAAAATATTACGGACGGTGCTGCCGCCTATCAAAACTTGCGCTCTCCCATTTTTTCCGAAGTTGAAGAGTTCCAGAGATCAATGAAGTTGAACTGGGAAGTATAGACCAAGAAAGTGACATTTTGCAGGTAGGACATGCTGCTGTTCGGCAACCGTCTAATCGGTCGCTGGTAGAAGTTGGGTAAGCCAAAATAGTCAAAAATCGATCTGCAGAGAATACTGTCTGCTTAGGCCTTTCACTGGGGCCAAACGGATGGGGCAACTGCAGTCGCCCCATCTTTCAATATGGAGGATGTAAATCCAGCTGAGCTGAAGCATGTTCATTTAAGTATTTTCAGGCATAATAATGATGGGAAAGTGAATGGGAATGTTCTGTTGGCTATAAAAATTCGACCAGTGTCCTGAACTGACTGGAAAAAAGTCTTTTATATCGTAAATTAGAAGGTTTCAATTTCGGCGGGATGGGGAAACTCATTCCCGGGGATGGGGAAACTCACATCTGAATGATTAGAAAGATGGGGAAACTCAAGCAAAATGAGGTTAATTTAATGCTACTTTCCCCCAATGTTAGCTTTCTATAGGACACTGCTGTGCCATATCCTCACGAATAATAATGCAGGAACCAAAATAAAATAAAATAGTTAAATTTTTTGTTTAGTGCCTCTGCATGTTTGACAGACACGACCAAAAAATAATAAATTATCTTGTTTCGCTTAATTTAATTCCTTTAATAAATTCACAAATTGATAGAGTTGCATGCAATCTTGAAGTAGAACAAGCTTTGAAATAGTCTAAATATTAGTTTATTTTGCGTGCTGGGCTGCCAACTACCGGGTCAAGGGTTTGAATCCAGGCTTATTCAGCTCTTCCCAGGTCATCTGGGCCTACATAGACTTTTTGGGGTAGAACATTTTGTGAATTTATTTTTGGGATGGCTATGTGGGACTATGTGGGATGGCTGTTTCAATCATCCTTCGCCTCATTGCCATGTCCTGCTTTTGTCCTGCTGGTATTTCGGGCTCCAGGGCACTTTTAATCAATTGAAAACACTACGGATTTGCATCCCCAAGCCTTAAATGGAATGTTTACTGTGGATTACCATCATCATCCTGTCGATTGACGATGTATGTCTTCAGTTATGGCCTAGCGAAGTGGCGAAAATGTGGTGGGAATCGGCCAGACGGTCTCCATCGGGCAAAATATCAGGATTAATCACAGGTGTGTCTCGTAAAACTGGTGGGATCAACAGATAAGGTACAGATGTGGACCCGGTGGAGCTAATCCAGTGTTGTCAAGCTGATTTAACTATGTTATGGACCTCGGAAAACCAGCCCCCATTCACAATGTACAGGCCTACAAAATGGCGGATGTTTCCGGAAATAGTTATTTTGTGATTGGGGACGTCGGAGAGCAGTAAAAAGGAGAGTTCCACTAACCGGGCCTATTGGCCTACCATCTGGTTGCCCCCAATTCTGCGCAAGGTATCATATTTTGACATCTGACTTTCAGAAATTCATATTACAGGACAATTAAAGCTTTGGTTTTTAAGAAAATCACCCCGAACATGACAGTCAGGTAACTGGTAACTGTCATGCCCTGAATGCTGAAGCACAGAATGACCAAATTTGGCATATCCAATCATGCTCCAGAGCGCACATACACGCTTTTGGGACGCGTGGATGTGCAAGATTTGACACATACGACATTTCTCACAAATTGATGACTTCTGTCATAAACCCTAAATAAATTGTCCTAAAATTCTGCGAAAAACTCATCTTGAATAAATTACAGAGTAATTGTTTCACAGATAACAGGCCTATGTTTTATTTCTTCAAAATTGTCTAAAACATGTCATGGTCAAGATGTAACACTGCATGGTCATTTTTCGAAATGATATTTGGCTAAGACGTAACAAAAAAGTCATGACAGTAAATTCTGCTCTATTAGGGCATACAAAGAAGTAGGCTAGTGATGAACAGTTCCCTCCTAATAAGACCCCTCCTCAACCTCCCATGGCTACGCCACTGCTGGAAGGCTCCTGTGTTCTGATAAATAAACTGCGCTGGATAGCATGTCCAAGCTTGCGCTGGATGGCATGTCAAAGACTGCGCTGGATGGCATATCCAACCCTGCGCTGGATGGCATGTCCACAAACCCATATGTGAATTCAGGTCCACACATGCGCTGGATGACATGTGAACACATATATACACACGTGACTGTGGGCGCAATTACACATACACGCGTGTGTATGTGCGCTCACTACCATGTGTGGATGTGTCATATTGGGATAAAAATATATGAAATGACACAACTTACCCCGGTCTCCCTTAGATAAATACAGTATGTAAATTCCCAATCATCCAACCATGCACCCTACAAACTGCCTTGAAGCGAGGAGGAATCCTACAGAGTTCATGAATTTCAGAATTTTTTTTTTTTCAATAAATAACTCCAATCCAGTGATCCCTCAAAATCAGTTGTTAGTTATTTTACCCATACTGTCTGATAACATGTTGGTTCAGGATAAACACATTTGACAGCATGAGCTGCAAATTTAGTAGCATAAATTAAGCGGAACCACGATAGGTCATACATTATATGCCAACTTACATTGTATTATTTGACAGTTTTTTACTCAGTGACTCACTTGGTTACTTCAAACATCTCTGGTGCAATTTTATCAACTCTACTGCAACAGAAACAAGCAAACTTAATCAATCAATTTATCAGTTGCCCCATCTCATGAAATGAGTTTCCCCATCTTTTCAAAGTTGGCAAATAGAGTTTCCCCATCCCGCCGATTCCACAACCCTTCAATTTAAAGCAATTGACAAGAAATAGACAACATCTTGCACTGCAGTAGGCTACTATTTCAGATTTTAGACCATGTACATCAATTATTGAGGGAGTAGAAAGTCACTTCATCAGAAAACGATGCAGAATTGCCACTGCTTGATTTCCATCCTCCATCTTGAAAGATGGGGCAACTGCAGTTGCCCCATCCGTTTGGCCCCAGTGCCTTTGCAGACGAAATATTTTTGTCACAATTTGTGATCAGCTGGGGGGTACTAATACTATCTTTAATCTTTACATGACTCAAGTGTCTCAGACCTCTCAACCAACCTCAAAAATAGGGTTTTCTTTTTTAGCTAAGGGGCCGACCAGATGATCTGGGGGGGGGGGGGCTATGGATATTTGGTTAAAAGATTGTTTCCCACTTGCCACTAAAAAAAAGTTTGTTCAGCACATACAAATAAAAAATAAGTTTATTTCTACCTGTAACTAGGTACCGTAATGTGAAAATTCATAAAAATGTTTGTTGCGAGTGCGCATGTGAAAAAATTGTTCGTCGACACATCGCGAACGAAAAAAAAACGTTTCTATAGCCCCCCCCCCCAACTATCAGTGCTGGGCAACGCAAACAAAATTGGACTTCAAAAAACACAAATCAGCAAATCCGATCTGCAACTTCCACAAATGCAAATCCGCAAACTTTTTGAAATTTTACAATAGCTGGTGCAAACGCAAATGCAAACACAAACGCAAACCATAATCGCGATAAATAGGCCCGAGCGTTGGTGCAGATATAAATTTACTTAATTTAGTTAAATATGAGAGATGGTTATAGGCATTAGCTAGCATTTGACTGGTTTTAAAAATCTGATATTTGTGAAATTTCCCCATTTTGTTCATCAATCATCATTATCAATGATTATATACTCTTTGCAACAAAAAGCCAAAAAATATATTAGCCTATAATACCTAAATAATAAATAAATTTTTATGGCAATTATGTCAGTCTGCTGTGCAGCCTGTGCTTCATGCTGTTCTTTATGCTGTGCTTAATGCTATATTGGTGCTAGGATGCCACATGTGGCGCCATCTATACCATACCTTAGCATGAACTTTTAAAAAAGTACTTTTAATTTTTTATCTGAAGGAAATATGAAACCCCAAGGTAAATCAAATTCCAGATTTTTTCACGTTACACCATTTTCTTACTGCATATTAAGCTTTTCAAACTTGTGGGACACTGTGATGTGGGATGAAAATGGAGGTAAAAAGAACCAAAATTGTTGATTTGTGGTTGCTTTATATGTTCTAGATATGGCCAATATTGGCATTTTGTTTGATAGTTTGCATTTGCACAAGTTAGCGATTTTAGGTGTGCAAACGCAAAGTGCAAATTTAATTGGCAATCAGTGCAAAATGCAAACTTCAAACAAAATAGCACTTCCGCAAATTGCGGAATTTGCGGTTTGCGGAAGTGTTTGTGGAAGTGCCCAGCACTGCCAACTATCATCTGGTCGGCCCCTAAAACCCTCATACCCTAAGTTTCACCCCAATTTTTTTTGCGAAAACCCTCTTAAAAGAATGCAGAACCCTCACATGGTTAAGTGGTGAAGACTCCCCCCCAGAAAATCACGTGGTCCACTGTAAAGATTGCCCCCCAGAAAATCACGTGGTTAACTGGTGAAGATTGCCCCCCAGAAATATAGATGGAGCCACCTGTACTAGAAACGCAGCTGTTTACCGAGTTCCGCACTAACTTTACTTTAACTGAGTTTAAACTAATTCAGCAAATGATTATGATTAATAAATCTGAATTAATGCACAGTATCTGGTCAAAATGGAGCATATCTTTGATATTATTACAAAAGACTAGTTATCTGAAATCTGACACTTATAAGTTATAGGACCACAATCCTTGATTCTTGTAACCCTTACAGGGTTCGAAATTAGCATGAATTTGATGGGAGTCAGTCGGACTCCTATGTTTCAGATTTTGGGAGTCCGTATGAAGATGTGGGAGTCCAAAGAAATATGAGAATTAGTATTTGGATAGGTGGATTTTTTTTTAGAGATTCGATATTGAATATTTCTTTATCATTGGTCTCCAAAAACATCAGTCTATTAGTTAATATAGATATAGGAAATATGAAATGGTTTACAATCATCCAGAGAAGACAATCTGCCATCAATCTGTATGTGGCTATAGGCTTATTGCATTGTACAATTGGCAGCTCTGTTATTAAGAATTTCAGCATATTTGAATGCAAGGAAATTAATTGCACTTCAGGATGACACTTCAGACATGGCAGTCCAATACAAATTTGACACTTCCAGAACAATCCTTGTCTTGTCTTGTCTTTGTCTTGTCTTCGGATATTCCTCCTCTTCGTTCAGGAGCACCCCTATTTAAAGGGTATGTTCATAAAGTATTCATATTAATATCCTAAAAACAATCACACCCTTTTGAATTGGTTAATTGATCTCAATTGGATTGGTTACTTCCACTTACTTGGGTGACACAAGGGGGTCTGGAACTGAGTGGGATGCATTACATCTTAGCTGAGTCCATGGACAAAATTAATATAGGAGTCTGTGTGTTCAATAATTTGGTAATTAATTTGTGTTTATAGAAGTCAACCCAAACTCTGATGTCATTAGATGGACTTGCAAATTCCATTTGCCTTCTAGTTTTCTAGGTATTTTTTTGCAATGTTCTGGAGAGTGCAAACCTATACCATTCATTCATTAGCTTGAAGTGACCAAAGAAGTCCAATCAGCCATTCACACCTCTGATGCTTGCTGAAATGTGATGATTGCAATTCAATTGATTGCATATATGTACCCCAATCCTATGTGTTGATCCCAATTGGATTGATGGTGTTAATTGGATTGGATTACACTGGATGGCTGAGTGGGCTGCACTCAAAGCCAATTGCAATTATTCACAGCCCCAAATTGCTGTGAATTTGGCTGCTTTCAAAGTTTAGGAGTCCCACGGACTCCTTACTGCTCAGCAAATGGGAGTCCGTGAACAAATAAAGGAGTCTCGGACTCACGGACTCCCGCTAATTTCGAACCCTGCCTTAAGAACACTGAAAAGAGACTCACTGCATCAAACTGGTTGTGACAAATTTTCAGCAAGTTCTTGCGGCTTTTACTTCAACCCCCAGGCAGGGTTCGAAATTAGCGGGAGTCCGTGAGTCCGAGACTCCTTTATTTGTTCACGGACTCCCATTTGCTGAGCAGTAAGGAGTCCGTGGGACTCCTAAACTTTGAAAGCAGCCAAATTCACAGCAATTTGGGGCTGTGAATAATTGCAATTGGCTTTGAGTGCAGCTCACCCAGCCATCCAGTGTAATCCAATCCAATTAACACCATCAATCCAATTGGGATCAACACATAGGATTGGGGTACATATATGCAATCAATTGAATTGCAATCATCACATTTCAGCAAGCATCAGAGGTGTGAATGGCTGATTGGACTTCTTTGGTCACTTCAAGTTAATGAATGAATGGTATAGGTTTGCACTCTCCAGAACATTGCAAAAAAATACCTAGAAAACTAGAAGGCAAATGGAATTTGCAAGTCCATCTAATGACATCAGAGTTTGGGTTGACTTCTATAAACACAAATTAATTACCAAATTATTGAACACACAGACTCCTATATTAATTTTGTCCATGGACTCAGCTAAGATGTAATGCATCCCACTCAGTTCCAGACCCCCTTGTGTCACCCAAGTAAGTGGAAGTAACCAATCCAATTGTGATCAATTAACCAATTCAAAAGGGTGTGATTGTTTTTAGGATATTAATATGAATATTTTACGAACATACCCTTTAAATAGGGGTGCTCCTGAACGAAGAGGAGGAATATCCGAAGACAAGACAAAGACAAGACAAGACAAGGATTGTTCTGGAAGTGTCAAATTTGTATTGGACTGCCATGTCTGAAGTGTCATCCTGAAGTGCAATTAATTTCCTTGCATTCAAATATGCTGAAATTCTTAATAACAGAGCTGCCAATTGTACAATGCAATAAGCCTATAGCCACATACAGATTGATGGCAGATTGTCTTCTCTGGATGATTGTAAACCATTTCATATTTCCTATATCTATATTAACTAATAGACTGATGTTTTTGGAGACCAATGATAAAGAAATATTCAATATCGAATCTCTAAAAAAAAATCCACCTATCCAAATACTAATTCTCATATTTCTTTGGACTCCCACATCTTCATACGGACTCCCAAAATCTGAAACATAGGAGTCCGACTGACTCCCATCAAATTCATGCTAATTTCGAACCCTGCCAGGTATTGAGAGCCCAAGATAATGCTTGAAACAGTCTAAGTTGACTGGATTGATGAAGAGCCAAGTTAACTGGTGGGATATTTTGCATCTTCTCAAATAATTTTATCTGGTGAAGATTTAGGTGGAAAACTGCGAACATCAACCATATGATTTTATCGCCAGAAAATCACGCGGTTAAGTGGTGAAGATAGCCCCCAGAAAATCATGTGGTCAACTGGTGAAGATAGCCCCCAGAAAATCACGTGGTGAACTGGTGAAGATTGCCCCCCAGAAAATCACGTGGTTGACTGGTGAAGATATTGACCTGAAAATCACGTGCACGTGGTTAACTGGTGACAAAATCATGTGGTTAACATTTGAAAATACATATCAGTTTTCCATGTGATAACTGAGGGGAGGTATATTTTTATCCAAATTTGACATATCCACGCATGTTCCAGAGCGCACATGTACACGCTTTTAGGACGCGTGGATGTGCATGATTTGACACATACACGTGCGTGGATCTGTCAAATAGCGCACGCGTGAAAAATCTACGTGCGTGGACATGCTTTACAGCGCATGAGTGGACATGCTATACAGCGCATGAGTGTACATGCCATACAGCGCATGAGTGGACATGCTTTACAGCGCACATCCAAATTAGTGAGAGGACCCAGGGGCGGATCCAGGAATTTGGGAAGGGGGGGGGGTTCCTCTGTCTGGGCACACACTGATACCTTGGCCTTCCTCATGTAGGCTATTGGTCCAATATCGTAGGTATAACAGTGTATGAGAAATAGAGACCCCTCCTCTATCTCCCATGGTAGTGCGATCAGGGTCTCACCCAGATTTTTCTTATGGCTTTATGCTACCCTTCCAAGACCCCTCCTCCACCTCCCAGGGATACGCCACTGCTGGAGGAGCTCCTGTGTTCTGATAAAAAAACTGCGCTGGATGGCATGTCCAAGCTTGCGCTGGATGGCATGTCCAAGCCTGCGCTGGATGGCATGTCCAAGCTTGCGCTGGATGGCATGTCCAAGCCTGCGCTGGATGGCATGTCCAAGCTTGCGCTGGATGGCATGTCCACGATCGCACATACACGCGTGCGCGTCAATCCAGGTCCACGCATGCGCTGGATGACATGTCCACAGGTGATCGTGAACGCACATACACGCGTACCTATGCGCGCAATTACATGTACACGCGCCAGGGTTGGCACAAAAAGCCCACCCCCCGGGTTTAACCCGGATTAAACCCGGGTTTAACCCGGATCGGGCAAAATGGTGTTTTTCCCAAAAAGTGGTCAAAATCCGGGTAAAATGGCAAATTCTCTTAGAATTTGCATGCAAATAGCAGAAATTGGAAAGAAACAATGCTGAAATCAGAGAAACTTAAAACAAATTCATTTAATCCAAAATAGATAGCCTTATTTTGACACGGAAGTGACTCAACTGTCCAACTGTTCAACTGTAAATGTAAGCATCAATAAGTATTATACTATTAACTCGGTCTGATTATGTAATTATAATTATAAAATCATGAGTGCATCTGCAAAATTTGTGAAATCATTGATTCACCACTGTATTACCAGTCCAGCTCCTCTCTACCTCTCAGGTGACGGTAGCAGGTGACCAACTTAGCTGCCTTTTAAAGCCTAATATTTAATTGACAAAGATTTGTAAATGCTGTTTTCATTACTCCATGGTCAGACGCACTGAGAGCAGACTACAGAAATTTTAGCCAGTGTTCAAATCAATAAAACCCGCTTTTAACCCGGATTTTGGGAAAAAACCCCGGTTTAAACCGGGTTTTGACCGGTGGGCCGGGCAAAATGAATAAAACCCGGTTTTTTTCCAACCCTGACACGCGCGTGTATGTGCGCTCACTACCATGCGTGTATGTGTCATATTGGGATAAAAATATATATGCTGAGGGACAATTTCACGTGATAACTCTCAGTTAACCACAGGTTTTGTCAGCAGGGGAATCATGTGGAACTGGGTGACAGAGTGGTTATAATTTTTGACTTGATTTGTGGTTAAGGTCATTATCGTTCCCGCCTGCTCCGCTGAAGGTCTTTAATTTACAAAGTATGCCTGCATCATCATGGGTTCAATCCCCGGTTGTCGGAACCTGAAAAAAGATCCCTCACATGGGGTAAATGTGTAATATGTTGTGGACTCCCGCACCCTCTCTGCGGGAGTCCCATCTCATCAATTAACCCTTGTGAGTGCCCTGAACTGGGTTTTAAAAGAGGGCAGCACTAACCATAGGCATACGGTGCACACATATTTTGGGAGGGGCGAGAAATATTTGGCCGAATTTCAATATCTAGATATAATTAATAGGCCTACCATTTTCAATGAAATAGCCTGGATATCATTAATTTTCAATAGTTTTTAATGGAGGTGTGAACACACCTCCATTTATGCAGTTGAGAGAATGGAAGTTTTGGCGGGAAATTCAAAATTTGAGCATTTTCAGATTATCTTTTGACCATAACTTGGCCATTTTATTTGGAACTGTTTTGGGTCAAGCGAGCTATCTAACCTGATAATAGAGCTTGCTTCTGGTATAGGAATGAAGAGCAGGCATGTTGTATTTTGGACGTGACTTTAGCTAGAATGCATATATAATGTGTGTCCTGTTTGTGTATTGGGCAGTAATGCCAGAACTATGGCTTGTATGTTTTATATTTTTGGCACATTATCGTATCTTTTATCCTAGTTATACCTTTTTGGGGTCCAGTCCACATGACATTATTTCTTTTCTCAAAATTATTGAAAAATGTGAAAAAATATTTTTTCTTTTTTTCCGGAACTAAACTCAAAAGCTGCTGTGCTTATGTCATTGAAATTTCAATATATAGTATGTATTAAATACCCGAGATGTGCCTTTTGATGGTCTAAATGTTCTGAGAAACAGGGACTGATGAAAATTCACAAAAAATGTGAAAAAAAAAAAAAAAATCGTTTAACTATGTAATTCAGTCAATCTAACAGTTACATAGATCTATGAAATTTTCTAGTTAGCTTTCTTTTAACATAGATCTCTAGTTGGAATATTAACCCGGCATGGATTTTTTTATGATAATCAAAAAATGTAAAAAAAAAATTATGATTTTCGCCAATTTTCTGACATTTCTTTGTGAAATGCCAAAATAATAATGGTTAAGTTTTTAGAATTAAAACATATCATAGTTAAACGTACCATGAAGGAATAATCAAGGCCATTGCATGAGTTATTGCAAATTTAAGATTTAAAAATGTCTTTATTTCTTCCCCATTTTCATTTATGCTTAATACCATGCTTTGGAATATTCAGCAAAATAAACAGGACAGTGTACACATCAGAATCATGCTAATTTTGAACAATATTAATTTTCTTATTCAAATGACAGGTTAATATTGGAAAAAGTAAAATTAATGAATATCATGGATTTTCAGATAATCGTACATCAGTCAATTTTTGGCCTTGTGTATCATATTTTCCACAAACATGTCTGAATTTTACTCTTTTATACCACTCTTCGTCAAATTTTATCAACCTGTAAATATACAAGTGACTCTATAAGTTAGCTGGTTGTGATATTATATGTCTATTGACAAGTGGATAGAGCAGCATATTATTAAATAAGATCTTTATTGACATGATAGTAGGGAACTAAGCAGGTCTTAGCAATATAGGGAGTTATTTTCATGCAAAGACTAATTGTCCTAACCCTACATTTCTCTAATTACCCTACAGGCCAACCTACTTGGCTCTGATTGGTCCAGAAATTGTCTATTCTTAAAAAATTCCGCCACCTCCATTTTGAACCCCTGAGTTCTTGTTATTTAATCATCTGCCCGAATTTTTTAGCCTTTAATAAGCCTGTAATATGGCTGTATGCCCGATTGCCCGAATCTTACTGTTTCCCAAAATTTTGGGGGCAGTCCCATATATGCCTAGCTTCAAATTAATCTCAAAAGACTGGATAACTTTAATGAAATTGTTTTTCTTTCCAACTAAAGGGGCCGATCAGATGATTGTTGGAGGGGCGCTATAGATTTTACCCTCAGGCCGAACTTTTTGTTTTCACGTGTGAAGCGACGAGCCGACAACAAAAATTTTTTTTCATGCGAAGGAGCAACAAACTTTTTAATTGCAATTTTGACATGATGGTTCCCCTGCAATAGGTAGCCCTGCAATTTAAGCCTGTTAAAGTAGAGGCTGACAAAGAAACTGTAAGGGGTGACCATTTAATATTCGGGGAGGGGGGCTTGGAGATTTTCTAAATAATTTCTTGCATAGTTTTGGCGAAATAGATACCTTCTTTTTGGGCAGTTTCTGCTTGGAGTATTTCCTGACAAGGTGTTGTTCGATTTTAGAATGAATTTGTAGACTTCGCTTGCTTCAAATGAATAATTACTGCCGTCGCGACCTGTACCGTGAAATAAATAATTTCCCGCCGAGGAAAACTAGAAGCCCCCCTGGATCTTAAATGGTTGCCCCTTGACAGAAAAGCAATTTTATGCATGATCTATTTTAAGATGACAATCAGTCTCAGTTTCCCCAGCAAGCCCTCAAACATTTTTATAAAAAAAACATTTTAAGAAAGTTAGACTCAACTTTTTCAAATGTTATGTGCTTGCTTGGTCGGTTGCATATTTCTAAAATCATGCATCCTTGAAAGGATTTACAGCCATCCTAATATCAGAGTTTCATGACAATAGTATGATTGTTTGTGTTCCAGACATTAACACACAACCAAAGAAATATGTTGCCAAACAGAAATTTAGAAGTTGCCACTCTTGTCGAGGAAATGCTTGATGTTATTGAAAATTACGAGAGTGATGAGATCGATGTAAATCCAGTCGGAAGAAATGTGAAACACTTTATGATGAAGTGTGTGGAAGAAGACACAAACAGAAGTTTCAAGCCTTTGGACACAAAAGATCATGAAAATATCAGAAGGATTGGTATTGCCATGACACCGGCACCAAAGGAAAGTCAGGGGGATATTGTAGCTTCTCAGGTTGAATCAGACACTGTTCAGTCTAACTGTGGTTCCCAATTTGCAAGTGCTGAAGAATCGCTGGTATTAAAATTGTCACCGTTTTTGAATGGATTGCCAATAGAAATTCATCAAGAGGTAAACTTTGACTCGATCAACACATCAGTGCAAATATCTGAAAGTTCAGATGACCAATTACCAAAAACTACCACTGAAGAAAGCAACGCTGATGATTTTTGTCTCAGAGATAGAAATGCAAGTCAAGAAATCCTTCCCCAGGGAGATGAAGATAGGACTGATCAAATCCAGGTGGAAGCAATTATGAAGAGTTTGGTAGAGACTGTGGCTCAGGGGATGGATGAATCAACAGATTTGAAAATTTCATTTCAACCAGAGGTTCTTCATGATATTGTGGATATAAAGCAGGCAATTGCAGAAAACGATTCAATCAGAAGTGCTGAAGAAACTGGTGAATTGACATCCTCAAATGCAGATGAGGATATGAAGTGTTCCTTATTGCACATAGAAAATATTATTTTATCAGATGAAGGAAATGGAAGTGAGGATATGTGTCCAGAAGGAGAAAATGTGTCAGTTGCAAATTTTGGAATAGATGCTGCTGTGTCTCAAGAGTCAAAATCCCATGACATATCTGAGAGCAACCGTGCCAGTCAGAACCAAATTGGAAAAGGAGATGATTTTGATGAATCAGGCAAGATGACAAGATCACTTCAACAGACGGAAAATGAAGGTTGTCGTGGAACTTGTAGTATTGAGGATTTTGAGGATTTTACAACTGGGACGATGCATGAAGGAAGTCAAGGTCCATACCAGGAGGATCTTCATGGGGAATGTAGTGGATCAGCAAAGTTGGGCTTCAAAGATGTAGATCCTGTTGTAGAAGAGGAACCACAGAAAGTTGATGACTCAAGAGACACTTCCGCAAAGACTGTTCAAACTGACTCTGAACATCTGATTCCAGTTGTCAGGATGGAAATCTATGACACTCCAAATGTTTCAGGCTCACGTCCAGATGCAAAATCAGATCAAGAGATGTTTGACGATGGTGAAGAGATTAAGAATACCATTAATATGATAGTGGAAGAAGTCCAATCAACGCTTAATGAGGGCAAAAGTGAAATTGCTGATGTTGAGCTAGTTGCAGAGGTAAACATAAGTGCAATCCAAGACCAGGATACTGAGGAGTCTGATGATCATGTTGAATGCATGGAAGCTATTCAAACTCCTGAGGAAGTTACACCAGCATATCCAGAGACGCAAACATTTCCAGAAGCTATGATAACGAAGGATGCTCCCAGCACCGACATGAATTTCTTCAATGAAAAACACCATAAACAAGCTTTAGAAACTGTTATGGAGATTCTTCAAGATTTACTCACAACTTTCAGTGAAGTTGAAGAACATCTGAATAAAGATCTTCCAAGTGAAATTCCAGATGAAGTTAAAGAACATCTGAATGAAGATATGCCAAGTGAAATTCCAGACGAAATTGAAGAATGTCTGGATTGTGATCTCTCAAGTAAAGTTCTAGATGAAGTTGAAAATTGTCTGGATGATGACCTCTCATGTGAAATTCCAGATGAAGTTAAAGAACATCTGAATGAAGATATGCCAAGTGAAATTCCAGACGAAATTGAAGAATGTCTGGATGAAGATCTATCAAGTGAAATTCCAGATGAAATTGAAGAATGTCTAGATGATGACCTCCCAAGTGAAATTCCAGAAGTTTTTAATGGGAATGAGCAAATTTCAATGACACCTTGTGAATTTATAACTCAGAAAGCTTACAGCAAGGAGTTGACTGAAGTTAATGCAGCAGAAGCTGACAAAGAGGAGAAAACAGCTGAAATTCCTGAGCCAAAGGCAGAGCAATTTTCTCAAGATATCCTCACTCAAACCTTTGCAGATGAGGATCGTGGTTCTGAAACACCAATGTCACTTGAATCGATACAGGCACAAGATGATTTTGGAGAGACAAGGGACACCCCTGCTGTAATACTGTGTGGGAGTTCAGATGCCAAGAAAACTGTTATGCCTTCTCAGGAGACAAAAGTGGCAGACCCTACAGAAGATGATTCTGCAATTTTGATGAAGATGACCTGCGTAGAGAACTCTCCCACCATCGAGCAGTTGGGAAAAAATCTCTCCGTTGTGGATTCTGGAAATGGAATTGATGCTTCCAAAGAGTTGAATGAAGAGGACTTCCAAGTCAAACAAGATACGGTAGATACCACAAAGAATTTGGAATCATCAGGAGTGCAATGTGTTCCTGACTGCAGTATTGATTATGAGACAGAACAACCAGAAGTGGAACCAACAGGTGATAGTGATGTTCCCAAAACAGATGAAAAGATTGATAGTGATGTAGTGTTCACAAAAGATAAACCAACTGTGAAAGAAACAGATTCACCTCTGATGACTGCCAACAAATCTTGTCTCACCAACTCCTCAAGAAATGATGATGACATGTCTGACGAAGTGTCTTTGTATGAGGCAAATGGAGAAGGTGACTTGGCACCAGAAGATGGTGGAGATTTAGTCAAATCTGCTTGTCCGGTGTTTCAAACAAAATCAACAGATCTGATAAAGCACCAAATTGAAGAGCCTTCAGAAGAAGAGATATTGTTTCAAGATAAATGTGTGTCCTTTGCGGATCCCTTGACTGAGTATCATGAATATTCCCAGATAAGTCTGGATTATGCCAGTCAGAGCACCCTAGATATCGCTGACCTTCTCAATGGCGATTTGGACGAGACGTATGACGTTGATGCTGAATTGCAGTTGATTTTTGAGGGCAAAATGGACTGTGAAGTGAGTCAGACAAGAGATATCTCATGTGATGTGTTATCTGGACCCAATGCCTGCCTCGATGAAGAACGTAGTCTTGAACTTCTGAAGAATAACTTTGTGGAGAATGACATCCTTCCGAATAAGTCTTGTGATGAATTGAAATTCGTTGAACAAAATAAAACTCAGGATTATGGCTTCAACATATCTGACAACTTCTTGCAGTTCTTGGACAAAGGCTGCGAAGATTCTCTGTACCACTCTAAGGGTTTTAATGATGGAAAGAGACAAGCTGAGTTGGCGATGGATGAAGTGACTCCCAAAAGAAGTAAGACAGAAATTTGGGTGGAAAATGCTAGAACACATGCCGAAGAAGAGTTGAGGAAGAGCCAGGAAGTGCCGGATGATCATATAATCCAAGAAGAGGATTGTGATGATCAAGCTGTACCATCTATGGCAGAGGAAGAGCTTCCTGCAGTTGGATTAACAAAAGGTAATGTAGCTACCAACGGAGCAAATTTACTTGATTGATGATGTGACTGTTGAGGATAGTTGTGATAGAAAAATTACAAATGTGTCCTATTCAGTATTGTATTATTTTAAGTACTGAATCTGAATGGGTGGCTTTTGATAATTGAATAATATATTCTTTCTTGAATGACTTTAAAAAATGTCCAAATTTGAATAATTATTCTTTGAGAGTTAGACCGCATCACTAGTAATAATTTCTGCAATACATTTTTGCAATTTTCCTGATATGGTATTGTGAATCTATATTTCTGTTCCGCACAGCTTGTTCAGGTGGATATGGACACTTTGCAAGTGGTGCCAGCTCGTGGCAATATCCTGTAGAGAAAGTTGCCTATCTTCCCCAAGCAGATCAAACTGGTAGGCGTCTACCTTCATCTGTTACGACATGCAAAATCTGTTGTTTCTCTTTGTGTGACAATCGTATTTATTTTGTTCAACCCCAAGGGTTCGGCCCTTCTATTTTTTATTTTACGCTTGAATAAATTCTGGAAACATTCTTTCCACCGAAAAATATAAATAGCATTTCTGTTGGGTGCCTCTGTTAACCTTCTGTGAGGTCTTGATTAATTAATCTTTTTCAGCAGTTCTGAAGGACTCAGAACATAAGAAGTACCGAAGACCTTTAAATCTAACTTTAGGATGGCTGCTTCTTTAAAATACTGGAGTATTAAATTGTCTCTTCTGTTTCCGACTGGTTTTTCAAAGAATCTTCTTCCGACGTTAATCCTTATTCTTTCTTCTCATTGCAGCCGGTCCAAGTGAAATCCCCTCCATTCCGCCCCTTCAGACCTGTGCCAAGCCAGTAAGAATTGGTCTGTCAAGACGACAAAGAGTCCCACGGCTTCACCCTTACCTTCGGGCTTCAAACATCTGAACTTCCAGGAAATGGGAGGATTAGGTCCAGACTGGCTTAACCCTTCTTCGGCACCTTTGGAATCAAGTTTTCCAACTGGAGACAGCCATAGTAAGGAGACATTTTGTTACTTTATTTTTACTATTGTTACCTTTGTTCACATTTTACATTGTTAATAAGGCTTTTAACTGAATAATTTAGATTCATAATTCATTTGCAATGTGATCAATAACACGTCGGGTTTTGTAATATTTGATCTTTATTCATTCAGTGCAGTTTTCTGTAAGTTAGATATAGTGTTCAGGGAATAATTCCTTCTAAATATTCGTTATAGTAGATTAGTAGACCTTACTTGTGTCTCGTGAGGCCTACTTTTATAATTCACTGTTGATTCAATTGATTTTCAATATTGTTAAAATAGCTGTTGGGTAATATGCTGTTTCAATTTCAATTTTCAAGTTACTCAATAAGCTCTATTTGATGTTATACTACATAGTAGTACTTAAACAATTTATAGAATATACAAAAGTAATCTATAACATAAATATTCATATACATTGTATAAAATAGTAAATACCTTACTTAAGATTTTCCTAAGAATTTGACATTTGGACCTCTCAACAAATAAATAATATCACATGTTACAATACTTAGTATACCTTTTTTTCAACATGACTTCAGCAGCTGACCTGCTTGAAACTAAAATCCAAGCAAAATACAATCAAAGCGAGGATTTTCAATGACTTTGGTGCAACAGAAATCCCAAGCAATATTGCCAATAACTCTTAAGGAAAGACTTCACACACTGATGCCTCAGGAGTGTATTGAAAGCCTTAAAATACCCTTTACTTAAAGCACCATTTGAGCTTCAACAAAAACTCAATGCCAAACTTCTCCTTAACCTCCCAAAGATAAAGAAAGCAAAAATGTGGTCTTTTGTGTGATTTATACTCTTGGATGGCTGTTCAAGGCTAGCTCAGTAAGCTCACTGCCTGCTTTGGTAGAAACAGACTAAGGACATAAAGTTGGACTAGATCAGAGATAGGACAGGAAGAAACCAGCCTGAGCAATACAAGAAACAGACTTTGGCATTCTTATTTGGATTTTTCTCTTCTATAAAGTGTTTGGGAATCAGGATGTGCAAAAAAGGAGGATGGTTAGCGTCTGTCTAGACGTTAAGCCAGAATGGTAGACAAAACCTGGCCAATCCGACTACGTGCTCTTTGGTCAATAATGTTAGTTCCCTGTTCGCTTAAGTTCTCCAGACAGAGCTCTGGCCGCGAGATCAATACATGTGTGGTATGTTACGTTTATCAAATTCCCCCAGCGCCCCATTCCCCCTGAAGTGTTCTGGTGTACACAGCCATCACCATTGATAATGGGGCTCGTGATTAACTGACCCAGCAGCTTCAAAAGGTCGTGGTCCCTTTCAACTTCCATATTGTCTTCTCCATATTTAATGCTAAAAAATATCCTACTCCTACTGTTTACCCAGTATCAACTCGAATAGTGCCGCTTATCAAATTTTCAACGCAGTTCTTTACCAGCTACCATGAGGTCTCTGTTTCATATACTTACCGAGCCCCAATTTCCTGACCTTAGGTCAAATTTATAGAAAGCGGCCAAGACGAAGTATCATGTTTTAGGCTGGAGGACCAACAATCATGAAAATATGTGGCCAAAAATTTATGTGGCAAATGGAGAGAAGATGGGTTTTTTTTTTTTGTCCTTTTTTCATGAAAATATGTGGCCATAAAATATTATGTGGCAAACGGAGAGGATGTTTCTTTTTCCGTTTGGCCTTTTTTTTTCAGAATACGTCTGGCAAAGGCTGGTATAAAGTATGCAGAGGGTACTGCCGGTCACCATCTTTGCCGGGATCTGGCGTCCTCTGCTTCCATTTCAGATTCATGACCCTCCCAATCCTTCCTCGTCCATCACTGAGCCCTGGCTGAACACTCGCCCACACCCAACATTTTTCTGGGATACATCGATTGAATTCCTTGCCGTCTCACATACAACTTTTTGTCACTAAGTGATACACTTCCAACAACAATACGGATTGAACAGCACATTCGCTGCCATTGTGTAAAAACTAACAATGTGCTTGGCACAAATTGTCTATCAGCTTTCGAATTGATAGAAACATATATATTATATCAGATCAGATTAGACTCAAAGTCCTATGTAACAGAAATCTGAGAAGAGATAGAAACAACATATTGGGTACAATATGGTTACAATGAAGTCCATAACAAACTGACAGTAACTCCAATTAACAGAGCTATAACAACTTATAGACGGAGCTGCTTTGAAGCAGACATTCAGCAAATATTACAGCGCATCTAGGATATATCACGTTTCGGTTTGGAATTGAAGTACATCACACAATAGGTTTTGTATGCTACCTGTCAGCGAATGAGCAGAAGCTGGCATGTATTGAATACCAGCATTCAAAACAACCTTTTGATGCTTCATGAATCATATACATGTCCTGTATAACAACTTCACTGCAGTGGGCCACAACACTTTGATCCCTTACATACATAATATATACCGGTTTATACTCATATCAAATGAAATCTCATATCAAATTCACTGTGTGTAGAGGATTGGCATGTCGCACCGCTTCGTTATCATGGAAAATATCTACAGTTTGAAGCGTTTTCGGAATGTTGAAATGATGATAATTATGATCCAGCAGATTACGACTTTCCATTCGGAGGAGACCTTGATGGTTTTTCCCTCTGGTATTCCGTTCCGAATTTCTTGCCCATGAAAATAATGGAAGATTTCTGAAAGGAAGCAGACAATTGTTCATAAGTGAAAAGCGAAGTGTTCATTAAACAACTTTTAAATTTTCGTTTGCAAAACTCATGACAGAGAAGTATTTAAAGAAAGGCATGATTGAGCAGCTTTAACACTGATTCAATCAATAACATGAAACCATGTCTATATCTCTTGGTTTCTTTGGCAGGGTACGCATACATATTGCTTTCTCAATTTTGTCTTTGACAATTAATCATATTTCTCTTCTTGCAGCTATTACATTACGTCTGAGTGTAATGGTTGTCAGTTGATCGCCTTCTGAAAGGTTTCGGAATCTGACAGTTTTCTCGATGTCTGACAAATGTTTTTTTTTCTCTTAATAACTTAATTCAATGATCAAATTGCCTGTCATCTAGTCAGGTCTGTGTCTTAATTTCGACCAGGGAATTTTCCACATAATGGGTTTTGTATGCAGGCATTTATGGTACAGTGCACAAGGCTAGACACCCTTTGTTCATAGGACTATTTCTAATCAAAGGAATGCTTGTCTAATCACAATTCTATTGCCAAATTGAATTAAAACATCCATGGAAGAATTCAAAGAAGAAAGGGCTTAAAAGAGGATGAAGGGATAGTATCAGTAATTGAAACTTGGAAGATGCAATTAGATAGCAAAGCCTGGTATTCATGGGGCAGAGCTCCTCAGCTCAGTCATCAGGGCTCTTCAAATACTGTCGACAGGGCATTGGCTAAGATATACAGAAACTCATTTAAGGGCTGCTATCAGCCCCAAACATGGTCTGAAAGCAGTGGAAAAGCAAGACTTCATCTTGTTCGTTATTCAAGAGACTTGGCTGGAAATAGAAGCAGACTGGGAGGAGGAGCTAGGAGCCCAGTTGTGTGATGCATTGAGCCCAATTGTGGAGCAAGTTGCCAGATAAATTACCTCCATAGGATGGTATAGGACATGGTATAGGAGGGCAGGGCCAGGGTGGCCTGATGCAGCTGTAATATGACGTCAGTCAGGATCCTTCCTCCCTCATATCCGCTGATACATGACCACCCTGCCCTGTCCAGCCCCTGTCCAGCCCCTGTCCAGCCCTGCAGCTACCGGTCAGCTCCAAGTCGGCAGTGGTATAGTTAGTGTGCCCCTGTCAGGGTCGGTTGTGTTTATGGATTTATAGTGAGGCCATATATGAGCATTTGCATTGCATTCTACACCCATTGCTGAGTCAATATTGCAGTGCTATACCGACATGCAGTTAGTCCTGCTCCCAACATGGAAATTCTAACAGCCATAAAGTTACCAAGTGAAGCAGCAGTAGCATGAGGAGGAGCATGAGGAGGAGCATCAGCAGCCGGGGCAGACTGCGGCACAGCTTGCCAGGGGACAATTTGGGCTCGACTGCTTTGGCCCAGACGCTCGGGGGTCGTTAAGCATCCCTGGCTCTGCGATCTTGCGTCGCCTCTGCCTCCGCAGCGGATTCTTGCGTTGTCTCAGGCTTGCTCCTGGGCTGGCTCTAAAGCTTGCTTCTAAGACCTGCCTCCCTCTGAGGCTGCCTTCCTCTAAGCCCTGCCTCTATGACCCACCTTGATAATCTCCAGCCAATACCACATGGCTGTCTTATATCTGTCTTGCATGCATCAAACATCTACAGACAACCAAGGCCATCGACCTTGCGGTGAACCCTGGGTAGGTCGAGTTCAAGTCGCAACATGGTCCAATAGTGACAATGCTCTCATCAGTCATCCTAATTGCTCCATAACCTGAGGACAGGACACCAACAACACCTGGTCTCTTGCTGTAACAAATAACTAACAATGTATATAGCTGGCTCAAAATATTAACAGGCTCTGTCTTTCCATCAATATTGCTATTCTGGGCCAAAAAAACCTTCCAACTCCAGAGAAATACTTCTACTGCAAAAGCTGAAATTGCTTGCTTTGTCCTGAATTGTGGGTTGTGTTCAGTTGCAAATCCAGGGCTTGGGACCACGACCTTTTTAACAATTCAATGGTCCTGTCCAGGCATTTGGGGCAGTGCTGGTTCTGTCCTTGGTATCTTTCTGTGGAGGTTTGGGGTCAAAGGACAGTCCAGGGGTCACGAGGGAAGACCTCTTCACACCCTCCTGACTCTGCTCCAGACATTTCATTGTGGAGGGTCTAAAAGCCACCGGAGCTGAGAATTAAGCGAGTTACAAACTCAAATGAAAGCGGAAGCCTTAATGAAAGAGAGGCGAGACTCCACAATTGGTCGGCCGGCCCATTACACACTTGAAAACGGATTCCAGTCATTTATTGATCCGGGTCTCTTCACTATGTTAATTCATCTGACTTCAGGAGAGACTTCACAAGAATTTCCCATTTCATTTACACAAGCCAGCAGAAGAGAATGGCAGTATGGTGCAGCAGAACTTACAAGGAAGACTTGAAAGGCAGAACTGTTTGTATGCTGATGAGCCTTTGTGATGGAGTTGTTCCTAATCAGAATGCTGCAGCCTGGGTCCTGTACTACAGATGGAGCAGCAGCCTGTCTTGCAGACCTTAAGAACCCTAGGAGAGTTAAAGTGACTGCAGACCTGAGGGAGCTGAGATATAGTCTGGCTCGAAGACTCGTACGACCTCTGAGGACTACAAAAGGTGGACCAAGAGGTAGACCGAGTAGGGGAAGTGAAAACAGACTCCGATAGTGATGGAACCCAGCCAGTCCAGCTGCCTCAGTCAGCCTTCTTCAGTCAGTCTTCTTCAGTCAGCCTTATTCATTCAGTCTTCCAGTGAACCAGGTCAAGTTAACCCAAGTGAACCAGCAGCCCTAGTCACTAGTAGTCAGTCATCCTGCAGCCCTAGTCAGTCATCCAGTTGGGCCAGGTTTGGTAGGCACCACCAGGCTGGCCCTATAAGGCAACCCTGGACATCGGTGTAATGAGAATTGATCACAGAACCTGTTTGACAAGCTCCCCTCCACCAAGCCCTGACACATATTGCCCTGTCTACACTTGTCTGACACCAGCCTCTTGTAGACCACTGCTGTTTCTTGCAAGATCTTACCTCTCCTTTCACAGCACCCCATTTTCCGCTCCCTGACCCAGCTCACAACCAGCTGCAGCTCCTGCCCCCGAGCTATGTCCTCAATTCCTCATAAACATTCATTAGCCTAACTGCCTTCATTGACAGCACCCAATTACCCTAATGCTAAATATAACCCTTGACAAATAGCCTCACATATAACTATTAGGGGTAATTCAATAAGACACCGTTGAACTCTGAAAGGCAACCTAACGAAGTTTGACATCTTCGCAGAAGTTGTGATTTATGGCCCATCGATTACCTTTTCTAACTCCATTAAAGACACCAAGGTACTTTGTTACAGTTTTTTCCAAATTCTCCTTTCAGAGCTCCATGTATCACACTGGGCAAGATGGGAGCTGTAAAAGCATCTATCCGCCAGTTTACAATTTATAACACCCTATTGTTTGCCACAGATAACGAAGGCCTAATTTGCATCGCTAAAGCGTTTCGCACTGGATGTAAACGACACTGGGGATGCCATGAAATGGCCACTTTTTAACAACAACTACGTTTATTTTTCTATGGCCGCACACAGATAATGCCACTTTGTGCTGTCGGCCTGTCGTAGTAGTTAATTTTGACATTCTCGGTACAATCCGATTAAGCATTCCGAAGTTCTTTCAAAAGTTTGAATCAAATTCTGAATATAGCAATCTCCCAGGAGGCGAAGTGCATCACAAGAAGTTTGTGTATAGGTGCGGTCACATTCATCATCGCTTTTAGTAAAATGCTATAATGTAATGTACTTTGAAACTTGAATAGAATTTGCAACTGAAGAAAATCGTCTTTGAATAGTGTTAATCCTGGTGTCCATAGAAGGGACAAAAGAGTTTAAACAAGAAACTGATCTGCAGCAAAGCACACAATTGTCACCCAGCCAGACCCACAAAGGATAATTCAGATGTGCATACATGCATAACCCATGAGGCTGAGGCTGGCTGCTGAAGAGCCATGGATGAAGGACCATGGATTGGGACCATGGATTGGGACCATGGATTGAGACCATGGATTGGGACCATGGATGGAGACCATGGATTGAGACGAGACCATGGATGGAGAGCCATGTGTGCAGCAGTGTCATCCGAGACAGGAGAGCTGATATTTTTAAAGTGAATTCAGGTCTCTTTGAAGGACAGGTTAAACAATAGCTGACGTCACGGTGACATGAATACCAGTGTCCTTTTACAATGCAAAGGGGGTCTCACAGAGGCAGGATCAATGATTGAAGAGGCTGTGCCATCCCAAAGTAGCAAATTACAGGAAGACCGAGTTGTAAGACAAGAGCAATCAATCAACTTCAAGGGCTAATGTAGAGCCTGGACGACAGTCACAGGTCTTGATCATATCAATTAGGGCCTCACTTAGCTAACTACATGCACTAGAGAGAAGAGGATAACCAATGCACAGAGAAAGTAAGGGGCCTTCTTGTCCTTACATGTAACCTTTCGTCCTTAGTTACTCTTACTGCGCAGAAAGTCAACTGACGAAGATTAACCTGGTCTTTGTATATATATGTTTTTTTCGGAACAAACAAAACAAAAATTACATGAACAAAACCTACTGCGTCACAAACACATCAGTTTCATCACTCTACAGGAACAAAACCTTTTCTGATGATACACTGAAGTGTCCTTCACAAGCTCACAATAGCCTTCTAGCATGATCACTACAATTTCCATAAGCATACATCATTACAGGAAGAGTTTGAAAAGAGCAATCCATTACTAATTGAATGAGCTGAAACATAATGTAATGCATCGAGTGTTACATGGACGTTATCTGATATAAACTGTGGCAAATTCCCATAAGAGTGATTCACTTCCATGCAATATACATGATAATTTAGTTTCAGGGCCACGGTTTATAATATGGCCTATTCCTTGGGATGTAATATTCAGCGTCAGAAAGATATCGCTGATGCCCTTGACATTTTAGCACACCCATGACCTTAAACAATGCATAGGCCACAGACCTTTGGACGGAGTTATTGCTGTCCTCTTCCTGATGACCAAATAAAACAAGGCCCTTTGCCTTGGAGCCCATTGCCAAAACAGAAAAAAACAAATGTCCCTTTTTGTACAATTCAGATGCACGCTGCCACTCTGTGCCAGTGTGCCTGGCAAATGATTGTATGTTGCAATTGCTTTGATATTTTTAAAGGATGTTGAAAATAAATCCTCAGGATCAGGAATGCTGTCTTATTGACACATAGTGGGTTGACAGACCATACTAGAGTTGTTTAAATTAGATTCTCGTAGAGATTCATAGTTCTTTAGAAACAGTGTGCACTTAAGGTTAAAAATTATGCAATCAATACATAACCATGCATTGCTCAAGGTCATCAATGTGCTAAAATGTCATGGGCATTAACCCGATATCTTTCTGACGCTGAATATTAGATCCAGCACCTAAATTACAAGCTTTGCTCTGGAAATACATTATTTAACGCAACAATAGCAGTGTAATTTCACGAGTAGGCTACTAGAGTATGTTATAAATCTGTGGAGCTGTATCCTATGGGCTAAAATAACCGTTCATGGAAGTTATGAACTTCCTGAGACATGCATTGTATCACTTGCAGGACAGTAATATTGCCCAAGGCAGCTGTGCAACCGCAAAGTTTCCAAGTACAAGGAAAAATAAATGTTGAACTTGACAGCTAAAGGCATTGGGCAACCTTGGCTTATTGTAGGTGTACGTGCACACACATATATATGGAAGTGTTTTGTGTGTACACTTTTGCTTTTGAGTGTGTTTTCTTCTCACTCTTTTTACCAGGGAGATGTATTCCCAAAGCAGAGACAAGCCGCAAATACGGCACAGTGCTCAGGCAGTGGTAGCCAGGGAGAAGTTCGTGACTGAAGCAATCCTGGGTCCTTGGCTTTCCCAAAGTCATTTGCAGGAAGCCCATGTATGAAATGATGAACTGATGAAGCGTCCCCCAATAAACACGGATACAGTGGCTCCCCAAGGAATCCTGATGGCCCGGGAGCCTTTACGGGAGCATCCCATGTGTCTGGGTTAGCTGCATGGAGGCAGAGAGCTTAGCTGTAGCAATGCAGTCGGCTTACCAAACCGCCTTCATGTTTTTTTAGCCGGCTTTGTGCACGGTTGTGCGGCTTATTGACTTCTTCTTCCAGTTTATCAGCGCATGAATATTTCCCCAAGCGGGTCTCTGTGGGCCCCTCCATGTATCTAATCAAATGTGACAACCTTCCATAGATCTCTCTGTCTGGTGATTCTGATCTGTGAGACTGTGACGTCACAATGCACAAGTCCATTGACCTCTCCATTCCGAATGATCAAAGGACCTCAAGTGACCTCACTGGTTCCTTTGGCGGAGTGAGGGCCAGGCCTTGGACCGCAGAGAAGGTTCTAACCGAGGTCTTGGAACTGGTCCTATGCAATAAGCAGGGCTATAACGGTGTCCGGGGACCGGTCAATAAAATCGATGCCTAATTCCTTGAGTTTCTGGTGTCTGGACAAGGTCTTGCACAGATTGCCAGAATTGCAGTGGTCTAACCTCCTTCAGTACATACATAAAAGTGCATGATGTTGACATAACATCCAGTGTAACCATGACAAATAAGGTTTCATGCAGCTTCATTACCCAAGGGTTCACTGACCTATGGTGTGGTCTTCCTAATGAGAAAATCAACAACAAAGCCAGCATAACACAAGTTAACATCATCTGCAGTGCTTCTTGTTCACAGCTTGTTTGTAAGCAACCAACCAACAGGAAATTAGAAGAGTGTGCAATACATCTCTTGGGGGTTTTTGAGTGTTCATATTAAAAGTAGCAGGTAATGAAGGCGCCTTGGGGACTGTATGGCTTCAGCGGTGATCAAGTGGGATGGGATATCAAAACATAGCATGACTTGGCTGATCAACGGCCCATTCAAAGAGCAGGTTGGGTCGTGTAGGGGCTGCCATCATCATTAATAATTGAGCAGAACATGTCATTGGTTGGATTTATTGGCTGCTGCTTATACCTGAGTTGCGGGAGCAAACTGGCCTGGCAGTGTCTCCTATAGAGGGACTTGAGTGGGCAGGCAGGCCAATGTCCCAATAAGAGAGATCATCAATATTCCAGCAGGAAAGCAGGCCATTGCAGACATATCACAAATCTTTGGGGTGTCTCGGGGGTGCGGCTTGCTTCCCTGAGTTGTCACTGCTCGCCAGTCTCACTCTTTCCTCTTATTGATGACCCTTGCTCGTCAGATGCAATTCACCAACTCCGGGGCATTGCTGGCTGGTCCTTTGATAGTCCATTGCTAGTCCCTTGAGCAGTCCAGCAATGGTCCTCTGACAGAGTCTGACTAGTCCCTGCATTGCGTGATAGTCTTCCTCCGAGCCTTGCCCTGATCTATTATTAGAGTATTCCATGGCTACAGGGCCCTGCTGTCAAGCTTGGTTGCATCCTAGACGCTGCAGTGCTAGAGCAAGACTGCACATGCTGCAATACACCCTGGGACCAGACCAAGTACAGCTGCATTTTAAGTGTCCTGGTTTGCTGCAGAAATGGCAGACACAACAGACAGACCGCCCATACTTCACCAAGGGCCCCGCAACCACTACATGCCAAAATGTTTGGCTTGCATTAATCAGCATTCCCTCCGCGCCTCCAATGAATGAATACTTTCCAACTATTCATTGGAAGAGAAAAACAGCTATTCCAATCGATAGCCCATGAAGTGGTTTACACGTAGGCGTCTAATGAAACTTCTAAAATCAGATAAACTGTGTCTGAGCTCAGCGAGCTGTGGCGATTTAACTGAGAGATATAGCCGCTTTCGTTTAACTCACAGCTAACTCATTGCTATTCCCTGCACCTCTCACTCATTATTCTAACTCTGATTTTTCTGCCTGTTTCATCCTGCTCCTCTTACACATGTCCACATGTCTCTCAATGAGTTTCCCTTGCTTTGCTTGTGTTCATGCTTGTTCTTCTTGCCAGTCCTTTGCTTGCCTTTGCTGCATGCAGATCTAGGCCTTTGAAATATTAAACAAGTTTCCTGGCAGATTTGCCATTCTATTTTCTAGCTATGCTCCTCTACAACTGTGTGCAATTAAAATTCCCCATGCTATTCTCTAACTCTGCTCCTCTACAACTGTGTGCAATTAAATTTCCACTTCTATTTTCTAGCTCTGCTCCTCTACAACTGTCTGCAATTAAATTTCCACTTCTATTTTCTAGCTCTGTTCCTCTACAACTGTGTGCAATTACATTTCCCATTATATTTTCTAGCTCTACTCCTCTACAACTGTGTGCAATTAAATTTCCCATTCTATTTTCTAGCTCTGCTCCTCTACAACTGTGTGCAATTAAATTTCCCATTCTATTTTCTAGCTCTGCTCCTCTACAACTGTGTGCAATTAAATTTCCCATTCTATTTTCTAGCTCTGCTCCTCTACAACTTTCTGCAATTAAATTTCCACTTCTATTTTCTAGCTCTGTTCCTCTACAACTGTGTGCAATTACATTTCCCATTATATTTTCTAGCTCTACTCCTCTACAACTGTCTGCAATTAAATTTCCCATTCTATTTTCTAGCTCTGCTCCTCTACAACTGTGTGCAATTAAATTTCCCATTCTATTTTCTAGCTCTGCTCCTCTACAACTGTGTGCAATTAAATTTCCCATTCTATTTTCTAGCTCTGCTCCTCTACAACTGTGTGCAATTAAATTTCCCGTTCTATGTTCTTGCTCTGCTCCTCTACAACTGTGTGCAATTAAATTTCCCATTCTATTTTCTAGCTCTGCTCCTCTACAACTGTGTGCAATTAAATTTCCCATTCTATTTTCTAGCTCTGCTCCTCTACAACTGTGTGCAATTAAATTTCCCATTCTATTTTCTAGCTCTGCTCCTCTACAACTTTGTGCAATTAAATTTCCCATTCCATGTTCTTGCTCTGCTCCTCTACAACTGTGTGCAATTAAATTTCCCATTCTAGTTTCTAGCTCTGCTCCTCTACAACTGTGTGCAATTAAATTTCCCATTCTAGTTTCTAGCTCTGCTCCTCTACAACTGTCTGCAATTAAATTTCCACTTCTATTTTCTAGCTCTGTTCCTCTACAACTGTGTGCAATTACATTTCCCATTATATCTTCTAGCTCTACTCCTCTACAACTGTGTGCAATTAAATTTCCCATTCTATTTTCTAGCTCTGCTCCTCTACAACTGTGTGCAATTAAATTTCCCATTCTATTTTCTAGCTCTGCTCCTCTACAACTGTGTGCAATTAAATTTCCCATTCTATTTTCTAGCTCTGCTCCTCTACAACTGTGTGCAATTAAATTTCCCATTCCATGTTCTTGCTCTGCTCCTCTACAACTGTCTGCAATTAAATTTCCACTTCTATTTTCTAGCTCTGCTCCTCTACAACTGTGAGCAATTACATTTCCCATTATATTTTCTAGCTCTGCTCCTCTACAACTGTGTGCATTTAAATTTCCCATTCTATTTTCTAGCTCTGCTCCTCTACAACCGTGTGCAATTAAATTTCCCATTCTATTTTCTAGCTCTGCTCCTCTTCAACTGTGTGCAATTAAATTTCCCATTCTGTTTTCTAGCTCTGCACCTCTACAACTGTGTGCAATTAAAATTTCCCATTCCATTTTCTAGCTCTGCTCCACTACAACTGTGCAATTAAATTTCCTATTATATTTACCAGTTCTGCACCGCCACAACTGTGTGCAATTAAATTTCCCATTCTTTTTACTAGTTCTGCACCTCCACAAATGTGTGCAATTAAATTTCCCATTCCATGTTCTTGCTCTGCTCTTCTGCAACTGTGTGCTATTAAATTTCCCATTCTAGTTTTTAGCCCTGCTCCTCTACAACTGTGTGCAATTAAATTTCCCATTCTATTTTCTAACTCTGCTCCTCTACAACTGTGTGCAATTAAATTTCCCATTCTATTCTCTAGCTCTGCTCCTCTACAACTGTCTGCAATTAAATTTCCACTTCTATTTTCTAGCTCTGTTCCTCTACAACTGTGTGCAATTACATTTCCCATTATATTTTCTAGCTCTACTCCTCTACAACTGTGTGCAATTAAATTTCCCATTCTATTTTCTAGCTCTGCTCCTCTACAACTGTGTGCAATTAAATTTCCCATTCTATTTTCTAGCTCTGCTCCTCTACAACTGTCTGCAATTAAATTTCCACTTCTATTTTCTAGCTCTGTTCCTCTACAACTGTGTGCAATTACATTTCCCATTATATTTTCTAGCTCTACTCCTCTACAACTGTCTGCAATTAAATTTCCCATTCTATTTTCTAGCTCTGCTCCTCTACAACTGTGTGCAATTAAATTTCCCATTCTATTTTCTAGCTCTGCTCCTCTACAACTGTGTGCAATTAAATTTCCCATTCTAGTTTCTAGCTCTGCTCCTATACAACTGTGTGCAATTAAATTTCCCGTTCCATGTTCTTGCTCTGCTCCTCTACAACTGTGTGCAATTAAATTTCCCATTCTATTTTCTAGCTCTGCTCCTCTACAACTGTGTGCAATTAAATTTCCCATTCTATTTTCTAGCTCTGCTCCTCTACAACTGTGTGCAATTAAATTTCCCATTCTATTTTCTAGCTCTGCTCCTCTACAACTGTGTGCAATTAAATTTCCCATTCCATGTTCTTGCTCTGCTCCTCTACAACTGTGTGCAATTAAATTTCCCATTCTATTTTCTAGCTCTGCTCCTCTACAACTTTGTGCAATTAAATTTCCCATTCTAGTTTCTAGCTCTGCTCCTCTACAACTGTCTGCAATTAAATTTCCACTTCTATTTTCTAGCTCTGTTCCTCTACAACTGTGTGCAATTACATTTCCCATTATATTTTCTAGCTCTACTCCTCTACAACTGTGTGCAATTAAATTTCCCATTCTATTTTCTAGCTCTGCTCCTCTACAACTGTGTGCAATTAAATTTCCCATTCTATTTTCTAGCTCTGCTCCTCTACAACTGTGTGCAATTAAATTTCCCATTCTATTTTCTAGCTCTGCTCCTCTACAACTGTGTGCAATTAAATTTCCCATTCCATGTTCTTGCTCTGCTCCTCTACAACTGTCTGCAATTAAATTTCCACTTCTATTTTCTAGCTCTGCTCCTCTACAACTGTGAGCAATTACATTTCCCATTATATTTTCTAGCTCTGCTCCTCTACAACTGTGTGCATTTAAATTTCCCATTCTATTTTCTAGCTCTGCTCCTCTACAACCGTGTGCAATTAAATTTCCCATTCTATTTTCTAGCTCTGCTCCTCTACAACTGTGTGCAATTAAATTTCCCATTCTGTTTTCTAGCTCTGCACCTCTACAACTGTGTGCAATTAAAATTTCCCATTCCATTTTCTAGCTCTGCTCCACTACAACTGTGCAATTAAATTTCCTATTATATTTACCAGTTCTGCACCGCCACAACTGTGTGCAATTAAATTTCCCATTCTTTTTACTAGTTCTGCACCTCCACAAATGTGTGCAATTAAATTTCCCATTCCATGTTCTTGCTCTGCTCTTCTGCAACTGTGTGCTATTAAATTTCCCATTCTAGTTTCTAGCCCTGCTCCTCTACAACTGTGTGCAATTAAATTTCCCATTCTATTTTCTAACTCTGCTCATCTACAACTGTGTGCAATTAAATTTCCCATTCTATTCTCTAGCTCTGCTCCTCTACAACTTTGTGCAATTAAATTTCCACTTCTATTTTCTAGCTCTGTTCCTCTACAACTGTGTGCAATTACATTTCCCATTATATTTTCTAGCTCTACTCCTCTACAACTGTGTGCAATTAAATTTCCCATTCTATTTTCTAGCTCTGCTCCTCTACAACTGTGTGCAATTAAATTTCCCATTCTATTTTCTAGCTCTGCTCCTCTACAACTGTGTGCAATTAAATTTCCCATTCTATTTTCTAGCTCTGCTCCTCTACAACTGTGTGCAATTAAATTTCCCATTCTATTTTCTAGCTCTGCTCCTCTACAACTTTCTGCAATTAAATTTCCACTTCTATTTTCTTGCTCTGTTCCTCTACAACTGTGTGCAATTACATTTCCCATTATATTTTCTAGCTCTACTCCTCTACAACTGTGTGCAATTAAATTTCCCATTCTATTTTCTAGCTCTGCTCCTCTACAACTGTGTGCAATTAAATTTCCCATTCTATTTTCTAGCTCTGCTCCTCTACAACTGTGTGCAATTAAATTTCCCATTCTATTTTCTAGCTCTGCTCCTCTACAACTGTGTGCAATTAAATTTCCCATTCCATGTTCTTGCTCTGCTCCTCTACAACTGTCTGCAATTAAATTTCCACTTCTATTTTCTAGCTCTGCTCCTCTACAACTGTGAGCAATTACATTTCCCATTATATTTTCTAGCTCTGCTCCTCTACAACTGTGTGCATTTAAATTTCCCATTCTATTTTCTAGCTCTGCTCCTCTACAACCGTGTGCAATTAAATTTCCCATTCTAGTTTCTAGCTCTGCTCCTCTACAACTTTGTGCAATTAAATTTCCCATTCTGTTTTCTAGCTCTGCACCTCTACAACTGTGTGCAATTAAAATTTCCCATTCCATTTTCTAGCTCTGCTCCAATACAACTGTGCAATTAAATTTCCTATTATATTTACCAGTTCTGCACTGCCACAACTGTGTGCAATTAAATTTCCCATTCTTTTTACTAGTTCTGCACCTCCACAACTGTGTGCAATTAAATTTCCCATTCCATGTTCTTGCTCTGCTCTTCTGCAACTGTGTGCTATTAAATTTCCCATTCTATTTTCTAGCCCTGCTCCTCTACAACTGTGTGCAATTAAATTTCCCATTCTATTTTCTAGCTCTGCTCCTCTACAACTGTCTGCAATTAAATTTCCCATTCTATTTTCTAGCTCTGCTCCTCTACAACTGTGTGCAATTAAATTTCCCATTCTGTTTTCTAGCTCTGCACCTCTACAACTGTGTGCAATTAAAATTTCCCATTCCATTTTCTAGCTCTGCTCCTCTACAACTGTGTGCATTTAAATTTCCCATTCTATTTTCTAGCTCTGCTCCTCTACAACTTTGTGCAATTAAATTTCCCATTCTAGTTTCTAGCTCTGCTCCTCTACAACTTTGTGCAATTAAATTTCCCATTCTGTTTTCTAGCTCTGCACCTCTACAACTGTGTGCAATTAAAATTTCCCATTCCATTTTCTAGCTCTGCTCCACTACAACTGTGCAATTAAATTTCCTATTATATTTACCAGTTCTGCACCGCCATAACTGTGTGCAATTAAATTTCACATTCTTTTTACTAGTTCTGCACCTCCACAACTGTGTGCAATTAAATTTCCCATTCCATGTTCTTGCTCTGTTCTTCTACAACTGTGTGCTATTAAATTTCCCATTCTAGTTTATAGCTCTGCTCATCTACAACTGTGTGCAATTAAATTTCCCATTCCATTTTCTTGCTCTGCTCCTCTACAACTGTGTGCAATTAAATTTCCAATTCTATTTACTAGTTCTGCTCCTCCACAACTGTGTGCGGTTGGATTTGCACTTCTATTTACTAGCTCTGCACCTCTACAACTGTGAGCAATTCTACGCCGTGTGTTTTGCCTCAGCCATTGCTGTAAATTGTAACTTGCAGTTGTGATGGACGAGCTTCACCTTATAATTACTCAGAAGCCAGACAGCATTGCTCCCCAGCTCCACTGTGGCGATCGATCATGGCCAACTTGTTACATCTGAACTTTACATCAAAGGCCAATAGCTGCAATTCTGCCATAGGACATACGCCACTCTACCTGCCTGGCTCGGCGCCTGATGAATTTATAAAACAGATGATATGCTGGAATATACTCCAATAAAATAAAGTACTACCAAGCGCCAGACAATCATCCCAATTTATTTGTCATATCCTATCATATCCCTGCTACTTTTATCCTATTCTTTGCTCTTATTTGGGTCTTATCGGTATTGGGAAGTGGTTAAAAAGAAAACAAAAACTCTGATGAATTAAATCTGAAAAAGTAAGTATGTAATAATATTATATGAGTATATTTCCAAATGCAATTTACGAGCAAAAGGTCTAGCCTATGCATGCAATATACAATGTATCACAAAAGGAAATTAAGGCAAACTCACCTGTGTGTATGGAAGGCTCAGTCTTCCTCCTGTGATGTTGCTTTCTTGACATTGCAGAGCCACTTGATGATGCGAGCATTGCGTTCTACTATAGAGGTCTGACCAGCAGGCCTTTCTGGTACGTGCAACTCCGCTGTCTTTAAACCATGATCACTCTTTTGGGTGGAGTCATCATCGTCACTAGTCAGGCTGCGAATGTCTGGCGAATCGAGGGAACTCACACTCTCGAATAAGTTGCAGTCTGAGGCACAATGTGCAGAGAGCATGGGAGCAAGGACACTCTTGTCTAGACCCATCTCATTGAAGAACTTCTCCAGGTCAGCACTGTTCCGAGAGAAGCGGGCACTCAACTCTGACAAGTCTGAACTGTTAGACAGTCGTTTTGTTAAGTCTGATCGAGATCTGTTGATGGCTTTTTTGACCCGACGCTTGACCATAGCCAAGGCATGGTCATCGAGTTTAGGCAAGGAGCTGCCACTGGCTCGCTCAATGTCCGAACTGGTGTCGGTGCAGGTATCCCTCCATTCGCCTACCGACATCAGACCGTGCACCTTATCACGTCTTGTTGCTGGACTTGTATTCTCCGACTTTGAACCAGATGTCAACTTTGCAGGGGACGGCTTCTCCTTGGTAGCATCCATTCCATTGTAATGGAGTTTACCATGTGAGGATGAGTGTGAAGGTGGCTGCAGGCGTGCCACTGACGCTGCTGCTGCTGCTGCAGGTTGGCTGTTGATGGGCGCCGCATCTTCTGCAGGAGGCAGGTTAATGGGCTTGGCCGTGGTCATTCTGTTGCCATCAGGGCTACTGCACCATGCGCTGCTTGTAGCAAGAGGGGCTGGGGGTTGGACCGAAGGCGGGCTGGGTCGTCGATGGCCAACAATGCAGGGCGGCAGTGACTTCCGTCGGGGTGGCAGTGGAGGCGGTATGTTGGTCTCTCCCTCATCCACGATCCGCGACCTCCTAGCAACACACAACCAAAAAATACACTAATAAAACATGAAACACTGATCAATACACTCCAATTCTATCACGCCTGCAATCTCTCTGCCTCAAATACCATTACTATATCACTTAAAATAGCAGTTTGGAGGGTCTATACTTTTCCCCTAGTTACTGGAGATGCATGCTGCTGTTAATTGCTACCTTTGTTTTTATGGATCTACTGTGTGCTCTTGTATGGTGCAAGTTGAGACGTGACTGTGTCTGGTGTCTTGGCATTAACCCTGCTGACCAGCTCAATGCTGTCGGACCCTGGGCATATAACGGGTCCTTGTTGGACTCCATGTGGCCGTGTTGTTGGGATATATTTGGGAATTTACTGCGGCCAGTCACCTGTTCCAATCATCGATGATCATGAAGGCGTGATGATATGGCAGTGACCATAAATTCAGCTTAAATGACACCGCCTTTGAATGGCTTCGCTTGTGGCTTAATGGCAGCGGCCGTGTGACCAATGATAAGTAATAACATAATGATTACCTATCTCTATCGCCATCAAAATTTGGGCCATAAACATTGATGTGCCATAAACAGTGCAGTTGTTGCTATGCTGCCACTTTTGCAGATAAAGGCCTATTTGCACCGGCAGGCGGCAACCAGTCTGTCTGAATCAGGAGGTCCTGAATTATAGAGGCAATTTGGACGCTTTGTGACAATTAGATTAAATGTGACGGCTACCTCATATTCTCACCGCCTTCAAAGGTTGGCAGAGGAATCGTTTGAGCTGCGCCAGATCCTTCTGCCATGCTGCCTGCTTATTCGATCCGGCTTGTCTAGACTTAGGATTGAGAGACATTTCATATCACCATGGAAACCGAGTGTGCATTGTGTGTGTTAATGGAAGCAAACAAAGTGAATGTTTGATAGGATTCCTTAAAACCAGTGGAAGAATGCTGCCACTGCCTGGTGCCTATCCTTTTTCACATGACAAATGAACCCCCCATGTGAAAAGCTATAGTTATATGATCCGGTTGATCCCATTTGTAGAATCATTGCATTGACATCATAGTAAACCACACATCAGCCTAATGGCAATATTAATGGAATCTACCTGGGAAAAGCTTACTAAACAACAATAATCAGTCACATAATTCAGCAAATGACTCAGTCAGTCAAACCAAACAGCTGTCCCTGTGACAAGTAGTTGCATTTCATCAATGATTTATAAATGAACTATATCATGCTTTCCATCTGTCCTCAGGCATAAATGAGGATTGCCAGGTACTTCCTGTCTACAAGGCAAGACCTATGTCCAATTAATTAGATTCTCCAGGCCCAAAACAAGCAATAAATGACAGGAGGTAGGCTCTTGAAGGGTCTCTTAGACTTCACTCAGATGATGAGCCTATAATATAGTCGTGTTCACCACCAAATTACTATGATATGACCCTTTTTAATGGCACCGTAATTTTGGTTGCCCAATTTTGGCAACATGTGGGTTTCCTTAGACCCTTTAAAATTTTAAGCTCAAGCAGAAAAGCAACTCGGAATAACATGCAACCATTGGGCCAAGCCACTGGCGGAACTTAAATTGGAAATTTCGTTTCGAGCTAGCTCAACATCCAGCAGGAGAGCTCTCTAGTAATAAATTCCCTAATGATCAGAGTTTATGGGGGTGCAACCTCATCTTACACGCAGCATTGCCGCCATGATTTAAGTTTCGGGGCAAGATTACAGATCTCTGTTGAAACCTTAATGGAATAAAAATGTCTCAAAAATAAAATGATGCAGCGCGGACACTTCACTCGTTTCAAAATGCATTATCACATAATCCAATAATGCAAGCGATTCGCTTCTTTCAGTAATAAACCATGGTTTTAATCGTTAACAGACTTCAATTCACAAACCTAATGGAAGTGCTATATTTAGCCCTTCCCTAATATCAGACTAATATTCAACACTTGCTTAAAAGCTGTCAGCACGTAGAATCATAACTGTTGTTGACTCAACAAAATTCCAAGTAATTACATTTCACATTTCCGGAAACTTCATTTGGCTTATTTTATAACAGAATTCGTCTTTAGCCAAGCTCATGTATCCTCATGTAGCGTCTTCCTTGTTTCATGTTTCAGTCTTGACCCTTTTAAGAAAAAATTGCCAAATTATAAAAATATATATATATATATATATATAATAATTATCTAAAACACATCTTTGTTTAATTGCAGGCATAAAATACCATCAAAATTGCAGTTTTCGAAATATTGTGATCTTTTCATTTGTGCATGACATTCTAGCCATAAACTGACTATTCTATCTGACGCACATCAGCAGCTGCCAGCTAACAACGCTAGCTAGATTATATACAAACGCCGATTGAAACAGTAATTGCTCCCATTATACTTCAGTAACTTAAGAGTCTGTAATATCTGATGATGACTAGTACTTCCCTCTCACTGCTCAGTCACAACAATTTGGTGTTACAGTCACAGAGTCCATCACTCAATGCATCAGACTCAGCCAGACTTAAGAAGCACTCCTTGAACTGCCCTGAGGGCCAACAAATGCTTCTGATGCAGGTGACAGCCAGTCTTTTATACATGCACTGAGAACTGACTGCTATAGTTACAATAAGAAGAGAGTTTTGGTAAATCAGGCAAATACAGTGGAATGACATGAAAAGTAATGCAAATTTTTTTCTCACAGCTATTAGTAACGCAAGCAGTCTTAACACGCCTGATAAAGAAAGGATTAAAGCAAAGTAAAAGGAGTTAAAAGAGCCCCAATCTATTACACGGCAGTTACCATGTGTGCCTGCTTTCACACGTATGGAAAATTAGTATAGACAAGATGAGACCAATTTTAACGGTAAAGAAGTGAAAATCCTCCAGATGGACAAGTTTTAAAAATAGCTATGCTCCAATTGCTCCATCATGAAACCTTCTTCACTCTTCAGTTTGTCATTTCTCAAAAAAAATCACAGAAACTAACCCTCAGGATATTAGTAAGAATTCTTCATTAAGTAATGCTTTGAGTTACATCCAGATATATATAAGTGCTCCCAGCACTCAATTATCACAGTGACATCATCGTCATCCTTGACCTTTTCAGTGAGACAGCTTCCAATTACACCACAGCAGAGACAGTGCAGTGTTATGTGCCGATACCTAGCAATATCTTTTTAAAAGTCTCATTTCCTTTGGGCACAGACAGCCTTGGTCTAATAGCATTTCCTCTCACAACCAAGGTCAGCCAAATGAAGATTTGCAAGACAGAGATGATTAGGGGACAATATCTGTCCTCAGACAGCACAGAGCAGTAGAAAATTAATTGTGTGTTCACTATTAATGGGTAACATGTCGACATTCTTGTTCATTTGGTGAGACATCAGCAGAAAGTAGATATATTTCAGCTAACTTGAAAGGCAGATGTATTCTTTTGCTAACTATGGATTGAACTACCCAACCATCAAAATATCAGCGGAATGTTCTCAGGCTAAAAACCATCCGAACAACTTGAAAGCCACATATATATTAAACTAGCAGCTCACTCTATTCTTTTAGTAACAAATTTCATAAAAGTATTTCAATACCACATAAATAAAGATTAAGAATCTTACAGTTATAGATCTGAATAAAGGGATAACTATGCCTGAAACAGTCCAACGAATATTTAGTCGTCAAACAACTTCAGATGTTTCTATTGATTTATTTCATTGTATCACAATTCTGACAGTAGTAGAAGTGAAATTTTGAAAAGAGCACTTGCCTTTAAGCAAATATTTTCAATGCATGGGCTTTAATCTAATACATTAATCAAGCAAATTCAAGACAGTCAAAATTTAAGGAAAACATAGTTACCAGCTCTGAGCAGCTGCCTTTGTCAGACCAAAAACAATTAACTGACTTTACTGCTGACTCTGCAGCTTCTGTGTCAGTACATGTGTTCTGAACAAACAAATGTAGAAGTCAAAAGGTTCATTGCTTTGCTTCACCAGACTCAAAAGGCACTCTTTGAACTGGTTTGTAGTGCAAGATAAGCAGGTGGTCACATAATTACAATTCAACTGATACAATCACAAGTCTGCAGGACAAAACAAATACACCTTAAAAAGCAGTCTATTTAAAATGAACTGATGCTTATTGTTTAACAAATTAACAAGTTCTGCATGATGTCTGGACTAATTGCCATTGTTAAAACAACATCATACCAATAAATAATGTTCAGCATCTCATGCCAAGCATGTTCTGTCAAATCAAAAGTCATAGCTTTTCTAAGAAATTGATGATTAATAAAACACCGTATTGCCTCAATATTCTGAACGCATCCACTGATCCATTCTATCCAAAAACTCTCTGCTTTGTTGGCCGAAGCGCTTGTCTGAATCTGTGAGTTCTGGTTGTCATCTCAACTTCATTGTGCCATCAATGCACTGAAAATGGCACCCAAATATGAGAGCACCAAAACCAAGGGCGAAAGCAGTCATCAGGGGCAGCATAATGACTTGGTAATCCATGCCGTTGCTTAAATACTGTACTAGTCTGAATATATCAGTGTTTATGGGAACTGTCAGCCCCTACAGCTCTGTCAGCCCCTTATAGCTCAGTCAGTAGAGTCCTCGCCTCACAACTTCACAAGCAAGGGACAAAGGTTCAATCCCCATGCTTGCCATCATGCAATTCCACGACGTCGTCGTTCACATCAGACATAAATTGGAGGTGCCGTGGGCCCAACTGGAAACAAGTCACTGAGTTAGCTTGGCTACCCACGTTAAATAAAAAGTGCATTTACCTTTACCTTTACTGGATGTTGTGACTTTTATAGTGCTTTACATGCAGTCATTTGCAGAATGTCAGGTTGCATTAAATCATCTACTGATGTCATCCAATATAATAATAATAATGTGTTCCTATGTCAATTGACATTTGAACATCATAACAATTAACAACAATGATGCAAAATATATGAATTATCTATCTAAATATAAATAAACCCTTATTAAACATTAATTAGTATTTAGTAACACTTGTAGTTTGCAAACAATTGCCTTGATATTTTGACATTATTCCACATCTCAAGTGTGGCGGAAAATTCAAGTTAAACATTTTAAAACTGAATTTGTTTTTAGCCTGACTAGATTCATGTTCATCACCATCATAAATTTGATGTTTCAAACTTCATGTCTTGAAACCTCCAACTATAATGGAAAGGTATTAATAGCTATTCTAAAAGCTTTTTATGCATCCTTTTGAAAACTGGTGTAGATTTCCCTGATCTGATGTCAAGACATATACTTAATTTTTTAAAGATCACCTGATCCGATATTGCCACCTGAAAACGTGATGATGTAATTGATACTTTGTCGGTTATGAAAATGTGAATTTCGAAAAGGGCATTCCTTACAAGAAGAGACATAAACGAATGTCTTGAGGAATAATTCTCAATTTTGCAAGGAACATAGTCCAGCCCTAGGAGTCCAACAGATCACCTTTTTCTCTGGATTTCCGATGGATTGGGTTCAGACGGAGAGAGCACTGAGAAAGTTACTGAAATTTTGAAGTAATTATTTCACAGCGTAAGCCATGTAAACTTGTCCTTTTTATTGCAGCAATTTTAACTGTCATCTTCCATTTTGTTGTGGATCTAACCAAATAAAGGCATCTGTCATCACCTATCTTTTGTTGGAAATACTCTGCCACTTTGCTTTATGGAAAAGAGAGTGATAACAAAGACATATCTCACAAACATCTGCAGCTAATAATGCCATGGAAGCTATAGATGCTAATTGCTATGGTAATTATTTCCATATCCTCATGGAGCTTGCATGTTTAATCTGCAGACAGGAGCATATAGGACACATGCCTTGACTTGTTCTTTGCTCTCACTGTTCAGTCACATATTGTCACAACAATCTGCTGTTGCAGTCACAGAGTCCATCATTCAATACATACAGTCGTACACCAGACCAAAGGTTATTCACCCAGACTTAAGAAGCGCTCTTTGAACTGCCCGGAAGGCCAACAAATGCTCCAGATGCAGGTGACTTTTATACATGCACTGATGGAGCTCTATGATGGTCCTCTGTTAAAGTTACAACAAGAACCAAGCAAGCACCTAGCGTTTATAATTAACACATTGAATAAATGAGTGGCTGAGTACTATAGTGTGCTAACTGACATTTTGCACATTTTCAGAAAATGAAAATGAAGTTTTTGAAGTAACAAAAGATTTCATAGATTCTAGAGAAGTGGATTTGTTGTAGTACTATTAAAATGCATGTGAAGAGGAAAGTGAGAGGAAAAAATTTGGACTATTGTTTTGACCTTGGTCTGTCGTGTCAAGGTCATTTTGTCAATTAGCGCAATATAGCGCTAAGTGAAGATACACAAGACCCATTATTGCACTGCACCAACATGTGATGTTTTAACTGCATAAGAATGATTACACACCTTGAAAAGGCCATTGTTGAATATCTTTGTCACCAGCACCTTACTCCAAAAGGGCACTTGCTACAAGAGACACTTCTGAATGCATTTCAATTAAATCCAGTCCTCCAAAAAGACATGGCTCTTGGTAATTTCAATCCCGCAAGATGGCCTGAACTCCATACTTTTATCAAAAGCTTTACCTGGATGGACTGATGGTTTTTCACTGGCCAAATCCATGCATGAATAAACCAAGTTGTTGGCTGTGTGAAATCAGCTTTTTTTTTGTCACTGGTATTTTTCAAATTTTAAACTGAAACAAATAAAATTATATCAACAACCTTCAATTATTTGTTTCAATGGATGCTGAGGATGCTTTCGGACTGATGGTGACCCTTGCACGGCATGTATCCTGCAGCTGTCAATCTCAGCCTGTGATGTATATCAGCATTAGTTCAAATCCTGATCTGTCTAGCCAAGGTCAATGAGTTCATTAAATTTTTTTCTTGTCTGTGACCTTAGGTTCCTCAGTGTCTCCTTAGAAGTCAATAAGGTCTGGGATTGAAAGACGGATCTTGGTGCTGCTGTTAATGAATTTCCAAAATTTCTTGGGATTCGTCTTTATCTCGCAGGCTATTTCCTTATCAAATTCATCCTATTTGTTCTGAGATTATTCTTTACCTGATTTCTTGCTCTATTGTACTTGAGAAGCTTGCATTGGTCTCTAGTCTTCATAATATACCTCTGCGGTGCTCGGCGCTTCGTCTTTATTTTCTTGCATAATTCTTGACTGAGAGAGATTCTACGTTTCCTCCTTGTGTTCCTAGATATGGACACATGTTCCCAAACTGCACTATCAATTTATGAGTTAAATACGTTGTAGTTGACAGGAACTAACTAAAGTAAAGTTCTTTGAGTTAGACATGCTCTTATCCTTAATTTTGTCCTCATCTTTTCATAGTTTGCTTTACTCCAAATTGTCTCTAGAGGGACTCTTTTCATTGTCCAGTTGATTGAAGTTTATGCAGATTATAAAAAAGCAATGGTCACTGTTTCCCAGGGGACTCCATGATGTTCTCATTGTTGCTCAATACGAGGACAAGCAATGATGGGGCTGCATCACCTCTAGCCCGGTTTGGCTCAGTTATGCGTAGTGTCCAGAAGTTTTCCAGTATTCTGTGTGTGACCTGTTCTTAGTAGAGGGAGCTGAATGCTGGGGGGCCAGTGTAGCTACATGTGATATCCAAAACATTGAAATCTGCTGAGATGAGTTGGGACCTTTGTTCATAGTACACTAGCAGTAACAGCTTCATGTGGTTGTGCAATACTGCATGGAGCTTGGGCTCCTATACAGATGACACTAACTCATAATACTTCCCAATCATGCAATTTCACGTCGACAGCAATATTAATCTCCATGAAGAGTGAAAAGAGGGATTCGTCAGTTACCCCTAAGGTATTATCTACAAATAGGCTGATTCCTCTGCCTATGTCCTCAGCCAAAATATTAACATGGAAAAGCTAGTATCCCTGAGTGAGGTCTCTGACTCCAGGAGATTGTGCCAGGCACTTTTCAGTTTGCATTCAGTGATCGCTATAACATGTGGTTGGCATTTGTCAATCTTCAGTCTCTCTTTCAGTCCCTCCGTCTCATTTTTTTAGACAATCGGCGTTTAATGTACCAAATTGTCAATGGTCTCTTTATTGGGAGCTCAGTCATCGCTACGCATTTGATTTGTAATGTCTTTCTCCATTTCTGGGTCCCCTATGATGTGGCAGGTAAAATTTTCTGATTGGCCCCCCTTATATGACTTTGCTTATCAATCAGCTGTTTGCGTTATTCTCGGAGTCCCTCAGGCAAATCTGGTGATATGGTCACATTCCATTCAGTGTCCTTCAGTTTCTTCAGGTTGGACATAATTTGGTTCCTTTTGTAGTCTGGTGCTTGCTTTACTAAAATATATCTTGGCCTCTTCCCCTTCTCTCCAAATCTTCTAATTTCCCTTATTTTCTCTGCTGTTGGAGGGTTGTCCATGAGTTTTAAGATATCGTGAGTCCTGCATGTATTATTATTTTTCTGTTCTTCTGCTGTTTCTAGGGTACTCTCATCTTTTCGATGGATAATAAGATTCTGCTTTCTTTTCTCTTCCTTTGATACACCGGCCAATCCAAGAGGAAAAAAAAAAACATTTCAAACACTCTAATTATTTAAATTACCAAATGTACTCCGATTGTACAGCAAAAATGTGTCTACTTTCTACAAGGAAGCATATTTGGAGCGTATGGATTTACATATAGGGAGTATAAATGAAGCGTCATTTAAATAATTGCAATACCATACCATAGACTTGTTGAGTACACGTAGTAGGGTGAAAAGTTTGCACAAATTATGATTTGTGCGCAATAATGTGTCTTCTGCACAAAACCAAGAAAACACACTATAGCACTGCACATGGCACACTATAGCACCAAACGAATTTGCATTTCTTTGAGAACACATTATGAAACTGGGGCAGAGGTCAGCACCAGTCACACAGATTGACATGAGAGACACCACACAACAAGCAGACTAATTAATTTTAGCATTTGGCATTTTTTTTGCAGATGACACACTATAGCACAAACACACTATAGTACTCAGCCACTCAAATGTTATAGAAATGTTTAAGAACCAATGTAAAGTTTTAATGGTTCTTCAAATGAAGGAGTGCTTGCTGAGAAGAGAGATCTGGCAAATTCTACTAGTACATGTAGTGTTAACACTGGAATGACATGTAAAACTATACAAATTGTTTTCTTACAGCTATTTAGAGGAAGCTCTGATGCTTGGATAATGTGGGTAATCTGAAGATTAAAAGATATGATTAAAGCTGTTTAAAGGGAGTTCAAGAGCCCCAAACTATTAAATTTTACAAACAAAATTACTATTTTTGCCCTGTTTCCACACCTGTTTGAAAAGATTCCTTTCAGAAGAATAGAATAGACAAGATAAATTTTAAGTGCACAAGATTATAATCTGATTGTGCTCCAAGGGGAAAATCTTCTTATTAAGTTCCTGCCCTCCATAATGAAACATTCATTTTATTTCTCCAAAAAGGTATTTCAGAAACAAATCTCCAGGATGTTTAAAAGAAAATTATCCATAAAATAAGTTCTTTCCTTCAATGACTTGCATCTGGAACTTCAACAAGCACTAGTCAAACTCAATTATCTCTGTGACATCATTGTCATCCTTGATCTTTTAAGTAGGGCAGGTTCTGCTTACACCACAGCAGAGACAGTTCAGTGTTATGTAACCAATAACTAGCAATATCTTTTTAAAAGTCTCATTTCCTGTGGGCACAGACAGCCTTGGTCTAATAGCATTTCCTCTCTCATCCAAGGTCAGCCAAATGAAGATGTGCAAGACAGAGATGACTAGGGGGACAATATCTGTCCTCAGACAGCACAGTGCAGTAGAAGAAGAATTGGATATTTACTAGTAACGGCCAACATGTCGACCACATTCTTGTTCATTTAGTGAGACATTAGCAGAAAGTATACATATGTATTCTAGCTTAGCCAACTGAAAACACCAATGTGTTTTTTGCTAACTATGAATTAAACTGCGAAACCATCAAAATATCAGTTGAAAGTTCTAGGAAAAAAAAGGATTAAAACAAATTTACAACTACAGAAATTAAACTAAAAGCCAAAGCACATCTCGATTTACCACTTTCGTTATAAATTTCATCCTACATATTTCAATTAATAGATATCTGAATATAAAGGGGTTACTATATGCCTGATACAGCAGATCGAATATTCAGGCATCGAACAACTTAAGATGTTTCTTATCAATTAATTACATAGTAACACAATTCTAACATCAGTGGAAGTGAAATTTTGAAAAGAGCACTTGCCTTTAAACAATTGTTTCCCTGGCTTTCATCTGACACATTAATCAATTTCATGACAGACGTAATTTAAGGGAAATATAGTTACCAGCTCCGAACAGCTGCCTTTTGTGAGTTGAGCAAAACAATTACTGACTTCACTGCTGACTCTGCAGCTTCTGTCTTAGCACATGTAATCTGACCAAACAAATGTAGAAGTCAAAAGGTTCATTACTTTGCTTCACCAGACTCAAAAGGCACTCTTTGAACTGGTTTGTAGTGCAAGATAAGCAGGTGGTCACGTAATTACAGTTCAGCTGATACAGACACAAGTCTGAAGGGCTCTGTAGTGCAAAACTAATACATCTTAAAAGCTAGTCTATTTAAAATGAACTGATCAGCTTATTTGTTTAACAAATTGTAACGACGATTCCTAAATGTCATAGTTTTTCTGTGAAATTGATGATTAATAACTGCTGTATTGCCTCAATATTCTGAACACAGCCCATCCAATTCTATCAGGAAGCTCTTTGCCTTGTTAGTCAAACTGCTTGTCTCAGTCTGAGCAATGATTTTCATCACAACTTCATTACATCCTCAATGTCAAATATGAGGGCACCAAAACCAGAGCCCAAGTAAAAACCAGTCAATCAACATCGGTGGCAACAACATGTCTTGCTGACCTACGCAACTGGCCAAATTCTGTATGAATCCGAAAGGTTTTACAATAATAGTGCAGGACTTGGGTGTTGCATATGGCACAGAGAAAAGCTAGCACTAAACCATGTAGCTTACACATACACATAGGTCTCATATGTACGTATTGAGTCAGCATCAGAGTATCAAAACAGGAAAAATTCTGAATGCGTCTTAGCCGTGCTCATATATTTTGCTTGACATCGAATTCATCATCATAAATATATAATTTGATGTTTCGGGCTTCCAATGCAAGTCTTGACCTTTTAAAATTGGAACAATGCCAATTTAGGCTTTTTAGGTGACTCTTTAAATATGGGAGTAACTTTCGCTGATCCAATATCAGACACACTTTTTTAGATCACCTGAAGACATGGCAATTTATACATTGTAGGTCATGAAAATATGAATTTCAAAAAAAGCTACCTCACTAACAGAGATATCAACCGAGTGTTTTTAAGATATAATTTTCCTAAAGAAATTATTGTCTATGTGGCTTGTAAATTAAAATCTTTTCATTAAAAAGTGTCTTAAAAATAGAAAGAGCCGTTTGGAATAATTATTTATATTGTAAGCCACTTGCACACGTAAACTGGTGCTATTTCATCACTGGAATGTTGACGAGCATCATCTGGTTCATATTATTGGATCTCACCATATGAAGGAATCAGTTATCACATATTGTAAGTACTCTGCTACTTTGCTTTATGGAAAGGAGTGATAATAGAGAAATTGTCTCACAAACATCTGCAGCTAATAATGCCAGCTATAGATGCTAATTGCTTTGGTAATTATTTCCATATCCACGTGGAGCTAACAGGTTTAATCTGCAGGCTGTAGCATATTATACAGTTATCGCACAGCACCGAGTGCAATATCAGTTTTTATGGCACCGAGGTGACTAATATTGCACGAGGGCGCAGCCCGAGTGCAATATTAGTCACCGAGGTGCCATAAAAACTGATATTGCACTCGGTGATGTGCAATAACTGTTATATCATATGGTTTTTTGTGGCAAATGCAAAGGAAAGGGCTTGAATTCCTTGTCCAAACTTGTTATGTGTTTCTTTTGACCACCCTGTTTTAAATGTATCGCGTCAAAAATCAATGACTATTTCACTCACAAAAATTTTTTTCACACTATTGAAATCCAAAAATGATATACTTGATCATGGATTTTTTTCAGATTTTTTTCTTAAACTTTATAGCAGACTTTAGACCTTTAAACACAACAAAGTCACTGAAAAATCGGCAAAAAAGCCGTTTTTCGGCCACTTAATGCTGGATTCTGAAGCAACAAATAACACAACCAGCACAAAAAATAGATATCTACGTAGCCCTTCAACAGGCGCATCTTTTGCCGTCAAAACCATCTTCCTATCTGCCTCCGTTGCCGTGCAATAAATGTTTTAGTAAAATTGAAAAACACAATCTTTTTGTCAGCTTGTGACTGCAGCAGCATGAAAATATGGTGCTTCCTCTCAGGTCCGTCCAATCTCTTACATGTTAAAATGAGCGTGCAATAACATGCGTGCAATATCGTAGAATATTGCACGGCTGTCGGCCAATGGGAAGCAAGTATTTCCGCTAGCCATATGATATATATATATAAGACGCATCTTAGCTTGTTATTTGCTCTCGTGTTCAGACACATGTTCTTACACCAATGTGGTGTTGCAGTCACAGAGTCTATTACTCAGTGCACTAGACTAAGCCAGACTTGGGAAGCAGCACTCTTTGAACTGTCCTGATGGCAAACAATTGCAGCAGATGCAGAAGTGGTCTATCTTTTAGGCCTATACATGCAACTGTGGGTGCAACTTATCCATGATCGGGTGATCATGACACACCCAGTAGTACATTAATAATTTATATAATAAACTAGAGGTACCCATGAGAAAGTCAGGACTGTAACTGGGGGAAATCAAGGGAAATGTCACCCTCCCCCCTCCTACATGATGGGGAAATATGAAGGTTGAAAGTTGTGAGGAAAGGAGGGGGGGGGGGTTGTTAGTACACAATTAGCAGTGGACACATACACTGTACATGTGTAATGATGTATACATTGATGTATCTATTATATGAACATATATGTCGATGTAGAGCAATCTGTGAAGTAGTCCTATGTGTGTGGCCATCTATTTATCTATCTATTCATGTATAGTCCTGTACAGTGTAGACATGTCCCATACAGCTTAGGCCGATTGCTGTTCAAGTGTCACGTCACGTGAAATAGACTCATCATTGTCATCAAGTAATTGAGTAATCGAGGGTCTATGAAAATTGATTTTGAAGTGTCAGATGTTTGGTGTCATCGTGAAGTGCAATTAACAGCGTAGAACTTTTGTTAACAATTGTCTTTAATAGATGTATACCTACCCAGCTAGATACATGAAAGCCGCTGCCTGCCTGACAGTGCTTGTCAAATAGTTGATCACGGGTAAATGCCAGTGTATAAACATTTATAGACAGATAGCTACATAGACCTAATGGCGAAAATAGTGGCACATATTTGAAATGAAGTTGCTTTGAAAATGACAAATGTCTTGAAATAAACTTTAATAGCGGTTTAGAGGCTTACAAAGAATTACTGCTGTATTTCAAAAATTGGAAGTAGGAGACAGATTACAGGGAGGTGTGAAGTGAATTGCACTTTGACCTGTGACCTGTCAGTGTAATGTTTGATAGGAATCAATGAAGTTGATTGGAATGAAAGAAATGCAACTGTGTTGTAGGTGTAATAAAGCAATTGAGCTAACCTATCACATTATACATGACCATGTGTAGAAAGTTGGTAGACTCTGCTGCCGTCCATTGGGATCAAGAGAAAGGCGCGAAAATGCAGCAGCCTGAATGACAACAAAGTTATCAGACCGGAAGTCCACTCACGAAGGTAATGGCTTGCTTGGGCAAGTTGGTGAGGATGGAGAGGTATGTAAGAAGAGGTGAATCGAGGCAAAAAGAACACTGAGAATAGGTTCCAGTGGCAGGCCATTTGAATGGTAGTTAAGAGAAAGGAAGAAAAATGCATGGTAGGTGAGCAAAGGAGTCGGTGGGCTGGCATGCATTGTGCGGAAAGAAATGACCCTGTGATGCAGGGGCAGATCTGAAGTTATGTTTTGAAAGGGGGGCCAAAAAGGGGATGGTCGGAATGGGGAATTTGGGTGTTTTTGGGGCAGGTGGTGAAATAGAGTGGCAAGAAATAATTTTTTGACAGTAATGGGAGTTTGTGAATGGGGAATGGGCTTGAAATTAGATGACTTATGGGTGAAGGAGGTGGGACCCCCCTGGGTCACCAGCTGTGGAATCCGCTGCTAAGCTTAAACTTTTATAGATGTAGATTATTATGCACGTGGAACTTTAAAACAGGAATAACTGTATGCACTTCAAATAGTTCCTTGTCACTCCCCGATGGAGGATTCATGGCAGCTAACTGACCTGTGGAGTTTTATAAAGCTGAATAGACACTACATTTTCGTTGTCAATAAAGGGAAGATATGCCATTCCCTTAAACATGTATCAGTAATATGACAAGACCTAGCTGAAAAACTGAAACATGTCAATATTGAAACATTTACTTTGGCTCACTTCCTGAATTTCAACATGTGACAGTTTTCATAATCCTCTCTGTGTCATCAACATTATTTAATGTTCCAGCCTTGACCTTTGATGTAAAGGCTTATACACAGTCAAGCAGCTACAATTACACACGGAAGACTTGCAGAATGGCATTCTGCAGCCAACAGGTTATTTTAAAACTCATATTCCTGCAGGTGCAGCTACCTTGGTCTTATACTAGGCCAATTTCCTGGTACTTTCAAGGTCACATGAATGAAGGTTCGCGAGACAGAGATGATTAGCAGACAATATTTATCCTCATGCACCACAATGGAAATCCAATTAAATGTACTTAACAGCTAACATGATCTCCTAGAGCCAGTTGTCAGTTTGGTCAGAAACCAATATAGACCTATTCTTTATTGAAGTAGGCTAAATAAAAAAATTTCATAATTTCTACAGAAGCGCAATATATTTTTGACATCATACACCGATGACGCTACTTGACTTATCTTCAACTGCAGTGCATGCCATATTCGGGTCTCCATCATTGGTGCCATCACATCTTCCAAGTGTATTTTGACATCATACACCATTGACGCACTCAGGGAAAGTAACTTTTCTCAGAGTGCATTGACGCTAATTGACTTGTCTTCGGCCACAGTGCATATTCGGGTCTGAACATATCATTAATGCAATGAGGGCACAGTGAAGTTATGGTGATTACCATTGCTACCGGATGCAGACAAAAACTTATTATGAAGCAAAGCATAGTTTAGATAGAATGTTGAAATTTGATGTCACAGTCAGTGCTTAGTTCATTCATTGTATTGCCAGAACTCCAAACCCACAAGACAAGTCGGATCACAGTGTATGCACCACTGCTGGTACCTTGACACTCAAGGTACTTTGTTAGATATGATTCATAAAAATATAAATCAATCAATAATTTGTCAAAATTTTCGATTAATTTATTTAACTTTCAAAAATCATTCTAGATTAAATTAAAAAAATTGTATTCCTAGTGATTACGTAAAATTGTTTATAAATTATAATCGAAGAAATTTGGAGTCAAAGATTCATACATTTAGTGAGGCTTTACAGTACCTACGGGCAACTAACTCGCAAGGCACTGTTTTCAAGAACTGATTTACCAAAAAGATATGCCAGCTGACCTTTAGAACTAACAATTGTTGAGGATCTTGATGGGGTTTTCTGTCCCTTGGCCATTTTACTGTTGAGTTCCCTGTCCCCGATACTTCACTTTTTAATTCCCTGTCCCCGATACTTCCCCCCCCCCCGCCCATCCAGAGCCTCAGTGTTCCAAAAGCCACAGCAGAAAGGTTTATTCTGGCCTAATAGCTCCTAATAGAACATACTGAAGGTCCTCTAAAGGAACAGACCCCTTGTGCCATGTTGTCAGGATTGATTTCCTTTGTTATAACAAAAGCATTAAAATAAATATGAGTTGTCATGCCAAGCATGTTCTACCATATCAAATAACTTGGGTTTTCTAAGAAATGGAAGAATCACTGATTAATGCAATTCTGTCTTGCCTCAATATCAGAACAAATCCTGGCATCCAATTCTATCTAGACAATGCTTTGCCTTGTAATAAGTGTTTGTCTGCGTCTGGTAGCAATGGTAATCACAATAACTTCATCGTGCCCTGGTTGCACTAATGGCAATTCAACGAGACCCAAATATGACGTGAACTTGGGGCCGAAAGCAAGCATCATTGGTGCCATCACATCTTCCAAGTGTAATTGGGTAAATCCTGTATGAGTCTAATGTGTCACAGTAAGTAATTCTGCTGTGCCTTGTGGCAAATTGTATTGTGACTGGATTGCAGAATGATTGTGATGCATGCCTGTGTGAGTCAGCATCTGGTATCTTGGCTTTAAAAAACTACAACAGAGAATGACATTAGATCTGAATGTCAATGAAACACCTTGTACATACCTAATTGTGTATATTTAATACAGACCTTTCATATAGATTCCAATGGTATTTGAAGTTGTATCCTACATTTCCAAAGGCTTGAATGTATGCTGCTGCTGCACCAACATTAATCCAAGTATTGCACTGAGGATGACACACACCGAGTTGTTTGTACTTGTGTCTAATGAGGTGTCTCAGACTGGTAATGTAGATGCCCTGAGAAGACCATGTCCTGCAGCTGATGGCTCCGTAGATGCAGGCAATAGCCACTCCTTTGTCTCCAAGGGATGCTGTGTTTCCAATACTGCTCCAGTGCAGCTGGGGCTAGCTGGGGCTGGCAGGGGCTGGTAGACTGGTTCCAGCAATTTCTGCTCTGCTCCTGCTTTTAGATCTTCTCTGGAGCTTCCCTCTCGCTGCAGCTAGGGACGCCGCATCTCAACTCAAATAATGAGAACCTCATCATTTCATGATGCTCTTCCTATGCATAATTTGACTCCTGCATCTGCTACCAAGCAATTAGCAAACACTAACTCTGGCCTGCAACGTCTGGCAGCTGGACCATATAGGTTCTAAACATCCTAATTACTGCCACTAGCCTATATGTTATGCTCATTAAACTTTCAACTTCCAACGAGAAAATTATATCAATAAGTTGATATTGAATCAAGTGAAATGCAAGCTCTTCCTTTTGGGAAGCAAAATATGACTCAAAATCGAAGGACCAACAGCATACACCGTCTGTGTGGCTATGGTCTGTTAAAAGTTCGGAATTGTTTTCGAAGGTCCGGATTAGGATTTCAGTAGTCTCTGCATAATAGAATTTTCCGTTATGCGACTGACTTGCCATATGCCAATTCCTTCCCCTAGATCTATTTTCTGGGGCAGATTATCAAATCTAACAATAAATTTTGTGAAATAAGCCAACATCACTGGCATTGGAAGGCTCATTTTTATCTCCTTTCCATTCAAAGATCCAGATGCAATTTTCCAAATAGCTGTATTTACAATCTGTGGATGCCACTAGTTGCCCATAAGTTTATACACCAATGCCATTCTTGGTCGAAATGAGATCGGTTTGGGCGGAGCTGACAGATATCCAGGATCTACAGCGTAAGGTCGCCTCAGAATGATCTGCAAATCTTGTGGAAGACAGTAAGAATCTGACTCTCATCTGAGCAAAGTCTTGGCAAGGTCACGCACCTCGTCTGTGCTTAGAGTCAGTGCTACTAGCCAATAAATCAATTAGGACATGCCCAATTGATTACTCTTGCTTGGGAGTAAGGGATAAATCTCAATGAAGTCCCATCACTTGTAATGAAGGTGAAGGGACACAGCACCTACTGCCAGGCTACTGGGCAACAGCAAGGACATCACTGAGCAGCTGGAGGCTTCTATGCTGGCCAACCCCCATTAAGAGCCCCATCAACCATCTCATTATTCCACTGGCTTACATAACACCATAACAGCATGTCATCTTGGTTCTTAACACCAGTAACAACAAGACACACATGTAGCCTTTCAGCAGCACACCAGTTAGAACTGGGCATATCATATTTTAAAAATTTTAAACTTTGGCAATTAATTAAATGATTTCAAAATGGCAAATCAGTTACATACAATTTTAGAGCACCGTGTGATTAGCACTTATGAAAGATAACTGCGATATGGAGATTTATTTCTTTTAGATTAAAAGCGAAAGATTGCAGTGAGGCGAGAATCAAATATTTTGGGAGATCGCTAACACATTTCACATACTTGTCATTCAAACCAAAACATCTAATTTTCTTTGTAAATTAAACCAATTACACCAAGATAAGCCAAACCAAGGTAGGCCAAAGCCAATTTTTTTAAGTAGAGTGTCAGACCAAGCTATAGATATACAGTGCAGTATCTGCTACCACCTCATGCAACCTACAGATTCTACACCAGATGGCCCAATAAGTAGTTACATTGTAACCCTCCGGTGGTTGTTCAGACGAACACAACCTACCTTGCACCAAGTTGAAGGTTCTCAGCATTTTTGGGCAGTTGCTTTTGGTCCCTGACACTTTCTGACTTGACATACAACGCCTTGCTCTCCTCCAGCAGTTCCACTGCACTCTTCCTGTGTTGCTTTGATAGAACTGCAAAATAAAATGCACAAATATCATTAAATATACTTTTCACTTATTTGTTTCATAATCATAGTAGCTCATAGTATTGCCTGTGTAGCTAATATCTAATTATCTATGCCATGCAACAGGTTGAATTGACAAGAAATTTGGAGGCCCCCTTCTATGTGGAGGCCTCCAATCTACGTGGATTTCTAAGTGGAGGCCCCCTTCTAAGTGGAGGCCCCTTTCTACGTGGAGCCCCCCCCCCTTCTATGTGGAGGTCCCCCTTCTATGTGGAGGGCCATTCGATGTGGATGCCCCCTTCTATGTGGATGCTTGTGCACACTTAGCACGTTTTTGCTTGCTTGCAAGCGGCATCTCTATTGTGGGAGGAAGGCTCTGAAACTTATGACAACCAGGGTTAGGGTTAGAGTTAGGTCATGCTATTTGATCTCTGTCATTAAAACTTTGCATACAGTCTCAATGGAATTTTATCTTGCTTTGATAAACTCTTGGTGTCTTTCTGAGATGAAGAAATTAATAAAGAAAACAAACAGGCTGAGTTTCCGCAGGTCAAAGGTCAATCACCAAAAGTAGGTCACAGGCCAGATTAGTGATGGAAATCGGTTTGATTTTTCAACATCGATTATCAGATGACCCTTCCGATTTGATTATCGATTCTAAATCGATTACCGTAGTTTTCTTACTGAGAAATTACCTCAATCTTGACAATTATTGCACTATAACACAATTGGTACAGATATAAAACACAAGTTGCAGATATTATTCTTCCTGTGTTAAATAGATCTCTCCAGGAGCTTTAAAATGATGGGTGATAGCTCTCTGTGGAACAAATAGTCTTCATAAAAATAGGAAAAGACAAAAATCGATTTTGAATTGGTCCAAAGAAACAAAATCGATTTTGATAGTGGCGATGATTATCGGCGATATTTTCGTCGATCACTACAGCACTAGGCCAGATACCCTCGAGCAGGTCTTAGTGACAAATACCCTTGTGCAGGTCTCACATGCCAGATACTTTTGTGCAGGTGACAGGCAAAGGGGTAGATACTATCATGGACAGTCTATCTACAAGCATCTCTTAAAGTGCTTGCACCTTATTTTTTCCAATTTATATGAGGAATATGAATGAGATTTTTAAGGATTTATAATGGCCATGTACACGCAGGATCCTTGAAGAACAGTGAATTTAATATATACATGTACTTATTTACAGTCTGGAGAACATTTGAGAATAATTTTCACTATAATTTCAACACTTAATCGGGGGTCAAGTTTTGAGATTAACTATTTTCATTAAATCTAACAATGCTTGGTTACCTCTTCTTATCCACAGTAGCAAAGGTTTGAATTGCATTTGTATATATATATGTTCCTATTTTTGAAGATAGTGCTTCACTGCTTCACTATATGCACCTAGACAAGAGTACAATCTCCATAATGAAGGCCTGGATATGTACAACTCACATACTTACTTGACCTAATTTACTTTTTTAAATCCATAAATGTACACCTGGACAAAAATGAGTCACTTTGTGAGCTTGTGGCATGTGTTAAGATTGTATCTCAATCCATGGCAAGTACAGAAATAATAATGAAGATATGGTTGCCTGCCTACCTGGATGAGCAAAAGGTTTAAATTTCAAAGACAAAAATAGTTAAATGAATGAGGGACGAGGAAGACAAATCATACTTGTATGCAGTCAGGCTACAGTGATCTTGCAGGCCTTTTACAGTTCTACTTGGAAGTATCATAGAATTTGATAGACAGAACAACTTCAAAATCAAAATTTCCTATAAACATTTTTTACAACCAGTAGAACCATTGTCTTCGGTTCATAAGGAAGGTCAGTAAACAACTTAATAAAGTGGACATCTATGGCAATTTCAGAGTGATTTATAATATCTATAAGTAAAGAGACCCCTCTCTCCAGAATTTATTACCTTTCTTGCATAGATCAACGTGATTGATAACATTGAAGTTTTGGTAATAGATCCATAAACTTTTTCATAAATTGAGTGAAAAAATAAATATATCTGGGTTGAGGAGGCACTGATCAAGATGGGATTAGAACGAAGGCATGCACCATGGTACTGAGCTCTTCATGAAATCAAATCAATCAAAACGTTGGAAGATGGATGCCTATCAGTCAACGTGCCAGTCATTATCAGTTACCTCCCACTTATCAAGTTGAAATACAAATATCAGGACATTGTCAGGCACTGAGCGGATGTTAAATCATACATCATGTATTTCGAGTTTTTATGTTTTATTTGTTCAGTGTGACAATGTTGATCGAAGCAGATAGAGACATGCAAGTGGATTTGACTTTCCATTCAATAAACTTTATGTTTTTTAAAAGCAGATTAGGGGACTATTATTGGACCCATTGCATCACCACACTGCATGGATAGATAAACAAACCACCTCCCATTCATTCTATAGATTGTTTTCACAACATGTTGCAATATATGTAAAACAAACAGAGGCCTACCAACAATATCAATGCTTTTCTTTCATTAATCACTAAAAATAAATGATTTAATAATATTAATGTTCAACATTCAGTAACATTCGCCAAGATGACACTTACATAAATATATTGCAAACTACAGTCAAACAAAAACAGGAACTTGTAGGCCAATGTACTCAACAAACTGCATTTAATAAGACTTTGTAAATTACAAACAAAAGGCAACTAAACTCTTCAGTCAACATTGAGGTTACACATTAGCTTATACATTGCCAACTGTCTCTCCTCTTCCCTTTTTAACACATTTCCATTTTCGCTTTTCGTTTGGGCTTTCTTTGACATGCTTGAGCCAAATTGTCTGTAATATTTGTTTGTTCGCTTAAATGACTTAGGATTATTCAAGTACAAAAATGCTCCCTTATAGCTGTTTGCAGACTAGGGGTCCAAACAGTTTCAAAATTTACTTTCAACTTGGCCGTGTGATATCACTGGCTCAAAAATGTTTTGTTTGTGTCAGTTATGGTTAATCAGTTGAATCAGTGCTTATCATAATATCATATCTAGCAGCATAGGTGACAATAAAACAAACTAATTAAATGACTTGAGGTACTTCATCAAATAAGAAAATTAGGAGACCAACAGAAAACTGTCAAGGATGGGGCAAAGCCATTTTGCAAATTGAAAATAAGAAAATTAATTTTTTTAAGTGGACAGCCAATCTGCAAAGAGCTCTAACTGGTAAATGACAATTCTCAAAATCATCCCAATGCAAATCACCCAACATAATCATCAAATGTACCCAAATAGGCCAGGTATTACCAATAACTCTTCAAAAAGTGGTCTGACAATCACGAGATATCTTCTGATGAAAGAAAATAATTACTTGCAAACTCAATCGATCTATATATGTGACAAATAATGTCTGATAAAAACTTAATTAATTAATGCTAGCAAGTTTTCACAAGTTGGAATTTGAACTTTTTCTTGAGACTGATAACTGTAATTGTTCATGGGCCATATCTGAATAGTACCTCTGTCACACATCTCATATCATTAATATTTCTTAGTTTGAAAACAATCAGTCATTGGTATACAGGTGCTATATTTGAAACACTTGAGATATTTATAGATTACTTGTACCATTTGTATGTCTCTATTTTTTCACCCAGAAAAAAAAGAGGTGACTTGAAAATCACCAGTTGGTGACTGCTGGGTATATACAGGGTCGGGATGAATTCTCCCTTTCCCACTGGAATCACCGGATACAATTGCTGAAAATTTTACTCAATGAATTTTCAGTGCCGGATCAGCGATATGTTGCGAGTATTGTTTCTAACTTGTAAGAGTTGGTAAACCCACGCCCAACCGAGTTTTCTGGATCCATCCGTGAAGAGGGGTGGGTCCTTCTATTACTGCAAAAATGTATTCTTGAATTTTAATTTTAAATATCAGCAAGCTCTGCACTTATATTAATCCCAAAGAAGCGACAAATAGATCTATTGATCCATTAATTGTTATACTGTGTCATAATTTTAAAGTACATTTCTGTGAAATAACCCAAAGTTTTGGTTTGATGAGCCAAATTTAGCAACATTGCTCGGGGACTCTTAAGGAGGTCCACTTTTAGATACGACTTCATGGCAAGCATCCTTGACAGCCTTATCACAAAGTCAAGGGGGCTGCAGATGACATTGGATGACTCTTCTTGATTTTGAACTTTCATTGAACTCATTCACTGATATGAGTTGAAGACGTAGTATGGGCCTACCTACTGCTGACATCAATCAGCAAAGAATTTGAACATCTGTTCAGGAATCCCACTGCATTGCTCACAGTGATCATTGAATGATGTAACAGTTCACTTTCCACTTTCCATTGCATGATTTGTGCATGAAACCTTCTTGGCCAGAATGGGTCAAGGACATATAATTTGGCCTAATCTATCATATCATTGATTGGGCAATATAACCATATTGAGAGCTAACTACCTAATAACAAATTTTAGTATTGTTTATGAACTTTGAAACATTGGAGGCTTACCATAATATTATGATATCAGACATGGTATCGCCATGATGCAATGATTCAAAAGTGTTCTTAGATAACAATCTTAGAGGCCCAGAATTTCCATAAGTCAGGGTTGCCACTTCTTTTAAAATTCCCTGACTTTTGTATGACACCGCCTTTGCTTCTTATTGAGGATATTCCATTTATTCATGTTTTGTTGGTCAGCTCCTGAAAGCATGCTGAGTTCAGGAACCAGTATTTCTCTTAGACGGTTTACCCTTACCTTTGTTCAATAATTAGTTCTTCAATGAAGTAGATTTGACGTAAAAAGCAATATCGACACTTAGAATTCTTGGGAAGTTACAAGATTTTTTAAGCAAGACACATTGCCCAAAACCTTCGGAAATAGACTACAAGCCAAAACAGTCTAGACCAAAGTTGGTATCATTCACAGCCACTCTAAAATTTTCTTAGAGCTGTTTGCGGATTAGCGACCCAAACAGTTTCAAACTAACATTCAACTTGATCGTGTGATGTCACTGGCTTAAAAATGTTTTGTTCGTGTCAGTTATGGTTAATCAGTTGATTCAGTACTTATCATATCTAGCAGCATAGGTGACAATAACCAAACTAATTAATGACTTGAGGTACTTATCAAATAAGAAGATTAGGAGACCAACAGAAAACTGTCGATGATGAGGCAAAGCCTGTTTGCAAATTGAAAATAAGAAAATTAATTTCTCCAGTGGACCGCCAATCCGCAAAGATCTATAATGCATCATAAAGCATGTTACGTAAATCTTAGTTCACTTAATCTCAATTCAATGAGTGAATAGTGTCTACCAAAATAGAGTAGGCCTGTAGGCTACATTGTTGTAACATTTAAATAGAACAAGAACGCAAGGCCATCTTCTATTCAAGTTGACCAGGTGGGTCAATCTATAGGTGCATTTATAGGTTCAACCAACCTGAACTAGTTCATCTCATATTTATACAAAATAGAAATGTGCAGGTAGGTTCAAAAGGTCTCTTTGAAAGTTTTAAAAAGCCAGAGCTATAGCAGCTATTATAGCTTTGCTCGAATTGCACCCAAACAAATGAGACATGGACACTGTTCAATGGAAGAAAAGCAACATTCCTGAAAAGTGATCTGTAAATGTTACATTCAATCTTCACAGCTGTGCTTTTGTGTACATGTATAGACACATTTGTTTAAAAAAAAACAATCTCTGTCTGACAAAATCATAACTTCGATATATACGATCACTCCTCATCTACATGTTGAGAACCTCATGAACTTAACGATAAAGATTCATCGAGGCACCCATCCAGCCTTCGCTGTTTAGTTCTCCCACAAGCTGGTTGAAATTTTTAAAACGATATAGAATTCTAATTTCTAAAGCATGGATCCATGTTTCTCCTTTTCGTGTATATCACATTTACAGGATGAAGTCCAGGACGGTTTAGTTTGTCTCTCGAAAATAGTGCGGCTCCTCAAAAGTTCAGTTTTTGTTTTTTTTAATTTTAATCATGATTGATGCAAGATGCTTGTATTTAAATTATCAAGTGCAGGGCAAACACGTGTGTTTTAAAAGAATAATATATTTAAATGTTAGGCTAATAAAAAGTTTCTGAAGTCTTGTATATATATAGCCCATGCATATAGAACAATAAACAGTCCTGCAACAGATCTTAAAAGTCAGTGTTCTAAATATCTAGTTACATAAAATGCATCTGGTTCAGTTTCTGGTTCAGTTTGCAGTCAGTGCAGGTATTCCAAGGTCCTCAAATGTGAAGTGACATTGCTCTGTCATGCAGCCGTTGTTTGATTTGTTGTAAGTGGAAGTGATATCCCCAATTCAAAGTGATAACTGACTTATCAATCAGTCCTCCACCTGTGTTCTTTGTGACACTTTACAAGAAATCAATGCCAAATTGCCAATATTACTTTATCGTGACGTGCCAATAAGGAAGGAATTATCAAGGTCCACAAAATTCCCCATTGTCTTAATAATGTCTTCATTTTTATTGCCATTAACCTATTAAAATTGATTAATGATAGTGTTTTCATTGACGCCTCTACTAAATGAGCAATATACCTGTGGTATGCTATCCTAGATTTTAAAACTGGCTAACAAGGACATGAAGTGTATGCATGGTACAAGCATCGAATAATTCGTCCATGGTACGAGCAAACTTTATACACTGGAAAGTACTGCAATTTAATCACTAAAGTCATAAAATTTATCAATTCACAAACAGTTATTGTTCAGAATTCACACTGTAAAATTTTAATTTTCAGTCAGCTTAAATGATTGAGTGAGATGGTTGCACCCTTCGAGTTGACATAGCTTGTTCTTTAAATTATGACAACGAAAAGATTATAATAACTTAAACTCAAAATTTCAAATTTTACAGTACATGCATTTCAACAAATGCAGAACACATGTTCTCATATTTCCGTTTTATATATTGTTCTTTTCTTGCCTGTAGTGTATAGACGTTAGAAGTTTAAGCGAGTACTTCTCAGACCCAGTTTGAAGCACTGCGAAACGAATTGAAGCAAAATCCAGGTCATAGTGTTGACTTTTTTGTCTGAGATGAGATTCTCAACTAAGAGCAATTAAGCCTCCTGGAATTCTGACTGCTGAGCCATGCACACGAGTGGATGAGAAATCATCACTATGGCAACGGATTTAACAAAAGTGTTGCTCTTACCCGTTGCATGGTTCTTGCGGCTCATGGTGATGCCCTGGTCATCCTGCCCTGGTCATCCCCACCATCACATCTCCTTCCATCTTGATCTGGAGGATGTAGATGCTGTCAGGCTCATCCTCAGAGCACCTTGGCATCTACAAACCCTCTTGCAGTGTCCACATCTTCTGCAATTGTAGCATCATCATCACTTGTAGCATCTTGGCGAAGCAGCTTCTGTGTTGTGATGGGGATGTAGCTTCCTTGCCTCAGCAACTTAGCAGCAGCAACTAGGCCATCAGCATGATCAGCTGCAGCTAGTCCATTTATGGCTGTTGGGGAGTAAAGGGGATCAGGTGCAACCCCCTGTTGCTACCCCCAACAACCAACACTGGTCCAACAGCTGAGTCTATTTATTGCCTAATCAGGCCTGTAGAAAACTGTTCAAGTTGGACTCCACTGGAGTACTGCAGCCCCCCTTGCATGTCACAACATTTAACCCTTTAGCTCTTTTAAGGCTATTTATCACACCATGTTGACAGTCCCTAGTTTGTCACCCTTTCCAGATGTTTTAAGTTTACCCCTCAAGTCCGCATGCCTTAAATTGTATACACACATGTAATACAGTCTGTATATTGCATGCATGCCATTTAACAGTTCAAAGTCATGATGCATGGATGCTTGGTGTTTTTCTATCGCGAATGATGTTGACACGGTGTCATCAATGATGAAAGTTGCTATTAAATAATAATTAACACTTTGTGGGGAACGTTGGATTTTCATAGCCAGGCAGTCAAGGAGAAAACCCTAATCACAGTACTTTTGGATTTTTGTTGGATTCACCATGAGAAACTGTTGTGGTAAGTGGATTCATGTTGCTGGTTTATTTGTGTCAATATCATTTGTATAAAGGAATGTCTATTATAGATACATTTTACATGTGTTTGTCATTAATTGAATTGAATACCATACACAGTATCATACTATCTTAGGTATAGTTTTTTGGTTCAATTAGGATGTTTTATGGCTTGTACTTGGAAATTGATGGAACTACGCAATAATAGCTTGAAATATGTATTTATTTGATGAATTATTGGATGGTAACTACACCTGCAGAAAAACAATTATGTTCCCAAAACGTATAGAATTTTAAAAAGTATGTGCTAGCCAATTTTTGATCCATGTCTGCCTTTCTAAATCAAACTCCATCATTTAAATGTATAAGATGTTATCATATCCCCAACCTCTGTTGCTTTCTTTGTTTATAGGTGAAATTAGATGTTTAGTACAAATGCTGGAAGGATCAGACAGGTTGGAATGTGGTGCAAGATGATCCACTACTGCCTTGGACGTGTATTATGATGGTGTTGACATGATGAGTGAAGGTGAATATATTATATTATAAATAATTATCATATTTTGCTAAATTTTCATCATCCTCGCCTTCATGAATTTACTTCCCGATCTTTAAAGTATTATGAGACATGTATACATATGCTCTTTGATGAGTCCTAACATCTTAAAATCGAGTTAATAAGTTCATTTGTTAATTACAGATGTTGCTACGAAGCCTGCTGCACCTCACTATCCTGGATGAGGACAATATTTCCCGGAAGATAAACTCTGATGCATTTTTACAGTTTATTCGTGATAACAAAACAGCTGAAGAGAAGAAAGAAAAACCGAAGGTTCCCAGAAAGTCAAATTTCACTCGAGACATCCAAAGACACTATGGTATCAATGGTGAATACATTCCATTTTCTTGTGTAGTTAGATACATTTTTAACAACAGTGAGGAACTTCAAGTGCTGAATAAGCTTTCGAAGGATATATGTTTGTCTTGTACAAAAACAGTGCCAAAGGTCAAGGATAACCCCGTGGACCAAGCTGACCACACATGTTTTGATCTTTATGAATTGTTAGCAAATGAAGATTTGTGTTTTCTTATTGACTTCGATTACTCTTTTGATGAAAATTGTTTACCATCATTACAATTGTGTTTCAAATCAGCATTTGAAGACCCCAAAAAATGGAAGAAAATTTGTTGGTTTGAACATTACTTTGTTCAAAGCAGCTACTTCAAAGTTAGTGATGATATTCCAAGTCAAACAGTATCAAAGTGGAAATTTTTACAGTATTTGAAAACTTTGAAAAAGACAGGTGAAGCTTGGGTTGCAGAATGTAAATCATTTATGAAAACTCAAAGAAGTCGATTGAATGCAGCAAAGATACAGTCAACAGTTCAATTGTATGCACATACTGCTCATCGCCCTCTGATATTAGAAGAATGCATAACTGACTTTTTTGAGGAAGAGGGCTCTGATTCTGCTGCTCGAGTAATCATCTTGCCACACAATGGTTCAAGAGAGGAAAATACACTGGATTTGTACATTGACAATTTGACTTCAGATTCCACAATTTCTGCTGGCAGGGCTGACAGAATATCCCAGAAATTAGCTGATGAACATGGGGTAGGCATTAGGAAAATTGTGACACTTAAACCCCACACATTATCACCCTATTTTGATGAAGGTGTAGCATCAAAAAGGTTTCGCCTCAAAGATGATTTGGTTGTGGGAAAATTAAATTCTGAACAGATTGAAGAAATGCATTTAACTTCTAATATTTCAACAACAGAGAGATGTGACAAGTGTTTCCCTAGGGACATGCCAAAACCTATATCCATGGGCAGTTTTGATATATTTGAAGAATGGTTGTCTTTGCCAATTATTAGCAATACTTTGCTCTCATGTTTTATAAATAAACGGACAATAATGAGCACAAGCCGTGAGTCAGTTGCTTCTTACTTGAAAAGGAAGCTGGAACAACTGTTCTTTGCACATGATATCGTTATTAATTGTCATAATATGAAGCACATTGGTGTCATGCAAGAGGCATTCTCTAAAGACCTACTGTTGTATCACCAGAACTTGAACAATCTCTTTGAGATTACAAATAGGATGGGTGTCACAAGCAGTCTTTCCTCTACATGTAATATGATAACTGAAGAGACAGCCGAAGATAGACTTTCATTCAAAATTTACATGAAAGAGCACGAGCTTGATTACATCACTTTTGAAGGATTGAGACAGCAGTACGTCACTCTCACAAGATGTCATATGATTGTGATGTTGGATAATCTTGTGCGTCTGATCTTTAAAAATGATCCAATTCCTGGAGAGAGTCGAACAGGTCAAAAGTGTCTCCTACCAATTACATTGCAAGGACTGCCAAAAGATTCCCTAGAGGCATCACTTTGGCATGATTCAGATACTTGCTTGGAACCTGATACACAAGACTGTTCATGTAAAAGGCCTTTACAAATGCAGCCACATGAAGTTGACAACTACTTAATTGAGCTTACACATGATGAGAGGTTAGCAATGGGAAAATTTGAAAGATTGTCTGTGTGGGGCTGTCCTGATTTATGGAATTTCTTGCATACATCATCATCCGTGATGGAATGTGTTCAGGCAGCAGTAAATACAGATCCTCAGTCAGACTCAAACATTAATGAAAGTGATTCATTGATAATTCAAACTCCAGCTATTGATGAACAAGAAGAATGTCAGGAGGAATTGGAGTCTATGCTTGAGGTTCACAGAAAGTTGCATGATCTTGAGCCAAACAGCGATGAGGAGACCGAACAGTCATCAAGCATTGATGAACTTGCAGCAGAACTTAGTATGTCGGCAATAGAAACTTCAACTGATTCTCTCTTAGGAGCCGTTGCCAATATGAAATTAGACAATGAAGTCAGGATTACATCTAAGGCAACAACAGTTGATATATTGCAGTCCTTTGGTGTTGAGAAGTATGTTGTTGGACCTCTGCTTACCTTGCACCCTCCACCTGCAGTGGGACGGGATGATGACATAGAGAAATTGCATGAAATATTGTATGACATCCTTATTAAAACAGACTATTTTGATAATGAAGGCAAGTCCAACCAAGATCGTATCCTAGTTGGAGTTGACCACAAAATAGGCAAAAACTTGCTGTCCCTGATGAAACGAGATGTTATATTTCAGCAGTTTCTTCCTGAATTCCCTCCACTGCATCTGAGAAAAAGTAAGATCAACACATTCTTCTCAGCATACAAAGAGACTGGGATATTCCACATCCTCATGTATATGCGTGATGATGGGATTGCAGACTGGTCTAAATTGTCTGATTCGACTCACATTGATTGTGCAACTCGTACTATTCGTCGTATATGTTGCACTGCAAAAGCCTGGAAGAAAATGGGATGTCTACAACATCACCTTGATGTTAAATACCTTGCAAAATGCCTTCTGTGACAATATCATTGGTCCTAAAGTTGCTGTCATGCTCTGCATTGGAGGCAATGATTTTTTGCCTGGGTTTAGCAATATTTCACACGCAAAGGTTATATCTACCTTCGTGGACAACAGTGAATATATGAATTCCCTAATGACCCTGGAAGACACAAACATTTCATTGAATACTGAAATGTTTGTAAAATTTGTGAAAAACCTGTACAGCAAAGGCAAAGTTGGGTTAACACTTTCTTTTGATGAACTCCGTCAAAATACAATTATGAAAAAACAGTCAAAGAAAGGTATAGCTGAGCATGGTACACTAGTAAACCATCCACGAAATTGGCTACCACCCAAAGGTGCACTTGAAAGACTGGCAGGCCTTGTTCAGCATCAAATTTTGTACCTGGAAACAGCAGGTTTTCATGACAAGCCTTTACCTTCCTTCCACTTATGCCAATGTCTTATCATTGTAAATGGAAGAGTTAAGTATGACTTCGGTCCTGAGAGCCATGTCTCTACTCTTGAAGAGCTCACTATTAACCTCACTGACAAAGCTGCCATGGATATGGCTAAGGCCAAAGCTGTCACACCGAAAAAGAGGAAACCCGGAAAAAGGGCTTTAGGGTACACTCCCCAAAAGGGACAAAACAGGAAAAAGCATCAACCCCCTAAAACATCTACACCAAAGAAAGGACATTAAATGTCAGTTAGCTTTATACTTGGATATATATTTAAAATTTCTGAAAATTGCAGCTTCATTCTTTTGTCTACCACCAACTTCAAATGATTGATTTTTGCCAATTGAGATATTGTACACTGTTTTATAATTTCATGTGCTTGTTATCTGCATATCGATATGAATCTTAACTCAGTCTATACATCTGTTGTATTTTGTTATCTTGTAATATTAGTAGGAAATAATTTGGTTATTTAATAGCATTTCTAAGACAGATTTTCATTGGAAGTGATAAGAAAATGACTGAGCACTTTGATTCAATGCATTATATGTCTGCTTCCAGTGTTTATACAAATTGACAGGATGTAGATTTTCTGTGTTATATACTTCAACTTTGAAATGTTTCTGGACATATGTGTATAATGTATACGCCTACACTAAGTTTGTAAACTAGCAGTGCTGTAAATATGACTTATTTTACATGTTGTTCCGTACCAAATTGGTTAGAAATTGAATTATAGAATGGATAATTCATTTCATAATTGTGGAAATGAATTGATGATTTATGTTATTTGATGATGATGAGTGGTTGTGACATCAATTGCATTTAAGCGATAATGATGATTATTACGGCGATGAAGAAAGTTTTTGTTATTTTACATACTGTAAGTTTGTGAGATTTGATGAAACAGCTAAGGCCAGAAATGGCCCAAACTGTTGATAATGATAGTTTAGACTTCAATACCTTTTGATACATATTTGACATTTTATTATTTTTGTATATCCTCAATCATTGCTTATTGAAAAATCATGTACATTTACATGTATATTAGAATCATCGGACTCGCAAACTGTAAGCATTGTTTATGAAATTCATATTTTTTTAATTCAATTGACAATTGTATGATATTCGATTAAATTTATGAGTTCTTGTTTAAATGATGATGTGTCAGGTTCAATTTGATGACATGGTATGCAATAAACAGTTAATATGCATACTTGTGTTTTCTTGACAGTATACATATTATTGTCAGAAGTCCTGGCCCAGAGTTCTGCCTTACTGCATGAAAATAACCAATTTTCGATCCTTGTGGAGTTTTATCTTTAGCATGGTAATCTAACACTGACCCAGCACTGCAACAGTTTAACGCAAACCCCAGTGCACAGCAGGTCCCAACAGAAACCACAAAAGAAACCAGATACATGCTTTGCATTACAGAGGTCATCTGCAATGTTAACACTAAAAGATAACCAAAAAGGGGTAAAACAAAACTGTGCTGTTTTCTACAGGCCTGTAATACATCAAGTGCACCCATACAAATCTCTCTTGACAGGGTCCTTAAATATTTAAACACCCTGCTCCTGAGCAAAAAATGCACTTTACATTGTTATGCACAAATGTCAGGGCAAAGAAGTGGACAACAAAATAGACATTTGATTTAGAGTAATGTGGATTTGGCCCAGCTGTAGGACCTATTCAGTGCTGCAAGCCTGCAACTGTTAAACAGCCAGACGCAGTGAGACACTAGTTTGTCTGACACATGCATTGCCATTCCCAAACGAGCACAGAATTGCCACAAATGGCACTCACTCAGCCTAGTGTGCTTAAAAGGGTGAGGATCGACCTGTTAATACCCCCAGTCAGCCAGACGTCACGAAAGTGACTCACTGGCCCTGTAGCTCCAAATGCTCATGAATGGGTACTTGCAGGGTAGCTAGGCTACTGGTGATGATGTTGCTGCTGATGCAAGAATGAGATGTCAAATCTCCTTGCAACATTGTCCTTCAGTCCTAATTGAAGATGGTGGCACAGGCTGATACAATATAGCCTCAATGAATAAAACCAAAGACAAGATCGACTAATGTTCTGGCTTTTTCCACCAACAGCTCATTAAGAGCCATTTATACCAAAAGATGTTCGGGCAGCGTGCATCTTCATCATTATGCCGATGATGGAAATTCCTAAACATTTGTCACTATAATGACATTTCGATGATTATGTACAATTTAAGACACAATTAATCATACATGGTCTCTACACTGGTTGGCTTGAAACTTTTAAGTCTCAATTGTGTCATAGAATTATTTAAAATTAAAATGTCAAAAATATAAATTCACAAGAGCATAATAAAATGTTAGGCTGTAAGCCTATAGGTCTAGATACCTAAGCTCTAGTATTGCATTCTAGATAAATGTATTAAATCTTGAAGTTCTGCCCCATATAAATTTTATGGGCAATGCATCAATGTCAAAATCCCCAGATCACCATATTTGACTACAATTATTTGGGCTATGATATATATATATGCCTAAAGGCCTGTTTCAGGGATTGTGTTGTCATGGACGTATTTTAGTGTAGGCCTGTCTAAATTATAGGCCTAAAACTCTGCAGTCTCTTAAACCTCAAACACCACTCCTCAACCCAGGGCCCTCGATCTGTGTAACACTGTAACAGTAACCCACATAGCAAAGAAGCAAATTTATGCAAATGGGCCTCTTGGCCAGTAAGGGTGCAATGTATTTCTTAGAAACGTATCTTAGCAATTTCAGACAGCGTAAACAGGACCTAGTGACGTCAATTAAGCACTGTAGATCAACAAAACCAGCACTTACTAGTATTTTCAATGCAGGGTTGCAAAAGGAAAACATGGTAACTTCAAGAACTACATAACAATGTTAGATACTTTGGCCCTCATCCAAAATGTCTTAAAAGTTCATTGCATGCTCACATTGCCAGAGGTCCAGTGTATACATGACTTTTTTTTGGCCATATTTCTTCTCATAATCTATGATCTTCTTTTTTAAAACAAGTTGTCACAAATTGCCACGAGACCATCAGCCATGGGACCAAACAGCTAAATTACTTGAAATCATTTTTATTTATAAACATACAGTCATGGGGGACTCGTGGGAACTTATCTTTTCATCAATCAGAAATCATAATCACAGAACAAAATGAGTCAAAATCCCACATCAAGGTCAAAATATATACACACAACTATTTCTGTGGTAGGCAGAACATATACCAGTATATCAGCTCATAAACACATTAATCATAAATCAATCAAAACACGTCCATTTGTTGCATGTTGCTACCACTTGAAAAGCCCATTTGCACACATGCTGGGCTCCCACACACCACGACAGGGCTATTGATGCAATTGATTCTGGAAAGCTACAGTAAGGAGGAAATGAGGATTTGCGGATTTGTGAGCTGTCCAGTTGCTGTATACAGCTGTAGCTCTAATAAAATTCCATCTGCTTTATAATTATATATATAGGGATTACAGGTTACCTCCTTCAGGTTAAAACACGATCAAAACGAACAAGATATTTGAGAATAATATTTTAAATTTATCGAAAATGTTCATAAATGTAGGTAGGCCTATTTTCTCAAACTTTACAGGTATTGAAAAGTCCCCTTATATTGTAGCAGGCAGCTGTAACTATACATAGCATACATTCCTTTGGAGTAAACAGAGCAATTAAAACTTCACAGTTAGAAGAACTGAAGCTTTTTTTAAATCAGCCCCAGACAAAAATTCTGAAATTAGAAAAAAGTTCTCTGAGATAAAATCTTATTCACGTGAGCACAGGCAAGGTGACATTGGTATAAAAAGCATCAATTCAATTTTTAAAAAAACCTTCTCACGTGCGACTTTTTGTGTATCTGTAGAAGTACTCAGAACAGTAGCCACAAAATGTTATTCTTATCTACCGCGATTGTAATGACTTGAATTTTATGAAAAAAATCTAAGAGGTCCATGTGATATTTAAGAAAGAGAGAGAGAGACGTGGCCAGATGAGACATTTTTAACAATTGAAAAATGTTCCACTTCAAATTGCAAGCATGGTACCATTACCTATTATATAATATAGCATACACATGTAGGCCTGCACTAAAAGTACTGCACTGCTTTACGAAGTAATATTCGCGCAGCGAATTGAGTGCAAGAGAAGACTCAAAAATCTGTGCAGTGATGGTCTCAACATCAACAGTCCACAGCTGGGAATTAGGTAAAGTGGGTCCAGCTTCTTATCAATGATTTAGTTTCGTATTTAACACAAGAACCCAGGGGTTCAAAATGCAGGTGGTGTAGTGTCCTAAGTGGGGCTTGGGGATATTGAGAAAAGTTGCAATATATACGATACTGGGAAAAATTGTTGCAATAATCTATTGCGATATCGATATTAAATGAGATATCAATAATTGTTGCAACATCAATATTGACTGACAGCCCATCTTCAGCAACACAAAATCTGCTCAAGCCGTCAAGGGCATAACTTCCTTTAAATTTGGGATCCACCTACTTTCTTGATTTTCAAGAACATATAAAGGTGTAATATCCTGGAGTATTTTATTATGTTAACCCTTGTAGCCGCAATGGGGGCCTCGGAGGCCCCCCTTGGACTTTTAGCTTCAATATCTCGCACAATATTTGGTCAATCGCATTTAGATTTCATGTAATCCTAGTCCAACTAATCTAAAACAACATCCAGAAGTTGTGAATTTATTGATATTGAACACGGTCACTGGCGATAGTTTGAGCATTTTCCGGCACAAAGCCGCAATGGGGGCCTCGTAGGCCCCTACCCTTGTGCATGTCATATGAGTTGTAGAGAAGTACTGCAACTGTGCTGCTACTTTTTACAGATCAGATTATGGTCAATAGAGTCATTTTGTATGAATGGAGAGCTGATATTTGTTACTCAGTCCATTTTAACACAATTAAAATTGTATATATTTGCATTTCGAGTAAAATTCTGATTAATTTGCCAAAAAAAAGGGACAACATTGACCTTCTAGTGATCTGATACCTACAAAAATGGATTCAGCATCATCAAAAACCCTACAGTGATGATTTTTTTAATGTAGCTATAATGATATAAGTGCAGGACATTTATTCTCAGAAAAACACTGGCCCGAATTGGACCCCTGAAGGAATTGATCGTGCTGGGCTGAGGCCAAAATGGCCATTTTCAGTGCGCCTTTTCTCATCTCTGGCATTTTTAGGGCACAAAATGGTTCATAATGAAATCAGAAGACAATTCCAATACTTTACAGATTAGTTTGGTCTCAAAATAACTTGAAAGTACTGAATATTCCAAAAATTTATCAAATGGACAAACATACGAGAATTGAATGAAATCTTGATATTTTATTTTTGTCAATAAGATTTCATATTTTTCCAATTTCACCACCACTATCCTCAATTTTGACTTAATTTAATATACTAATACCACTTTTGAAGTAAATTTTTTGAACCATTGTATATTTGAGTCTTGAGAAAGGGAGGGGGACTCAAAGGCCCCCATTGCAGCTTTGCGTACTCAAAATTGGTTGCGGCTACAAGGGTTAAACTTTGCATCAGTGAATGATTACTGCGATATGCATATCGCAAGTTGTGATATTGTGATTTAGATTTTTGCGATATATTGCCAAGCCCTAGTTGCAAGTTCATATCCCATGAAAAAGACTATTTCCCTGAGTGCCCAGAACCAGCTGTTCCGAGAATCCAAAATTTGAGAAAAATATCAGAAATCCCTATTTTTTTCCAGTTTTTTACACTGGGTTTCCCATTGTAATAGAGAGAGAATTGGTCAAAGTGCTTTTCTCTACAATATGTGGAGTCAAATTCGGAGGTTTTAGAGGCTTAAAAACCAACTGGGGACCTCAGTAAACTTGGTTTCTGAAATGCATTGTGTAATTTGGCACTGTATGTGCTGGGGTTATTGAGAATCTAGCAAAATTCCAAAACATGTATTTTTCCTCTTTGAGACTCTTGGCAGCAAATTACCACATTTTAAAGTGTCTATTGTGAGCTTAGTATTTAACTTAAGAGTTATGAAATTTAGTATAGGGATTCATTTGAGGGTTTGAATCAGGAACATTTTGAGAAATTCAAGATGGCTGCCACAAAATGGCTGCTATTCTTGATTTCCCCACTGAGTTAAATTTTTAACTTAAAGAGTATTGAAATTTGGTGTAGAAATTTGATTGTGAATCAATATTTAGGGAAATTCAAGATGGCTGCCACAAAATGGCCATCATTCTTGAGTTGCCCACTGTGAGCTTATAGTATATCAACTAGAGGTTTGAAATTCGGTACATGTGTAGAGATTTGTTTGAGGGTATGGATTAATGACCCCTGAGGAATCCAAGATGGCTTCATCAAAATGGCTGCATTTTACAGTATGAGCAAAATGGGAAGTTCATTGAGTACTTTGCAAATATTTGCTTATGATTTCTGTGTAATTAAATTTTAAAAAAAGGTTCATGTAAAATGAGTTTCATAAGCAAGTCATTGAGCAATAAACATCTCCCATCTTTAAAAATCTTACTAATAATAATAATCTTGCAAAACCTAGTGTTTGAATCCTCGGATTCTTGTTGGTTTTTATGAAAATTTCATAACATTGGCCCTCCAAATGAGTTATTTAAAGAGGTATAATGTAGACATGGAAATGCAAAATTTGAGAGGTCTAACTCCAAAATTTACAGAGTTATTGAGCATTGGAAAAATACATTGTTTTCCCACATTTTTTCTGAATTTCCTTCTACTAATTTTTGTAAGAGCCTTAATTCAGACCCCCAAAAGGACATTTGGGTATTTAACTCATATTATGGTAGATCTTAATTCCCACAGGTATAACCGTTTCGGAGTTCTGCTCCGGAAACGAAAACTTTTTAAAAAAATTTTTAATATTTTACAAAGACAGTAGCGATTGCTTTAATATGAACACCAAAAGGCAACATATATGCTATAAGATCCAGTCATGTGCCAAATATATATATATGCAAGTGCAATCGTTTAGGCACAGTGGCCAACACACAATGTATGATGCGCCGATGCGGTGATGCCACCCGCAGTGAATCCAAGCAAGATAGAAAAGAAAGTCACATGCTAATTACAACATGCCTGCTATTCATTCCTATGCCATAATAATGCTCTATAACCAAGTTAGCCTTGCTTCTTTTACTCCAAACATCTCCAAACCAAATGGCCAATTCAGGGCCAAAAAGACATACTGAAAACACTCAATTTTCTCCACCAAAAACATTCCATTCTGTCACTGTGACTGCATAAATGGAGATCTATGTGTACACTCCTCCATTAAAAATCCACCCCTATCTATCTATCTATCTATCTATGCATCAATTTACCCATACATATATCTGACTGAAATAGTTTATATAACTATTAAAATCTCATCTTTTGTGACCTAGTATTATGATGACATAAATTCCAGATCATAAAACTGACCAATACACATCCTAATGCCACCCAGTCCTTGACATAGTTCCAACTCAGCTCATTTGCACACACAAAACACAATCCATATAATTTTCAAAATGTTGGACAGCTCATTTGCATACACAATACACATCATTTTCAATGGTGGACTGTCTGTAACACCAAAAAAAAACAACAACTCCAAACTACTTAGAATCATTTTAGGTCAATACAAGCAGTCTGCAATAATAGCCCTGCATCTCTAGTTGTGTGCAATTTTAAAATTAGGAGATATTTTGAAACATGCAAAGAGTAATTTCAGATTTTCTTCTCCAATTTCGAATTTCCCCCCTAAAGTTTACACTCTCTCACCCACTCTCTCACCCGTTTTCTCACTTACTATATAAATGGCGGTTTGTAAAAACCTCCATTAACCAGAACTGCAAGCAGTTTCAACGCACATCTGTTAATGTGAAATCTATCAATGTGTGCCAGATTATAACCCACAGGCCAATATCTAATTTCATAACCCTAAGCGATATTTCAAGGTTACAATGGGCAGTTAAAAAATGAGAAAGATGGCTGCCAAAATGACCACAATCTTGGATTTATCGACATTTTCCTGATCCATGCCCACCTAATTTCATGACTCTAAGCGAAATAGCAAGGTCAAAATTGGCAGTTCAAGGATGTCAGGCATTTGAAGTGGCCATTTTGGTGGCCATCTTCGATTTCTCAACATTTTCCCGATTCATGCCCACAGGCCAATACCTGTACCAAATTTCATTACTCTACGAGGAACATTGAGAGCACAATGGGCAGTTCAAGAAATGAAGAAAGATGGCTGCACAGTGGGCAGTTGAAGAATGGCGGCCATTTTGTGGCAGCCATCTTGGATTTCTCAACATGTCCTCGCTCTATAACCACTGTACCATTCCTGTACCAAATTTCATAACTCTTAAGTTGAAAACTAAGGTCACTAAAAAATTCTTTGCTTGTCTCAACATTATCAAAATAAGTGAGATGTACAAGGTCAACTATTGCATTTGCACCATATCTGTAAGTTACAAATTTGCAAAATGACCCTCCTTCTGCAATTTCCAAATTAGAATTGCATACGCTTTTATTGTTTTTTCGGGTATTATTGGTATGCATGCGCGTGCTTTTAGTGCCACTGTATTACCTGTGTGAGGCCAACGAAAACTTCTTGAAAGGGGCTCTGAAGAACGTCCGTCACATGCATTTAATACTTATTTATGCAACAATTTTTCATTTTTTAAGCTAACAAGTGGTACAGACAGAAAGACCCCAAGCTCTTGCATTTTTCAATGAACCACCCATAGTGAAATATCCAATCAGCTTTGAAAAATTTGGCATCAAAGTTTGACATGTCACATCATCATGACGAGCCCAAATTAAATTCCAATTTTTAGGCTTATATTAGCGTAAACTATCTTCTAAACCATGAAATCACAAACTATGCTATTCCCCGTATGTATTAACCAGAACCCAGGGGTTCAAAATGGAGGTGGTGTAGTGTCTTACTTCATATCCCCTGAAAAAGACTTTCCCTGAGTGGCCAGAACCAGATGTTGTTCATATTGTGTGCTAAATTTCAGAATTCTAAAAATAATCCATTTCAAGCAAAATTGTACACTAAACTATATAGATATATGGATACTAAAGTTACTTCCTAATATGATTAAGTAAATATTTGTTGAAGTTTACCAATTTATTGTTTTACCCATTAATTTTTGAGAAACCAAAATTTTAGAAAAATATCAGAAATCCTCCTTTTTCCCAGTTTTTATGAAAATTTCCTAAGATTGGCCCTCCAAATGAATTTAGTCATTTAAAGAGGTAGGATAATTTAGACATACATATATAAATGAAAAATTTCCGTAGTGTAACTCCAAAATTGACGGAATCATGGAGCATTGAAAAATAACATTTTTGCTGAATTTACTGTTAATAATTTTTGTAATAGCATTTAGACCCCCAAAAGGAACATTAACATGATTAAGGGTATTCAATGCATATGATGGTAGAATTTCATGCCCATAGTTAAAACCGTTTCAGAGTTCAGCTCTGGAAATGAAAAAAAATATATATTTTTTAATTTTCAATATTTTACAAAAACTTTACCAATTGCTTAAATATGAACACCAAAGTGCACATATATGCTGTAAGACCCATTCATGTGCCAAATATCATATACACAAGTACAATAGTTTAGGCACAGCGGCCAATACACAATGTGTGCAGCCGCCCCCAGTGGATCCAAGCAAGATGGCAAGGATGCATGCTCTATAATCAAGTTATCAACATCTCTTGACCCAAACATCTCCAAACAAAATAGCCAAGACAGCGCCTAAAAGACATTCTGAAAATGCTGAAATTTCAAATTTCCCGCCAAAACGGTCCATTTTGTCACTGTGACTGCATAAATGGAGATGTGTACACACCTCCATTAAAAACATAACATATTCATCTTCAAAAGTGTCTTAAAAATTCAATTTTCTCTAGTAATATATCCTGTACCAATAATTTTTATGGAATAGTTAATTATTAGCATTGACAAGCTAAATCAAATTATTAACATGTGATTCATTTAATTTCAATCAGACAACAAGAAAACATAACAAAATTTAAGTTACATAATCTTTATAAACTGATGATTATGTAACAGTGAACAGTTAATCTACATGCAATGTTATTGTTTTTGTATTACTATATATTTATACTATTATGTAATATCAACAATCTAACATAGACTTGACTTTGGCAGCTTTCAGTGCTGTCTGCCATATTACCATTTAGCTGGTTATCTATCAATCTTATTTATCTATTTAATATATATATCCAGGGGCTCAACTAGAGGCTGTGGGGCCCGTAGGATCAGGACGGCTGGGGGCCCCTACCCGCGCCATCAGACGTCATTTAGTAGGGCTGATCATCGGTTGAAAATGTATGTTGGTTTATTGGACAAATCTTATGTTCTTGTTTCAGTTAAATATATCATTGGCTATTGCCTCTCTGATTTATGTGAAATTAGGTACCAGGGTAGATTGAGAAGTATGTACTCAATTAAAGATTTCACTAGTGTGCCCACACTTGGAGAAGCATACAAGACTTATTCAGACTCAGACACAGTTTATTATTCCAATTGAATATTACATTATTAGTACAAATTAATATGTTATCAATCTCAAGTTACTTTAGTCCACCATTGAGGGGCCTTACACAGCAGTCAGATGTACACAACATAAATAAATATAGATATCTCAATTCTCAAGTTACTTTAGTCCACCATTGAGGGGCCTTACACAGCAGTCAGATGTACACAACATAAATAAATATAGATATCTCAGGTCACTTTAGTCCACCATTGAGGGGCCTTACACAGCAGTCAGATGTACATAACATAAATAGATATAGATATCTCAAGTTACTTTAGTGAACCATTGAGGGGTCTTGCGCAGCAGTCAGATGTACACAACATAAATAAATATAGATTTATATTGTCTAAACACTACCTCATTATCTTGTTTCATTGACAATTGCAATTTGACATACTGAAATGGCTGGTTTTTTCAACCTCCCGCAAGCATATACGAAGATTAATAAACATTTCATCCTAATAAATTCACCACCATCTATACACTTAACATCCAAGCCACTGACACCATACAGATAATAGGCAAAAAAAAATCCCTGTACTGTACAGTTTCACATCAGTTTGCAATTAAAAGATAAAATCAATCAAGAAAAAAGTGACTAGGCTTTTATTCAAAATGGTCAACCGATTCCATTACTAATGTTTCTTGTTTTTACTGTCAATTTAAAATAAATGTATCTATCTATCAACTTCCATACTAATATAGTAAACCAACGATGTCCAACATCACTGAAATATCTTAGAAACAGTTATTAGTAGGGCCAAATCGACATCAAGACTGCGCTAATGGCTTTTTCATTATGACTCCAAGGGCCCCTTGAACTATTCCAAAGTTTTTCTGATGTATTAATGTATGTCTGATCAAGGCCACGCTTCAAATTTTATTCATGTAATAACAGCTTACAAAGAAGTAACAGACCAAATTGACATAGACTGATAATTTATATATTCATTCATTTCACAAACTTCTCGGGCCCCTGAAATACATTTTTCTCATATACTAATTTTGCCAACCTGAATTTGTCGCACCTCATTCATGCTAAAAGTCCCCTGAACTACTCCAATATTATATTTTTCAGACACATAATTCCGCCTGCCTCATTTTTGGACTTCCTTTGAAGGGCTCCCACTAATACCTAATTCATGGTGAAAGATTCTGTTGGCCCCCGAACTGATCCAACATTTTTCAGATATATAATTCTGCCTTCCTGACTTATAGACTTACTTTAAAGGGCCCCCACAGGCCCCACTAATACCTCATTCAGGTTAAATGACTCCAGGGTCGCCCCATAACTATTCCAACATTTTCAGGTAGTTGAGCCACTGCGCTACCTCTTTTCAATTTTTGATTGATGCATCCCTTCTTTTGAAAGAAAGCTTATATATTTTTGATCTGGGGGGGCCCCTAAAGGAATTCAACATTTTTTGGACCGATAATTCACTATATTCTATAATTGTATCAAACCGACGTTAGAGAATTTAAAGGGCCCCAGGCCCCACTTCAGAGTTTTTGGTTACCTAGTTGTCTTATATTTGACGTGTCAGTTCTTTAGAAATTAATGCAGATACAATGCTAATTCATCCATGATTGACCCCCAATGGAATTTAATAATTTTTTTTTTGCTTTTAATTTTTTTACCCCACTTTGGGAGTGGGGGCCTCCCTTGAGGGGTGGGGGCCCCCTGAGGGGTGGGGGCCCGTAGGGCAGCCCTAGCCAGCCCCCATGGTAGTTGAGCCACTGTATATATCTATCTATCAATTTATCTATCTATCTGTCTGTCAATATTTCTATCTATCTATCTGCCTATCTATTCATCTCTCTATTCATCTCTCTATTTATCTATTTATCTATTATATTTTTTGTCTAGTTTATCTTGCTATTCTACATTTTTCTCTGTCTTTCCATGCACCTGTCTTTCTAATTTTCTGAAACAGTTACATAACTGCCTTTCATACATTGAATATGAAATAAACATGAAAGTTATGGTAACACTATAAGTCCTACATAAACTCATTAAAGTGCTGCGCGAATTTCATGGCAGTGCCATTTACATATTACCACAGACTGAATATGCGTTTCTGGTAATACCAAGCTGCCCACAGTAAATTTGAGTCATCCTGATTAGCCTATACCAGTCGTTTTCTAAAAGTTCATAATTGGCATAGCCTATTAACTTCATTTGTAAAACAAAACGAGTTTAAACAATTGATTACTGCAGAATAAATCATCAGTCAAAAGTATTTAATATAATTATATATGACTGACATACATTTTGTAAATGATTCAGTCTGTATGCCAATCTATCATATTGACCTGACGTGGGTCCATGCATATATATATATGCAGTTATATTTTCATACATGTGTGCTCTGACAATCTTTCCCTGAGTGCTGACTGCTGAAGATTAAAGATACGTGCATGTATTGTACACCAATATTTCAATTTGTGAAAAGGCCTAACTGTAACATTTTCTCTTCGACCTTAAAAAGAAAAGCCTATTCATCTATAATTTAGTGGGAGAAAACCAACATAATAGTCAATAAATAAATTCTGGCAACCAATAACAAGACAGCTAAATAATGTATTCTGAAAAGTGTTTGTCTGATTGTGTTTACATGTTATTTAACTTACTTCCAAGAATTACAACGAATCAATATAAATTGGGTAATAAACGAAAATGGGGAATTATTGGGACGAGGAGGCAGCCATGTTCAGACAGGATCTGACAGATTAGGGGCACGCCAAGGGCATTCTATATATGAATACTGCTAAGCCAGTTATATGCTGGGTGCTTTGGCCTCAAGCCAGCAAGATGTGTGCCAAGGATAAAGAGCCCCCACAACAAAACCTTGGGCCACCTTGGTCCTTGGTCAGGTTAACCCAGGACTGTACGGTCTGTACCCATGGATCATCCGATGTAAACAAATAAATTAACTCGTGTTGTGATACGATCATTGACATTGTTTGCTTATTGTAGAGATTTCTAGCCTGGGTCAAGATTAGACAAACATCCTCTTCCTGATTTATGGATCCAATTACCTACACAATACTTTCACTTTCTGTCCCTCTGCTTACGTATTGTCTAAAAGAATTAAGCAAACTACAGGCCAGAATCACACAAACGCATTATTAAGCCTATAGAAATATTCTGTATGTATTCTCATAAATTGTCAAGCCACGTTTGAAGCTACAATTTTTCTCAGGAAAAAATCAACTGAAGTCCAGGTTTTTTTTTCCCCTTTAGTCAATTATATATGTTTGTATGAGCATACATTAGCCTCTGTCTATCTATATACATTTTGTTATCAATTTCTTAGGGCAGACTGCCATTCAATGACTTTCTCCCAATTCACTCCAACCTTCAAAGTAGGTGGCTGGCAACCATTGCCATGGCCACTGAGTACTCAGCCTCTGGTGGCCATTGATTCCCACTGAATTGCATCGATCTTCCCTGAGGTTCTCCACAAATGTCAACAAGCACAGGTGAGAATATACAGGGGTGAATGACCACAGAGGTGACCTATGGGTTGAAATGGAGCATGTTGACAACTGGTTGCTTTGGCATGACTTGGTGCCTCCATGCCATACTTTCTTGACTAGAAGCAGCAAAACCTCCCCTTTTCAAAACCACTTTTCTAAACCTTATTTTGGGGGGAGAAAAAGTAAGATCTGTCATAGTGGCGTAGCTAGTGGGGGGGGCAGGGGGGGGGCAAGTTGCCCCCCCCCCCAGACAACTTTTTGGAGAAAAATGGGGAAATGGGGGAAAAATGGGGAAATGGGGGAAAAAATAGGGAAATGAGGGGAAGAGTGGAAAAGGACGGAAAAGAAAGAAAGGGAGGAAAAACTAGGGAAAACGGGGAAACAAAAGGGAAAATGAATCGGAAAAATTATTCATCAAATAAGAAGATTAGGAGACCAACAGAAAAATGTCAATGACGTGGCAAAGCCAGTTTGCAAACTAAAAATTAGAAAATAAATTTTTCCAGTGGACAGCCAATCTGCAAAGAGCTCTAAAGGAGTGAGGACCTTTCTTCTTCTTATATCTTTCTGCAGACACTGTCTATTGTGCACTTTCAGTTTAAATCATTGAGTTGAAGTACAAAATCATGAGGTTGGAAGTTGAAAAAAATCTGAACAGCTAGTACAGTCATTCTCCCACCACAGAGCTTGACTTGCTTAGGGAGCCCTGAGTTATGAGGATTAGTACAGTACAAGCACTTGTTAACTTCATGTCCATAAAATATATTAGATATATTATGCTCCACTGGGCCATGGGATGGGCTTGGAGACCATGTTTGTGAGTTTGCGAAAGGGTAATTTCCAGCAAAACGATATGGTCCCACTATTATCGTCCTGATAATTGAATAACAGCCCACAAAATGACACTGCCATCATTTCCCCATCAATCCATGCAGCCATTTCGCAATCATGGAAACTTTTTCGTCCTGGATTGCATTTTTTCATCCTGGAATTTTTTCATGGTGAAAAAAAAAAGACTAGTAGGATGTCATCCGCAATAAAAGCTCATTAACTTACAAGTGCATGTCACACTGTGATTTACATGTGGCAGTTTTTATTGCCACTGAAAATTTGATACTCAGTGACACTCGGCATAGGTTGTGTCATCATCATATAATACTGATAAAGATAATCTTTATAACCTCAGTAATGAGTCAATAGGCCTATTGAGTAATCAAAATTTTAACAATGCAATTTTATCTCCTTGGCCTACCAAAACAAGTAAACAATAAACAGGATTCAGTTTAACAAACATGTTTATTAAAACATTTCTGGGTAAAGTACAAAAAAGAAATACTACAGTCTGGCATAATAACCATAAATGGAATATCTCTACAATGTATAATATTCAAGTGTCCTTGGTGCATGGTAAAATGGAAAACACATTTTCATCTTCACCTTGGTTCTAATACTACACTGTTGTTTCCATGTACTTTACACGCCCTTATGCAGCTCCATCATTAGGCCTGGGCCTACTCTTCACGGTCAACTGGAATATGCCACTGTAACAGATTCAATACATTCGCCCATTGAACGGCTACATTCAACGAACCTTCATAGATCTATGGAGATTCAAGTCAGACTAGATAGTTCTATAACAATCGACCTGCACTCATTTTCAGAAAAATGCTCAATGATTATTTTCAGCTTCAGTCCTCTCAACTTATTGACAAAATCGATTTCTTCACACCTCCACATAACTCCACATGAACCTTCTCAAATATTTCACTTTTCGTTCAAATCACATGCATGGTATTCAAAAGTCAATACTTTCAATCAAAACTTTGACATAGAAAACATGACAATAACCTGCAGGTGTTCTGTTGAAAATGGAGACTGTCAAATCGATTAAACAGTCCTTGTGTAACATTATGCAATGCAATTCAATTATCATAAGAATTCATTATCTTTACAAAATAATTAAATAATTACATTTACATAAATGCATTTTAGATTTGATGATTTAAAAAATGTGAGAATACAAAATGGGCATTAATATGCTAAATCAATAGCCTAATACCATCCACAAATCTGCAGTGTTTGCACCGGTTAAGTTAAAATGACAATTGTCAATGTGGTAATGTTAGGTAAAAATTGGAAGTATAATCACTTGGAGATCCAATAATGTCAATGTAAAAAGTCACGTTGGGAATAAGTCTTAAATTTGAACAAATCATCAAATGCTATGCTAATTGGTAATATCATCCTAAATGAGTTGTTTCAATGAAGCCTTTCGTCAACTGTCCGATTGTTCTTGGTATTCAGGGGCATACTTCATGGCCCAGTAGATCTTGGGGCGAATGTTGTCCTGTTTGAGATGGGACAGGTATCTGCAAGCAAGGTCAATCAAGTCCTCGTGATCATACATCGAAATGACCTCGGGAGTCATACCATCTCTCGTGGCTTCAAAAGGGCACGGGAGGGCGTCTATAAGATTTCCATTGACCAACACACATTCACTGCCGATCATCTCTATACTGACGTCAAGACCTTCTCCCTCCGTGGCGTCACCAGCGTCTTCTGGGACGTCATCAACGTCTTCTGTGGCGTCATCATCGTCTCTGTCCTCAGGTAGTCCATAATCGAGGTCCTCTGAAGTGCGACTGTAATACTGGCTGTAATCGTCTTCTTCGGCTTCTGCCTCTTCATAGACACAGTCTTCTAGGGATCCAACAGAACCATTTTTGGACCCAAGGTAGAACTTTCGGTAACTTCCTTCGGATACATAGCCAGCGTCAGATTCAAGGTCCTCTACCTTTGAATGGTGAAGGTCCAGGTTGTGCTCTGTCCCCTCTGCTAGTTCCGCCCATGACTTGCTCCACCGTAACAGGGCATCTTTGTAATCCACCATGGCAAATCCATGGCTGTTTGAGCTCTCTATTTCCATTTTGCTACCTGTCTCTTTTAATGCTGATGGAGCTGAACTGAAGCAGTGTCAATGCTGACAATATTATATAAGCAAGGTTAGCCAGGCGCGATGAATGACGTCAGTGGTAGCCTGGTAGGGTAGCTATATTGCTGTGCAAATCAATGGTGTGCAATGCCAATGTCACCAATCAACACTTCTCTGTCTGGGACTGTCAATCAGCTGCTCCTCAATGCACAACCTTCCTGCTTCAGTGTTTCGATGTTACTGAATAGTTTAATATCCAACACATGATATCATCCACTGGAGATCTAGGACTTGGGAACACTGCTCACTGATTGGCTGGCTGGGCCTATCACTATATCACTTCGTGAATGAATGAAAGCTCAGCCGGTGTGCAGATAACTGTGCAGGTATGCAATGTACAGGATCAGAAAGCCACTAATTGCGTAATCCAATTGAACTGTAAGCTTCAATCATAACACACATCCTCCATGCGTTATTACTCCAATGTTTTTGTTGATAAATGCACAGCTCAGGCAGAAGCAGTTCAATCCCCAACACCTAGTGACGTCACTCCTCTGGCTGGCAGCTGCCTGGGGATTTTCCACTGATCTCAATGAATGAATGGGCAAGCAAACTGTTGGCAGTGACAGGGGTACAGGGCCAGCAGAGCCAAGGTCATGTTGCCTTGACAAAAACATCTGATTGGTCAAGAAAACATATATTATTATTATGTGTGTGTTTAACTTAATTCCAGTCTCGGAGAGTAGGCCTATATCTTAAGAAGTTCAGAGATAAAAGTTCTCCTTAAGTTGCTCCTTAAAAACCAATTACATCTCATTAAGGCTAACGAAAAGATAACTTTTTTTTTTGGTCATTTGTGTTACTGTTCAGTCAACTTCAGTGCCACTTGAATATTACAACTTCTTTTTGTGGCGTATTGAACTGTTAGACAGTTGGGACTATGCAGGGGACTATGATGGAAAATTACCACTCAGCCCAGCTGGGGCTGCCAGGGCAATGACTCGACAGTAAGACCTGGAGTTACTGCAGAGTCAGGTCATTCGAGGCAGGTCATAATAATTTCGATCCATCACCACATGAATCAACCCATATAGCCTAATGTTTAAAGTAGGCCATTGTCTTACCATGATGCCACAAGGCCAAGTATCTTCTGTTAAGTTCTGTCAACTGCAACTCTATGAGTATGATCAAAGGTAGACTTAGGCCTACAGGCTACAGTGTACCAAAACCAGGTGTCGCTCGAGTGTGGAACACACATTTTCACGACATCTAGTGTAGGCCAACACAAACATCACCAATTTGCAACAATTGTGAACTTTAGGGGCCGACCAGATGATCTTTGGTTGGGTGAAAAAAAAAGTTTCTTTCCCCTTGACACGAAGTTTGTTCGGCACATGAAAAAGACCAAGTTTGTTTCCACCCGCAGCTAAGGTCCGTAATGTTAAATATGCAAAAAAAAATTGTTCGTCAACGCGTCGCAAGCGAAAAAAGTTTGTCGTGGGGGTAAAATCCAGACGCCCCCCCCAAATATGGTCTGGTCGCCCCTATCACTATGTTATTATTTAGGTCCTCAATCCTCGTCATTCAAAGCTCTTTTACATCAGTTATGAAATCGCTTTTCATGTGTGAGACTTTCAAGCCCCCCCCCCCCCACTATCGTAATGCATAAGTCAGAACACATGTGTCTGGAAAAGTTCAATTAGCCAAGCAAGCAAGGGCCCTTTTCAAATAAAGCAAATGAAGCCTTAAAATAATTGAAGGGACGATTTGTATGATTACGACACTATACTTATTTTCCAGTATCAATCTCATTTTTCTATTCACTGCACTGTAGTTTGTAAGGCCTTCAGTATTTCACCTTGTGACAAATTTATAGCAACTGAACAGTGAATCGACAACAGCACATTCGGCTATATAGTTTGTATACCGTATTATTTAAGTAATTGAAAGTTTCTACACATGATCCACATCACTATAGTAAACCCCTTTCTTTCACTGCTTTTGTAAGCCAGCTTTACACTAATGGTCCCACTGTTCTCGGGTTTTCCCTAAGGACAAAGGTCCAAATGCTCATATTCCCTTCCTAATTGATTTGGAGTGCACTGTTAAAAAATAATTGTCACATTACAGATATTTCGGGAAATTTTTTTTCCAGAGGTCTCAGTAAAGTTACAGAAATCCATTTGTGTGTACACTGGATATTTCTGTTATCACACAAGCAGTGTCTGTAGTGAATTTTCTGTCGGATTACAGAAAAATCAGTCATACATCAATGATTTGTGAAAGGTGTCACAAATACTAAAACTGAGATTGGCAATTTCATGTTTGCTTCAGTTCACGCTGAAATCACACATTAATCTGCTTGTAGAAGTTTAAAGACTCTATAATACATAATACTTTTCATTACAAAACACTTTGGGACTTTAAACAAAATTCACTGAGGCATGAAAAAAGCAAGGAGACCCTGCAAACCTTTTTTGCAATTAAAAGCCTGCTTTAAGATCGATGAGAAAGAAAATTATTTGCAATCATAAGTTTAAAGTGGTGAAGGTGTTTTTTTATATGCTTTTCAAATCATCCTCCTGGTATTCATCAATAAATTATTACAGTCCCTCACTTTGATATAGAAAAAGAGTGGACTCTTGCACTCTGAAAATGGCACTTGATTTTTTTTTCAAACTAAATATTCTATTTGTCTATTGAAAATTATTTTATTTTGTAATATTGGTCTAGTAAATACAGCGATAGGTGTCCACTAACCATTCTATTTGCTATCGATTGTCTTATTTATATGTTCATGTGTACTGCCTTAATAATGGCCCAATAAATAAATATAAATAAATAAATAATAATCCCGCTAGTTGGTAACAGCCAACCGAAAGGATTATGTCTGATTTTCACTCTAAATTCAGTTATGACAAGTCAAATGGCCTTCTCTTGATCATGACTAATCAAACAGCTTCTAGGTTTTGGATTGTTTTCCATGTTGAAAGTAAAGAAGGTGACACTTCATCGGCTAACATGAGTCACAAAGTGCATTTTTCACAGTGATCTGGTCCTCATTTTTTCTATATCAAAGTGATAGACTGTAATGTTTACTTTCAACTTACACAGATCAAATACTTGAAGTTAAAACCGCTTTAGACAATAACAACTATTTTAAATATATTGGCAGTATAGGCCTATTGAAATTTGTCATTTTACCAAATAATCAAATGAAGCTTTTAAACAAATGAATAGAAAATATTTTGAAAATTGCATATCCCTTGCATCACCCCCTTTCCCCCAGATGAAGTTTTGTAATGATTTTAAATGATATTCTTAAATATCGAGAGAAAGTGCCCTGCAAATTATCCAGTAACGGAACAGGAAGTGAGGCACCAGAGTGGATTTTTTTTTTTTTTTTTTTTTGCCAAAAAAGGGAAAACTACTGTAAGCAGTGGCATATTTGGTGCATGTGTGTCTGATGACATTTAGCAACTTGACTTGTGTTGTGCTGGTATACCCCGGATCAGCCGGGGCAGCTCTGCCACCATCGTTTGATGATGATACATATGAGAAGACTGGGAGTCTGGAACAATACCTATTAATCCAGGGATGCCAAGGGTCTTTCAGTTGTTCCAGCATAGAATACTGGACACAACCGCCTCCATTTAATGTGCCTTGGATTCAGACTAAACGCAGAAATTACTTCTTAGAAACAACAGCGAAACAAGCAATAGCAAGTGATGGAGTGGACAAAAAAAGTTCAGTGGCAATAAAATACCATTAATGTGGCATGGGTGACTGGACATTATCACTCAAACCAGAATTGTCTTGCCCTACTACTCCCCCTGCTGCCAGTTTTGATTCATGTTTTGGTTGAATCACCAGCACATATTGTGGACAGCAGTTTCAACCACCATTAACCTCATTGCTGTGTCCCTGAATGGAGGGTGGAGGGGTGCTGTAATTTGCTTTACAAAAGAATGGTCTGCAAGCAGTTCAATGATTTAGGAAAATGAAAAAATGAAATTGTTGGCATTTTTCACACCCAGGATTATTAGCAACTTAGCCATGGATGTTAGTTTTGGGCTTAAATTCCATTAATATGTTATGGGATGACCATGGGGGAAATTTACAGTTGTTGCCCTGGACCCTTGGGACTTCTGCCTCATGATAGTATATTTCGAATGAACTGCATATTGCTTGATCTCCCTTTGACCGCAGTTTTATAAATAATATGCTGTTGGCATCAATAGCCATTTGTAGTGCTCATAGTGGTGAATAGATTTTATTTTTAACAACATATATATAAACCTAAAAAGACTTTCAGAACTCTCAGTGGAGCAAGGGACTGTAACCACTCAGTCAACCAACTTTGCAAAGTTTCTGTTTAATCTGGATCCAAGAAGTTAGGCAACACATTGTAAGTTCTGACAGATTAGTTTGTTCCACATCAAGCAATAATTTATGGTAGAACACATAAAAATGTGATATCTACTAGGCATAAACAGGCAAATTTATTGCCTAAAGTAGTTCATTCACAGAATTCAAATATTACTGAGGAAGAGCCCATACCATGGATACTGAGAATAGCAAAAAGAGTCAGCAATCATAAATTTGATAAACATATGGCTTCAAAAGTGCTCAGCTGTATGTTTATTATTAGTCTACCATGTCATTCTTCAGACATCAGTAGTGACATCAACCTTGTCATTCTTCAGATGCAAGTTCGATGACAATTGGAAGTTCATATGTTAATGACTCTAGAAGCCAAATTTCTGACAACACTGACATACACAACCTTTGATGAGATTCACATGCTCCATGGCATTTTTCATTTTGTATAAAATCATCTTTCAGCAAGATAAACGTTTTTGCATCTTTGTGACATATAAGTCCAAACACAGAAGCACACATTTATCACGACTTTGTCATGTAAAAATATTTTGTAAGACTTCATAGAAAAATAATTCAGGTTAATAAATATGAAAGCAGGTTGTTTAAACAGTTTCTATTCAAAATCTATGTTTTGAAATACTCTGTAAAAAAACTGCACAGTGCACATAGTCACTCTCAATAATCACACATTGTACAAATCATCAATTTCATGATATTAAAAGAACCTGCAACAAACTTAGGACAGCATTATCATATCATCTGCCAGTGACTTTTGTTGTGTTGTCATTTGTAAGTCTGGGGAGAGAGCGGTTTAGCTCAATCAGTTGTGCGCTCAGTTGCCAATCGCTGGGTCCTGGGTTTGATTCACATACTGGCCAGGTCACCTGGATTTATGTTGACCAGCAGTTACAATGTTCCTATGTCTTATTCCAATGTTTTTCTCCAAGTGTATAAATAGAGGGTATAAAGCCTCATCCATTGTCGTAGCACTTCTGGTGTATCTCCTGAAAAGAGAAACTACAATTATAAGTACACAACTAATCTTGTCAATGATTTGTATGTTTACCCTTTGTTTTCTCATTAACTAACACAATCACTTGAAATAGGCCTGCTGTGACTGTGACAGAAATACTTATAAAGCAATAATTTCGGTATTCACATAATTTAATAGTCCACTAGGACAATAAATAATCATATTGTTTCAAATTAGTAAACAAATTAACAAGTGAATTTTCTTCCTTGTTCAATAATTGCTTCTGCTTTTTCAAGATATCAATCACCAAGTCTATATGTACATGAGCAAACTTAATGATATGCCAAAAATGTTCATTAGTCAATCATAGATGAGAAAAACCATCACTGTTTCTTTAATAAGCCGACATATTACTTGAAACTTATCAATTATTGATGTCATGTACAAACTAGAAAATCAAATGTGGCAAACACTAGAATTATGAGTTTCTTTGGAGGGTTGAATTACAATTTTGACACAAGTTGTTTTTAGTAGCACTCATTTCACATCATGCCTGAGGCAAGTCATGACATATGGGAAAAATCAGTTATGGAAATGGAAAATTTTCATCGGGGGAGCTCTCGGCTCGTGCGGCAGTGGCTCGCCATTCTAAATTTTTAAAATGGAAAGAATTCTTCCACGAGAGTATAACTTTGGCTAAAAATACCATGAGGACTGATAAAGTAACGTGATAGTTGTGATTTCACCACTGATCATTGGGGGAGCTGTAGCAGGGTACAGCTCCCCCTGTTTTTGGTCAAGGGAGCTCAGCTCCCCCGAGCTCCCCCCCCCCCATTTCCATCACTGGGAAAAATATTATGAAGAATAAAAATCTAGCATGGTTAATCATACTAAATAAAGATGCCACTCAAATAATGCAAAAAATCCCAGATTAAATTCGACAACACAACATTTCAGATAGGCCTATGCCTGCTGCAACTATCAGCAATGAGCCAGAGTGACATAACCTGATTATCAATAATGTTAAATGAGAAATATTATTGTCCATATCCTCACTCCTCAGCACATCAAAGTTTCAACAATAAAGTTAATTTTTAAATTAAACCTGTTGTAGTATATATGATTTACCAGCTTTTATTGCGTTGCATAGTAATGGGCACAGAGTGTGATGACCTTCTTTCCTTTTTTTCCGCTGCATTATTGGGTGGCACAACTTACCCTGATCTCCCCTTTGTTGATTGGCTACTTCTAAATCTTTCACATAATTTTTTAAAGCTTCATTTAAGCACCTGCATCCACATAATAATATTATTTGCACTTTTATGGTAATTAGGCAATTCTAAAAAACTACATCTGTGTTTCATGTAGGCCTATGTCTTTAAAATAAAGAAATCATCTCTTACCTTTCACTGTTCTCAGCTGTTTAGATTGTAAAGTACAAATGAGTTCCTCCAAAATTGATTTTATGATCCTCTTTTGTGTTTCTATTCAGTGGTGTGATTGGAAAACTATCGAAGAGATTATTAAATTGTGATACAACAACACCTTATTTACAATGGATGAGGCATTTCACTCATATCTGTACATGTACTTGTGAAGCCAGTTCTTGTACAGATGCACGTGTAATTAAGTTCATTACAGATATGTTCTGTTGGCAATCTGCCAACAGAGAAGAGTCTGTAAGCATTACTGAAGTTACAGATTTCCAACAGGTGTTTCTGTAACCTAACAGAAGTTTCAGTACCTCTACGCAAAATTTTTAACAGTGTGCACAGATCTGTACTCCGAATTACATTACACATCCACTGAATGAGTATATATGAGAACATGACTCTCATGGCTGTACATATATAGTTCATACATAATCTACAGATAGATATAGATCTTTATAGATACATAGAGATAGCCTTTGCAAATTCATCCTATCATTTGGTATTGTACTTAAAAACACTCCAGACCATTTTACCCATTGACTGCGAATGGAGCCAAATAATAATAGTGTATAACCAACTTGTCAGACAGATATCAGCATCTATTAGCCTAAGATTGTTCATGCAATTCAACAAGAATTTATCAGAGAATCAAGTTACTTTGCCCTGGGTGAGGAAAGTCTGACATTTCAGCCCATAAAACATAAGTAGATAGATAGATAGATAGATAGATAGATCGATAGATAGATCGATAGATAGATAGATAGATAGATAGATAGATAGATAGATAGATAGATAGATAGATAGATAGCCATGTACTGACCTGGGTCTGTTTTGAGAACCCTTCGCCGGAAGTAATCAGGCCCTCTGTCCAGCATCTTGGAGGTCATGATGTCATCTTGGTTGCCATGGAAATCCAGTGAGATCATCTTCATCATGGGATCCCTGCCTCAGCAGCAAGAGTCTAATATACATGTGACTTGGTGTTGATCTCCAGCTGGCCCATGCAGTCTAATCATGTCTGTCCTCATGCATATCTTGGGTGCAATGTTTTGGTGTCCTGTAAACATCACAAATATCAGTTTCAAACTCAGCTGGTAGGTCCCCTTTCTCTGCTCCTGTTTCCCCCATATCTATTATCCAGCTCCTAAAATCTAAGTCATAAACAGTGATTTCTAACTTCTTAACTTCCTCAGCCTGCAGAATCTAATCTATCAACCTATCCATACTTAATGGCTGAATTGACACAAAACTAACTGACATAACTGTGTAGAAGTGTAGCTTGTGATTGTGGTCACGCTACACTGCCCTGCACCCACTTGCTAATATATCGCCCAGGTCACGTGCCATGGGCTCTCTAGAGAAAACACTGATGGAGAAATTATACTTTACCAAAATTAAACATTCCAGTTTCCAGTCCTGTGTACGTTTAATAACCACAACTAGGTCTGTTATCATCGAGATAATAATCAAACTTTTACTAAAAATTGAGATAGCCCACCTGATAGGCTACTCAGCTCTGCTGCCAGACTTGATGCAATGAGTCATGATAACAAAAAAGTGTTCAGTTATAACCAATTAACATAACAAGACTCAAGACTCAAGACTCAAGATATTTTATTTATTTCTGAAACGTTATGTTACAGTAAAGAGGGAGGACATCTCTAAGACAAGTAATTATCGCTGGCGAGATGCCCCCCCTAAAAAAAAAAATTAAAAGATCATATCATCATCTCAGAGAGATCCATTAAAGAAATAAAATAAACAATAGCGTACAGAAAATCAAAGCAACAATGGTACAATGAGTGCATATTGGGTGAAGAACCAAATATATATTATATATTAATATTATATAATATGATGAGAACAAAAGTATGAGGACATTAGGATAAGAACAAAATTTCAGAAAAGGTAATTGCACATTTGGAGGAGTATGTAAGTCCAAAGAATCTGAGAATATTTCATAAAATAAAATTTGATGAGAATCACATGTCAACAGATTCTGAACTTATTTTTATATCCTTGTAGAATTTGCAATGCGCAATTTGCACTTTATGAAGCAGCTCAGAGACCGAAATTCCTTTGTAACATGGCATTAACTAGGTATTCAGACATATATAGCATAATGGGATATTACACAAGTTTTCATAGTTCAGAATAATTTGAAATTTGATGTATTTTGCAAAACCCTGTAAACTGTGAGTATGTATCTTATCTTTGAAATTCATTGGAGCATTATTTATGATAGTAGGTAATCTAAAACGAATACTATTTTTGACAAAATCATGCTTCTGCTGGGGTATTCGGAAAGCATATGCATGCCTGGTGTTGTAATTATGCATGTCAACGTTTCTAGTGAAGACAGAAGTTAGGAATATTTTCGGCAACATTCGATTTTCAAGCCTATATACGAATTTATACTCATTCAACTGCAAAATATCAGTAACTTTCAGTAATCTAAGAGACTTGAAAATAGGTTCCGTGTGGGCATTAAATTTTGCATTCATTACAATTCTGACAGAACGTTTTTGTACTTTCCCAAGTCTCTCAGCATGGCTTCCCCAGACAAGTATTCCATAATTCAAATATGGTAGGACCAACGAGTTATACAGTAATAACAAGATATTCTGAGGAAGAAAATTCTTAAGTTTATTCATTATTCCATTAGTCTTTGCAATTTTCTTGGCTATATGATTTGTATGAGGTTTCCAATTGAGACTTGAGTCAAAAATAATGCCTAAATAATTAAACTCTTCCACAAATTCTATTGGTTTATTCTCTATGTTCAGAATAGGTGTTCTAATTTTTCTCTGTTTTGTGTGAAATATCATTGCTTTGGTTTTGCTCGCATTCAAGGATAACTTATTTAACTTAAACCAGGTGTTAATTTTTTCTAATTCTTCATTAATTGCACTATCCAAAGAATGTCCACTAACGTCAAAAGCTTCCAGCGAAGTGTATAATGCCGTATCATCTGCATAAACTACCGGTTTAAATTGGTCACAAGTATATACAAGATCGTTCAGATATATGATAAATAGCAAAGGTCCAAGAATAGACCCCTGCGGAACCCCAGTATCTATTGATAATAGATCAGATGATGTATCGTCATATAGAACCAGCTGTTTTCTATTACTAAGATAGGATTTAAATAAATCCAGTGCATTTGTTTTAATACCATAATATTGTAATTTTTTAAGCAAGATACTGTGGTCCAGTGTATCAAAAGCCTTTGAGAGGTCAAGAAATATGCTGATTGGAACTTTTTTATTATCCATTGCGCAAACAATTCTGTCAATCAGATCCATTGCTGCTAGTTCGGTAGAGTGATTTTTTCTAAATCCGTATTGATTTTGGTAAAAGAGTTCATTATCGATAAAGTATTGATAGAGCTGATTATGAATTATCCTCTCAAAGACTTTCGACACACTGGGTAGCAAGGATACAGGACGGTAGTTCCCAAAAAGAAAATTTTCCCCTTTCTTATAAATAGGGAGAACCTTAGCAACTTTCATTCCATCAGGGAATATACCAGCGTTTATACATTGGTTTATAATATGGGTCAGTGGTTTAACAATTTCATATTTAATATGTTTCAGCAGATTGTTTGACAAATTATCAACTCCACTACTTGACTTGCTTTTTAAATTGTCAATGACTTTGAGTACATACTTTTCAGATACAGTTTTGAGTTCAAAAGTGGAAGTGATTTCCTTAGTGAGGGTGTCTCTGTAGGATTTGTTAATAGGTTGCGTAATATCATTAGCCAATGAGGGTCCTATACCAGTAAAATATTTATTAAACTCATTTGCTATCGTTTGCGAATCAAAACAAGGCAAGTCATTCACGATAAAATGCTTTGGAGCATTATTTTCTTCAGTATTACTAATAATATCTTTTATAGTTCTCCATGTGCTTTTTATATCACTTTGGTATTTAGCAAAGCATGATGAGTAATAAATCTTTTTAGCTTCTCTAATACTTCTCTTCAAAATTCTATTATATGTTTGAAGATTCACATTTAATGTGTTATAAAGTTCATAAGATTGCGGAGTTTGTCTCAGTCTTCTATATAAATTATCTCTAAATTTGATTGACTTAATAATACCTTGAGAAATCCATTTCGATTTCTTATGCTTGTGTTTGCAGTACCTGACTAATTTCATTGGTAGATTTTTTTCTAAAGAGGATTTCAATAAGTTTTGTAATAAGGTATAATTCATGTTTGGATTTTCAGAATTAAATTTGTCTGAAGTACAAGTAACCGCGACCTCCTGTTTGAACTGATCTTTCATGTGAGAAGTAGACTTTCGTATCTTTACATATTTTTGCTTTGGCTTATTAAATTTTAAGCAATCTACACACATAAAGTAGGGCTGATGGTCAGATATATTTTGTAACAGGATTCCTGCAGTGAAGTCTGACACGCTGTTCAGGTTTTGTAATTTAACAAAAAAATTGTCAATAAGTGTTTTACTCTCTTGTGTAACTCTGGTTGGCAAGGTGATTCTGGGAATGAGACCACTACTTACTAGCATGTTGAAAAAATCATTTACCTGCGATTTCTCGTTTATTTTCAGTAAATCTATATTAAAATCCCCCATCAGAACTACTTGATTTGCGTTTTGGAGATTTGATATGGTCTGTTCCATTTTTTCTGTAAATAGTGTATAGCTTTCGGCATTTGGTCTTGGAGGTCTATAGATATTACCCATAATGACCTTACTGCTTTTTTTAAAATAATTAGAATATATAAGCACTTCAAGAAATAAACTGTCACATATGTTGTCATCTACAGTAATAGGCAGGACTTTATACTCGATGTTATTCTTTAAATAGAAACCTACACCCCCATGTTGGCTTGCCATTTTAGGTTTGTACACAAAATTATAACCGTCTAGTTGCAAAGTAGATGGATCATGTTCAGAAGCTAGCCAAGTTTCTTGGAGAGCAATGACTGAAAATTCGCAATGTGATTCTCTAAAATAATTCATGTACACTTGAATTTGGTCAATTTTTTTAACAATGTAGGCCATAAAGTTGCACTTATCACGAAAACAAAATAACATGGACAGGTGCTGTTTACCTTTCTACTCCTTGTCACACTTGAGATTGTTCAACATTCATGAAGCTACTTTTGGAATTTTGTGATAGGTTAAAATTATAGAACGGTCTCCTGAATCCTTGTGGTCATTGTGTCGCGTGTCAAAGTCAGTAGCTTTTAACCAATAATAAAACCATTACCATTCTTCAAAACACGAGGCACGATAAGAAGTATGGGAACAATAGGGCAATATAGATGGGGTGATATGCCTACCCAATGTACCCATACTCCATGGAAGCATCCAACTTGTTTGATGAATGCCCTGATTCATCTGTAGAATCCATTATTCCATTTCAAGACTTTAATTGTACCAATTGTATGTCCAAAAGCGTTTATATAAATAAGGTCCATAAGTGCATGTGTGGCCCTATACAATGCCATAATAATGTATCTATAACTTATTGCACTGCAGGTATACACCCAGGTATACACCTATGATACCTTGGCCAAAGCTCTAGTTGTGTTATGATGTCGATTTGGATCTGGCCCCAGCCAGGTCCTGGCCAGGTCCTACAGGCACGTTCCAGATAACATGAGACCCGGGGCTATTGTTTTGTTGTGGAGTGCACAGGTCATACTGTGACGTCACACACCTGTGCATGACCTGCCAATCAATCATAAGCTCATTGGAGCCATGGAAAGGTGTCATGCAACTTTCACTTGGAAACGTCTCATTAACCTGATTTTAACTGTTATACCAATTAGCACACGAAAGATATTGTAAGCTTACATCTGATTATGTGGATGACTGAATGTTAAAACTGATTAGCCATTGTAAGGCTTTGCATAAAATAGACTGATTATAAATTCTCAAAATATTCCAGAGACATGCATTGTTCATTACGATTGGCAGCAAGTCAATTAGATACTGCACCCCTGTAATAATTAAGTGTTATGTAATTCTAATTAATCCAAAGTTGATGTTAATTAATTAATCAAGTCTAACAAATTCCAACATGCAAATGTGTGGTGTACCTGTTCAGAGCACACCAAGCTCCAGGCAGATAAATATTTATGCATTTTATAGTACAAATGCTTGCCAAATTATACTGCTAGAAAGTGTACGAACCAAAGAACCAGTTGTAAAATAGTGAATAGAGTAAACTAATATTCCCACCTGTTGCAAATTGATTCACTTTCCAATATGATATGCAGGGAGCAGAGTGCAGAGCAAACTGAAGGCTACCTGGTCTATTTGACACCCAGCCTGGCTGGGGCTGAGCCTGCTGAGTCTGGGGCTGGCCAAGTGAGGTCTTCTTTGCAAACAAAAAGGTCCCCCAGCCATTGCCCCAGTCACACTATTTAATTCCTTGTCCTGGCCACCAGCCCACACACATTCTTACAACTAATGCCCTATTACAGCTAAACATCTAAGACCCACCGACCTTTTAAAACCTGCACATTGTAATTATGGGAGTAAGGTGATTCTTGGCTGACCAAATCATCACAAAGCCCCAGTGATCATAACACCACAGGCTAAGGATGTGTGGTCAACTCCTGACCAAGATCAAACAAATGTGACTTGAAGCAAATTCATTGAATCATGTCTTGAGCAGATAAATTTACTCACCACAACCATTGAGAGGTCCACAACAAACTGTCAGGTCTATTTGTAGTTTATAGTGACTGTTGAATCTAAATTTGCTAATAAGTAGACCTGCGTGTATAAAGATCCCTTATCAAATTTTATTGACCAAAGCCAATCCTTAATTTGATCATATTGAATGTTTACTTAATGATCCGATAATTCATCACACATAATATGTATTGAAAACGTATTACCTACCTTGGTGTTGAACAAAAGAGTGAAGTCATTGTAGTCCATCTGACGTTTTCAATGGATGGTAACAGTTCCAGCTGGACTTGGATGGACTGCATCTGTAGCCCTTTTATCCCAAACAGTGCCTATTGATTTTTTTCCTCCATCTAAAAACTCCACTCAGTGCATGTTCATAACATCAAATATTGGTGTGTAATCAGGGGATTTCCCTTCAGCAACGCAGCCACCATCCCATTGAGTCATATAGATTGCGTAGTGGATTTTACGTCGTAGCATAGCGCGGTTGCCATGGCAATGACCTAATTCTTAGAGATGTTACTGTAATCAGCTGTCCTCCTCATGCACTGTCCTCACGAGTCTGCCAGCTCAGCACTCTGTAACAGCAGCTGGAGCTTGTGGACCTGTAGCAGGCAATGACCTCTCTGCCAGGAGCACTGTACATAGCATGCCACTGCGGATGGATGTTGCCATGGCACCTTGCCTAATTATGCTGCAGCCCCCTCCCCCGCATCTTGACCAGTCACCCCCAGCATCTTCACCCCGGTTGAGCCTATACATGAAATTAGAAACGGACAAACCAAACTCTTAGATGGCAATTTCTAGAGATTAAAATGGACTAAATACACAATAGAATACTAAAACGAATTTATCCAGGAATTATCCAAGCCCTAAAAATTATATTCAATAAATCAATGCAAGAAGGAGCATTTCCAGAAAACATGAAATTGGCAATAGTTACACCAATCTACAAAAGTAAATCTAAGTCTGAAATTATAAATTATCGTCCTGTCTCTCTTCTTCCTACCATATCGAAAATATTAGAGAAAGTGATATATAACAGAGTTATGAAATTTCTTACCAAATACAAGATACTCTACGAAGGGCAATATGGTTTTAGACCAAATAGAAGCACGACTGATGCAATTCTAGACCTCACAGGCAATATCATAGAAAATAATAACAAGGGAAATTTTACTCTAGCGCTATTTCTTGATATGTCAAAGGCATTTGATACTTTAGATCATCAGACCATAGTTAAAAAGTTAGAATTTTATGGAATTCGTGGTATTGCACTCTTGTGGTTTAAAAGTTACTTATCAAATCGACAAATCAAAGTAAAGTTTAAAAACGTGACATCTACACTCTAAAAACAAGTGTTGTTATTTTAACACCAAAATAAACACTTTTTGGTTACACTTTTTAAACATGTTGAAGTGTTTATATTCATGAAGATAAACATGTTGAGGTGTTTATGAATTATAAACACGACAACACCTTAATGAGCTTGTTACACTTTTTAAACACTTCAACATGTCTTTGACTCTAGAAGTGTTTTAAAATAAACACTAGGTGTTTATCTTTATGAAGGGAGAAGAAGCGTTGATCTGAAACAGTCATTGAGATCAGTCGGATTAGAAACACCAAACAGTTGTATACAAACACACAGTAATCACCACAAGCAATCTCTGCTAATCAGGTCTAATTATACTGCATCTAGTTTGTGAAAAATAGCATATATACATAGTATGATTGTATCTGTTTTGCCCCAAAGTAAATGCACTCAAAAATTCAAATAGATAGTAAAGAAATTTAAAATGGCATCTTTGTTCAATTTATATAGTATTATTTTGCTAACTTCCAAGCAGAGTGAGGGTATTGTTTCCGTGTGACTGTCTGTCTGTCTGTCTGAAGGATTGTCTGTCAGTCTATCGAGGGCATTTCCTTAGGGCAAAAATACTCCTGGAAAAATATTGCCCCACAAAGGTGAAGTACAGTAAAAGCAGATTTTACCTGCCTTTGTATGCCTTAACAGCAAAGAGGGGGGCCTATGAAATGAAGTAATAAAACGCCAAAAATACAGTTATGTTCAAAAGTCTCGAGCCACATCCAAATTTTTATGCTTGATTTCCAAACTACGTTTTGAGTCCAAATGATGTTGTATTCTTATTAGTATAGTGTTCAGGAATGTTTCTCCAAGATCCATTTTAAAAAACATTTATGAGTACTTGCATGGAGATACTTAGGAAGGGAAACATGGAGAGGAGGGTCATGTGTGCTCAAAGGGAATGTAAAACAAAGAAAAATTGTGGGTTGCCTCAACACTTTTGCACAGCACTGTAAAAAAACCTCCTTCAATCAAATTTTGGTATTTTGTGTTCCCACTTTTGCTTAAGCATGGTAAAAAGGTAAAGTACATAATCTGACTTACTTTACTGGGAAGGGGATCTCAGCTCAGTTGGTAGTGCTCTGGACTTAAATGCAATTGCTGGTTCCTGGGTCTTATTCCAGCTCTGGCCATGTCACCATCGGGTATACTATGTTGGACAGCAGTTTCAATCAACCTTCTCATCATTGCTGTGCCCTGCTCCTGTCCTAATTACAATAGCCTGTCAAAATGCATGAATACATGATGTAAAGCCTTAATCATTTATCCAGGTTGATAGAATTTCAACAAGGTTCAACGATTGACGAAAAGCAAAACTAAATTATTGTTTATAGCTTGAAAATGAAAATTAGTACATTGATCCCAGAGCCAACCCTGTCAGCGTGCCTCGGCGGTCCGGCGTCGGCCCGGCGTCGGTCCGATGTCAGCAGCATCGGACCGGCTTTGGGCCGACGTTGGCCCGCCGAGACACGCTGATAGGGAATGACATTGTGTTTCATACAGTAAAACACATGCCATAAAGCAAGTATGACTATTCTTGTTGATGTCTGACTTTTTTATCACCTGTTGGGGCTTTTGCCAAATATGGTCATATTAAAACCACACACCCAAACTCAGGTTTTCATTCTAAAGCTTGCCCTATTGGTAATGAAAACCAGGAAATAAGCACTGCAGCTTTATTAATACCTGACATTAATATTATTTTTGTAGAACTATGTGCTCTTTATAGAAAATATGAATGTTTCATATGACACTGTTTTCTAAGAGTTCTATATTGAACATTCATTTTAAGCATTGCAGAAAAAAACTTTAAAAGTGAAAGTGACCAGCCTCGCATGCATCATCAAGTTAAGCAGAACTGCCACTAGTTTTGCTTTCAGAGAATTATTGGAAGCTTCAGATCTGCATCCCAGGAAAGTCTATGCAATGCATCATTGAAGCATTGAGAAACAGGCCAAGCTGTGCAACTACTTGTTTGAAGCCCATCTTCATAGAAAATCAACAAAAGGTGTCACAGTGATTTCACAATTTAATAATTCCAATTTTTCATTAGTGAAATATTACAAGGATGCATCAGACTCTGTAGCAACAAAGAGAATCTTTTTAAGTAGGCATGCAAAATATATGTTTTTACTGGTTCAACTCATCATAAAATAAATGTAATTTGCAAAACTGTAGGAGAATATGTAGGACATTTGTCGGTCCTACTTTTAGATGACACTTCGCCACAAAACTACCGCTTGGAGATAATACAATTTTATATTTCAAAATTATGTAAGCAACCCAAATTTGTTCAGTGTAAAAACAGTGAATGTATATTTTTTTCAACAACAATTGAATGTTAGTTCCTCCGATGAAAACCTAGCATAAAAGTAATTAGATCGTATTTTTTACTTCATATATTGATATGCGCTCAAATGTTTATAAGAATAATTTGCATAACACAGGACAAATCAGAGCATTGAACATCAAGTGAATGCTCATCTGTCCTTTTGTGGATAAGGTTCAAGGTGTCTTTGTCAAATTGTCACAGAAGTAAAAATAAAGAAATGTTCCATTAAGTCAGTATCGCCTATTTGCATCGAAGAAGGCAGATCTGCGCACCGATGAGTATCTTATCTCAAGTAATAAAAACACCATAATCACGACCAGAAACGTCAAGATGGCGATATAGATGATGCAGATGACCCGTAAGATACCAATGATGCATAGAACCTGTAATGATAGAAAAGGAATTATTTAAACAAATGGTTGGTAATTATTTTTTTTAGAAAGAAATAAAAGTTAAAAGTTCTGTCCATTTGTACGGCAAAATTGAAAATTGCCGTTATTATTAAAGTTTACCTGAGCAATAAAAGAGAGATACATGGGAGCCTTTAATATGTTATGCATTCATCCAATGATTGGCAAATTGTGCTTAAGGGTTGAATTTTATGAGAAAACATCCAGTTAGTGTGGTATTCCTAATGTGCACTAAGTAATTATGCAACAACAGGACTTACTAGGAACCAGTCAATCCCTGATTATGAAGTGTTCATTATAATTACGACAAAGGGAACTAAAAATAACTTTAAAAATTAAATAAATGTTTACCTTCTATTTTGGAGAAGTGGCGAGTGATGTTTCTTGTTTTTCCCTTTTTATTTCACATGTCATCCATAATCTGGAACAATTAGCAGTTATGTCACATTGTGCAATTTTGAATTTGTAAATGTGGGGGAGACCGGGGTACGTTGTGCCACAGGGTAAGTTGTGCCCCCACCCCCACTATTGGGGTAAAAAATAAGAACTGGGTAAAAAAGCAATATGTCAACATCATTACGCACCTAGAAAAAAACTGTCAACTGTAAAGCTATGGAAAGCTACACTCATAAATTAAATTTTTCTTGAAAACCTGATGTAACGAGGACCGACATTTTTGTTTCTTAGTCATTTTGTATTTGTAATAAGATGAAGGTATTTGGGTAGGATGGAGTTAGAAGGTATATCTATACATTGTTTTGAAAGATTTAATCTTGCATGGTTGATTTATTTTTGAGAACCGGTTTTCTACAGAAATCAATACGGGCTAATTTGTGCCGTTTGGATTGGAGTGAGTTTGTGCCTATGAGGCTATGATATAACATAGGATTTAATTGTCATTAATGGATTTCTGTTTACAAGTAAGTTAGAAAGTGTTATACCCCCTTCTAAACTAAAAACATTCGAGTTTTTGCATAATTTTGAATTTTTGCGTAACATAGCTATTAAGTGTTTGATTAGTTTCATGTAGCATATCAGCCATATGCTAAAGTCAGATACAAATGATCTATCTGAAGAAACAGGTGAAATACAGGGATACTGGAAGGAAATGCGGGCAGCAGGGGTGGTCGGATGAAAAAAGGGTATATTCATGTCAATTTTGCATAACAACATTTAAAAAGACTGTCAATAATAATTTTGATAATAAAATTATTATAATGTTTTTTAATAAGATCAAAGGGACACACCGTGCCCCCCTGCCCCCCTTGGACAAGGGCAGGAGGGGCAATTGCCCCCTCCACCCCCTTGTTCTGGCACCCTTGGTGAAATACAAGGTTCTTCTGGAATAAACCTCAGGAACAACTTGCCCATCATGCAGCACAACTTACCCGAGCGTCGGGCCAAGCTGTGCCACTTTATCCAATTTTTTAAAATGCTTACTGTGATCTTCCAAATGGTGATGACATGATAAAAGTCATTCCAACCAGATTTTAGAAATAATTACCTTTTTGTGACAATTCTCGATGATTTCCAATCACAATTTCTTCATCCAGTGAAAATACCTCCATAGTTTAAAAAGGAACATTTTCTTCCTGAAAAACATGAGATACATAAAGAATCTGCATCATATATTGTTTGTTTGTGTTTTACGCCTCTGCAGCACCTTAGTGGGCTATATCGAGGCAGGCGATCACCGTATGATGATGAGATGAGAAGGCTGTGAGTCTGCCAATACCCTATTAATTCAGGGATGCCCAGGGTCTTTCAGTTGCCCCTGCATAGAATACTGGATACAACCCGCCTCAATTTAATGTCCAATGGGCTCAGACTAAAGTGAGTTCCCTGGGGTGAGATTTGAACCCACACCCTCAAAGCCAGTTGACAAGCGCACTTACCAATCAGGCCACAGGGGAACTCTATCTGCATCATATAGCATTTGACCTTACTTCAATGTTTTAAAAATATTATATCATCAGAAACAACCTACATTAGTAAACCCACGGGTTCTTGTTCAGGTTAAATTTTGATTACACAGTAGACATCTCTCCAACTGGATTTATCAGAAGAAGCCGCCAATATTATATTAGGCAAGCCAGGGATTCCCCAATTTAATTTTGGTGACATATTAGACACCTTTATAACCAGATTTTAGATATAATCACCTTTTTGTGGCAGTTTTCCATGGGCTGCAATTACAATTCATCCAGTGAAAAAACCTCCACTGTTTGAAAACAGACATTTTCTTCCTGAAAAAACATAATATTATACATTTAATGAATCCGCATCATTTAGCATTAGACCATACTTAAAAAGTTAAATCATCTACATCAGGCAAGCCGTGGGTTCCTGTACAGGTTCAATTTTGACAACGCTTTACATTGATTGATGGTTGATTGGGCTTTACGTACCGTATTAATGCAATTGGTAAGCTAATTAGGGTAGGAGGAGGACAAGGCAATGAGGTGAAGGATAATTGAAACAGCCTTCCAACTTAGGCCAAGGTGACCCAACAAGAGCTGGATTCAAACCCTGGACCTAGCGATTGGCAGCCCAGCATGGTATCACTAGACCAATCCCCCCCCCCCCCGTTGACATATAAGACATCTCTCCAACTATATTTATTAGAAGAAACCACCTGTCTTAGGCAACCCGGAGGTTCTTGTTTAGGTTAAATTTTGACGACATATTAAAAACCTTTCCACCCAGACTTTAGAAATAATTACCTTTTGTGACAGTTTTCCAAGTATTACAATACTTCATCCAGTGAAAATACCTCCAGAGTTGAAAAACGAACATTTTCTTCCTGAAAAACATGAGATACATAATGAATCTGCATCATATAGCTATTGACCTTGCTTAAAACGTAAATATTATATCAGCAGCAACAACCTACATTAGGCAACCCACTGGTTCTTGTTCAGGTTAAATTTCCATGACACAGTAGACATCTCTCTTACTGGATTTATCAGAAGAAGCCGCCTACATTAGGCAACTCTGAGATTCTTGCCTGGATTAAATTTTTAGAGACATTAGACACCTTTCTGACCAGATTTTACATATAATGTTAACGATAATGATATACTTTATTTTAGCCTCAAAAAGAGAAACTCTTCTTGGTTTTTACAGTGCAAGTTAACAAGACTTAGTGTAAAACATAAAACATACAAAACAATCATGAAATAATCACCATTTTATGGCAGTTTTCCATGGTTTGAACTTTCAATTTCTTAAACCGGTGAAAAACCTCCAGAGTGTAAAAACTGACATTTCCTGCCTGAAAAAACACAAGATACATAATGAATCTGCATCATTTAGCATTTGACCATACTTAAAAGTTAATCATTTTAATAGAAAACACCTAGATCAGGCAAGCCGTGGGTTCCATTTCAGGTTAAATTTTGACAACATGTTAGATTGGCGGATGGATGATTGGGGCTTTATGTCCTGTATTAACGCACTCGGTAGGCTAATTATGGCAGGAGGAGGACATGGCAATGAGATGAAGGATGAATGAAACAGCCATCAAACATAGGCCAAGGTGACCCAACTAGAGCTGGATTCCAACGCTGGACTGAGTGATTGGAAGCCCAGCACGCTACCACTAGACCATCCCTCACTCTCCCCGGACATGTAAGACGTCTCTCCAACTATATTTATCACAAGAAGCCACCTGCATTAGGCAACCCGGAGCTTCTTGTTTAGGTTAATTTTTTTTGACATATTAGACACATTTCTAACCAGACTCGAAAAATAATCACCTTTTTGTGGCAATACTCCATGATTCACAATTATGATTTCTTCATCCAGTGAAAATATACCTCCAGACTTTGAAAACTGGAATTTTCTTCCTGAAAAACATTAGGTACAAAATGAATCTGAATTCATTTTGCATCATAAACCACCTGGGTTCTTGTTCAAGAAAAATGTTGCCAACATATTAAACACCCTTTCAACCAGATTTTAGAAATAATCACCTTTTAGTGGAAGTTCACTTTGACTTGCAATTCCAATTTCTTCATCCAATGAAAAAAATTCCTGAATTTGGAAACTGGCATTTTCTTTCTGAAAAACATATTTTAGAGTACATAAAGAATCTGCACCATTTAGCATTTGGCCTTACTTAAATCCCACATCAGTAGGAACCACAGGCAACCTGGGGGTTCTTGTTCAGGTTGAATCTTGGTGACATATATTAGACACCTTTTCAACTCCATTTAAAAATAATCACCTTTTATTTCTGTAGCTGTTCCCCATTATTTCAAATTACTATTTGTTCATTCAGTGAAAATAAAACTTCACAGTTTGAAGACAAACATTTCCTTTCTGAAACACGTAAGAGACACAATGAGTTCAGGGCCAGACCCCCTGGACTCGCCCCCCCCCCCCTCCCCCACTCGCCGCTGGACCTCCCCCTTTCAAATTTCCTGGATCCACCCTTGTGACAGAATCCTTCACAAAACAATATTTGACATAGGCACCTGACATTCATAAAGTATATATAGATAGTTTTTTACAAAGATTTACATTGCATATTTAAAAGATTCTGTAATTAGTGTCAATGAAAACTGTTTTAAGAGTATTTATATTTGAAAATGAATATTATCTTTCTAACATTTCAATATGACAGCTTTACAACACTTGAGCACAGTTGTCTTGATTAATAAAATAAGGATATTTGCTTATTTTAAGAACTTACCTTGGCAAAACTTTGGTTATAAGACTTCTTATGGGTCCCACATAGCTCAAACAATCAAACATTGAACAGAATCAACAGCTTTTTGAAAGTGGCTAACATTCACCTTCATGGCTGAGCGAACGTTTCTGTTGATAAATGCATTAAGTTTGAAGCTTAAGTGCTTGATTATGTGTTTATGATTAGACACATCATAAACACTAGTGTTTATGAAACTTAGAATTTTTTTTCAACTTGGACTTTTACATTATAAAAGCACACAAAATTCGTGCTGGTTGGCAAAAATGCCTGATTCTATATTCTGACAATATATGTATATGAAAAAATTGATTTTGTCTTAATTTCCTTTACATAGTAATATACCTTCCCAACTGGCTTAAAATGTTTTAAGTCCCATTAACACTTCAGCTTGTCCTGCATAAACACCATAGTGTTTTTGTTTTAACACTATGGTGTCTATTTTCAATCACCTAAGTGAATATAAACACTATAACATGTTTATGACCCAACACTATTTTTTAGAGTGTAATGCCTATGGCATGACCTATGGGACACCGCAAGGTTCAGTGTTAGGACGGCTGATATTTTTAATTTTAGTAAATGATTTAATAAAAAGTTTGAAATTTAGTAATGCTATAACCTTTGCTGATGACACCACTATATTTGCCTCTGGAAATAATCTTAAATTTTTATATAAGAAAGTAAATACAGATCTTGAAATGCTTAATGAATGGATTAAAAGTAATTCCCTAACTCTGAACGCTGATAAAACCATAGAGCTATAAGGGGTATAGATCCATGATAAAACAAAGTATATAATATTTCACAATAAGCAAAAGAATTGTAATTATAATGGAGTCCTAAATATAAATCAAACTGTAATTGAAAGAGTGAAATATATAAAATTTCTTGGCGTAACAATTGATGAACACTTAGAATGGGATCTACAAGTAAAAAGCATAATTAAGAAAATGATATCGGGAAACTATAGCCTAACAATGGTCAAAAATATGTTACCAATGGAATTAAAATTGCTAATTTATAATGCAAATGTAAAAAGTCACGCTATTTATGGCATCAGTGCATGGGGGCCGTTGATAACCAAGAAACTATTAAAAAATATTCAAGTTCAGCAAAACAAGTCTGTTCGATTAATTTTCAATGTTGGAAAAAGAACCAATCTTAAGGTGCTCTACAATAAAGGGAAAATACTTACTATTGATGATATTATAAAACTAGAATTATTAAAGATATCACATCGACACATTAATGACAGTCTACCAGCCAGATTAACTAATTTATTTGATGTCACTAGACACACATACAACACAAGAAATAGAAATAATTTAAGAGCTTCTCATCATACAACCCTGCAATATAATAAAAGCTTCCTTGGTTCATCCCCTCATTTGTGGCTCCAATTATCAGAAAACTTAAAGGAAAAACATAAATTGAAAAGCTTCATTAAGTTCTACTCAAGACAGGTCTGTCAAACTTACCAGTAGAAAATATTATTCAATTACAGTATTATTCAAATTCCTCTTGTACGATACAGAATCTTCATTATGGTCACCCCCATATTCATTTTCATCATCATCCCCCTTATTTTACTTTGTTCGAATAACTACCTAAATCTTCTTATATTTTTATTTTTTTTCTATTTTAATTTTTTTTTTTTTCTTTGTTATATATATAATTTTCTTTCTTCATTCTTCATATAGATTAAAATTAAGGGCCAACAATAATAACAGCTCATATGAGCTCTGTTGAGTCCTGCTTAGTGTGGTTTTTCCTTACTGGTTTAGCAAAATGGAAGATTGTTATATATGTTGAATGTGCGTGTCAATGTTCCACTAAGTGAAATAAAAAATTCAAAATTCAAATTCAATAACACCATGCAATTGCAAGTACCTTTGTTAAGTATAGATTAGCAAGATTAGCATATCCAACATAATGGGAACTTTAGAATAAGAAAATCATCATGACAGTGGTATCATCTGACTCTGCATGAAAGATGCTTTAAAATGTTGGGTCATATGTGTGTACTTGTCTACTACACCAAGAAATAACATGTCAATCATGCAAATTATGAATTAAGATGCACAATTAGAGAAAATGGTCTTTAGATATCCTGCCATCAACACGCAGTCAACATGAACAAACGTCAAACAAACATTGGATAATATACAAATACGGCATGATATGAGTGCAATATGAAAATTTATTTGCACGAGGAAATTCATATTGAACGAGGGCGATAATAAGTGCCGTATTTGTTTTATTACATGACCACTATGCTTCCAATATAATGTTCCATTCCGAAAAAAAAAAAAAATTTCGGAATTTTTTTTTTTTTTGTCAAAAAAAAAAAAAATTTTTGGAATTTTTTTTTTTTATAAAAACTCATATTGCACTCTAACCATGCAATATGAAAAAATCTGAAAAAAAAAATTTGTAAAAAAAAATTTTTTTTGGAAAAATCTCATATTGCACCCGAACCATGCAATATGAGTTTTTATGATGTCGTCATGTGACTGATTTAGGCCAATCAGCATCGATCTAGCATAGTGGTCATGTAATAATAGCTGATAATAGCTTTCTGGAAAAAATGGATTAAGTTAAGCTATGATAACGGACAGATTATATGGGAGGTCTCAGAGAGCGGTGGTAGAAGAACTTCGGTCGAGACATCTACTTACATGCTGTCTCTGTTCAGGACAGACAAGTGGCAACAGAATGCTGACAGTCCCTGGAATCGAATTGGGTCAACAATAATTGATCTGTTTTTGGATAGATCACAAGATCTTGTCGCACAACAGCTGTCCATATTACTATGCCAAACTACTTTCGCAAAGCATGGTTGCTGGCAAAGATCCAGTCCACTGCTTTGAATGAAAATGTTTGGAAATCATGAGACAAAAAGGAAGTTTTGAAACTTTAGCATAAACTTTGCCTGTGAAAGGGATGATTTTACTCATCAGAAGTTTGATGGTATTCAATCTGCTTATAAATGCCATTTGGTGCATGTTAAATTGTGGTCAGAAAAGTGTCCAAAAAGAATGGTCTCTCACTAATTCACGTGGCCTCTCTGCAGCGATCTTAATCTTTGAGAGGGTCTCCTTAATAAAGTATTTTTCATTGTCATTGTCATTGTCATTGTCATTGTCATTGTCTCCTTGGCCCATATCCTATATATGATATAAAAATATATTATGTCTATATTTATCTTGCTATGGAAAGTAAATGATTTCTGAGTCCATACAAAGCAAATGTTTTTGCTTTTATTTGTGATATCAAAAATGTATTGTATTTATTCTGTTACTTTGTGGAGATTTATTAACTAGGACAACAATATAATTTACAATTCCATAAAAGCTATGTAACACTCAACAAAATGTCTTGTCCATGCTACAGATGGCCCGCTCTATACTGGCATTATATTTGAGCTACAATGAATACATCCTCCATGATAAAAAATAGTTCCAACTTATTTTGGTATTTACAAGCTGTCTGCTTAAAATTGAAGCCAACCATAGTCAGATTGGAAAGTTACAGAGTTTTTGGAATTAAACTACACCATCACTAAATGATGGAACTGTAATGGTTTCTTCCAGACACTGACATGGTTTCTTCCAAAGATTGAAATTCTGTTGACCGCTCACAGGAGCTCGCAAATTTTGCACCCTGGCCTAGGTGGCAGCAAATAGCGGTCAACTAGTAAACAGACTTACATGTATGCTGAAACGAAGATGAGGCTGTTCCCAAGCCATTCCCTTGTTTGTCTTGCGAATATGTCAAATGCTTCACTACCAGTAATTGTGACTTCAAACCAGATCTTGAGACTTTGGGAAGGTTTTTTCTTTAAACGCACTTTGGTGAAGCATGTCAAATATAGTATGTCTAGGCCCAATCCTAAGTCCTTCATTTTTAATGCTACTTTCAAATTCATGGTGTCAATGCTAGTTTTATATTCCATTTAAGCTAGAAACGCAATCTATATAGTGAGTTTGATTTGTCAATTTCTGGAATCCTTGACCCTGAAAAAACTTCTATCTTGATTAGTAATGAATATTTCATGTTTTACATTATTTGTCATCCTAGCTGAATTAGCCAACTAGGGGCCATCTTGGATTCTCAGAAATTCAGAATGCCCAAGGTAGAGAAGAAAATAACGTGCAAGCACTTGAAGAGATGCTTGTAGATAGACTGCCCATAATAGTATCTACCCCTTTGCCTGTCACCTGCACAATATGTCAGACCTGCACAAGGGTATTTGTCACTAAGACCTGCTGGAGGGTTTCTGGCTAACCTACTTTTGGTGATTGACCTTTGACCTGCAGAAACTCAGCCTGTTTGTTTTCTTTATTAATTTCTTCATCTCAGAAAGACACCAAATAAAAAGTTTATCAACGCAAGATAGAATTCTATTGAGAATGTATGCAAAGTTTTAATAACAGAGATGAAACACCATGACCAAGGCAGTTGTCATACGTTTCAGAGCCTTCCTCCCACAATAGAGATGCCGCTTGCAAGCAAGCAAGCATCTCTAAAAACGTTAACTAGAACTTTTGGGTCAGGCCAAAAATTGGAATATATAGGATTGAATTTTCATTTATTTGTTTTTGTCTGCATTTGTGTCCTTCCTAAATGTGTTGTGAAATAAGTTACACAAATATAAACATATGTTTAAAGTGTTATATCATCATTGAAACAGTAAATAATTCTAGTCTTTGCAGCATGTGAAATGTTTACTTTAAATGGTTCATAAATGTACAACAAGTTTCATGTAACATATCAGCCATATTCTTGGAATAAACTAACCCGTCATACAGCTTAACTTAACACACTACTTTTCAAATGCCTACCAATGGTCAGATTGTCCTGAAGCTTGTCTCGATTCCGGCCTAGGTATTGTATTTTGATCTCTAATATTGAAGCTTCCGTTGTAATAATGTGGTTTTCCGACAAAACGCATGGTTGAAAAAATGGCTAAACTTACCCTAGTTTCTCCTATATTGAAGTAAAATTGGTCTTGTAAATCCTGCAGGCCTATTAAGTATTGAAACATGCTGTTCTTTATGGGACATCAATGGTTTTTTGGAGTTTTATAAATCGAAGTTACAGAAAGTTGGAAGAAAACTGATGAAATTTTATGACAACTTAGGTAAGACATAATTCATCTTTACCCTTCTCTCATCTCTCAAGGCACTTTTTCAGGGACTCAGTAGGACAATGAAAGCTGTAATCTCAATTTTTTATGTCATTTTCATGAAAATCATGGCTTTAATAAGCTTAATTTCTTTCTGTAGACAGGAAATATGTTGGGTCATTTGATCCCAGAAGCTGAAAATTAAGAAAGTCTGGCCTTAATGGCACAGAAGACTGCATACACTTATACATGAGCCAAAAGAAACTTGAGGCGTTTGTCCTTGTTTTAAATATCCTGCAAGTCACAAAATTTTGTTTAAACATGTTAACCTCCTATATGAGTGATTATTAGGTTATCTGAAACCTGGGGAATGTAGCAAAAATAAACTTCCTTTATACAACATAAACTTCCTGTTTTAAAAACATTTTAATGAACTTCCCATTGAGTTAGCCTGCTTTTTCCTATATATATTTTTTTGCAAAAATAGAAAGTCAACCTTGACCTAAATTTCCAGTTCAAAAATTTGAGCCATCCCAGAATTTGCGGTCATTGGTTTCCTTTTTATTTTCAATTTTCACGGGGGACCACTTGACAACGAAAATGATATTTTCCTAAAGTGACCTCCAGTCCCCGTTGCTCTTATGATAATTCTATTTAAATATTCGGTCGCAGGCCGTTTCGCGAAGCGAATTGAGCTTAAGAGAGGACTAAAAATCGGTGCAGTGATGGTCTGAACATCAACAGTTCACAACTTGAAATTAGGTCAAGTGGGACAGCTTCTTATCAATGATTTAGTTTCGCATTGAAAAAAGCAAAAACATAAGTATTCTTCCTCAAAAGTGTCTTAAAAATTCAATTTTATCCGGTAATATTCCCTGTTCCTATAATTTTTATGGAATAGATACTTATTAATCTTGATAAGCTTAATTAAATTATTATCAAGCGATTTCATTTCAAAATAGACAATAAGAAAACATAACAAATTTAAAATTACATAATCTTCATGAACTGATGATTATGTAATAGTGAGTAATTAATCTACATGCAAGCAATGTTGTTATATTTTATAACTATTATGCTATTATGTAATATCAACAATCTAACCTACTTAAATTTGACAGCTTTCAGTATTGTCTGTCTTTTTACCATTGAGATGATTATCAATCAATCTATAAATCTTAGGCCTATCTATCTGTCTATCTATCTATTTATCTATCTATTAATCTGGATTGTATCTATTATATATTTAATTTTTTCTATTCTACGTTTCTCTTGTCTTTCTACTGTCTTTCTAAATTTTTGAAACAGTTATATAACTGCCTTTTCATACATTGAATATGAAAAAAAGAAGTTATGGTAACACCGTAAGTCCTAAAACTTTTAAGTGCTGCGTGAATTTCATGGCAGTGCCATCTACATATATAACAATATAATAATAATATGATACTGCTGTACTGGGACAAATAAAGCGATTCTGATTCTGATTTTGATTCTAACTTTAACATTAGACTTAAATCTGGTCCTGTTCACTGTTTGTTTCACAGTTAAATTATTTGTATAATTTTGTATGATGATGAAAACTTGAGAGTATTTAATAAAGCTCTATAATTCATAAGCCAGTTTTATGCATAGACTAATGACAGCCAAGTCCAAATTTTACCAAAGACGCAGACTGCAGATCTTCATTTCGAACAGTTGCGGCACCCTGTGCATGTCTTATCTTGCAGCTGGGATACTCGTTATGCTACGGTTGTAACAGAAAGGGCCACACAGCTTGTGCATGTAGGCTTAACGTTCATGAAGTGTGGTTGAATTGGGCTCAGTGTGTTGAAAGAAAACGCGATAGAAATTCCAAAGATATGCCCTATAGATGACATTCATGATTCAACAGTGATTTATAATAGATCTTATACCAATCATCACAGCAATGACCACTCAAGCACTTCCAGTCTATTTTTAGCTCTACACAGACCGTGGGAAAAGCAACATACTTGGGAGGTCTAGACCCCCTCATCTTAGATTTGGTCTCACATGCACATGTGGGAAAATGTTCTATATAGAGGGCGCCTAAGAGGCAGAAATTCAGGAAGTTTGAAGTGAGATGTCTTCCTGCCTCACACAACAGACTGGAAGATGTTCAAGATGTCTTGGGATGAAGATTCTGATGTGGCTGGTTGATTTGCGCACAGTTTAAGGTAGGTTGGTGGCATTGCGTCTTTACTCTTTAGGTACAAAATCACTCTTTGAATATTTCACACTTATTTAAGGTAGGCCTATGAACATTGAACAATCTTTGGACCCACTTAGGTGGTGTGTACCTAGCCATTCTGTCAAGATGACCTATTTATGGATTAGACATTGCTAGATTGTCAATCTATATACCCTTGGAATATAATTTAGCAATATATGTAGTGTTACTCTATACTCTATTAATATTTTCATGTAGCATATCTTAAGATAGTTAAACTACTATGGTAACACAACCAGGCATCATATAATATGTAACTGTGTCCAGATTTACAATTGTTAAGTCACTGTGGGAACATGATTGTATGGATTCCAAATAGAGACTGTTGAAAGTTATAAAATGCTAACTTGCATTGACATATATATTAGGACTTTATAAACAATTGGGACAGACAGATTCTTAAAAGTGTGTGAATGGATTATAGAGGCCTGGCCAAGGCCTACATTAACAGTTGCAGATGGTACAGTGTGTGAATTGTAGATTTTGAAGGAAGACACATCAGGAAGTCGCTAATCCATTCACATATCTGCTGTACCAATTGTTTTTAAATTTATTTAAGTCCTGAGTTAGTCCTCTTTTGTTCAAAGTGACTTTGCATGCTGTTCATTGACCAGTCAATGATTTTTTCATTTTTCAGTACCTTCCAGAATGGAGAACAAAAACAATGGCTGACCAGCTTATATTGGAAGACGATGACTGGCTGATGGATTTCTTGAACTTCAATTTTCCTGAATTCCCTGACAGTATGGACAGCACTGATATTGGTCTCCTTGAATTCCCTGATTCAAATGACATCCCTGATTTAGGAGAATCAAATGTCCATGATTCCAATTGCATCCCAGAGTCACCAGAGTCTACAGATGACAATATTGCAAGTACATCGGGAAATTCTGACATTATTAGTCCGATGGTAAGCAACTACACTGGGTGCAGTCTTCTTAAGTTGAAGCTACTGAGACAGTCCAAAGTTCACCAGTGTAGGCTAGAACTTTATTAAAGCCACCCTAATAGTCTTTCTAGGAATTTTGTTGGTTTAAATCTGTCTGATAGTTATAACAGAATGAAAATAATTCCTTCTAAAGTTGTCTATTGAACCAAAACATTGATTGTTCTTGGCTTATCACTATGACCTTCTATTACAGGATAATTTATCACCTGTTGATGAGAATCCAGCAAGTAGGCCTACATCAGGGGTTTCTGACATCATTATGGTAAGTGCTCATTAGAAGCTATTAAGTAACACCATCAGGTGAAGTCCTCCAATTTTGTAAAGTTCCAATTTTGTAAAGTTACAGATAACTACTGTCTGAAATTCACAGTGTATAGTTATTAACACCATAATCTTAACAACAATTCTGTTGGTTTAATTATGTCTGACAGTTACACAGAATGAAAAATATTCATTCTAAGGTCCTTTATTGATGGGAAAACACCCAAAACATTGATTGCTCTTGACTTATCATTATGTCATTCCATTACAGAATAATTTTCCTGTGGATGATGATACTGCAAGTACACCCACATCAGGAGTTCCTGACATTAGTCCTAGGCCAATGGTAAGCAACAAGACTGGGTGAAGTCTTCTAATTTTGTAAAGCTGAAGCTAGACATATAATCCAAAGTTCTAATGTAACAGTGTATAGTTATTAAACCATCCTCATCATCTTAATAAGAATTTTGTTGGTTTAAATATCTCTGCTAATTGTGCTTGAATGAAACACATTCTTTCCTTATTTTTAAAAAAATTATGGTAAAACACCCAATTCACTGATCGTTCCTGATTTAAGTTTAATAGTTGATTAATATGGTATTACATTTTGTGTATAAATAGAAAACAAAATGTACGTGAAGCTTTGATAATTCTAATCGTACAAATTATGTGATATATTACAGGAAAAATTGCCGACAGCTAAGAACAACAAAAATTTAATCGAGTCTCTTGCCTTGATGGACTGCTCTCTCGAAAGGTTGCTTTGATATTTGTCAATTTGTCACCTTATCTCTCACAGAAATAACATAATTTAATAGACAATGAAATATCCACAAAATATACATGTGTCATGTACATACATTGGAGTCATGGGGAAGTGTTCCAAAATGAAAATTAATTGATGTTTCAGATGCATGTCTCCTGTTGTGAAGTTGGAGAGGGTACGACAAGAATGTGAATCTTCTGCAGAGTCAGATGAACAAGAAGCAGAAGTACCCAAAAGGAAAAGAAAGACAAAGGTAGATACTATAATAATATTATCGACCCACTGTGTAATTCTGTACTGTAAGTCTGACTGGACTTTAGCTGGTCATTTGCCAGTCAGCAAAATGCTTAGTGAATCTAAATCTGGCTAAAAGAAAAAGTTTTAGCCAAACTGGCTGAGAAATTTGTCAACTTTAGCCAATTTGGTTAAAGTATCCTTTGTTCTGTATATATCCAGAATCAACTGGATACTTCTGGTGAAAATTGATTCTGTTAGCAAAGCTAGGTCTAACTCTAAGTTAGTTTCGTGCATTTATTGAAGTTGAATCAGTTCTGTTTTAGCGTGGAAGTTATAAGAGGAAGAAGGTTGTCAGTGTCACCAAAGAACCAACACTTTGTGAGGGGTAAGCCGATCTCATTCTTGTCTTTTTTCATGATTTATTCTTGCTAGATAACTTTATAGGGATGTCTGTTAATTTCACATTCAAGACAGTTTTGGGTAAATATTTTCATTTTAGGCGTGTGACTCTACATGTGAAATGAATTATTTTTATTGCACCAATGTCTCTTTCTAATATCCACATCAGTGAAATGTTTTTTGTTCAATTGTGAATTTAGCTTAATTTGTGTCCAGGTGTCTCCATCCCATCGTTCAACTTGATGATATTGCTTCAGCTGAAAAACCTGAAGTGGTCAAAGAATTGACTACGGATTTTTTTCCGTGTTTAAAAGTAAGTTGAATTTTAGAAACAAGGCATTTCAATTTGGCCTATAATAACATTGCTATTTGTCTTATCTAACATGTAAACTGGGACTAAATTGAGAGTTGCACTACATCACTGTTGTGATATTATGGTAGCAACATACAATTGATTCCTCACTTTGATTGTGTCGAAAATGAGAATTTTCTCGTTTTAATATTACATGTAGACGTTTCCAAAAATTGGCAAAAATCATGTTTAAAAAAAACTCACTAAAATGCAATAAAGAAATAAGAAATTTTGTTTATTTTCTGCATCTTGCATTGACAGAGAGAGAGAGAAAGTAGTGACTGTTGGTTGACATAAAATATCTATATTTCAGATGTGGTTGTTAAAATTTGAGACAGAATTTCTCAAGGAGCTTCAAAACAAATGGGGGTCAGTTTTGGAATGTTGACTTTCAGAAAATTTCTTTCTTTTCTCATCAGTTAATTGAGGCCATACATAATTGATCTTTAGCTTCTCGGATCTTCTAAAGGTATGTTTTCCAGGGTCGGTCGGTAGACAAAAAAAAGCTGCAGTGACCTCATTTTTTTAGTTTGATAAAAAATGGGAGTAGGGCAGAAAAACTGTTGGGTTGGTTGATCCGAGAAGTAAAAAATCAAGTATTTTAGGCCTTCATGAAATTAATAATTTCCTGTTAAATTAAAATTTGATTAAATTCTCTTGAAAATAATATGTTTTTATTGAAGTTTAAGGTGAAGATAAATAGTTATCACCCATAATAATATGTACTCTTTTAAATATCAGCATCACAAATCAGAACAAGAACGAACACTCGGAGAGTGCATACGTAGGACTGCCAGCCTGCCATTATATAGGCCTACCCTCCCGGACATTGAGGTAAATCTAATGTTGGTCTAACGAAGCATTAAACCTCCCATCCACATCGGACCCAACGTTACGAAACTACGTAATCTGTCGACACATTTCTCAGACGTTAATACGTACTTTTAGACGTTGATACGAGTGATACAAGCCGTATCTGTCACTACGAAGTATTCTAACGTTGCTCTGACCGTCTTCCCGCCTTCTAGGATCCAGCGTTTCAAGCCGACCTGCCCCCTCTTGCGCATGCGCACTTGCGTACAACAAGCCAAAATGGCGGGTTGACTCGAATGTGTGATATTTCGGATGGTGTTTTTGCTAATAACGAAGGATTTAAACGCATTGACAAGCCGTATAGCATTGGAGCTACATAGAATAGCTGCTTGGCTATTCAATGAGCCGGTTTTGGACGCTCGGAATCCTTTATTGTGAAAGTTTGAGGCCCGCCAAAGTGCAAAATCGAACGGCATGGTCGGAGCGCCCCGGCCCAGGAATAGCCCGATCAGCTGTTTCTGTATTTGTGATCAATTATGGACTGAATAGTGGACATATATACCCCGTTCTGGATGGATATACCCGGTTACCAAACCCGGGAGGACACACGGACGTGGATACGGCCAGAATTCGTCGTTGGACACCAGCGCTGGACTCACAAGTAAGTCTCTTCAAGATGTCGATTTGTTTTCAGGGGCGGATCGTCTGATGGGGGGGGGGGTTTATGTTCAATTCTTTTTAGTAGTTTTTAAGCTTTTTTAGTTCAGTTCACTTTCTGTTTTGTTTTCAGATTGATTTATATAGCGTGTTCGGGATCATTGTCCAGGTAGGGTGGGGTGGGGGGGGGGGGAGCATCCCCAGCCACTGGTGGGAGGATTTAATTATTTTGATTGAGATCTGCAAATATAAAACAAAAAATTAAAGCAGTACAAACAGAGCTATCCAAAAAGGATGGCTCCCAAAATTAATAGACTTTTCTTCCTCATTTTACTGAGCAGTCTACAAGTCCACTTAGGACTATAAGATAAAATTATATAAAAAACACTTACCTTGCATGGTGAAATTGAAAATGTTACTGCAATTTTACCTTGATAAAATTGGAACATTCTCGGCATCTAGGACAGTTGCAATGAGGCACCATTAAACTTGGCTCTCATTAAATTTTCATATGCATCTTTGTGGGTGTGGAAAAAAATTAAATTATTTTTAAACCAGGATAAGCTTTCACATTTTTAAAAGTACATATGTGGATTTAATTTTTACTTGTATGTCAAATTTTTCTTCATGGCTTCATCTAATCGACAACAGCAAGCATCCTGTTGGAGTTTTTATATATTACAAAGTTACCAGATAGATTGGAATAGGTATGGAATAGATGGCGCTACAAGCTCTCTGAGAATCAGGATCCTAGGTTCTGCAACTTTGTGCAAACCTTCAACAAACCTTTGGCAGATACGTATGATCAGACGTTTGACCTGAACATTACTTTCAAACGTTGTCCATACATCTCAAAAACACGTTGGAGAAACCTTGGAACTTACGTATGACCAAACGTATGACCGTACCTTTGATAAACCTATGAATCAAAGGTATGGTCATACGTAATAGTCCAAGGTTGCTAAAACCTCTCAAATGAATGTTCGACAAACCTTTGAATCAAAGGTATGGTCATACGTAGTAGTCAAACGTTCTTCAAACCTCTCAACCAAAGGTATGACTTACATAATAGTCTAAGGTTTTATAAACCTCTCAAATGAATGTTCGACAAACCTTTGAATCAAAGGTATGGTCATACGTAATAGTCAAACGTTCTTCAAACCTTTCAACCAAAGGTATGACTTACGTATGACTGACACGTTTATCCAAACGTTATAACAAGACGTTCTTCCAACCTCTCAACCAAAGGTATGTCTTACGTGTGACTCGAACGTTAGGCCAAACTATAAAACAAACTATCTGCCAACCTCTTACTAACATTGCGACCTACGTTTGGTTTTCCATCTGAGTGCAACGTTTGGAAATTACGTTTGCCCTACCTTTGTCATACGTTGTTTGGCCCAACGTTTGATTCTAACCTAAATAATTACGTAGCGAAAGGTTGGATTTACGTTGCTGCTCAGGAGGGTAGGCCTATAGATCAGCTATCTATGTTCGTATAGACCTGCCCATTGATCTGTCTATCTATCAATCCATCTATCTATCTATCTATACATCGAATCAGAATATCTATGTTCTGTCCTATATCTTTTGTCCTATGTCTGTGTATCTTCTGTTCTTCCTTACCCTCTTCCTTTCATCCTTTATTTCCTTTCTTCCTGCCTTCTCCTTCTTTCTTTCCTTTCTTCTTCCCCTTCCTCCCTTTCTTCACCTTCCTTCTTTCTTATTCATCTACTTCCTTTCTTCTCCTTCCACCTTTTTTCCTTTCTTCTCGTTCCTTCTTCCTTTCCTGCTTTCTTTCCTTGCTTTACTTCTTTCTTTCCTTTCTTTCCTTTCTTTCCTTTCTTTAATAAATCTGTAAACACTCGCTCCATATGGCTGGCAGTGCTGTCACAGCAGCTAGAAAATCATTGCAGAATTATATTTCACCTGCCAATGATGACTTTTTTACCAGAGGACAAATACTGTATAAACCTAATTCGAGCATGCTGATTCCGAATCTGAAATCAGAATTTCTCTAGAACGTCCTGTGTGATTGAAATATTTCAGCTATATATTGTTTCAGTATCTTAAAATAACTTATTTAAATACTAAGATATGCTTAATTTCTAGAATTCAGCAGTGCAGAGTGCCAGAGTGCATTTCTTTTACCACGCCAGATTATTTGCCAAATATTGACATGGCCATAACTCAAAATCTAGACATTCTGGCAGTGGCGTAGCTACAGGGGGGGCAGGGGGGGCAGGGGGGGCAGGGGGGGGCGGTCGCCCCCCCCCCCCTGGCTCCATCCTGACCAGGAAAGAAATTATTACATTGTCATCAAACGTTGCATTTTGCCAATAACGCACCTCTGCCGCGACAGCCATAATAGCTCCCCCGAAAAAAAGTTCCATTTCCATCGCTGACTTGAATATTTTGCCCCCCTGGAAAATTTCCTAGCTACGCCACTGCATTCTGGAGAAATTCTGATTTCAGATTTGGAATCAGCATGCTCGAATTAGGTTAGTAGAGGTATTTTTCCGCAGGTAGCAAACGGAAAATTTGTTGTTGTTGACTAGTTTTTTCAATAAAATCACCAAAAGTTACAGAGACCAGCAAAAATCGAAAAGAGCTTTCAATGACCCACAAATACAGACACTACAAAAAATCAGATTCTTACAATACATAGTTTTAACTGGAGCCTGTGCGCAGAGTCACAACAATAGAATCTGGCTCGGCACATAAGGCCTGCTGGCAGTTCTAACAAAGTTTTATGCCGGCCATGGTTAGACCACGTACTGTGGATGTCTGATTTATTAATGAAATATTTTTTGGTTTTGTCTTTCAGATTGAAGGAGTTTTCTGTGCCTGCCCTAACTGGAATAGAGGACATGTCCGGTATTCCAGAAGAGCTCTGGAAACTTTCAGTCCAGTGCCTAACGAAATATGTGGAAAAGCGACATGACACCCATAAGTTCATCTTACCTAGAAAATCAAAAATAGTAGCAAAGGCAAGAATTACCAAACAATCAAAAACTGGTTATGAAGCCTATTTTGCCGAGCCCCCCACAGACTCATCTCAATCATCTGATTCTGAATCGTCTGACTCTGAATTAGACTTTGAAATGAACAGCGATTCAGAAGATGACTTCTGTCCAAGAACTGTATACCAGCCTTATGTCAGCATTGACAAGATGACCAGGCCCTGCAGGGGAATAGTGCTGCCTGACAGCCTGACCGAATTCATCAAAGTCGAAAGGGAAGATGCAGTCATCAACACTTTGACGCGTCAAACAGTTATCAGAAAACACGAAGGCGAAAAGGACTTTCACCGTGTGGAACAAGGTATATTTTAAGATAGAAACTTCATTTAGATATGACATTATAATTACTCAATTTTTGAGATAACACTATGTAATTGTGTTGTCCCTGCTATATCTGATAGGGCCCTGCACGGGACGGGAACGGGACTGAACTTGACAAAATTTGGCGGGAGTGGGTAAAAATTCGGAAAATTTGATCAATGTAATGTCTAGAACGGGACGGGAGTGGGAGCAGATTTGGAAAGAACGGGCGGGAGAGAGACAAAAATCTAGTCCCATGCAGGGCCCTAATATCTGACCCCTTTGGCGTTTTTGGAAAGATTCACAATAACACTGGTAACTTGGGTGACATGTGTTTGTTTTCCAAACATGCTCGAGGCCCAGTCGAGGGTCTCCTGGTACCAGAACTGGAGAGCTTTACTTGAGCAGGAACCAGTTTGTCATGCGGTACAAACCTCGCGACCCTGTACTCCCAACATGTAGGGTTGGAAACGCAAGACTCGAGATTTGACATTGCCCGCTTCCCAGCACCTTCCATGAAACACAAGAGTCGAGTCTGGCGTGTTCAGAAACAAATCCTTGTGACCCGTGTCACTTGAGTGACTCATGTAACCTTTCTGAAAACACCCTTTGTCCCATTGTTTAAATTGTACTGTATATTGTGACTGCCTTCCTCCTGTGACAAGTCGTATTTCTGGGGCCACTCTATTGAGTCTGTATTCTCCTTTTATCTGTAACTAAAGTGAGTGCAACTGTTTTCTTTCTGATGAAAAAAGAAATTGGATCCATGAATCATGCTGCAAAAATGTTTAATATATATATCAAAATGCCCAAGAATTTTAAATCTGTCATTGAAGTGCTCTATTTTTATTTTTGGCAATCTGTCAACCGCTATTTTGTTCAACTACAAAGATTTCCTTTTTTTTCAGATATTGAACAAAATGATTACTTGTTCAAAGATGAAATTGAAATAGGGGAAATAGTTTATGAAAAAACATCTGTGATGTGGGCAAAAGGGACCAATCCATGGCCAGTTGTTACTGTCAAGGCTTCTGTGGTGGGAGAACATGTTGGAAAACGTCAAACGCTCGTCTATTTCCTTGGCTCTTATGGTTATGCCAAAGTAAGTTTATGCTGCTTTCAGAATATTTCGAATTGACAGATGTTTTTATGTATTGTTCAGTCATGATTAAAAAATTAATTTGTCGTATGATTTGCCTTATACATGTATAATATATTTCAGGTGTTGACAGCGAGTCTGGCACCATTCTTGGAACATCTGGAAGAGTATTACAGAGAAAATGAAGAAAATAGGCACTACCAGTCAGGCGTGGCCGAGGCTATTGATGTAAGTCTCGTTTTGAACCCTATTGCAGATTAAATTTGATACATTATTTCAGTCATTGGTAGTTTCCATTCGTTCTTTCTTGCCGTTACAATTATTTGTGTGACTTTACAGATTTTGCGAGATCACTGGGGCTTACCGTTGATGCCTCACAGTACTATTCCATGGGCCATGAAAGAAATAAAGAAAATGTCTATTGAGGATATCCATCCTGAAGGTTAGACACATTATTTCTTAAAATTATACGTTCATTTATTAATTTGTCTCGTCAGTTACAAAATTTGAGGCAGGTATATTTGCCTGAAGGAATAATCTTAGTGCCTCCCTCGACCCCATGAACATATTTCTTGTCTGTAATCTGATATTTCTAAAGTTTTTGAAGCTATTATACTTGTGCATTTTCATATATTGTAACTTATGACCCAATGATTATATCATGAAATATTTCTTGAGTGCTTCTGGATTATCTTAAGCATCTTGTTTAAAATAAGCCCATTTGAAAAAATTCCCATTTATGATTTTCATTTTAAATTGTTGATTGTGCTCACCATTTGTAGTGAGGCTGCCGCTGTGGGTGCTTCAAGACATATTCAGGCACAAGCAAAAGCTATTTGCCAGGAGGCAAGCTGAACACTACGTAAAAGTTGTTACAGGAGATCAATCGGCCGTCTGTGTTCGACAGACAGCAACGAGTAAAAAGGCAGCCGTTTGTGGTTAGTTTCTTTTAATAACACTTATATTTTAATTAGCCGACTCAGTATATGTTTAAGAATGTATGTAATTGTTGCTGCAACTTATAAGAATCTGCATTCCAGATCAGAGAATTATGAGAAAGAAAAGGAAAAGGAAGCAGAACGTATTGAAAGGTAATAATTTTTTTATATCTAATTTCAATAATTTGGGCTTAATTTTAAAAATAATTGTCCTGATGATAAATTTAGTTTTTCTGAACTTCTTATCGAAGTTCCTCATAAATTTGGTATGCATCACCAATCATGATGTCCTGAGACAATCAGGATATACATATTTTTTGCTGAAATCAGTAAATGGCAACAATTAGGAAGCTGTTGTTGTAGGAATGGTTGTTCTTTGGGCTTATGCAAACAAAATGCAAGCTACATGCTGAGGTGGTTCAGTAATTTCCTTTTATTTCAGATGAAGGTCCATCTGGTCTTCACTTTGCGCCTAGCTATTTGGCAACCCAGGATCTTTGTGTCATATCAATTTTTGAGGATTCATTAACGTGGGAGTGTGAGTTTCAATTTGTTAATAAGATGATCATCTTTAAATTACAATTTTTGCAACACCATTGTTGAGACATTTACGCCATATGTTGTCTAAACAGGTCGACACTAAAATATGATTTAAATTCACTATGCATTTTGACCTGCAAATTCAATATAGAAATATATGTGTAATGTTGACTAATTGCTTTCACAGGCTGGACAACTATCAGACGCATGTATTTGCCCCTCAAGCGCTATTATGCTGTGGAGTCTGACGCTAAGGATAGAATTGAAGATAGCATCATCCCCATCGACAACATGTTTTCACTAACATGGGAAAAGTTACAAGACATGGCTCCAGTTCATATCCTTGTAGTTGGCCCCCACTGGCCAGAGACAAATGTCAGACAGGACCTGATAGAAGTTGCTACCCAGGGTAATATACAACTTGCACAATGTTCTCTAGTTTTCTGTATGGATCCACACATGTTGCAAATATATTTATTACTCTTAAACTTTGATAGGATAATGTACAGTGTACACCAACTACACCAAGTGATAATTATTTTTTATGGCTAAAATATTCATTCACTGGCAGATATGTAATGTATGGCATTCTGTCAAATGAAATACCGCGGTCTGCATTTATGTAAGCTTGATGAATCTTGGTGAGTCTTCAGGGATCAACTTCAATGCATTGATAAGTAATACTGAAATATTCTTTTTCTTGTGTGCTTAGGGGCTCACAAGGCAATTGAACAACCAATGTTTTGTTGCATTACCTGAATCTTAATCTTTAATCGCAATTGTTTCTTTTTTTTTTGGGGGGGGGGAGAGGAGGAATAATGTTGCTCATTTTAAATCTGTTAAATCAGGGTTGTTATTGCACAGATGCTATGGGGAGAATATTGATAGTTGTTGTTGTCAGCGTAAGTTCATTATTACAGGTGGAATAAAAACATTTTATTTTAAAACTACCTCTGCAGTATCATACATGTGCAATCATTTTGTTGCGTAATTTCAGACATCGCGGGATGCACCCCGCACACCATTATTCACGTGAGGAGAATCCTGCACCTCCTACGGCAAACCCAGGACGAAGAACCGTTATTTGTGCTGTCCTTATTTTCCACCAGCCCAACTACGGTAATAGATGCGGTTACTTTGAATATGGACACCCGGCCCTTCACTGTGAAAATTAGGAAGTCTTCTCTTTTGGTATGGACAAACATCCACTGCATCAGGTAGACATATTGGATATATTGAATAATAATAACTTTTTAAATTCTGAGCTGGTTATTAATTTGGGAAATTGATTAGTAAGATGTTAAATTTTGTATCATTCGCGGTTGCCAGCATTATAATTAAGATGGGTTTTTCACACGGGCAGTTAGATATGGGCAGGTAGACTGAAGTAGCAATTCATCACAGATAGGCCATATCCTGGAATAATGCTTGATGTGTTTATCACCAGTCAAGTCCAAAGCTAATACGTCAAGTTGATTTCAGGGAGGTGACTGCAGTCAAACTGGCAGATGTCTACCGGCAGTTGTTCAGCATCTTTGACACTGGAAATGAAAATTAAACTTTTTCACATGAAAGGTAGGTAACTAATTTGTCGCTGACGGTGACGGAGAAATTAATTGCTCAATTTTATCTCACATCCTCGTCTAGTTCTTTTTTGCTAATAATACCTAGACATTGACGAAACAAAAAATAGTTTCTAGTCCAATAGCTGGCTTAATTACATGATAAGAAGGCCGCCATATAAATATGGATTGAGCAATAATGATTATTGCGTTATTTCAGTTCCTGCTGGCTGGAGATGTCATAAAAGTCATTTGGCTGCTTCTTATCTGGAACAGCACTCATGCCTCACGGCTGTCTGCCCTCCTGATGCAGCTTGGCAAACACCTCCTCCTCCCTTTAGTCTGAACGTGAGCTTTAATCTTTTTCACATGCTTTTGTGCTTTGCAGGGTATACCCACGCAATGAGGACAACCACGAAGTGCCCGTTATCATTTGCTTATGTTATCCCTGAGGCATTGGCAGAGCCAGGAAGTTTGCCAAGGATATTAACGAAGTGACGCTGATGGTTCCTGATTATCTCATTCAAGGAAGCGGTCTGCAAAGTTCTCGGACGCATATTATGTTAAGAAATCAGTGGAAATGTACTCTCAACTCTACAAAGTTGTCTCATCTTTAAATTCAAGCAGAAAAATGCAGGCTTGGCTGGAAATCAATTGCTCCCACGTAAGTAACTCTGCAAGTGTCTTACTGATGGAGGACATTGGCTATGGAATCGTTATTCCTATAATTTGCAGCACTGGGATTTTACTTAATATTTTGAACATGATTGTTTTGTTCCGCAGACCTCTGAACACTAGCCTCATCCACACGTATCTTGGGATTATTGCTTTAACGGATCTCGTAACTCTTGCCATTGTGGCTCCAATTGGTTTCGCTCGAGACAAAAGCACCAACATACCACTAAGTGCTGTCGTTTATGAAGTCTACATTTACATGCCTCTGGCCAATACTTCAGCTTCAACTAGCATCTGGTAAGACAAAATTTGATTTAGTTAATTGTACTTCTACTTTAGATGCTTTCGGTAAATAGTTCTATTAAATAGGATCATTAAATTTCATTTTTAGCAAGAGTTGATGATGCTCCCATATAATGTTCATGGGCACTTTTTGTTTCATGACTATGATATAATGTGCACCGTATTTTTTCTATTAAAAGCACACCCCTAATAAAAGCCCACCCCCCTCCACAGGGAACTAATTTTCATCAAAATTCCATCTTAAGTTTTTTATGCAAAAAATTATTAATTAACCATATCTTCATTACTTCTGCCCACTGGGCGTTTAATAGAGAAAATACGGTATTGTGTAGGCATAGAATTGTTTCAGCTAGATTATAAGGAATGCAACTTTGGTGTAGAGATAAAATAAAGCAGGACCTTGCCTGAAGAGTTTCCTTAACCAAAATTTAATTGGTGGAATATGACTGGATGTGGCTCATCCTATTTCTTCAGGCCTACTTGTTTCAGACTGGTGGAAGAAAATGGTTCTTGATCCTATCATAGGTAATCAATGCTTGTGATTCTTATCTCATGAATGTTACTAATTCAAGATTTTCTTCTTTAACTTGCAGGCTGACCACTGTTGCAACGATTGAGCGTTTCATGATGGTCAGTCGAAATGGGCCTTCAAAAGCGCCCAGCCCCAAACGAGCGTGGATCAGCATGGGCTGCGTTGCCACAGCGTCATTCTTCATTAACATGCCTTACTTCTTCACCAATATTATTTTTGATAGACAGATTTATCTGACTCATTTTGGTGGGGGTGACGGATTCCAGTTGTACTCATGGATACGCTTCTCTATAATTGTCTACCTGCCCATGGGCCTGATCATAATATTCAACACTCTGCTGCTGAAATCAGTGTGGCTGGCCAATAAGAAGCGATGTACAATGCTCAAGAACAGCATGGACTATCAAAAGGTCAAGTACCAAATACGTTTATCGGCCCTTCTCATTGCCGTCAGTTTCACGTTCGTCCTGTGCCACATGCCAGAATCATTCACCCATCCAGGGATAATCACCACTTTAAAAGGCCCTTGTGGAAATATCATGGACAGCACGAAAATCCTCAGATTCGTAGCCAATGTCCTTGAAATGCTGTCTTACAGCTATCAGTTTGTACTTTACGTCACGTGCAACGATCAATTCAGAAAGTGCTTTCTGCGAACATTACAGACTTGCTCTACGAGATGCCAGAAAAACAGAATTCATGTTGAGAATCCACAAATTGAGGGAGCACCGTCAGTGTCTTAAATGCGGACTTAAATTATTCAGAGGAATTATTCAGAGGCTGTCACCCTCTGTTCGCGAGTTAGACTGATTGTAAAATGTAAATCAACGAATACAAACCACAGAGATAAATTGATAAAAAAGTTTATTTCATTATTAACAAAATAACACCCTTTCCATTGTAGTGCACTTGAGTGTAATGAGGACAAGTACAATGTTTGTGGGAGCACACAAGACATACTCGGCCAGCCTAAAAGAGCGGCAGGCAGTTCTTTCAATCATCTAAATGCAATTTTATTAAGGCTAATATATGTTATGATGAGAGATGATGACGCTCTCACTCTTTTGTCTACACTACACTCACTCTCAAGGGCAATATCACAAGTGTAACAGATCAATTTCATACAGAAAATTATTATTGTGTTTGATCAGTTTGGCATCTAGGCAAAGAATCAAAGAGAATTAAAGACAATCAGATTTGCTTGCGACAGCATTTCAAGCAATTTTTAAAAGTCAAAACGTCAAAATGAAAGCTGATGAACACCAGGAGAATCATGATGTTGTAGAAACTCAGCAATTGTTAATTAGACATGATCTTAACTAAGATGCAATGCAGATTACGTTTTCGTAATTATAATATCATGTTATCAAAATCTGTGTATCAGTATGAACAGTGAGCCACTGTGGAATAAATTACATAAAACCATGCATTTTGCAGTTCATTTGACTTCATATAATTATAATCAGATCATAACCCCTAAATTGTATTTAACATAGTTAAAACACTATAATAAACATTTTTAGGTAAACATTACATTATATTGATAAACACAAGTCAACATTGTAGCCGTACTGGATTAATCAACGTATCTGATGTCATATTGAATATGAATTAGTGAATAATGTACACATTAAATATTTTTGTGACCCGAAGTGCTGCTATTTACCCGAGGGAAGTCAATGCTTGAAAGTTTTTCTTATGAAAAGACGCGCATCACATTGCATACATATATTTACAAGCATATCATCCCATTTCGTGAAGGTTTTGAATATTTACAAAACACAGTTTACTCTCAGTGGCTTCTTGATACAGCTTGACACTAATTTTCACTTTACACTTAATTGTCGCACAATATGAGATCTTGACACAGATACAAACGCTCATTCTGTTCCGGACATGAGGTCATGCATCTCACGTCCGTCCCAATTCACATGCCTAGTCATTTATTCAAATATTTGCGATCAAATATGATCATGGATATCTACGCTTGTAATAAATTGAAGCTAAATATTTGAGGATTAAATGTCAACTAATAATTAGCCATCCTATAATAACAAAGAGACAGACGAGGAAATATGAATTGATGGGACTCGTATGATATACTGAGATTATTAAAAATATACATAATGTTATGTTGAAGGTGGTGACACGATTACAGCAAATTCAATCATCCGTCATAAAATACTGGTGCGATTACAATTGTATTTTGCAAAGGGATGTTACACGTAATGACGCAGTTCAAGCAACTTGATAAATCAACAGCTGGCAAGAGAGATAAGCGGATATGCCGAAGATATCTGAATTCACATTTGGGACATTCTGCCCTTCCGTCCACATAAAGTAAGAAATGACTAAATTTAAAGGGGTTTACAAGACCATATTTATATTAAGGAGCTTTACATTACAATCATGGAAAATTATCATCTGAAGCTCTTTTCAGTAATAAGCATAAGTTATATGTAGCATCACATTTCTATTTTAGATACAGACAAGCTTTATCATAAATTCATTATCAACAAAGTATACTTCATGTCCCAAATGTGAGTTCGCTTATTTTAACCTCTAACAATAATAATTTCAAACACTCTGTGTTAAATAATTGATTCAATTCAGGAAAACCAAAAAACAAGTAACGAACCAGATCAACTTCATTTTTAAACATTTAGAACTTGAAAGAGTAGTATTATGCTCAGGAAACTATTTTCAGCAGTTAATGAAAAGGTTTCTTCAACAACATAGCCCTGATTTTAGAGGGAAGCCAATTTGCATTTTATTTTACACAGTGATCGACCACATTTACAGCACAGTTCTTCTGAACAGACATAATCAAGAGAGGTGGCTGGATGTTGATCATCAATTTGAGGGAAGTTAGCCGATAGGAAACTTCATTAATCGTCTTCCAAGTTAACACAATTGTATTACAATGTCACATAATATTTCAACTGGGTTAAATCGAGGGTATACCAATAATATCAATTGGCAGTATTACAATAGTCTTTAAGTATTAAACAGATAGAGCATATGATTCACCATACACCCTAGTCCATTGTTTTCTGATGCACTGATGATGGTGACGACGTTATCATAATGATGAAATCTGTACAAGTATAAAATGGCACAAGATGCAGATTGTGGATGACGCGATGAGATGGATCTTTGCGGATGCAAAGCGGAAGATGCAGCGCTGGCTGCTGCGGAGGCGAGTAAGATGCATGATGATGGTCATGTACAGATGCTGACAAATGCTAGACTTTATGCGGTTGCATTTCGTAATGAGATGTACGACTACGACCCTTCCCATGGGGGGGTCCTCCTCTACTGGGGCCGGGGTAAGGGGGCGGTGGTCCCTGAAAATCACATTTGTCTTAATTAAACCAGAGGATAAAAAGAAATCATTTCAAATGAACGGGTTAATCATGGCTTTATATAATTACAGCTTTTCCGTAATGAAAGTTTTAAAAGAGTTAACTTATAACAGAAAAACATTTATTAGTATTACTATAAATAAACTTATCAAAGGATCAAAATGTCCCATGACAACTTAACAAGGTCAGTATCGCTGACAAAAGGACCTAGTTTTGAAAGGTGCCTCGTATTTCAAAACATTGTTAATCCGATCTCAACCTCACAGTTCAGGCCAATGAATGATATATTTAGAACTCTGACCCTGAACAAAGGTCCAAAGACTTGTTTCAACTACCGTTCAGAATTATTCATAATAAATTAGGTTCATATTGTCCAGGTTTCGAAGAGTTGGTCACCAAGACCAATTGGGGTGCCAAGAAAGCCAGATCCACCACAGTTAAAAAGATGAAGAAACTTAATAGGGTCCAACACAGCATTGAGCATTTGTTATCCAACTAAATTTATTGAGGACAGATACTTTGAGAAATAAAACTGGTGGATTCAGAGAAGTTTCCTTAAATCACCAAGAATGCAGATTACCCAGAGATCCAGAGCTCTTGGAGGTCATTGAATGTATTTGTGCAACTTACTATTCTTCTTACACAGGCTAAATGTTCAATCAGCAAATCAGTTTATAAAATATTCTCCTCAATCAACATAGACAAGTTTTTAAACTTTTTAAATTCTGAAATAGGTATAGACCCCTCTTTCTCACACAAGCAAATATCTATCTATCCATAATAACAAATATGAATAGGTCCTGCAAGAACTAAATACAGAAGAAACAAGAAAGAGTCAATAATTATCTGACAAATACTTTCTCAGTGAGACCTTTGACCGTGTTACAAACAATGAAGACAAAAATGCAGAGAAATATGAGGACATCTCACCTGGTTTCTGGGATGTGGGCGGAGATGAATTTTGCGTGGAGGTGGTTTCTTGGGATTACTACTGGGCGTATGCACTGCACAAACTTTGATAAATATTCCCATGAATACTATGAGTGCTACTCCCATCAATAAAACAGCCCACCAATATTTCTGAAAGGAAAACAGCAAACATAGAAATATAGACATGACCTGGATCAAGGCTTTTAAATGTACATGACGAAGAGAAATGTTTTGAGGTTCAGAGACTTAATAAGCAACCTTTTTGTAAAATTGAAACATGGACATTTTATTAACGTTGTGTAGTCAACATGAAAAATATTTTAACAAAGACTAAGTCATGTAACATTAGGTTAATTTCTCAGGATATGTAACTCTAAACAAGCATTACGCATGCAAAATCAAAAAAGACCAATGTACTCACAATGATCCAATTTCTGATATCATTAAAAGTCTTCTCATTGAAAAGAAGCTTCTTGAGGCGGGCCAGAGGGCCATCAGCGTCAACATCACGACACTTTTGAAAGACATCACAGTAACCTCGGAAATCATTGCAAGGAGCACCTGCAACAGCAAAGATTACGGAACCGTAAATCACATCAGCAATTAACTAGATATGGCTCAGGAAAACAATCATTAAGATATGGCTCGGAAAACAATCATTAAGATATGCCTTGGAAAACAACTAATTGCAATCAGTTTTCATGACATAAGCCTTCTATCACTCAGAATCAGCAATTAATACTGCATTGTGTTCACTGACGTCAGTGCTATCAATTTAGGCCCTGATTAGTCCTGATGACAGGCAACGATGATAATTAAAGTGTAAAAACAAGATAAATGGCAACTAATAACCATACACAAAGACATGTTATTCACAGCCTTATTATCATAACCACTCACCAGGCGGAAGTTTTATAGAATCTTGATTCAAATCATCAAGCAACTTTTTCAGTTTCCTGTTTTTGGGGAGGGATAAGGCATCTTTGTCCCCTGTGCTCACACAGTCTGACCCTACCGATTCTGAAATTCAAAAAAGAAAATAATAAACTTATTGTCTTGTGACTATGTTATAATATATAGGGAAGATAAGAGCTCTTCAGAAAAGCAGATGTTGAGAACCATTATGTGAGGATTAAGAGATCCAGAAATATTATATAAATTAAGACAACGGATGACTTAATTCACACACAATGTGTAAGACAGGTTTACAGAGTTGCCTAATATGGCGTATTATGGCTCAAGATAAAAGTATCCTCCAGACAACAGGTGATTTACTAGAATCAAAATACAAGTTGAAGTTAGACGAGTAGACTAAAATTAAATTGAGGCACACATTTTTGAAACTTTTAACCCATACCTTGACAGGCGACATAGCACAACTTGCTCTTGTCAAAAGCTTTGTCTTTCTCTGGAGCTGTGAGGAAACACTGTTCCCAGTCGATCTTGTGACAGATGGACTTCTGGCATTTCTGTGGAGAATAAAATTAGGTTAAAAAATTGCGTAAACCATTCAAATTCACTTGATAACTCAATAATTTGCCACAACTACAGTGTACTATATTTTCAGAAAGTTTGAGAAATTGTATATTAATAACTCATTCTGTAGAGAAAATTTTCTGTCATTCACGTCTTCTGGCAATTATGAAAGAATTTCCAGCTTATGCATAGCACATTGTACTTACCCCATTAATGCAAATCTGGGTGTTGCCGTTGCATGTGGTGAAGTTGGCTTTTGGATTGGGTCTCGGACATGTTGCGCTAATACCAGTGAGAACAGTTAAGGAGCATGTGCTTGCAACAAGTGAAAAGAGATTTATACCAATCATTACCTTAAAACGCCATACTGATATACAAGTTTTTTTCCGAAGTGAACATCAGTACATCTACTTAAACTATACAAAGAAAACTCAATTTACAAATCAAAATGACATACTATACTAGAGATAGTATACATATATGCCTGAACACAAATACACCAAAAAGCTGTTAGGCTGCTAAAACTGTGTTGAATTTTCCCCGTGGATCAAGTTATTTCACCACCCAAAAAAAGAAATTAGCAGACTTTATTTTGCAAGGATATTCACAGTATGACGCCTCTTTGCAGTCCGAATCCAATGCACACTTCATGCTGTTTTTGTTGATAGTACAGTTGCTATAGCAACAAGGTCCTTGACTGGGACTGAAATAAAAGAGACAAAGGCACTACTACAGTTAGTAAGATCATAGCAAGAGACCGTGAGACTTACACTTTTGGAGGCACAAAAATCTTGTGATCTCATTATAGTGATGTCATAGCCAAGCAATTATTTTTTTAATTGATAGCGACACAATACATACTTATCTCCAATGTGCCCTATCTCAGAATTAAATGATTTTAGTCCTTCTACTCAAACTATTTCACAAAGAGGTTTCTTATTTACTTGGTACCACACTACCGCAAAAAATACATTATGCCTAAAAATACGAACCTGCAAGATGCAAAGTTCTTGAGTTTGCACTCGTTCACTTCCTTCCTGCCGTAACAACACTGGTCTTTGCAGTCTTCCTTGTACCCACAGTCACACTGCTCATCTTTCTCAACAATATTGTTTCCACAGAATTCTGCTTGCTTCACCTCGAAGCAGTTCACTTTAGAAAACCTCTCATTGAACACTGCATCCAAGACTTTGGTAATATTGTCTTTACTGCAACCAGAGAATTGGTTATTGTTTGGACGATCTCCACTGGTGGCGCTAGCGTACATAATATAGTTCCCGTCCTTATCTGGAGGAGTGGCAGAAAACGGAGTGCACCTGTCTCCGCTATCATGCTGAAAAAAAAAGAAGCACTTTATTAAGTTTGGCTTATAGCACAGTATTACGGAACAGCAAAAATGTGTCAAATAAACAAGTCAATAGTTTGAACTAGCTTTTATAGTATTTCAAAGAGCAATTCTAATAATAGCTTGTTTCCAGCGAATCAAAATTTTTAAGGAATTGGCGCCACCGAAAGACTACCGTAACTACATCTACTCAAGTGGATTAGTAATTCATCTGCAACGTCCCAAATACAAAGGAATCAGCAAGGATACGAATTATGAACTAATATCATTTGTATGCTAAAGCCCTATAAAAAGATAGATCTATTGTCTATGTTATTAGACTAGATAACATCTAATGCTCTTAATCATCCCATGTACTTACCGGAGAACCAAAATTATGGCCGACTTCATGGGCAAACGTAAGTGTAGACACTTGAGGAGGAACAGGAGAATTGTAGTTAATCAGCGTCACTATTCCTGTATTCAAAGATTTCCAAATTGTCTTGGAATTTTCTCTGTATTCTTTCCATTGCTCACAAATACCACCCGACGCTTCTGAAGAAGGAATATATATATATATTTGTAGTTAATGACCAAAAATATTGCACGTAAAATATATTTTATTAATGATATAGCAACAAATGACACATTTGTCACACAAAAAAACAAAGTTGCTTCGATAACATAGGTCCTACTTGAATATCAAGTGTTGGAAGTCTATAATATATTGAGAACTTTTAACTCACTTGATGGGGAGCCAACCCAGGCCAAGCCGAGGGTGCCTCCAATGAAGTCTCTGTATGTGAATACGTAAGCCAAGCAGAACTCATCATGGTTTCTTAATGAATTGAAGTTTAGGAAATTGCTGACGTCAATGTTCTGGTCGCAGAAGAAGTTGTTGCCAGAATTGGGGCCACAGTCCTTGTCTGTCTCGTTGATCTGAAAGAAACGCAACAGTCGCGAAATTACAATACACAAGAGGGCAGCACCTGTACGTACTGGATAACATTCTAGAACAAAACACCACCAAAAATTTATTACATAGGATGACAGGAATAAGTATTTATCTAAATTGGGTTAGAAATCGCACCAGCTTATTCTCGTCACTGCAAGATTTACCTTGACTCTTCTCACGACAAAGTTGATGCCTTTAAATGAATTGAGAGAGCCGTCACTGAATGATGTATCCACGTAGATTTCGTTAATTCCTGTAACATGCTCGGCGAACAGAGAAGTAATTTCTTCCTTAGCACGATTTTCATTCTGAAAAGAAACAAGCCCAGTTAGAAGAAGGCAAGAATCATTGCGAATGATTTGTTTGACGGCCAGATCAACTGATATAAACTTCAGACATGATGAGACAGCTAACATTAATAACTTTGCAACTTCCTAGATTCTCTGATAAGCACAAGAGCAGTGACAACACTCACAAATCCAAGTCCCTTGGGTGGCTTGCCAGTCATCCTCTCCCACAGCTTCGTATCTGACTGCATGAATAATACGCACGTCTTCTTTTCCGACACCTCCCTCTTGACCCTGATGGAGAAAACAAAATATTGGAGGTCAATAATTGTACATCTTGGAAATTAAAAACGTTTAATTTCTTAATATGTAATACACTTTGAGTCTTCTAAAAGTCAGCTTCAAGATGACCATTCAAAATACTAGAACTGATGAAGGAGTTTGGATGGACTTCGAAAACTATTCTACTAATATTTCGTTGTGAGTAAAAGTTCCAAAATCTTCAAGAGATTAAGTAAATTTGATTATAAATTCTGTTGTGTGTGGCAATAAGTCTCACAAATAAGTAATGAAATGTACCTTATAATATTGAGTTGGTGTAAATGACTACAAGCCTAATTGAAGTAGGTCCTTCAAATGACCTTCTAATAGGCTTCTATGCTTTTACAAGCTTACAGATAGAACTTGGAGTAAATACAATTAATATATCATGTCATACCTCGTCATTTGTGGTTCATTGGCTTCTTTGGAGTAAATATTATGCATTATTCTGTAATAATCTTCCCTCTTTTCTTCGACTGAACGTTTTACAACCTTGAGCTAGAAAATAAAATAAAAGAAATACGATTGAGTTTGTCATTGGTTGAAATATCAATTGATCAACGTTATATATATTTCTGATAGATACCATAACGTACATTTTCTGATTTGGCTATCCAAAAGCAAGAAATCTCATAGATTTATACCATTTTACAAAGCACATAATCACAATAAGCATGGTAAGTCCAAAACTATAACATGGTCACCTGAGGTTCTTTTTCTACTGCGGAATGCTGCACTTGGGACATCCATCCTTTCACGTAATCATTTCCACAACTGCCCAAGTCGGCAGATCGCTTTTTTCTGCAAAGATTAATAAATGCAATCTCAGTGTTTCTATGAAGGTGCAACAAACAGCAAAGAATGCTTGGCAAGTGATATTCCCAAGATGCATGTCATACATTTTGCGAACAACTAGTTTTACAGCCTTTTCAGGAAAAGTTGACCATGCATTTCCATGCAAATACACAAATTATTGAGTGCAGATAAATCTTTGAAAATTTAATGGTCATATACCAGTGCATATATCAATATTAACAGGTTCAAAATTTTTCAATTTGTATTTTACTTTTGTGAAAACCTTGGAATTAGTTTCGTATTGAAGTTCAAAATTAATCATTATTATAATATAATATTTCATTGAATTTTAGAGATTTAGCCTTACCTGTGTGGGTCAGGATCAATATCTTTTTCATGGTAAATAACAGAATGGAAAGACTGTGGATCGTTGAAGTAAAAGTCAGACCGCTCCACCCAGTAATTTCCTTTTGGTGTGACAATTTTGCCAGCAAACACTCCATTGATAATAGAACCATGGACTTTCGTGCCTGGTTCTCCTGCAATTTCAAAGAGAACAATTGAATGTTTGTCTTAAAAGTTGAAAATAAAACAAACAAGATGGATGGATGATTGGGGCTTTACGTTATGTATTTATGCACTTGGTAGGCTAATAAATATAACAGGTTTAACGTCTGCGGTCCTCCTATGAGCTCGGCCGACTGTACAATTACATCCTTGACAGGCCTGATCAACCTTGAATCTTTCTCAGCTCCCTGGGGAGCATACACCAGTGTGCAGCGAATTTCACGCGCTCCTTAGTTAAGCATTCCACAATTGCCATCTCTGCCTATTGCCAAGTACCCATTTTGCACCTGGGTCGAGTGAAGCAGTGGTTTGAGGAGGATCTGCTCAGTTCCTCCATGCCGTGACTGGGGTTATCAATGTTGATACTGTCCCAGACGGTCTATTTTAATCAATAACGCTGACTTTTAGAAGACTCACTAGGACAGGATGACAAAAATTATAGCGTTTATTAATTTTCAGAAATTTCCCTTCTAAAATATTCCGAAGGTCAGGAATAAGCATTAGCAAAGTTTGAACTTTAATTAGCAACTTGTTCTAAATCATTTTGATGTCATCTCCTTACCTTTCAATTCTCCCTCATAAACATGTGATGGCTTGGTATATAAAAGTGAACCGTCTGACTGCTCAACGGCAAAATCATGGCTGAACGTGCTCGTGTCTCTCCGTAATCTGACATTGAAGCGTCTGGAAAAGAGAAGAATGGCAAATAAATATTAAGAAGAGAATTGAGAATCGGCGAACATTTAAAAGTAACAATAATATGTGAAAATTGTTGGGCTAATTCTCAGATTCGAGATTGATAATCTGGCAAACTTGCTACATTTCTGATTTTCCATACACATATTATTCAAATGACTTCCATATGGTTAAATGTAAAGATGATGAGAAGAACTTATTTATTTTGGTGCATTTGAAATTGTTGCATCTCCAGGAATAACTTAACCAGAATAAGATATGACGTAAATACTGCTTTGGGAGATGACTCAGATAATTAAGCTAATCAGGAAGCATTACCACATTATCTCCATGAATAGCTGCCTCACTATCACATAACAAAATGCCAACGAGATAATTACTCTTCTAAATTAGAGCTCATTATCAATAAGTAAATAGTCTCTGACCTATAGCTCTTAGCCAACCTGTTGCCAGTCAGTTACATGACAACCATGGCAGACATTAAACAACGTGGAATCCAGCTTGGCAACTACATTCGTCCAATGTTACACATATTCCGCCAATATAGTATACATGGTATACTTGCAACAAAAACTAACGCCTTTAATTAGTTATCAGGAAATTGTGTATTTTCTGATTCACCATCAGTTCAACGTCACCGTCATAATCTCATAGACCATATAATAATGAAGGAAAGTATAGTCAATATGAATGTACATTTAGTTCGCAACTTCACATGGATTTCAATAGCTATTTGCTGCTTGCAGATGAATCCTAAAATACAACAAAAATTTAACAGAATCTCTGATCATTCTCCTAGGGTCTCCGTAGAAGACAAGATTTTGCTAGCTTGAGTTACAAGTGTGCTGATTAAAGACAGGCCGATATATCAAGTGGCAGTTTTGTTAGTTTGTTTCCACTGCTTCGTGAAAAACAAGAAGGTCGGTTGCTTTGTTTTGGGATGGTTTGTTTTTGCAGCCCCACGGTCTGGTTGGAGTCTTGCTCACTGCCCAATGTAGCACCACATGCAGCAATGTTCAGTGACCAGTGATGTTGTAGCCACCGCTTGTTGTTTGTAGCACCACAGCAAGTTTATCACATGAGTATACACTCGACTGGTTTCATGTCCTCTGCTCAGCCTCCAGCTAAACATCCCCCGATGACACGGACAAATTGCGTCGTTCTCACTACGTCCCACTTTGTCCTCAATAGGTCCTCACTGAGGCCCTCACTGGGGTCCTCGCAATGGGAAAAGCTTGTTGATCTGGCATGAGATTCCCCCACATCATTAAGCCATATTAGCTCGCAGAGTATCATCCCCTTATCAAATTACCCAGCCCAATTTCTAGTTTGGCAAGGACACATCAAAGCAAAAAAAATCAATCTCAATGCCTCAACTACCTCGCATTGAACTGTTACAAAACGCCAGATATCTCCATCAACTGAAAAAGACACCAAGGACATTGTCACAAATAGAAATAACACTCCGATCGATCTCCATTCTAAAAACTACAGGCTTAGCCGGCAATAACAGCTCAGAATTATCATAACCATCAATTTTTGCACTTCACAGAGCAAGCTCTAAACTTATCTACTTAAGCCTAGAAATATGCATCAAGGAAGGAGAGTCTATGTGCATGATGTAGCAGCAGCATAACGCAATTTAAAAGTTGAAAGATAATGAAGACAGACAATAATTGCCCAATGCTTCTTCGCTTCTCCTTTTTGTCTCCATTTAGGCCAGCAGCAGAGGAGTTACACAGCTATAACATACTTTTCAGCCATTCCAAGCAGCGACACAGAACTGCAATTTGGAGAGACAATGCAATATCACTGCTGCCTCTCGCTATAGCATTGAATTAACGGAGAGAGGAACACAATTATGGAGGCAGGCCACTGGCAGCACTGTATTACAGTATTATGGCGGAGAATATGAGCCGTGGCAAAGTGGTGAAACTGGTGATTGTACACACGAAGCAAATCAGATATGACAAGCAGCAGGGTTAAGCACACTGCCCACTGGCCAGCTTAATCAATAGAGCACAGGCTCTTACCATAACACATGCCACCCTGGCACCACATACCTGTATATCTTGTGGTATTAGGCTGCACAGGGCTACACCCTGGGCTATATTGAGGGCATATCACCATGTTGTGTTACCATGGCAGCTTCCAATCCCCTCCGCTCTCTGAAATATGACCGTCCTGATCATGTTGATAAGATCAGCGTGTCAGTCAATGGTAAACACTAAATCAGGCTCAGTCCATCCGACTCCATCTCGGACCATCTCCAAGACTTACAAAACAAGGAGACAGCGGATTTCCTATGAAATCCCGCCATATACTGTGGAATTACAATCTATCAATACTCTGCGAATTCCTCCACTGCTTTTAAGTTCTACGACACAATTTGTAGTAATCTCGGCTTTATCGCTAAGAAAATTGTCCATTAAACCTGAGCAACCTTCAACCTGCTCGGTAGAACCACAACCAGATTGGCAGCCTGGGGCAAAAGTTGTTCTCCTCTGCCTGACTATTGTACATGTCAGCTGCGCAGACTCCATTGGACTCCCTGATTGCCATCATGCCATGCCGTGTGGTGATATACAGCAGTTGCACTTTTTATATTCCTTTGTCTCTCTCCTGATAGATTGAACAATCGCATGACCCAAGTGGTTAGGGTTATCAACACAACTACCTGTTGAGGTTACCGTGCTCCTCCGCAAACCAATCAAATAAAATGCCTCTGGCCCTATGGAGACCATTAACTGAAGCCCACAGAATCATCAGTAAGCAAAACCCATTCTGTTATTGACCTCTGAAAGAAGCCTGTCAGCTGGAGTCTCTTATTCGAACTAAAACCTTTCCTCAATTAAGATTTTTACAGAGAATCAAAGTAATTCTCCTAGATTTGGCTAACAAGAATCCATGGATTCAAAGGCTAGTCGATTCAGTATTAGGCCTATATTTATAGAACAGTGATTAACCGGGATAGCGATATGCCTCTATTACATCTGTCTTGCAGATATGGTTATCATAGTTTTGAACTATGTTAATTTTGCAAAAAAATGTCAGTGAGGAGTAATTGCTCTGATCTCAAATTTTTATCAAGAAATGTGTCTGAAATGAAATTCCTTATTTTAATATTGTTCAATGAAACTCAACAGATTGTGATGCTGCAGTCTATCGTGCATTACTTATCATATATACTATCCTTAAGCAGACCAGTTGCACTGAGCTGTGTTCAATTACAACTGCAAATTTTTGTTGATCTGTAGTGTTTTTTTTGATTTTTTTATTAGTTGTGTCTGATAAATGTTATGTGCTTATGTGTCAAATTGCTTAACAACAGCACTGTGGCTGTAATACCAATGAAACAGAGTTCAGGCCTGTTTGTTTATAGGCCTACACATAAACATTTTCGAGATCAGTAACGCCTGGAGATCTCTTGTTGGAGAGTCGACACGAGAGATTCTGTAAAATAAATTAGCTGTTGCTGCTTCAATCTTGGTGGTGATGGGAGTGATGTTCATTGCTTCAAGCAGCGCAGAGTGATGACATCTTTTGCTCAGGCCCATTACACGCTTGATGATCGAGCCTTCCGCCGAATTTAACATCCTGGTTTCGCCCTTACTGAGATGAACACTCTCCATTCCGTACATTAAGGTAGGAGCTCCAATACTCCTCCACAAGTAAGCCTTGGCTTCTGTTCTCAAGCCTGGGTATACCATCCCGACAGACGCGTACCGGAAGATGTTACGTCGACATGAAGAAATTCTTTTTTCAACATGGTTAGTCCATTTGAAATTACAGTCCATGGTAACACCGAGAGTCTCCAGTGAAGTTACATTTTGCATGAACTGTCCCCTCAGTGTCCACTTGGGAATGTCTTTCAGAACCCTTTTACCAAGGGTCATGCAGAGGGACTTCTCGAGGCCGAAATTAAATCTCCATTCCTCTGCATAAGAAGAACAAATATTGATGAGCTTCTGTAGGCCTGTAACTGAGGCACTAAACAGGGTCACATCATCAGCATATGTTGCTGAAGTGAAATGATGATTCTCAATGCTGGCTCCATATGGTTTCACATTTAGGTTGTCTAGTAGATTGTCAATAAAGATGTTAAATAAAATAGGCGAGAGGATACTGCCTTGTCTCATGCCCTTTTCAATTCTGAAGCGCTTACTCTGTTGGCAGTCCCACTTCACAAAAGCAGTGGATGATCTGTACCAATTTAGTAAGAAAGTCCAGTGATGTGAAGGGAGATAGTCACACAGCTTGTACAATAATCCGTCATGCCAAATACTGTCGAAACAGCGTTCCGCATCCAGACCACATATATACAGGGGAGACTTCTTCTGTACAAAGTATGCAGCCAGGTCGTTTATGAGCGAAGTGACAAACCCTGTTCCCCGTTCTTCTCTGAAGCCATACTGCGTGCGGTTGATGACGAGATTTTCAGGAGTGAGAAGCAGTTCAACCAGCTTACAGTGCAAGGAGCTGAGAGTTATTGGTCTGAAATTCTTCGGATTGTTTGGATCGCTGGATGGTTTCTTCAGAATAGGGATAATCATACCCATCTTGAACACAGTTGGGATTATCCCAGTAGAGAGTATGACAGCATAAGTGTCAGCTAATACTGAGCAGAGTTCATGCGAGGCCCCATACACAAGATGCTCTGCAGAAACTCCGTCGTATCCCGGGGCCACATCACGTCGTAACATCCTGATATAATCTTGGATCTGATGAGCATTAATGACGACCTTCTCTCTGTGATTAGCAAGGGACCTTGCCCTGCTTTCTACAAACTCCTTGATCTGCTGCTGCGAGTCACTGAGACCTCCCTCGTCAGCCATGGTATGCTTATAGTAGTCCGCAAATTTATCTGCCGTCAGGTTGGAGTCAATGTGACAGCGGTGGGCCTTCTTCAGCTTGATATTATGTCTTTAGCAAACACAACAATGTTTTTTTCACTGTTTATGAACTTATGCAGTGCTGTTGACTTTTAATTCTTGAAAAAAGTTACTTCTTGAAAAGTAGAAACTTCTGGTACAACTATTTAATTTCTATGTGATTGTAAAAGGATGTTTGAAATGTAAAAACCAATCAGGACATCTCGATTGAATTGGTGACTTTCTCAATTGGATTGATTGACTATGAAGTCAATTAGCCCTGATGGCAATAAGTCAACAAAAAATAACACCTTTTTCCATACAAGGCATTTCAAAATGGTTAAAATGGTAATCTTATGAATTAAATTTGGTGTCTACCAGTTGGCAAGCAGAAAAATTGCTGTGTCTACGACTTGGTTATATAATATTGACCAAAAAGTCTGTGTCTACCACTTGGTGAACCCTGCCAATTTGTTGTCTACGGGTTGGTAGTACCTGGTGTCTACGAGTTGGTTGTCTACTAGTTGGCTGTCTACCAGTTGGTTTGTCTACGAGTTGGCGTGTCTACGAAGTGTCTTGATACCCATAAACAAGCTATTGTTGTGATGTGGTACAACAGGAAATCAAAATATTGGAACCCAAAAATTCCACACAGTTCTAATCCAACGGGAAAGTAAGTAGACCCCGGAGCCGTCGGCAAAAGCCGCCGCCGCCAGTCAATGCAAGGAAAAGTCAAGTTAGGTCATTGACAATCCAAGCCGTCAGTGATCAGTCAGTCAGCCGCCGCTGATTTTTTTACCCCAGCATGTTTGGTAGGCCTACTGTTGGATTTGTCTTGAAATGACGATTCCAACGGTATCAAAATTGTCAAAATCGGATGACTCTGGCCCGAACTAGACCATGTTGTTTGCATTTTAAGACAGGATATTTCTGTAAGCCCATCCGATGAGTATGATTAAACATTATATTACCCACATTAACATTGTTTAAGTCAGCCAAGCTGACTTAGCCAGCCAACTTCATAGTTAGTCAAGTGAAGTCACAGAAGATGACAAAGTCGACTCAGTCAGTCAAGTCAAGTCATTGAACATCAAGTCAGTCATCCAAGCATGACTTGACTGACTCCGGGGTCTAATAGTAAGGTTGTAAAATTAAAGCTACATGGCCAAATTGGTAAAAATAAAATTATTTACACAGTTATGAACAATCATAACATAGTAGTTATTGCATAAATTGTGCTGTATTGGACAGTCATTTTACTTGATAGAAGACAAAATAAATCAAAGAAGACATGTAAGTGAAATTGAATTGACATTTATTTTCTAATCTGCTCAACTTGATATCACATTAATGACCACTTTTTTAATTATTTACCCTCATTCACACTGTGGTGTAATTTACAATATAAAACATAAAATAATTACAATTAATTAGAAGCATTGTGTTATACTTTCAAGAAATTCTGCAATTGCAATAACTTGATATTTTATTTTGACACAGATCAATGAATAATTGCAATCATTAGACACTACCTGCCAACTCAAGCCAATTCCATTAATTGATATTACCTTTGACACTGACTGATCTCCGTAGTAATTGCAATCATTAGACACAACCTGCCAACTCATGCTATTTGCATGAATAAAGAACTATATACAAGCCAATTGAGTTGATATTTTCTATGACACCGCTCAATGACTAATTGCAATCATATGCCAATCATTAGACACTAGCTGTCAACTCTGAATGTGTCACTGCTTAGTAAATGGTATATAAAGACCAGCCTTGGTGCATATGTTCAGTGTACAACAAGACATGCTTTAAGAACATGCCAAAGAGGATGAGAAAAAGAGGATAATGGCTTTTCAGTACATCTTAAGGAAAAAAGGTAAATCTTATGTTATGATTTCTACTTGCATGGCCTAGTCATCTTGTGCTTGTTGTTGTTTCAAGCAGTTGTCCATTGGCACCTTCCCATATATAATAGTAGCATAGACTGCATATCATCCTCAGAGACATTTTTTAAAGTTAGGCCTACCTTGTACCTAAAATTTAGTTTTTGCAGTAATATCAATCTAATAATGTATTATCCAAAAAATAAAATAAATAAATACATAATGACATGGTTGGTAGGTTCTGATCAAATATTTAGGATGACTCACTACTATTAAATGACAAATTTGCAGACCTGTCACCATATCACTGGTTTTCTGAATATGAACACCAGAAAGTTGATAATTAATCACAACAAGCTGCTTGTGTACAGGTCTGCATCAGCTTGGTATATAGCTGCAACCACAAGCATTGCTTCAGTGGGTCTCCTTTAAAAAGTTTAGATGACATGAACACTAGCTTATTGTGATCTATGAAATACATGTAAAACGTCACACAAATGTGCTGGAGCCCGCCAGGTAAACCCAACAGGATGCTAAAAGCACCACTGGACCCGCTCGTTGCCTGAGCGTCACACGCCCGGCTAGCGGGATACCGACAGTCCCAGTGGGTCCACTCGCTATGGGTGCATGCATCCGCAAAGTTGCACAGACTTGTTTAGAGCTCCATCGATCGTAAATATGATCGTGGACGATCGTTTTCGATCATATCTCGGCCGCTGGGTGGTTTTCAGACAGTTCCTGGCTCCACAGGCGCTTTCTGAGGCAAATCTGCATTACGGTATTTTGAATTTCCGATTTTCGCGGGCTTTTTTGTCATCTCTCTAAGGGCTAGTCTCGACTAGCCAAAAATACTTGAAAAGAAATTGAGAATTGATCAATCACTTCTTGTGTGAGCCAAGTAAAGGAGGAGAAGTGAAAATAAGTCATCGTAATTTATTGTTTAGCCGTTTTAAGTGGTGGAGAATCCAATTAAGACAAAGCAAATCGGTTACCAACAAAAACTGCGAAAACTGATGAGGAGGGCCAAGCAATGGCATTATGGCAGCATCATGGGCATGGGATAGAAGGAAATGTCAATGGCGGACGACAGTTTCCATCCCTGATTCTCTTTCAAAATGAGATCCTGACGGATGTGCAGCGTGCACCAATCAGCAAATGAATCACATTTTCAAGTTGAAAGAGGAAAAGGGGAAACATTTCGAAACATTCCAAAACAAAGCCTCTCGCAGAATCCAACTGAGACAAACTCCCAGTAAGACTCATATATCCAACAATGTTGTGAGCCAACAAAGGGACCTCCAGATATAGGACTGGGAAGTAATAGAAGGAGGAAGACTTTATAGACTTGCCTAACAAGGCCTCTGGCTGTAATTGATGCCATTACATCAACATCATGGAGTTGTAATGAAGACATTGCGGAGAATGGCCAGATAGGAGATGACAGCTCCCCCTATTGCCTTTCCGCCAATAATCACTTCATCTGAGCTGAGCATGCGGTGGCTGCTGCAAAACTCCCTCCTATAATCACAGTCACCATTTGGCCACTGGGTCACGCCACTTGGTTATTGGGGGAAATTAAGGTCAGCCTGCTTCATCATCGACCAACTTATACAATATACATTCAATCATTTAAGGACCAAGGAAAATACATAATGCATTGACTTACATCAGCAGCGTTTTTCTTGTATATATGAAAACTGAAACAGTATCATATACACTGATATAGCTCATTCTCATAGTAACTACCAGCCCGCGGACTCGGTGCTGTATTATTAATGCACCATGCAATATAAGCATGATGAAAAGAGAGAATGGCTTCCAGAAAAATATGAAAATGTTCTAGCGGATAAAGATCCGGTTCCATATTCTTGATAATATCGCGACGCAGCGAGGTCAGTGATGGTTATAAAGCAAACGCTACACAATACTGTTATACGGAAGCTCTTAGAGACTGACCTAGGTGGGCTAGCTTCCTTGCTATTGAGGAGCCCCTGAGAGGCCCTGAAGGCAAGGCTCCATGTAGCACCAGCATGACACATCTTAAGGATGTACTTATACTCTCGTATAGAGGCAGGAAAAAGAAGAAGTGTAACACAGCAGACTCATAAGGCAAGAATCAAGGTGACCCTTGGCATGACTCACGCCCTTACAATGTGTGAGGCACTTGTCTTTGGGGCTATAAATCTCCCAAGCAGTTCATTATCCTCAGCCGGCAATGCAGCTGCAGCAGCGACTCTTTCATGCATCTCACGACCCGCATCACCAAGGACCAATCAAGGCCAGCAACATTGAGCAAGGCACATGCGATGCACAAACTAAGCGCAATTATCAAAGCTACTTCATGCCACCTCCAATGTTTCCCTATACACACACTCATCCGCATCTCACCAGTCAACACGATAGACAGGATTTTGCAGAAACATCAAGCGAAGTAATGCCGCTTTACGTTGATTACAACCCTTGACCAGCAGAACAATGAAGGATTACTACACATTATCCATGTACATAAATCAACCCAATTGCGCGCTGAAGCCATTCAAGCCAGACAACTGGACAACAGCGATAAACATGTAGGCCATTGCAGGGCTATACATATGAGGCTACATATGAGGTTACATATGAGGTTACATATGGGTCCGGTCATCCTGAGTGGGAGGCAAGAAATGCTCAACAGCCTGCATCACACTGGATGGTCCCAGGAGATGGGGGATGAGGAGGCAGAACAAAGAGATGCTGCAGCAGCCACAGACTCCAACCAAGCAGCAAATAGATCAATGCAAGAACTGCTTGATGGCTCTGGAAGGGTCAGGCTTGTCAGGCCAATTGATCAGCTGACTACCCCCACACTCTCTCAGAGTCTCTGATACTTGGCCCACAATAGCACTATCTGCAATTCTTGATTTCCCTCGAACAATATACCAGATCACCTCCCTTACATAATCCCCTCCAACAAGAGCCAATGACAGAAGCCAAAGACAATAGCCGAAGACAAAAGCACTGGTCCAGCCAGGCACTGCCGGATTTACCCAAAAGCAAACTAAGCAGCTGCTTAGGACAAAAGAGCTCAGGGGGCACTAAGGTTCCAAAAAATGAAAAAAAGTTGTGGGTGAAAAAAATGGTGTGTTGATAATTTTTTATCTCCTTTTCCATTTTTGTGGGAGAGGGCTGGCCCACAATGACTTCAAGGGGCCCCATGCAGTTCTTGAACTGTCCTTCTCAGATGGAAAGAAATATTAGGGCATTTCAATGATGTCAGCAAAACACTGCAATACCCAATACTTAAAAATGTTTGTGCTGGTCAGCTTCTTGAAATTAGGGATAGATTTGATCATTTTGAAAGTATGCCAAGGCGCTCTTGCCAGAAGTAGTGAAAACTGATAATTTGTGAGCTTTTAGCTAATTGTCATTTTCGCATGAAAATTCTATGTTAAACCTCCATCTATCTTTGGAGCTCTTGAGCAGGGGCTCAACTAAAGGTTGTGGTGCATGCGCCTAGGATCGGGGAGGCTGGGGGCCCCTACCAACGTCATCAGACGTCAACTGCCAATCATAGGTTGAAAGTTTATGTTGGTTCATTGAGCATACCTTATATTGTTTCAACTGGATATATCATTGGCTATTGCCTGTATGATTTATATTTAATTAGGTACCAGAGCAGATTGCCAGATTCCCATACCTCATTCATGCTGAAAGACTCCGGGTGCCCTGAACTACTCCAATATTTTTCAGATACATAGTTCTGCCTGCCAAACTTACTTTGAAGGGCCCCACTAATACCTCATTCATGCTGAAAGACTTTGGGTGTGCCTGAACTGTTCCAACATTTTTCAGATACATAATTCTGCCAGTCTGACTTGTAGATACTTTAAAGGGCCCCCACCATTACCTCCTTCATGCTGAAAGATTCCAGGCCCCCTGAAGTCCCAATTTTTTTTTTTGGATACATAATTCTGCCCCCCTGACTTTTAGACTTACTTCAAAGGGCCCCGGCCATTAATTCCTCATTCATGCAGAAAAACTCAGGGGGCCCCCTGAACAAAAAGCCAATATTTTTCAGATACATTTTTCTGCCTGCCTCAATTTTAAGACTTACTGCAAAGAGGCCCCACTTCAGTTTTTACAGGATTTCCATTATTATTTTGTGCAATATCCGCACAATTTGTGATGTTTATTCTTTTGTGGGAACCCCTAGGGCAACCCCAGGCAGGCCCATGGTAGTTGAGCCACTGCAGTCTTGAGCAACTTCTAAAACACCTTTAAATGAGCTGAAATTTTACATGGGAGTCAGAGAGGGACTATGGAATACATTTAGAGGTTAGCCCGAATGAATTTCAGACTTTCTTTTTTTTTTGACACCCTACTGTTGCTCAAAGGTAACTTTAGAAAGCCTAATTAGTTTTGAAGTCTCTCACATTTTCCTTTTCAAAAGTTGCTTTTAATTGTACATGTCTGTTGATTGAGAATAAGGTATTGTATAGCCATAAAATAGAAGATTGATGCATTAATTTATTCTTTCTCACTAACGATTGCCGGTTAATCTCGACGGGCTGGGGGGGGGCACCGTGGTACCATGATTGCTTAGGGCATCAGCAGGCCTAAATCCGGCCCTGCAGCCCGGCTGTCAGTGTATTCCAGACAACAATGGCAATGGATTGGTATTTGGCTTCTACGTCGTTCAGCAGTACTCTCATTAACTCAGCTTCCAATACATTACAATCAACTCCATGGAAGAAGGAGTTGAAAGGACCTTTGATTTCTATATTAAGCACAGCATTAGCCAGTATATACATGATATATGCTGCATGCTATCAGTCCTCACAATTCAAAAAGCTACGTTTTTAGTTGTAGATACTGAAATATGAGCCTCGTACATGCATACCGTTTATATTAAAATTTCCATGTAAAAAACTGAGATATATAAGGGTGAACATGCTGAATAGGCTGTTTGATATTCAAATTCATGTCTCATGGGCAGCAAGTCATGCTTCACTGACATGACTGAAACTTCCTTAAATATCAGCTATTTTGGATTTTTTTTTTACTGACAAAATTTCAATAGCTGAATATACAAGCACTTCGCTTTGGAAGAAGACAGAGTCTCCCAAAACAAACACAAGAGACATGTTAACTACACAAAATACCAGAATGGTAAACATTGGGCGTTAACTCATGTCGTATAGAGTTGAGTACATAATGTAACAGATAAAATTAGCAAAAGGTACTTTCCGGAAAAGCCTGAAAAAGAGTACAAATCCTGTACTACCAGAGAAGGCCAGATGGCAGGAGTGCCAATAACCAACAAAGCAAATGGCTGAGTCAAGTTTCTTGAGGGAAGCACAAAAAAGGCATTGGTTTGCAAAAGGAAAAGCAGGAAAGCCTTGTGGCTGTGAGCTGCTGGGTGTTTGGAAAGGAGAACACGAAGAAACATTGCAGTGACGAATGGCAGACCTCAGCTAAGGTCTGTCATGCCCAAGCCTCCAGGATGAAGATCCATCTTGGATCAAGAGCTGGGCTAATCATTTTACCCTCCTGTGATCACATGCAATCAGCAGGATGATCCCCATCCCTCAGAGTTCTGCTCTGCCCACACACCCCCACAACACACCACCCGTCTCCACATGCTCCACTTGAGCACACCACCAACTAATCTCCTCCTCCATATTGTTCAGAATCATGTTATGATACATTTCTAATCATTTTGGCTTTGCGGTCACTTTTTCATCGTTATCACTGAACATCAGCTTATTGCAGTTACCATCATGATCAAATTACACAAAATACCATAAAAACTACAACAATCACAAACATTTTATGGCAGAGAATGTTAAATGTATTAATTTATGGATTCATCGATCCACAAAATCAATATTATGGGAGAGCAAAACAGCTGGGCAAATCTCGACCAACGAAATACTACATTACTACAACAGCGAAAGGGATGGAGTTCTTAAACTCAATTCACAGTGAATCTCATTGAGCAGATCAATAGGAAGCCATCTCTTAACGGACAATTTGTCATCCTTTTTCGGAAGAGCGGACAAAACTCGAAAAGGGCGGAGGTCCTTAGGGTCCTGCAAACACATAACAAAGACGAAGTCCTTTGGATCCACAATGGCCGTATCCAGGTCACTCCTGGTCAGTCCTGCACATCCCATTGGACATCCTATTGGACATCCCATCATCATAAGAGGGACTCTGGTGATCCTGACATCTATAGAGCTGGTCTTCTGGCTGACCCCAGAGTCACCTTGGGACATCCATTCAACATTGTATGCTATGTATACAATCCCATTGACAGACCAACATCAGGACGGTTCTCATTCTGTGTGCTCATATTGTGCATATCAGAATCAATAGTACTAATATTAATTGTATAATATATCAGGTTTGTACTTTGCAGACACAAGATAGTATCCATAATACTATTGTGAACAGGGTGCAACATAGCAGTGTAATATGACTAGCCTATCTCAATGGGGTACAGTATCTAAAACAGTATCTGTTATATGTGCTTACCTCAGAAACAATATTTATTCATGGAAACCACTTTATTACTCATGATCATCATATGATATCAAATGCAACATTAGACCACAAAGAGATAGCAATTATGGTATGCATTTATACATAGCAATGATAGCATACATCATGTAACAAGAAGAATATCCAATTAGAATTCCCATTTATCATTTTTAAAAAGCTTATTCATGGAACGCACTTATTCCTTGCTTGAATTATCCTGTACGAAGAGACAAATAACTTTATCCAATTAATTTGCAACAATTTTACAACATGTAATTATGTACAACATTGCTAAGCATGACACAGATTAGTTTGTATCCTGTAACTGTTTTGATCAACACAATATGATCAAACTCCAATGGGTCATAAAACAACAATCATAAAGTTATAAACTAGTGTCTGATTTCATGGTATTTAACTGACATCTATTTGGCATGATTATGTACTTGTGATGGTGATAAGTGACACACAAATTCATAAGGTCAACCAAATAGCGGATAGAGTGTCAAACACTGGCGCAAGAAAGTATACCATTTGCAGATTACTGCCTTGAGATTTTCTGTGCAGCTTCGGCAAAGAATATCATTTCAGGTTCTGATTCTTTGAATTTGTTTAAATGTAGACAGACATTCTAACAGACAGTGAAAAGGGACACCCCCTTTTTTGCTGAGAAAATACATAAGAAAAGACATCAGGCTCCATCATTAAACACAACCATCAATCATCATGTTATAGAATAATTGCATAAGTACATTGAAAGAAGATACCTTGGTCAACCATCTCAATAATAATACAATCTTACTATTGCCATGATAGGATGCCCAGTTGAAATGCATAATATGATATATACCCAACGTCATACATATCATACAAATGACACAATTATTGCAGAACTTGTACACTGACCAAGAAGTATCACCTGATCACACCATCACAATGTTTATTCGCATCCTCATCATTATTTACAAACGGGGGATCAAGTCGATCAACCATGAGGTTATCTTGAATTCTTGATCCTCACATGTAGACAAACATACAGAATGTCACGTATGGATGTACTGGTCCGATACCGATACTTGGTATCAGTACCGATTCAGGAATTTCAGCAAAAAGAACAGAAGCAATATCAGTATCAGATCAAAATTGTTTCGGTGGTATTGACAACAAAATACTACCGTCAGTATCCAGTTGAAAGAGATAAAGTGGTATCGGAGCGTGATCTGAGCATCCCTAAGAATGTGACATTGTAACTTTTAGATGTAGAAATATATATATACTACTTTGTTGAGTACTTAGAATACACATTTACTTATTACCATGCTTGATTGGTTGACAGAGAAACATATGCAGCCAGTCTGCAATTCTGAAATCAGTGTCCACATTCCAAAATCTACATAAATGACCGTCTTGTAGTCACTAGTCAGGATCACTACCGCTCCACATCATTACTACTAACTCCGGCATAAAAAGTTATTACCATTATCGGATGATTAGTGGTGAATCATACGGAGGGTGTTCCTCAATCAGTGTGTATTCTGCAATCCACACGAATGACTGACTACATGCACAAGAAATACACAAGGAATACACAAGGCAAGGTGCAGCTGACTCACAGACCCAGTAGGGTGGTTAGTAAGCACTGGTAAGCAGCAAAGAGAATACTAAGCGGAGGAGATATATATCAATTAGAGGCAGACTGTCAACAGCCCTCAGTGTGGTATCATAACAGGGCAGCTGAGTTGCTCCAAGCAATCTAGACACAGGTCTTGTGAAGAGCAACAGCTCAGCTTTTTATGCTGTGTTGAGTGCAGCCAGCCATTCAACACTGGAGGTGCAGCCTAGACCTATTCATATCTGCAGCAGTGTACAAGGAGACCCCAGAACTTGCAAGAGACCCACTGGAGATCTCAGTGTGAGGAAGATCCCCCTCAATGACACACAATCCAAGCATTGCTGAGAGGGTGTGGGAAGGAGGGGACTGTGAGCTGGTCAGGTGGAACTGTTTCCACTACATTGGCACACTGCAAACTCATAATACAAAATATGAAGCTCCTCAGAGCATCAACGATTAATTTGCTCTCCTTTACAAATTTGTATGATTGACAGAATAAAGGGAGGATTGACATAAGAGAAGCAATGGGAAACAACATCACAGACCAGTCCAGCATAGAGCTCAGCCATCCAAGGCTTTTCATATTTTCTAACAATTTTTTCTTTACCACAATAAAATATAACGTACATGTACCAAGAAGGGAACATAAACATAGGTAAAACCGCAATGCTCCATGATGTTATAACTACCGAGCAATGGCGAGCATGTCTCTTATTACTAACTCAACTCTATATAAATCAAACTTCAAGAATGTGGCAAGCAAAATTTTCGAAGAAATTATGCACATAATCCGTGGCAATGAGAAATAAATATAGATTTTATTCCTGATATTTAGTGAGGCAATTAGCAAGCACCTTCCATTAGAACCTGATAAATCATAGAACTGTTTATATTTCATCCTCTAACGTAAATCAGGCACCACTCGAATTAGTGACAGCGAGAATCCATCAATTTCGAGTCTAGACATCTTAAAATTATAAATAAACAAGTTCTATACATATATCAAAGTTATTTCACTAAGCTGATAGCATTGGCAATGAGGACATCATAGCACAAGGTATAATGCACCTATTGAATGATTTATTCACATGTACAAGCCCGCAATAAATGTTAAATGGTATTATGTTGCGTTTTGTAGGTAACATGCAAAGTGAGAGCAATAGAATGCTTAGATCAATCAGAAAAATTACATCATTTAATACCTGTAGGCCTATTTCTGAAAACTGTTAAGGATACAATGACATACACATATTTCACTTTTAAAATTCCTCATACATTTATAGTTCCTCTGTAATATGAAATTTAATGTCACTACACTATACATACATATAACCTTAGTGGTTGTGAAGCTTGCAAATATGCAAGCTGCAGGCTTTTGATCTCCTGCAGTAATAGGCATTTCTGAGGACATCATGCAGGTCAGGTAGATTGCAGATCAGCTAGATCACCATTCGCCCATGACATCATGGCTTTACTGCACACCGTCCACACAGTCCACACACCCAGAATGTGTGTACACCAGTCTGAGTCATCTACAGGATCTAACTACTTCCACCAGATATCATGGATATAGACCCACCAGACTCCACCAGGCCCTAACCAAGTAAACAGGCTCAGAAACAGCCCCATGCATTGCTTGTAATGCATGGAATCTAACTGGTATGACTGTAGACTGAATATACCACGGATAATATGCTAACGATGCCCTGTGAGGCTGTCTGCCATTGTCACAGCTCTCTAAATCAACATAATATTTCTGAAGAATAATGGGAACAATACATTCCAATTCCCAAAAACATATTCCAGTTCTGCAGACATTGTTGAGCAGAGATATTTCTCATCATCAAATTTACAGACTGAATGAAGACCATACTAATGCAGAAAATTAATTTTTAAATCACATTCATGTACTCCTTAAAGGGTATAACACACTCATTTATAAACCAAGGGATATATATGAAAGCATTATAATTACATAAACCACCCATCAAAATTTAATCAATAGTTTCATACAGACAGCAATGAATGAAGTCAATTCCATTATCCCTGAATATACCGACTGTCAATTTAATCTAAAGAGTGTAAATAAATTAATCAAAACAGCACATAAAACTGAATAACTTACAGTTTCATGCACATTAATGGATATCATAAATTAAATAAATTAAATAACAGATAATGATAAAACATGTATATCATTTAAATGAACGTACATACTGGTCTACTGGAGAATGACTCGCAAGGACAATCAAATAATAATCATCATGAGTAATATTTACACGACATGAGCAAAGGAAAATGATGTTTACAACCAAAGATTGACCATGTGACGAAACTTTTCTTGCATCGGTGGCTCTAATGTATTCCAAAAGTGTATCTATAGTTAAGTTTGTAAAACCTTTTTGGTTTGAAATAAAATTTGAAAGAACGTGTTCCATATATTTCATTGAAGTTCTCATTGGGAAAATTTCGCTATCATTTAACATCGTTTAAAGAACTTCACTTTCTTGCTGAAAAATCTTCAGGTCTTATTTGGTTGACTTCCTTATGTATTCAGCAGTGTTCAGAGCAAATTGTTGGAACTTTTCAATGTCAATTTAGAATGTGTAAATAACTTTATGAATATGATCATTACACATCAAATTAAGTAAATCATAAATGTATGACATGAATAAATATAATCACACTTATCATGCTTATCAACATAAATATGATTAGGGTATCAGATTAGCATATCCAACAGAAAGCTGAACCATGGATATAAGATCAAAGAACTCTTTCTGAATTATTTAATTCTTAAAATTTTCTTGTAGAGATAGAACAGCGTCAATATCACAATGTTCATAATCCAATTTATTTTGTTTATCAACATTTTCCTTTTGTTTAATTTCCTTGCAAAATGCAAATGCTACCTGCTGAAAGAGCACGGAATCCACAACACTTTCCCTTCAAATATCATTAGACTTGAATACTCAAATAAATTGAAATAATCATATTAGACACATTAGACAATTAAATCTCATCAAGAGATAAAACCACAAAAGTGTGCGAGTAAAAACAGGAGACTTGGTTTTCGGTCTGGGCTGTTCTTTCAGGAGATTATTAAGAGGTTGACTAAAAACCTCGCGAGTTGTCTTGATACTGATCTCCCTGGAAAGGTACTCCCCTATGTCTTGTCTGGTGTCAGCACCACTCTCCCATAACATGCCAGAATAGACATTCCACATGATGCGATTTAACAGGATAAACTTGCTAATCCTCTTTGTATCTGCATTGTTTATGTATGAATATTTTGAGTACTAGAGTTGGTGTTCAAGAAGCATACCAGGCTACCAGTAAACCTTTAGTACCCAATGAAGTGCTCGAAATCAAGGTTGAAGCAGAGTTTTGGCATAACTTCATGAGGTTCAGTTAGTACATCTCGAGATGACGGGGTGAAAGCCATAGAAAAGAGGCCTACTGAGGTAAAAAATTACTAAACTTAATAAACTTAATAAACCTGTTCAAAGGGACCAATAGTCCAATACAGACCTTGAAATCTAACCCAGGACTATTCAGCAAGTATTGGAATTTGTGCGAGACAAAAGGACTCATACGTCAAAATGTAGAATACCAATTTGTAAGTTGAAGAAAGTTGAGATGGAGAGATAGCTCAGATAGGATTTTCCAGCTCCAGGAGGACTTTGAAGCGAGTTGGTGATTTGATACACCTTCTGGTATCAACTGTCTGGCCCAAGGCTGATTGAACATAGCACAGGAACTTTTTCAGAATACTCTTGAAATATGAGAAGACAAAACTGTCAACACATCACCACTGGCAGTGTTGTACTACTACCTGTCCAAGTGATGGCAGTCCAGAACATCATACTGAATTATGTAACTATTTACTCCAATACTCCATTTATGGCATTACCTATATTATCTAGTGACAGAGGCAGAGTACTATCATTTTGAAACGATGATCGAGTTCCATATTGAATAGGAAAAAAGTAAGATATCAGATACGCCATTATAATTCATACATTAGGTTTTGTTCAAAAAAATATGCTTAAATATAAAAACAGAATATAGCTTATTAAATGAGTCCAGCGTTCATTGAACTTCAGCAATTGTTGGACGAATACCACAAACGAAGCTATAGCATCTCTAGAGGTATTAAATGGTACATGTATTTTGCGGAGCATTAAGTGCATCATGGCATGGCTTGGTGCCCTTATGATGGCTTATCCTTTGCACTGAAGTCGGGTAAGTTACCAGTGCCAAGAAGTCTCCCATACACAACATTGATGTTACGGAACTTATATGAAACTTAGAGAGCACTAAGAAGAGTGTTAAGTGACAGGAAGCCAAGCACTTGCCGCTGCATGCATTCGGGTTGGCCAAACCTCCTCCAGCTTCATCTTGGCTGGCAATGGCTGCAACATGCTCCAAGTGAGTTGTTGGATCATGAATCTAATAGGAGTCTAGCACGTTTCTTTGTGGGAAGCAGCATGGGGTTATGCAGCATTGGAGTAGCATGATGCATGCCACAGTTGCCACACATGTGATCTATCGCTACTACTCCACCTCTCTAGATCTAGGGTTACCGGGACAGCTTACATCAAGTTACATGTCTTTTGCTCTTTAACTGAGTAGCATCACAAGTTACTTGGAGCTGGGCTAAGTAATACAACCCTTGGCACCATACAGTTCCTACTCAACCCTTGAAGGCGGGACAACACAATTACCAGTTTACCACCACAGTTGTAGAATCAAATGAAAGGTCTCGCAGCCAACACGAAGACTTCAAAAGCCCTGACTCCCCTGAGGATCTTTGAATGACACCAGATCACACACAGTCCTTAACACAAGGATTACTGACACACTTAGTGGCTGAGTTACAGAATAAACTGAATAGAGCAAGATGCGGCATTGTATTGCTTCCATAAACAAAGAGGAAGAAAATTCCTCAATGTTACCACAAGTCAGACACCAGAGTCATAAACCTATTTCCATGGGCACACTGGGCATCTAGCTGTGTGTGTGGAAACTGGCATGCCACCTATGCCATGCTATTCCAACCTAAATGTTATTGATATCAGCTGCAGCCTACCAAATCATTTCCCCTCTCTTTGCTTTTACTGTAGTTTTACAGGTCTGCATCAACAGGAAGCCATGGAAACCTACTTCCAAGCCAGAATATTAGCAGAGGGCCAGAATATTAGCAGAGGGCCAGAGCAGCTGCATTACTTACTATTAATAAGCTTCTTTATAATCACATACATATTACCCATGAAGTAGGAGCATGCCTTTACAGCCATTCCTTTCCATAGAAACTAAACCTCTAAAGCACATTTCTGCACCATGTCTCAGAACAGAAAACTATGACTGGAGAATGTGTACATGACTAATATGTTCTCTATGACAAAAATATGGTTCAAGACTATTCATCATCTTTAATACACAGTGCAATGCATTGAATGCAAGGTATGGTACTACACAGTACTTACTTACATCATACAGAACATAATGTACATGTATTGAAGTCTTTTGTAGAACAATTGTAAAACATGTACTTGGGCCTATGTTGGATGGCAGTTTCAATCAGCCTTTGACATTTTATGTATCAAGAAGTTTCGATGATGATTTGGATAATTATGCAGGGAAAGCTATAATTACTTCAAATTTAGCCTCATGTCACTCCATGTATACCTCAGAGAGCCATACAACAAAAAGTAAGGGAAAGTGACCCTCAGCGACCAGTGTGGTCAACTCGCATCCATCTAATGTCCTAACTGCCTTAGCTACAGAGCTGAGTGGGACCCAAAAGTATTGGGAGTCAGGGCCCAGCTCAGTTTAATGGCAAGCCACTACAGACTGGCCATTGGCAGTTGTCACTTGATGCAACTCCCTGCTCTTGGTGTCCACTCAGCTGGTCAAGGGTGGGCGGTGGTCATTGGAGGCAGGAGCACCTGGAGTATGCTGACCACCAAGCTGACCATCAAGCTGACCATCATCAAGCTGACCATCCGGATGAGGACAATTTTCATCCATCTCCCACACACCGCACTCAGCTACGTAGTACGGAATGCACTCCGCAACAGCCCAGCCCAGCTCAGCCATCAGCAGTAGAAAGCAGTAAAACCAGCCTGAGCAACATCACCTGCAAAGAAGCAGCAGCGGCCGAGGGATGCTGAGGAGCCTGACATGACATCCATCAGCTGTGGCCGCCTCCACATGACAGCCCTTAACGAGCCAAGCTGGAGAGCAATGGCTCCATAAAAACTCCAGCAAAACCATTGACAATTGAGGATGCCTTGCACTGACACTTTAATGGTCTGGGGAAGTCCGAAATTGAATCAAACCTGGATTTAACCAAAGCTAATCAAATCAGTTATATTCCTATTCAGCAACAGTCCATCACTTCTTGTTTGCATGAGCTGCTGTCCTTGTTAGCTTCCCAGTACGAAAGAACCCAGCCGCAGAGGAAAGAAGCGCAATCAGACCAGCAAGACCACTATCTTGTGCTCCAAGTCTTGGACTGCTGAATCGTATTCAGAGACATGACTATCATCTTATCAGATCAAACAAAGAAGCTGAAAGAACCACTTCATTCACCAATAATGCATGCTAATAAGATTCAGCACCGCATTTATATGTATCAAGGAATAGTTCTCCCTTCATTTCTTGGAATTAAGAGCATCCTGAAAGTCATGAGAGTCAAGTTGAATACAAAATATGGCACAAAGGTTACAGTTGGGGAAAGAATATACGCAAAGCTCCATTAGAGGCGGATGAAGTGTAAGCGCAGCAAGCAGACGGAAAGCTGAAATCACATGCAGCCGCTTGAAGCCCACTTCAGAATTGCCCACTTCAGAATTGCCCTCCTGGAGAATTGCCCTCTTGGTGAATCAAGGCAGCAGGATCCATCAATAAGGCATTGGACGGTCGTTTCGCCCACCAGTCAAACTACCCAATGCAGACTGACCCCACTTGCTTCCTGCAGTGCTCCAAGACAAAAACAAGGGAGCAAATGAAGGAGGTGTCCCATATATCAGGCAAAGGTTGGCCCTGGTCACAGACATCCAATTTGGGCGTAGAATGCAGAGATGGCATTTGACAGGCTGTTGATGCGGAGACGCCTCATCAGTGCAGCCACCACCATTTGCCTGAGCCAGTTTGCCCTCTTACATTGTTTAACGTCTTCTCCTCCTCAGTAATGCGGCATGGCTGCATGTCCGACCATCACGAATGCCACCTTTCTCTCTTTGGAGACTTTTTGTCCTTGTCTTCTTGCTCGTTAACCACTTAACGACCTGTGCCAAAAGCATTTTGCCAGTAAATCCTGATAATTACCAGAAAAAAGTGAAAGGACATGCCACCTGCCGCATGCTACATTCTCCTCACAGACTGGAATGACTGCCAGGGGGACCCACATTCAACAGCAAAATGACTCCATGACTCCTAGCCACACAAAACCACAACATGTCCTGGCTGCAGGGTAGATTATACAATCTGATATAAAAACCAGGCAATATATACAGAAACAGCTCATCACATGGGGAGAAACCAACTACAGACCATATACACCAATTTCTGATATGCAATGCTGTGCATCCTCTAACTTTTCCAGAAATCAATGCATATTCCCCATCACCAGATGCCGTATAAAGAGTGTTTGGAGACTGAACAAGCAATCAATGAAATTGGTGTAATTCAATAAGCCAGAAAAACTTGGTAAAAGACTGGAGGCTGTTGAGTATTCCAGGGCTTTGATGAAGTGAAACTGTTGGGATACAGCAGACTTGAGCAGAGCAGATCTGCAGCTGCAGCCCTTGACAAAATCAGCCAGCAAGATCTGCAGCAAAGGCAAGCTCTTCCTGATATGAAGCCCACAATCTACTGTACGCTTTATCTGGTCCAGTTAGTCTCACTGGTCTGTAGGAATTCCTCTCAACATTCACTCCTAGTCCTCTCTTGACTGCTAACTCTGTGGTCAATTCAGCATGTTTAGAGCTGTTTAGCACCACTCCGACCAGCCCATCACCATCAAAGGTCAACTGGGGGTCATCCAAGTCAACATTTAGCTTAAAATTATGTAAATCCATGTTAACTTAATGATCATAATAGGCATTACATCAATCAGTGTAGACTCACATGTAGCTCTATTCAATCCATATATGTACTCATTGACAAATTTGTGACACTTTAAATAGTCTATATGAGCAGAAACCATCTGTGCAAATCAAAATTGAAAGCAAATGAAATCTGGAGATCACACAATCATAAAAGGGATTGAGTGATTTGAGCTGCGCAATAAGTAATGATCAATGACTCGTGAAGCACATCATGTCCACAGTGCAGATCCAATGGTCACCAAAACAAGAGGACTGACCATCACTGACCGTCAGCTGCCGCAACAACAAAGATGACCCAAGATGACCAGATGTCATTCAACACAGAATATTTCCAATACACTCTCAAATATACACACACAACCAGCTTGTGAAACATTTCTGTACATTCAAGGCTAGTTGTATGCAATACAATGGACATTTGCATAACCCAACTCTCAATGGGCATTTCAATGTGAAGATTCCAGGACCAGATTAATGATTTATCACAACGAAATTGTGTACATATTCATAAAAGAATCAAAATGACCTCATGTAAATTGTTGAGAGAAGTACCTACAAGCATGAAGTTAAGTTGACTGCAGACATTTTACCTAAATATTACAAGCAGAAAAACGCTTTCCTAATCTAAGAGTCTTTGCCATTTTGCAAAATACTGATATTTTGAGAATAAATACTCAAACTTCGACTTAATAAATGCGTTTGGGACATGATGGTATCAATGCAATTTTTAATTAGAATTTAAGAAAACAGAACACCCAGAAAAGGCATGTTCATGAAAAAATGTTATCGCCTGGCATGCTCACTGTTCACTGGAATATCTAGTAGCTACTCTATAAATATCAGTTGCATCCACTGCAATCCAGAATAAGAATAAGAATAAGAATAAATTTTATTTAGTCTCGAAATAGTACAAAGGAAAAACGTTAGCTCAGGCGAGCTAGTATTCGAGGGAAAACAAACAGCCATGAAACTAACACTAAGACTAGGCCTAATTAATAGTTGCCCTAAATGCATGTATTAAGCAGACAATTAACATACAAATCGTGTTCTAAATTAGTGCATGGAAATACAGACTGATTTAAATTTATTATATGTTCTATTATTGTTGTATTATACCTGGGACAAGAACTTATTGTCCATGTTATAAATTAGTTTGAATTTTATGAAAGATACAGGTAAATATTGCAATGCAAAGATTATGCACAGGCATTTGGGCAAGAACAGACAACATATTTCTTCAGGGAAATTTGAGTAGCTTCTTATTTACTGTATTCCTGGCTAATACTAAACAGGTCGGCTAATGGAAAAGAAAAACTAATGAAAGTCAGCTGGTATTACCCCTACTTAACACATAGTGCAGCATGACTGCTAACTTATACATGCAAATCTGCACAACCCACATCATCAATGATTCAAATACATTCAAAACAGGTGTAGATATACAGGAAATTAGCACCTCCATACAGGACCATTACAGGTGGAATTTCAAAAGAATATCACACATAATCAAATGATTGAAGTCCCAATCATTTGAATTAACCACACATATATAAGGCATCCTTTCAAAATAAAATGACCATAATTTCCATAAAATGAAAGTTATTTGTCACTTGAACACACAACAACATCCTTTGAAGTCTCTTACCTGCCATGAGCATTAAAATCTAGGTGGACTGTGGGACTTCTTGTGGACCGGCGAGCGCGCTCATGTTTCTGATGAAGAGACTTTGAATTGTAATCCAGACCCTCAAAGTGTCTTACATATTCACTAAGACGACGTTGCTCTGCAAAAGAAATTACATTAAACATATGACATACAATAAATGATTATAAATAGGTCTGAGTGCAAGATAATCAGCATTTAATTATTTATACTATTCCTTGAACCTTCCAAAGTTTCAAGGAATAAAAATGTCTTTGTTAGGTTTTTCTCAGAAATATCTGCACAAATTACAACGCACAGAGCCTAGATTAAAATATAATGGAAAATGTAACTGGACTAAATCAGTGACAGATTCCTGTCAATGCTGCTATTGATCTTATAACTAAATGGTTATTTAAATTAAAAGAATCAGGCCTAAGTCTAATAATAACAATTTATCATTCAGTGAAATATTGTCAGTTATCAGGTTATGGACAATCTTGGATCCTTGCCAACTTTTAGCCAAATTTAGGTTACAACTTCAAGACTAAACCTGACTAGCTATTAAAATATAAAAAACAGAGGGTATCAAATAGGGTAAGAATAAGTGAGATATTAGATGGTGATAATTACATCTATTCTGCAGAATTCTGGCATGATTTGTGTGAATTGAATAGCAATTCTGATGGCTGAATAAAACAAACATCAGCTAATTGCTGTGTTAGCTAACGTTGCATAATGTGGGTCCAGAAGATACCAAACATTGTTACGTAATTGCAATTGAACATTGGAACCCCCTTTGTCTTGTATTGTACCAGAATACACACACCAGTGAAGTGAGAATGCGTAACATGAATGCAAAACAAACGCAGTGCAGAATGGCGGATGTTGAGAACACTCACCTGCGCTGCAGAAATGGAGCCAAATCAGGCTTATAGCCGCTAAGATTTCCCAAAAATTCATAGTAGAAGGAGCCCTGAGATGGTAAGAGCCAGTCCAACCAACAAGTCAGCGATTAAAATGTAAATAAAAACTGAAACCAGCCAATTTGTTGTCTAAATGTAGCAGTCCATCTTCTCGACACACCTAAATGACTGGACTGACGTGCGCATGCGCAACTCCAATTAGTAGAGCAGCTGGAGACCGATTTCCAGGATGAACCCCGCACGGAAGTACAACAGCAAGTTTCACATACCAAAATGTGCGGAAAATTCTCTAGTTTTAGGAAATGATAGTAAGAAAGGCTGATTTTGTGTGCGAACTTGGCAGTGGCGGTTACCATGGCAACAGATTTAGAAAAATGATTCAAAGAATTGTTTTAGTAAATACTGCATAAAAACGAGACAATTAGTGATAAATGCAATCTGACTTACATTATGGTAAATCTGAGAATGGGTGAGCAGACTGAGAAAATCATTGGCACCCATTGTTTATATGGTTGCCATGACAACCGGGAATTCTTGAAAACTGTTAATTTTTTTCTGAATGTCAACGATAACTTCTCTAAAACTTAGGAAATTTACATAGTTTTAGGATTTCAATTACATGCACCTGAAAGCCCTTTTTCTCAGCTTTCTGGTGATGTCTTTCTTTTCTCTGTCGGTTTAATATCCTTGACACAAAGTGTTACCAAAGTAACCCAAGTAAACAAATTTGAATCCACCAGTAAGCTCACAATTTCTGCAGTATAGAAGAACTAACAATTCTATTCAAAAATTTTCTCATCAGACGGTGGTCCATTTGTGAGGGATACTTTAAAAATGTTAAAATTATTAACTGATGATCAAATTGGTTACCATGGAAACAATCAAATCGGCAAAAATACACCATTTTGAGAAAAGAACCTCATGATTCTGAGTTTGTGTCTCATTTTGCATGAAGAAATTATGAAAAATGTGTGTATGGAAAATTTAACATTAAATTTTACGTTAAAACATTTGAATTTCACTTGGTTACCAAGGCTCAGCATTTGTTTATTACCTTAGCAACTGATAAATGGTTACATTTTGGTGGTATTGGCATGTCTCAGTCTGGACAACTCAGACATATTTCTTGTCACATTAGATAAGAGATTTACTGTTTGGTGTTTTGTATCACCACTACATATAATAATAATAATAATAAATTAGGTATTTATATAGCGCTAGTTTCAGTAAAACTGCTCACCAGCGCTTGTTAGAAGGTTAGTCATAGTGTTGTTGGAATAGATGGGTTTTCAAGTTTTTCTTGAAGCTTTCCAATGATTTGCAAGTCTTAGTTCCCTCGGGTAGAGGGTTCCAGAGTTGTGGTGCAACGCGGGAGAAAGCTCTATCCACTATTTTATTTTCTCCACGATTACCATGAACTGCCAGGAGTAATTTGTTGGTGCTTCGTAAGTTGCATTTTGGTTGTGTCATATGAATGAGCCGTTTCATGTACTCTGGAGCTTGACCATTCAATATTTTCCATGTGGTTGTCAGGATTTTGAATTGAATCCTTGCGGGGATTGGAAGCCAATGTAACTTCTGTCTGTGATAGGTGACTCTGTCTTGTCTCTTTAGTTTTTCGACTAAACGTACAGCTGAGTTTTGCGTTACCTGAAGCTTATTTATTAGTCTTTGGGATACACCACAAAGTAATCCATTACCGTAATCCAAATGTGGGGTTACCAATGCATTTACTGCTGTTTTAATTGTGTCTTTGTTCAGATTTTTTTTAAGCTTTGAGATGTTTCTTAAGTTGAAGTATGCATTTTTGCACATTTTGTTCACCTGCTTTTCCATTGTCATTGATTTATCGAAGATCACACCAAGATTCCGCACATTGTCAGCTGTCTTGATATCAATGTCATTAACTTTAATGGATGTAATTTTCAGCTTTTTCAGCTGGTGAGGTGTGCCGATGATGAGAAGTTCGGTTTTGTCAGTATTGTTACAAAGCATGTTGTCATGAAGAAAATCTCTGATTTCTCTTATGCATTTTTCCATTTTCGTAACAGCATTAGATTGATCATCGAGAAAGTCGGGTTTGAAAGAGAGCACAAGCTGTTCATCATCAGCATACTTTTCATCTTCAACCTGGTTCCTCATTGCTACTTCACTAACTGGAGCGATATATGAGTTGAATAGAATAGGGCCCAATTTGGATCCTTGTGGAACCCCATATTTGAGATCAACATTTTCTGACACAACATCATTTATAAGTACTGCTTGGGATCTATTTGACATGTAAGATCTGAACCATTGTAAGGCATGACCATGTACACCATATCTGTTCTTCAGGCGTGAGAGGAGAATGTTGTGGTCAATTGTATCAAAGGCTGCTGACAAGTCCAAGAGTACCATCATTGTCACCTCACCCTTACCCATATTTAGCATTATATCATTGTGAATCTTGGTCAGCAGAGTCTCAGTGCTGTGGAATCTTTTGTAAGCGGACTGTTTTTTGTCATCTAGCTCATTTCTACTGATGTGGTCTATATACTGGTTTATCACAGCACTTTCAATAACCTTACTCAAAAACGATAGATTGGAGACAGGTCTATAATTCTTTTTTATTGGATCAAGACCAGCTTTTTTCAGGAGTGGTTTCACCAGAGCATGTTTTAAGTCTTTTGGCATCTCACCAAGTGTCAGAGATAGGTTTACTATTTCCGTTATAATTGGTAGATAATCTTCAATGCATTCAAGCAGGAGCCGTGTTGGGAGTGGGTCGACAGCACAGTGCTTGATTGGCATATTATATATTAGCTTTTTTACCTGAGTATTTGAAAGAATTTTGAAATTGTCAAGCTTTGACCCTACTTCAGTTTCAGCCTCATTCATGGAGTTACTTAAATTTACTTGCAGTTTTGATCTTATCTTTTGGATTTTGTCATCGAAGAATGTGTTGAACTCATTTGCTAGTTGTTTGTCATCATGATGGTGGGGCAGTGATAACTCTTGTTTTCGGTTGAGACAGGAATTGAGTACTTTGAACATTGCTCTGGAGTCTCCTTTTGTATTATGTATTTTCATTTTCAGGTCATCTGATTTCAGTTGATTCAGACGTGCGTTCATGGTATTTCTTTTCTCTTTGAAGATTTCCCAATCTCCCTCAAGATTTGATTGTCGCCACTTTTTTTCTGCTTTTCTTTTGGCTGTTTTCAGATGTTTAATGTCAGCATTTGTCCATGATGTGGGCTTACGCAGCACTACCTTTTTGGTGGTCGCCGGTGCGTGCATATCCAGAACAGTCTTTGTGGAGTTATATAGGTTCACAAGCTCATCTAATTTTGCGTTCCCAGTGTTATTTCTCACAATACTTTCTGCTTTTGACAAGTGAAAAGATATGTCTTTCTTGAAATTTAAGATATCAATCTTTCGAGTTTTTCGTACAGTAATTTCTTTGACAAGGTTACTGCTCCTCTTCATGTTAGCCTTGAAATGGATACAATTGTGGTCAGAGTTTAGATCGCCAACAAAGCAATCCGTCACGATCTGGTTACGCCTTGTTATTACTAAGTCCAAAGTATTGCCTTCTTTGTGTGTTGGCGAGGATACGTGCTGTATTAGATCAAACATATCTAGGATATTATTGAACTGAGAAACTTTCCTGTCATTGGGCTTGTTCACATGGAAATTGAAATCCCCTGTTATTACAACTTCATTCTGGTAAGTTTGGTAGTGAGCAAGAAACTTAGTGAATTCTTCATGAAATTCAGATAGGCGGTACTTATTATGACTGGAGGATTCTGGACGATAAACAACTACTAGAGTTACAATTTTGTTGTTATTTTGAAACTGGACCTCCATGTGCTCAAATGTCTTCGATTTAGTGGTGTCCTTCTTCACTACATTTAGCCCGTTTCTCACCAGACAGCCAACACCACCGCCTTGTCTAGTATTTCTCGGCTCATGTAAAAAGAAGCATTCTCCACTCCTTTCAAGTTCACCAATTTCAACCATGTCATCATGTCGGAGCCAACTTTCAACAAAAAGGAAAATATCAATATCATATTCATCCCTCATATATTTCACCATCTGCGTCTTTTGACGAAGGCTTTGAGCATTCCATAGAGCAATATTTAAGGCACCACGATTGTTTGCTGCGATTCTTTTGGGATTTTTGTTCACTGATATCAAATCTGGGTTGTCTAGAGATGTGAATCGATTAGTAACTGCGACCTGTTGTAATTGAGGGGGCTCTTTGCCTTTTTTTAGGTATTTCTTTGATTTATAAGTAACAGGCATCCAAATGGAATTGCGTTCATTTGTTACTTCATTTGAACTCTCCCTATCAAGGCCAGTGCGTAAAATATCTGAGTACAGTTTTTTGGATGCACAAGACATGGTGAAAAATAGATTTCACCGATATATTACTGTCAATGCCAGGTTCTTGAGAATTGGACTAAAATGGTCTATGAGACAACAGAGTTTTGGAAAGAGTTTGATTTGGACACACACTAAGTGGCCAACAGCCTTGAAAACAGTGATATTGAGGTAGACTTGTTTTGATAAGAGTTAGACTTGGACACACACAAAGTGGCCAACAAGCCTTATTAAGTCAGTGAGATTGAGGCAGATTATTTTTTTTATATGAGTTTGACTTGGACACACACAAAGTGGCCGACAAGTCTTAGTAAGTCAGTGAGAGTGAGGCTGATTAGTTTTGATATGAGTTGACTTGGACACACACGAAGTGACCAACAAGCCTTGAGAAACAGTGAAAATGAGGCAGATTAGTTTTGATAAGAGTTTGACTTGGACACACACGAAGTGGCCAACAAGCCTTGAAAAACAATGTGATTGAGGCAGACTAGCTTTGATATGAGTTTGACTTGGACACACACGAAGTGGCCAACAAGTCTTATTGAGTCAGTGAGATTGAGGCAAACTAGTTTTGATATGAGTTTGACTTGGACACACACGAAGTGGCCAACAAGCCTTGAAAAACAATGCGATTGAGGCAGACTAGCTTTGATATGAGTTTGACTTGGACACACACAAAGTGGCCAACAAGCCTTGAAAAACAATGCGATTGAGGCAGACTAGCTTTGATATGAGTTTGACTTGGACACACACGAAGTGGCCAACAAGCCTAATAATCAATTTGTGACTGACTAAAACAATACAAGTTTTATTAGTAATGAATATGAAAATTATATTCCAAAAGTATTGATTTTAAAGATAGTAATAGTACAATAGATTAGTGTATAAATTACAGCAGATTTATATATAAATTATTGTTATTGAAAATATGCTGTCTGTTTGGCTGGGCTGAGCAAAGTTGAGTTCTTGAATGTGTATTGGCAGTGTATTCAGCCCTTCAAAGTTAAATCCTCAGTCCTTAATTAATGCTGTCAAGTGTTGTGGTATGTGTCTGAAATAATAAATGAGTGCTGGAAGTAGAAAATATGACAGTTAAATAGCTTTTCAGGCACAAAAACGAAGGTACAATGAGCGAAAATCAAGGTCTAAACAAAGTGGATTGGAGCCAGAAAAACGATGTAGAAGAGGCAGGTAATACACAATATACAATGATTAGTATTATAGCTGTACAGAATTATCAATCAACACAGAAAGGAAGCAGTTTGGAGATCAATATGATGTGAGACAGGCGATTTCAATGTGTGAGTTCAATTTGTGAAGTCCAGCAATCAACAGGTGCACTGTAGTCCATGAGCAGCCAAGCGTGAAATGTGTATTGGAGGTCCGTTAGAATTCAACTGGCTAGATTCCTGATAATGCAAGTCCGTTTTCAGTAGAAATCAAGGTAAAAATCCCACAAAAGTAGGTACAGAGATGCAGAGGAAGCTTGGAAACAACTTACACACAAAAATTGGCAGCTAAACATCCACAGAACTCCTAAAAGTGCCTATAATGTCTCTCTGCTCTTAACATGCGTGTCTACTGTTCAAGCAGCGCCCTCTATCCTACATAATTTTTGAAGAGAGATTCATCTCCAGTTGGGTTATCCAATATTTTTAGTGGACCTTGATGAGCAAAATCCCTGCTGGATGTCGCGTGGATGAAATGCTAAATAGGTGGCCCCTTGAATCAGTGCATGTCTGTGCTGGGTTATCAAAAGATCCCTCACACGGGGTAAATGTGTAAGATGTTGAGGACTCCTACACTCTCTCAACCATCTGATCAAGCAGCCCTCATGGACTTAGAGGGCTGCACTTAGGGCACTATATCTATCTACATGTATCTATCTATCAGTTTACATTCCATATAGTCATAAAACTCTCACAACTGAATGTTTAGTGTCACTATCATTTAAGCTGCAACTACCTATGAACTGTGCTGCCTAAAAGTGTTTGCCAGTACATTAACTGTTTTGTTTTTCGCATCTTCTTTGATTCAATTTCAAAGGAATTCAATCTTGGGAGATGTACACAACATGAACGATGTGAGCAGTCACTGTTGCAAGTTGTTGTCCTATACTACAGGCCTCAGATTCTGGTTTCTAAAGAGAGTGTCCAATGTCCATCAGTATAATGCCGGTGATGGCAAGTTCTTGACAGTAACAGTACTATTATGCTAGTAAACATAAATATATTGAAGACTCAATAAATGGACTGCAGCCCGACTGCGTTAGAAGTTTTGGACCAGGGATCATCTAACAAGAGTTGGTTGAGAATTAATTGGGTTTTCTCACAATTTTGCAGCTACCCAGAGTGTTAATGCTGACCTAGGCCCAAGCCCTATGTGGGGAGACAGATTGGAAGTACAGGCCTAGTATAAGTAGGGTTCAGAGGGGAAAAAAGGGACCAGGGAAAGGAAGGATAAGGAAAGAAGGCTAAGAACACATTTGTGTTGGGCCATAAGGAATGGAAGTGAAATAGGTGATGGTAGCAGAGGGGATAATTTAAGGCTAGAAAGAAGGACAGAGACAGTAGTGGAGAATGAAGAAAGGGGGGTGCAGAAAATGACATTTGGAGGACACCCTGAGTAAGTTGGAGGGAGAAGGCTAAGATTTACACCTCTTTCTAGCCGCTGGGTCACTCAGACCAATGTTACAGCCGACGAACGACGAGTACTTACATTTGGCTGTTAGTGGACATCAATGACCTCACAGCAGGCCCTATCCATGGCATTGAAATAAGCTGTTAACGTGTCATTGAGTAACTTGTGACCTCATTGACACTTAGCTGGTCTCTAAATTTAATAACATTGGAAGTATAGACTATGACTTCATAAATTCCTTATGACTCATAAGAATAACATGGCATATATAGGGCTCTGACCTTACAAGGAACATTTCAGTCCAAATCTAAAAGCACTTGATGTTCGACTGCTGTAATGGTCAATCATCTTTTGCCTCATGGCTGTCTCTGTTCAATCCCAATTATTTCAAATGTAAAGTACCAATCGCAGATCATCTTCCCTCCTCTGCCTCTGCAAAACTTCCTGATCTCACACAGCCTGATTCTTCTCTTATCTGCTTCCTACCTCCACATATCATTCTTCAAATCCTCAAAAAAGTTCACTAGCAACAGCCCTCCTTGTTGTCCCCGCCCCTGTTATCCCCCTCCTTCCTAACATTGAGGTGGTGAATTGATTAATAGCTATTAATGGAGGAGACATGCCACATGGAAGGAAGTGCATCATGCAAAATTAATAAATGTGTACCTGAAACAATGAAGGGGGATGGAGGAGGAAAGCAACCTTGGAGCAGAGAAGAAGATAGAAAGGAGACTATGGAGGAGGGAGAGGGGACACATGCAAGGATGCTGGAACAGGGGGCGGAAGGAGGGGGGGAGGCCGAAAGGGAGCCTTTTATACTCCCAGTGTCCCAATGGGCCAGCTGTAAATGCTGTTTTACAGATATCAGATTCCTTCACCGGAACTTGGTAGTAGCCGGACTTCATATCTAGCACTGAAAAAATGACAGACCCACCAAGATAATCAAACATTTCTGTTATTCTGGGAATGGCGCAGACTTCTCGTATCGTCTTCATATTCAAGGCTCTTTAATCTGAAGGTTGCCCTTTTGATCTCAAATAAAAAAAATTATTAAGCCTTAATTCATCGTGAATTGAGGCAAAAAAAACTGTTTTTGCCACTGCAATAAATTTTTGTCCTTTCTCGACCGTCGCCCCTGCACCCTCGTTTCCTTCCGGCACCCCTACAACATTTCATTGGTTGTGGTGCCAGTCAGGACTGCCCTTACATGTGTTTTTGGGCTATTCCTGCACTGTTCTGCTGGGCGCATTCCTGATAGGCAACTGGTCTAGTGCCCTAGATTCAAATTTGAGACCCAGTTCGACTTGGAGTTTGTTAGTCTGCAGCCAAACTGTGTTCAGTAGACTATTATCAGTCAGGTGGAGCAGACTATGAGAGAGGAGACTGAAAGGAAGAGACAAATGAGTGGGAATTAATAGACCATGAGGGACAGACTAAGAGGGACGTAATAAGATTGAGAGATGGACAAGGAGGGACACTATGGAGATGGATACTAAGACAAATTAGAATTGAGAGTAGGAAGGAGAGACTGAGAGGGGGGAGTCTTGGAAAGAGGAGACTAGGGACCAGTGAAACAGGAGACTAATGTAGAACACTGACTAAGTAGGGGGAGGGGCCATGGAGAATAGAAAAGCATTGGTAGGGTAGGGAAGGGAGAGATAGTGGACAAGGAGACAAAAAAAAGGACAGACAAGGAGAAAGTGAGGCAAAAAGTTTAACAGAGACATGTTTTTTGCTATGATTTTCAGCTCGAATCAATTACTTAATCACATTACAGGTATGTCACTGCAGTACAGTAGCCAGTGGTTGTGCAAATGGAGTGAGCAAGCTTTATGGTGCTGTATTTGAAGTCAATGCACACATACATGAAGCATAGTGCTGCTCCGTTCAGCCTAATTTGGACTGTAGTTTCAATCATCCTTCGCCTCATTTCTATGACCTCCTCCTGTTCTAATTAGCCTACCAAGTGAATAAATATAGGAAGTAAAGCCCCAATCATTCGTCCATCTTGCTCTGTTCTGCGAGGCATGTACCTGAGCAGCAGTATCTGGGCATTCTGGATTCCCATTCGATAGACTCAGTCTACAGCTTTGCTGCTGCTAAACAGCAATGTCATAGTAGTAAAAAACTGATTGATATTGCCAAGCAAAGAGTGCCATGTATCAACATACATGTAGCTGCTCTGACATTAGTCATCAGTATGTTATACTGCTGATTAGGAGCATGCATGTCTATGAGCTTGAACTGTACCTGTAAATTATGCTTTACCACAATACAGACAACTATCTTTGACCCTAAACATGTCAACCACATAGGCCTATATGTTGGGCCTGTCAGCTGCTTGTACCATGTAACTGTCAGGTTCTAGTTCTTGTGACTGAGCTGGCAATCATGTATTGGTTTGTTGGCAATCTGAAGTGCAGACATGCAGTGAATCACAATGCTTGTCTCTAATCTACTTTAGCTGTACCTGGAAATATGTGCAGTTCCTTTTATATTGTTGCCACTCACCTTGGAACGTACTTATTGAGGACCATTCCACCATAAGGCAGTACAAATCCATAAAAGTATGAGATCCAGTCAGAGGTGTCAATGTGGCATTGCAGTGAGAATTTGTGGCTTAATTTCTACAAATATTTTAGTTTTGAATGGCATTTTCCACACTAAAATTTCCAAATATTCCCCCATGCAAACAGAGACTAAAATTCAGAATCATCAGATGTTTTCCTCAAAATTGCATGCTTTTGTTGATTTGGTGATCTCCATTGCAAACAGTTTGATCCTATGACCATTTTTATATTCTTGGAGTACATGGACCACCCTTTGATGACTAAGAATTTAATTGAGTTCCTTGTTCTAAAAATGTTGGATTACCCAAAAGGAGGTGAATCTCCCTTCAAAAATTATGTAGTGGTGATACAGAACACCAATCAGTAAATCCAATCAAATGTGACAAGAAATATGTCTGAGCTATCCAGACTGAGACATGCCAATACCACCAACATGTAACCATTTATCTTTGCTAAGGTAATAAACAAATGCTGAGCCTTGGTAACCAAATAAAATTCAAATGTTTTAATGATAAATTTTCCATACACACATTTTTCAATACTTCTTCATGCAAAATGAAACACAAACTCAGAGTCATGAGATTCTTTTCTCAAAATGGCGTATTTTTGCCGATTTGATTGTTTCCATGGTAACCAATTTGATCATCAGTTAATAATTTTAACATTTTTTAAGTATCCCTCACAAATGGACTACCGTCTGATGAGAAAAATTTTGAATAGAATTGCTAGTTCTTCTATACTGCAGAAATTGTGAGCTTACTGGTGGATTCGAATTTGTTTACTTGGGTTACTTTGGTAACACTTTGTGTCAAGGATATTAAACCGACAGAGAAAAGAAAGACATCGCCAGAAAGCTGAGAAAAAGGGCTTTCAGGTGCATGTAATTGAAATCCTAAAACTATGTAAATTTCCTTAGTTTTAGAGAAGTTATCATTGACATTCAGAAAAAAATTAACTGTTTTTAAGAATTCCCGGTTGTCATGGCAACCACATAAACAATGGGTGTCAATGATTTTCTCAGTCTGCTCACCCATTCTCCGATTAACCATAATGTGAAGTCAGATTGCATTTATCACTAATTGTCTCTGTTTTATGCAGTATTTAGTGAAACAAGTATTGGAATAAATTTAAATGAATCCGTTGCCATGGAAACCATTACTGCCAAGTTCGCACACAATTTCAGCATTTTTTAGTAGCATTACCTGAAACTAGAGAATTTTCCGCACATTTTGGTATATGAAACTTGCTGTTGTACTTCCGTGCGGGGTATCTTCTTAAATATTGCACTTTTTGGCCTCCAGCTGCTCTACTAAATGTTGATCATACTTGATTTCCTCTGGCTTGGATCTTCTCAGCTGATGTCATGTATTCGCCATTGATGTGGATTGGTTTTGTTGATTACCATTTAGATTGGACATGCTCTACCTAATCTATAACCTATTGAAGGAGGGTAAATTAAAAATAGATAAATTTATAAAATTATTTTAGGCATAATATCTTTGAATCTTTATCTTAGTTCGGATAGAAAATGTATGATTTTATGCACATTCCATGTATACCAACTGCACACTTAAAAAAAAAATCAAATTTCTTATTTTAGACTAATTCATGAAATTTACTATACCACGTACAGGTGAGTTGCAAACATTTATAATTAAAGATATAGACTATCAAAATTCAGAAAAAGAACAATTAAGCACTGCCCAGGCACTATGCAACAAATTTTTCCATGGACAAACAAAATCCACTTCAGCAAATTAGATTCTCTGGGTGACAAAATCTAATTTTTTTAAATTTAATAATCTTGGAACTTTAGAAGTAAATAAAATTTGGTTCACTTTTTTTAAAGAAAAATAATTGTAATCATCAAAGTGTTATCAATTTGTGCCTACCCAGTATAGTCATCAACCTTTGCCAGTAGGCTACCCACATTATTTAATTTTTCATTAAAATTTTCCAATCTGAAAATATACTTCTATATTGTTGTGGCCAGTTGAGAACAACAGAGGGTTCTTTTACAGCAGTAAGTTTTAACTAATTTTCAATTAATTTTTATAAAAATGTCCAGTTAATTTCATTAAGTTTTCCCAGTTAATTTTCATTAATTTCAATTTTTATTTTCATTAACTATTTTGCGGCCTAAAAATTATTAAATTTATTTGACTCATGATCATGGCATGATGTGACCAGCAGAGATTCCACCCCGGGTCCCCCCCCCCCCCCCGGTAATTCCAATAGACACACCTGGAGAAAGTTGCATTTAGTGGTTTGTAAATAAGCAGAAGCTACATTGCATTAGTCGATCCTCTTCATGAAGTTCATGCTCTACCTCTGGATCCGTTCAGGTACAAATGGCGGGAAAAATTCGGGGAATTCCCTTTCGATACAGATGGGTGATTCCCGGGAGGGGCGCTGTAGTTGCTCTGCGCTGATTGGTCGATTCGCAGAGCGAGGTCAGTTTTGAAAGCGCCAGGAAGCCGGACCGGTGAGAGCACTCGAGGCATTCTGAAGTTCATTCCCATAAATGAAGACTAATTGTTGATCAAAGAAGATGATGAAGCCTCAGTAAGTGTCAGCCTTGATCTTGGAGTATGATAACGTGCACTTTGTCTGAAAATGTCTGTATATGACGCCGATCTGTCAAGATAAAAGTAACGACTGTTTCAAAAACTTTGAAAATGGCCGAAATTTTGTAAACAACAAAATATTGGCATGTCTGAAGCGGTGAAGCCGGTCTATGCGTTGAGCCTTTTATACTTGCAGAAGATTATCTAGCAATTGCTTGTGTATTTGCAATATGATATTTATGTCATTGACCTGTGATTCTGTCAATCATCATGATTGAGTCAATGTCAAAATTTTTGTGAGACATGTCAGAATTTGACAGAAAGGTCAACTGAATCAAACTGAAAAGAATTTAAATTTCTTTATCTCCTTTCATTTACTAAAATTGGTTAAGGTGAATATCGAAATTAATTTATGCATTTGATCTTTTCAGGAGAGGAAAGACACCAAAGAAGCCGCCGAGAAGGCAAAACTCGCAAGAAAAAGAAAAGGACCCTGTGGAGGTAGAATGATACCAGATTAAGACATCACTGTCTCTGAACAAACCAAATTCTGTCGAATTGGAAAAATTAAAAATTTTTTGTTGATCATTATATTTTCAGGTATACTGCAGAGTGCGACCTCTTGGTGATCTCAATGATGAGAAATGCGTGGAGGTCACTAGTACGACAAATGTTAAATTAACTGCTCCTATTGTAAGTATCATCATCATATGAAGCACATATAAATAAGGCTTCTATTAGTAGGTCTATTATTTAAATTTTAAATCTTATGAATTGGACTATATTTGAAGTACTGAATAACTTTTCTTGTTATTGCAGAACTCCCATGGCGGCAAGTATGGCCTCAAGGAGACGACCTACACCTTCACTTATGTCTTTGATGAGTACACAACTCAGAAGGCCATTTTCGATCACACTGCTCTTCCACTTGTGGAGGACGTTGTTGGTGGAAAAAATGGTATGACTTGGATCTTTCATCTCTTAGATACACCCATTATGCAATTGTTCACATATCAGCCTAATTAGTTTGGTTGAACTGTGAGTTCTTATCTGATCTTTCCACCCCTCTTCCACCTTTCCCTATTAATTTGTGATCTATGGAATTTCTAACTGAAGTGATTTTGTGTATTGAAATGTAGGCTGTGTAACGAGTAATAATGTATATGATCACGAATCATCATAGATTTGGAACGGACTGATTAATTCCGATGTGTATTGAAAATGAAGCTCTCACAAATTGTTGAAAACTGTCATGAGTTTTGTATTGAATCCTTAAATGTTGTAAAATTATTACTTCTCATAAATGTGTTAGTTTTATTATGAAGAATGTATCAATATTAAATTCATATGACCTTTTTTCCAGCCCTCTTGTTTGCTTATGGAGTCACATCTTCGGGCAAAACTCACACCATGAACGGCTCACCATCAGACCAAGGAGTTCTCCCTCGCTGCTTGGACGTTATGTTCAACAGCATTGATGCTTTCCAAGCAAAGAAATATGTAAGAAAAATTCCAAACCAAAAATATTTATTGGCTCAAGTAGTGTATCCAACACAGAGTGCAATCCTGCGACTTCATGAGAGCGGGATTGGCTGGAAAGGTTTGAATAAGCCTGTTGTTCGATTTAAATCGAGGCGATTTAAATAGTGATTTTAAAGTTTAATCCTGATTTAAATCACTGGATGTTTAAAAAGTCAACAACCCTGGAATAAGCCAAACCTGCTGTTTATTCAGTCAAGGGAGGGCACTATCTGTTGGGTACAGTATTCGGCGGGGATAGTTCTTCAAAGTAATGGTAATATGGCATTTGATTCATCTTACATAAAACAATTTTTTAATTGCAGGTTTTCAAGCCAGACAAAATGAATGGGTTTGATGTGCAGTCAGATGTTGATGCACTTGCCGAGAGACAGCAGAAAGACTTCATGCCCAAGATCATGAACCCTCCCAAAACCCCTGGCACTCCAAGGTACTGCCTTTTGGTTGCTGTAAATTCTTAGATTGAGTAGTTGTAATCTACCAACATACTAGTAGTTCAGCACACTTAAAAAACATTTTGGGTACATAGGCCTACAGATTTCTGTCTCCAGTGTCATCAAATGAGAAAATTGAAATTTTGTTTGCAGGGAGAAATTTGATCCTTCGCAAATAGCCAGGGTGCGTGATCCCTCGTTTGTGGTGAACGTGGAGGAGGACAACATCTACGCTGTGTTTGTGTCTTATATTGAGATCTACAACAATTACATTTATGACCTCCTGGAGGAACTGCCTTACGACACCATCACTGGATACAAGTGAGTAATGTACAAGCACGATGGACTTTGTTGGTTAAGACTAGTATCATTGGCTTTCATTGCTGTTTTGTTCTTTTTCTTAATCAGTGTTCAAAATATTTGAAAGACGAAAAAAACTTGTGATTCACCAAATCATTTACATTTATTTCATGTATATTTGCAAAATTAACAGAGAACATGCGATTATTTTAATATTACAATTTAAAAAACTCCCATGTTACCTTCATGAAAACAAAATCCTATTTTGAACAGTGGTTTCTAGATATTAAGTTTATTACTGTATTACATTGTGTTTTATTTGTAATTGCAAGTTATAGCTGCACCCACATAGTTATTTTACGATTACTTATTTATTTGCTTTACCAATAATACAATCTTATAGCTGTGTGTCCTCATTAAATTAATGTGCAGGGCAAATAGAATGATACTTTGGCTTCAGCATTGGCATTCTAATCATTTATAGCTGAGCTATTAGCTGTGTTTAGTGCAACTCCTGTGTCTATAAATGATTGAAATGCCTGTGCCTTCAAAAAGGACAGTGCTGAGTATTGAGTAGTTTGTTTTCATTTGGTTTGACAATTTTAATGTGAATTTGCTTGACTATTTTAATATGAATTAGCTAAAAGAAAATTACGGATTGTCTCTTTTTTTTTTGTCCAAAGATTGAACTGACCTGAATTGTTTGCGCAAATTTTTTGATTTTCAGAAACTTAAAGCCTAGGTTTGTTCTTTTGTCCCCTGCCTCTTGGTTATTATGGCACATCTGTCTCTGTTGTAGATTTAACATAATTTTCCTAAAAAGAATCCAAAACGTCTTTCTTTTACTTTTCACTTCGACTACGAAGATTTATTCCTACAAGAGTTGTAATTTTGTATGCAATGATTGAGAATGATGGGCATGACAAATTTTTTTCTCATTTGAATGACTCAAACTGAAGCACATTGATAAGAAAACCCGTTAATGTAAAATAATGAAATTTGCCTTGCTTGTGAATGTTATCATGATCTTTAGAATTATTGGTCATTTTGGGGTCGAAAGCTGCCATCTTTTAGACCTCAACTGGTTTGCCAAATGCAACACACATTGCGAACAGTATGTTAGAATCTCCCTCACCAGCAAAGCAGTGTTCTGGGAGGGGCCTGATTCAACTGACAATTCAACATGATTTTCTCAAACTTTCAACCCACCAATGCACAAATAATATAGCTTGTTACCCACTAACTGAATTAACTAATCAGTTCTTGTTGATTCTTTAACCAACTAACCCAATAGTACTTGTCAACTGTACATTAATATGAATTTATTAACTGTGATGTGTATTTTGATATGTTGCCTGAATAAAGTTTATTAATTAAGACATTACTGTAAATCTCTTTATTTCCCCATGTATTCCATTGCAGAATCAGTCTATTTTTTCAAGTGTAACTTACATCTGAGGAGTTCTTTTTTATGAGTCTTCAAAATTATTGTGTTGTATTACAGAGCTCCTCAGTCTAAAATTTTGAGGGAGGACAGCAACCACCAGATGTACGTGAGCAACGTGGTGGAGGTCGAAGTGAAGAGCACGGAGGAAGCCTATGACGTCCTCTGGAAAGGTGCGCTGCTTGCTTTGATTCTGTTTTAGGGACATGAGATTATGTCCCCATTTTGAAATCACAGTACCAGAATTATAGAATGATAATCATAAAACTGAATATTGCAAGTGATGTTTATATTAGAGAAGAATTTTTTATTTTCTTTGTTTTTGTAACATGATATAGGCAATATAGACTTTGTTATTTTGAGACAACGGTGAACTGAGGAATTTTGAAGTAGTCATGTGAAATGAACTTTGTTACTTTTATGTTTGAATAAAAACCAGAGTCTTGTGATGAACATTTCTATGAAATGAGGACAATGTACAGATTGCTTTATATGGCAGTGCAGTTTAGATTAGAAAAATAATTTGTTTTTGACCTAATTAGGCTGATTATATAATTATTTCTTTTCTCCAATTGTAGGTCAGCGAAGAAGAAAGGTTGCCCACACAGCTCTGAATGCCGAGTCCAGCAGAAGTCACAGCGTTTTTAACATTCGTTTGGTGCAGGCGCCACTTGATCCCTCTGGCAATGAAGTATTTCAGGTACCCAATTATAAGGAAAAAAGAAACCACTAAAACTTTTGTAGTCTCACTTTTAAGTCTTGCTGTCAGGTGACGTCATAACAGTTAAAATTGACTGAAAACTTTTCAATCTGCTCGATCCAAACTAGACAGTTTGTTTTGGTTTTCAAACAGGTGTAACTTTCAATTTGTGATTTCAGGATAAAGAACAGATCGTTGTGAGTCAGCTGTCCCTGGTGGATTTAGCGGGAAGTGAAAGGTCAAACCGAACGGGCAGCTCGGGCGAAAGGATGAAGGAAGCTGGTGAGTGTTGCTCAAGGTTGAATGTTTGTGAAGAAAGAAATCAAATGTATCTGAAAATATTCTCTTTAGTTGAATTTGTTCATTCATAAACTAAACTATTTATCCCTGTTTCAGGTAATATCAACCAGTCCCTTATGACCTTGCGGACATGCATTGAATATTTGAGAGAGAACCAGCAGACAAATCTTCAAAAAGTAAGTTGTTTATGTTTAGTATGAACACCTTATAAAAAAAGACCTTATCACATTTGTTGAGAATGGCCATGTCCTAGACCAATCAGATGCAACTAAGTTGCTGGGTATGGTAATTAGAAAACAGAAGAGGCTGGTCTTGGAGACTCTATGACTGCCCAGTTGTTTCCCCTAAACCAGTAGGTTCTTTTGTTCAGAGATAACTCCTCCCGTGGGAATGTCTCTAAAGTGACTGATTACAGGCCATCCAATCAAAATGTGTTGATTTCAAATTTTCCCATGGATTATGAAAATATGTTATTCTTTACAGTCTTGCCTGAGTCTATTTCCCTGAATGAGTATGAATAGACAGGTCCACTAAAAGAGTTGGTTTAGACAAAATATGATTTGATGGTTTCAATATGAAAGCAATGCAGTCGTATAAACTTAAAAAATAAAATTTGATGTTAACATGTTTCAGGTCACTGAGTCTTAACAGATTTAATTGAAATTATATCATATTCTAATAACACACATGAGAGTCGGATATTTTTATGTTAATTGAAGTTTAATTTTTTCCCCCCAATTTCTACTTACTCAGATGGTGCCATACAGAGATTCTCGCCTGACCCACTTGTTTAAAAACTATTTTGACGGAGAAGGAAAAGTGAGGATGGTCATCTGCTGCAACCCCAAGGCCGACGAGTACGATGAGACTGTCGTAAGTTGAAACTGAACCGTGACATTGCCAAAATCAATCTCCTTATTGAACTGCCCATGGTTTGTTTTTATTCAAGTATTGAATATTATAAGTTAAATTATATATATATGATCTGTGGATATTTCAGAATGTCATGAAGTTTGCGGAGATGACCCAAGAAGTGCAGATCGCTCGTCCTCAGCAGGTTAGATTTGACAACGGCTTCACCCCAGGCAGACGAAGAAGAAATATGGAGTACAAGGACGCCATCTCTAAGGCCCATGAATACGGAGGTGAAAAAAATAGCTAATAATCTCTAAAATTTATCTATGGAACAAATGTACGGACAATGGCATTTTGAGTATTTTATTAATTCTATAGAAACTTTGTCTTGCCGTGTAGTATGTCCACGACTCATTAAAGTCTCAATAGTTGAACAACAAGTCCTAGATGTGATAGTGACATTGTTTCAGTGAACCATTATTTTTCTGCAGTTGATCCAAGTGATATTCCAGTGCCTGACGCTTTAGTGTACAGTCTTGGCCCTCCCTTTCCAGCTTTAGAAGTGAGTAACTGTTTCATTTTACTGTGGAGAAGATTTCGGCGTTGTTTTGTTTTGAATTATTTCTCGATTTGTCTTTGTATCTTCAATTTCACAGTATCATTCCAATAAAATGATTTTTCATTTCATTTTTCTTACAGTTGAAGAATCCCCGTGACGACTTCATCATCACCAACCTCATGGAGTACCTGCGAGACCGCGATGCCAAGAGATCTGTGCTCATATCAGACATTGAGAAGAAACGTAAGTCTACTTTGAAATTGCATGCTGCAGAGGCCATTGTTTCTACTATTACAAAAATTAGGGATACACCGGTATCCTTGGTATTGGCACAATAAGAAGGTATCATTATTGAAGCCACTGTTCAATTTATAACCAAAAGATATCCATATGGAATGGCATTGGTATCTGGAAAAATTCTGGTATTTGTGTAAAAAATTGTAATCAGCGCATTCCTTGAAAAAAATTTATTCTGGATGATGTCAAACATAACAGATTGATTTGTTTGGAGTGTCCTGGATTGAGGCAATTGCAGGATTGCTTAATTAATCTGTGCATACCTAAGTACATAAATCTGTGTCATTTCCTTGTATCAGTGTCAATGCTTGACAAGTGAAAGATCCCTCACATGGGGTAAATGTGTTACATGTTGAGGACTCCTGCTCTATCCCATCTCATCAATCAACCCTAGTGAGCGCCCAGAACTTCTGGGCTTAGAGGGCTGCATTTCTATCTATCTATCATTGAAATGTTATAATTGATTGACACTTGTTTCTGCAGATGAAGCATTCAGGAGGAGACTCCTCTCCATGGAGAGGGAGAACGAGACTCTGAAGAGGAAGCTGGAAGACATCTCGGGCGGAAGAGGAGACTTGGAGGCAGAACTGAGTCGGGCCCAGAAGAGAATCCGCTTGTTGGAAAGGGACAAAGATATGCTGAGCAAAAACAACAACGTGTACGAGAGCGAGAGGAGGGAGATGCAGAGAGAGGTAGGTCATCTAGAATTTTGTTGGCTAATTCAAAATGATCTTAAGCTGTGTTATTTTCAGAGAAACGATTGCAACATTTATAAGTATTATATTAGATAAAATGCTCAAGTTCCGTAATTTTGCTCAAATTATTATACAGCTTGTACTAAATTTGGAGGGATTAACTTGTAAGGAGCTATTCATAAGTTAGTTACTTTCCAGTTGAACGCCCATGCTAAGTTTTACTAACTATTTTGTACTGAATTAATCAGAAAACTTTTTAAGCTTGTCCCATACATTTTTTGCTTCACCTGACCTTGTATATATTCCACCTTGGCTTTCTTCAGAAAGCTGCCCTTTGCCGTTGAGTCAACAGATTAAGAATTTTACTTTCAGATTGAAGAGAAAGAGAGACGTCTGATGATGGAGCAGGCCATGAAAGACAGAATCACGCAAGATTACCATGCTAAGCTTGTCCTCTCAGAAGCCCAGCACAACAGACAAATGGAGAAGCTGGTTAGCACCTTGTCTTTCCACTCTAATTAATATCCTCTTTAGTTTTCTGCCTTATTTCCTTGTAATTTAAGCTTTCAGGAGGCATGTCTTCAAGTACTGCAAAACTTGTTAAGATTTGTGATTTATTGTTGATTATGAAATTTTTAAATATCTAAATACCCCTTTGATATGATTCATTCTCAGGAACATGAGCGAGTCAAGATAAAAGAAAAGTCAGAGGCTGCATTGAAGGCAAGAGACCGCAAATGGGAGATCATGAGAACCATCGTAAACAAAGATGGCGATGAAACATCAATCTCGACAGACTCCACTACCTCCACGGAACCCTCCAAACCTTTCTTACGACCAAAACCAGCAACAAGACACACAAGAGCAGCCACCACTGCCTCATCTCGCATCGCTCCTGCTCGGTCAGAACCTGATTTGACGAGCACCACTTCAAGAAATCCACACTACCGTGCAATGACTGCTTCAGCTGCTAACAGGGCCGCTGCTGCCAGAAGAAAGTCTCCGCCCCCTGTTAAACCTGTGAGTTATGATCAGTTATCCATTGGAGGGATAGAATTACACATTTAACAATTTGAAGTGATGTCTCTTAGTTTGTATCAAATATTCAAATTGCATTCTCTTGTCACTTTTCAGAAACCAAGTGTGAAGTACCACAGGCGCTCAAAGTCATCTCATGAAATTTTCATGGAACACAAAACACAAAACTTCATTGAGACAGGTGAGAAATACGACTGTGCTATAAGTAGTTGAGTTGGAAAACCCATATAAAGCCTTCAATCTGTGACGAACGAGATTAAGCTTAGGGCTATTCCATTTAAAAACCTGGGGGGGGGTGGTCGGGCTACGATTTTGACCCCCCCCATGCATCTAAAACGATTTTTTTTTACCCCCCCCATGCATTAACTTCGATTTTTTCACCCCCCGTACATACATCACAAAAAATTTTCGTTATTACAATGCGTAGGCCTGAATAGAACGATAGTCCCCCCCCCATACATCTAAAGTGAATTGCGCGAGTGCCCCCCTTGCATCTACAACGTATTATCGCTCACCCGTACATACATCATACGAAAAATAAACCAGCCCGACCACCCCCCCCCCAGAGTTTTAAATGGAATAGCCCTTACATAGTTGGAGTTCAGAGAAGTTCATGAATTGAGAAATTTTTGAAAGCTCAATCCTTTGTGTTGTGCCAACTAAACTCCTGTAGCGTAATCTTTTCAATAGGTACTCTCATCAACGTACCTCATAACTGTGTACCAAGTTCAGTTCATGTGAAGTGGCCACACTGCAGATGATTTTACCAATTGTTTTCTATTGTCTCCTCTCAGATGATGTCCTCAAACCCAAACTAGGCAAACGCATCACAACCACGAAACCCACGGAGAGAGACTTGAAGCGGGTCAACCACTACGTGCTTCCCCACCAGGGCATTGATTCAGACGGGGACTTCTCAACCAAATACGTCAAGGTACACACTGAATATTTTGATGGCATTTTGTCTGTACCTTTTGCACTTGACCTTGCTATGCACCAGTACTACTTTTAAAATTATGCTCACTGGCAGTGACTGTAGGTTCGCTCGCCGTGTGCTCCCAATACAATTTTGCGGTGAATTCTACGAAAAGGAAAACTAATTAAAAAGTATATATATGTGATTATAATCAAATAGTAAACATACAGACAAACAGAAAAACATCTCGACAAAGCGAATAAAAATTAATCTTTTCCGATTGCTTTCCACTGCCAAATTGCCTGCTTTTACTAGCTACTGTGCAACTAACGTCCCAAATGTGTGGCTTGAAACTAAAGCTTCCCTCTTTATATTTAAGGGAACTGTACATGCTACGGCTGGTGGCGGTGCTGCTGTGGTGTTTAATGACGTAGAGCAACACAAACATAAGTCCCCTGGCAACCTGTAAGTATCGTTAAGCACTCTGAATAATTTAAGAAAACATTTGAATTTAAGTTTGTATTCGACAGCAAAAGAATTTGGGGTCCCTCATGTCATTTCGTAATCATGTTGCTTTGCAGAATGGTGATTTATGAATGCAAAGACAGGTTACATTCTATTATGATAGAATAATTATTGTTTCAATCAGTTTGTGTAATTTTAAGTTTTCTTGTTGACTCGACCTAAGTTGTTCCAGTTCACAGAGTTGGTTAGATTTCAAATTTTCTATTACATAGATTTCTTATGAGTTACAGTTTGGTTGGCAAGTTTCAGCTCAATCAGCTGATAAAACTTGCAAAGTTTTTTGCTGTAGTTTTAACTAGTTTTCATATTTCAGAATGAAAATTAGTGAATTTTTCCTAATTTTTTATTGTTTCAAAAGTTTACTGTGTTGCACAAACTGTATAAAGTTTGTTTCAAAAGATATTTTCAATAAAACTTATGAAAATAACTGTAATTTAGAATATGAAATTGCATCTTTCAGTCGGGAACACCCCCCTCAAGCCCATCCACAGGACTTTGACGGGGAATGGACAGACACAGAAGATCGGTGCAAAACGGCAATTGAGCACCACGGAGAACTCTAGTGAGTTGCAGTGTTTATTGCCTTGTCCAATTTATAATCATTATTTACACATATTGGTTTTATTTAACTATTCCTGTTCATTGAAATTTGCATGGTATATGATCTAATTGGTTTAAAAAAAATAAATATGATATTGTAATGGGCAACAATTCCATTTAATCCGGTTGAGGAGCCATGCTTGATTCACATGTAAAATTAGGATTTAAATTTGCCAACATTTCTTTAATTTATTAATTTCGTGCCAAATTTGACACAATATGAATGAAATCCATTTTATCATTTCAGCCACCCTTGAAGAATGATACACCTGGTGCTAAATAAATCAACGCTTTATTCACAAGCAATCAACCATGAACATGACTATAATATTTTGCTTTTAGACGTCATCACTTGCTTTACACATCTCGTAATGACAGGTTTCTTATACAATTTACTTATTTATTGACATGATCTGCATTTAATTCACAAGCAATACATTGTACTAGTAAGTAGGTCATTTTGTACAGGAGTGATTGGAAATGGCAGGAATGGAATGTGTAATTTTATCAGGCATTTAATTTCATAAACCTTGCATAATTCAGGTTCTGAGTCATTCATGATATCTCATTATTTTTCTTCTGGCTTCCCCAAAATTTACTGTAAATAAATTAACCCATTATTATGAGGTTAGGTATGAGAAAAGCATTAAAGTGTTCAATTTCTTTATAAAAATTACACTTACAAAGCTATTAATAATTGAATTGACAGCTGGCAATGTTTTGACAATTTCTTTTAAAACTGTGATATGTTAGTGCGGGGTTACATGCATGATAATGTACTAAAGAACCATCCCAAAGTTCTGCTAATTTGTTGTGTATATATTTTGTAACTTGTTGTATTTTTCTTTCCACTATCCTTGTAGATTTCACTGCAACCCATAATAAAACTTAAATTCAAAAAGAAATTTATTTTTATTGAAATTGGTTAGGAATTGTTTCTGTGTCATACACAGGCTTATAAATATAAGAATAATTGAATGATCAAGAGACCCATTGGTTAGGGTAACTGTGGCAGAAATGTTCGATCTTGTTCTGACTTCGATTTAGTTGATTGATGTGTGGCGGGGTAAGTGGCAGTTGCATTGCTCTGCCAGGACCACTTTGTAGCTGGCTGTGTTTTCAGCATTATCTGATTTCATCTGGATGTTCACTTGTGAGAAATCTGGCAATCCTCCACATTCCACAAAATTTTTGACATTTTATGGTAGCTGCTGCCACCTTTGGGGAAAATTATAATTCAACTGGAATTTGCTGCCATCTTGTGGTAATGGAAATTCAGGCTGCCAACTGGGAAAAGTTACTTTGTTTATATGAGCAACCGAGAGGAAAGAGGAAGGTTTGGGGTAATGCCAAAATTGAGGAATTTTACACATTGTCAGCTGAAAATATGCTTTAAGTATGGTAGAAGTAGGGCAAGTAGCTACCTGGTATTAACTAACCATCATCTGGTCAGTGACGGTCAGTCCCCTAAACACACAAAACAGTCTAAGTTGTCAATACAAAATTTAACTCTTTAAAAGTTTAATACTGCAAATCTAATCCAGTGTGAGTGATCAAATTTACAGTGTCGATCTCAAAATCTGGTGACTGGTGTCAATGTCCTGTCATGATAACATCTACTGAGTTCTTCCCCTGCCCTTTTTGTCCCTCATTACTCATTACAAGTTATGTGTATAATAAAATAAGGGCAAGCCCAATCTGGTCGTTGAAATGCCACACCTCTTTCTTGCAAGTTTGTGCAACCCATTTGGGCTTCTACTTCTATAATGATAATGTAAAAACCAAAAGAGTTTCTCATTTTAAGACTAAATTAAAGTATATCGTTATCGTTACCGTTCGTTATAATCTGCAGTTTGCGATCCATATCGCAGGTAGCTCAGCTCACAATGCAGGAACCTGAACAGTGACTGATACATTGTGCTGATATTCCCGTAAATCCCAATATTTTTATGGTATAAATGTGCAATTTGCCTTGTTTCATGTGAAATGAAGTGAGTGTTATTTCAGTTTTTGTTTGGCGTTTCTAGCTTTTCGTCAGGAATAGTGTCCTACTCACTCTCCATAAAAGTGGCACACAAAGTAACACAACGTTGCTTATTGGTGGAGGGTTCTTCTGTTGGTCACGTATGGTGGAAATTATGTTGCCATAATGTGAACACGACATTAAGGTTTTTCACAACACTGTGAAACATTAGCACAATATTGTATGCTAACAGCATGTATCTTTGACATCGCTTCATAATGTTGTGATAACGTCATTTCTGCCATGTGTACATGTATACAATGGATATTTGAGATGAGAGAAGTCAAGAGCAGTAGGCCTCAACATATCATACACATTTACTCCATGTAAGGGATCTTTTACTTGCCCAGCAAAGACACTTGTATAAGCACATAAGGGGCTGCCAATGTCTCATCCGAACGACTTCCAGCTTGTGATATTGCTGGTCCACCAGTGGCGTCCCTGTTGGGGGGGGGGGCACATGCCCTCCCCACATTGGACCTGTGCTTTCCCAGGTGACCCCCATATGTACTTCTTGACCTAGGCTGAAATATACAGTTATTACAGTGGTTGCCTCCCCAGAGAATCGTGTGCCTCCGAGGTGCCCCCCTCCCCTCAAGACCCCCTAGTTATGCCACTGTGTTCCCCAACCCGGGAAGAGGATGTTTGGAAATATCTGAGTTTATTGTGGGTGGGACATTTCTTAGTTGAACTATTCATCCAGCAAATTTTTGCCTCATCTAATTGGCTTATAAGAAGTTTTAAAAATCAGTCAGATTAAGCATGCATGGAGGAGGTTGGAAAACAGACCCACAGAAAGCTTATGTAGGTTCTACAACTGCTGTAATATAATTTGAAGCTTACAACAAAGTCTTTTTAATGTCATTTGAAGAAATATGTTGACCTATATAACATTGAACCTCTTGGGTGAGCTAATTTTAAAAATGTCTATACCGCTGATATTGAACAGGTGTGCAATCTTGAATCAGATCCAACTGATTGATTTTGAAACTTAGTCATGCGAGAAATATGCTGCTTGTTTGGACATGCAAGATGTGTAATGCCAATCTGTGCATGGAAACTGTCATATTTCTGAGGTTGATAAATTTTGTGTTAGTTGTTACTCCTGTGTAGGGTTGTTGAGGTAAATCAATGTGTTTTCTTGAGAGTTAAAAGATGATTATGATATATTTACAAATAGGTTTATCCAGAGTCCGCGAAAAGTGCCGGTTTGCCGGTCAAAACCGGTAAAAATAGCGTGTGACCGGCAGAACTAGAGTGGTTACCTGCCCAAATGTCCGATGGATTCACTGGAGAGTCAAAGAGGTTACACAGCAACCAATGCAATTAGTGCTGGGCTTTGAAATCGCCAGTGCAATTGAAAACATCAATGACACAAATCAGGCTTCATTGGTGTCAGATGTGTCAAATGGATTGCTATTAAACAAAAGGATCGTCAATAGCTCAGTAAATTGCAATTAGCAATGTTCAGCATCAGCTGGTATGTAGCCTGCCATGTACAAGTTTTGAGGCCTTCCAAGGTTACAATAGTAAGGTCTGTATTATAGCAGGGGTTCTGACGGGTTTCCTGTAGTAATGCAAAGTGGTTCATGCACACTATAAAAGGATAGTCAGCTTAGACCAAAGTTTAATGTTAAATGTAGTCAATATGAAATAAACCCCACCTAGCCCAGTTATGGAAATATGATTATATTCAATAGGACATTTGTGAAATTGTGTAGGCTTATGAATACAGGTTTAAAGTTGCTTTACGGCAGTGAGACAGTAGGCTCTATCATTATTGGAAGAAGTCTGGAATAACTTTAAAATTAAAGTTGCATTTCTGAAGGCACACAAACCAGGACAATCGGTTAAAATGAATAAAATTTGAATTTCAGGCTGACAGGATTTTATTCGGGCAGACAGGATTTCATTCGGGCAGGTAAAATTCAATATCTACCTGCCCGAATGTCCTGTATGACAAAAGCACTTTTCGCGGACTCTGGGTTTATCGTATGTTTTTTTAACTTAATGTCTCACAATCATAATATGCCTATATTTATTTTTTTTCAGGGATTAAAGCTGGGAAAAGAATAAGATCTGAAAATGCAGAAGTTAGCCCAACGCATGGACAAATTCAATAACTATTTGCAGACTTATAGTCTCATCAATCCCAATATGTTTGGGGATGCAGGGGAGGCAAACGCTCAAGGACCGCCAAACAATTTCACTGCCCTGAACATGATGAACCCTCAAGTTGACTTTTCTCCAAATCTCAAATATGAGAAAACCTCTCTTTATTTCATCCCTTTTTATGGACATATTCACTTTGTCAAAGAGGTATCTGGATGCTTGCAAATGAGTTTTATTCTATTATATTGGATATTCGGAATGGTGCAGACAAATTTTGTGATCCTCTTACCGCTGCATATGGAGGGCCATCCTCGTGCTATTTACCTCATTATTTGTAAGTTTCTACTTCTTCTTTCTATAAATTTGTAAATCTTGAATTATTTATTGACTTATTGTGACAAATTGTTTTTAAATGTAGATTATTTTAAAAAGGATGCATCGTAATAAATGGCGTAAGTTTATTATTCAGTCATGTAAATTTTACGAAAACTCAAACGCATTATTCATTACATCGGCTGTTATTCATATGCATGTATGGTTTAAATGATGAGATGAGAGATAGCAGGAGACCTCAACATCTTTTTTTTTAAATTTTACTGTTTGTTCTGCATAGACACTGATATAAAGAGCCTGTCTGATACAAGGCTCGTTGAACACTCAATAACTTTTCATTTTTCTTTTTCCTTTATTTTCCAGGGTATTGTATAGTTGGAGTGTTATGTCTGTTGAGTTTTCTAAAAGCCACAACTTCAGATCCAGGGAGGGTGTATGCCCACATGCAAGATATAGTCTCCCATGGTTTGTATTGTTTTCATTTTCTCCTACGTGTCAACAAAGTGATAATATTATACAATTGCCTACTCTTTCACCTTACTGAGGTGGAGAAGGTTGGTCTAGTGGTAGCGTGCTAGGCTGCCTGTTGCTGGGTCCTGGGTTCGAATCCTGCTCTTGCTGAGTCACCTGAGCCCAGGTTGGTTGGCTGTTTCAATCATCAGTCTCCTCATTGTCGTGTCCTCCTATCTAATTAGCCTACCAAGTGCATAAATACAGGACGTAAAGCCCCAATCATCCATCTTTCACCTCATAGACTTTTCTACAAAACCTTGTCTTTTTAACATTACATATTACTTCCTCCAGATGATCCAGACTGGACGTGGTGCAAGACTTGCCAGTTCAAACGTCCCCCCAGGGCGCACCACTGTCGTAGGTGTCAGCACTGTACTGTGCGCATGGATCACCATTGTCCATGGTAAGTTAATCATAAAGGAACTTTGTAACTCCTTGTAAGATTTATTGTATGTTGAGTAAGTGGATTTCTCCAAGAATAGTCTGATATCAATTTATTATCCAAAAGATGTGAAATGTCATGATCTGATAGGAGTATTGCGATACAATATCAAATGTATCACTGTTTGACATCCAATTGACAATAAAAATACATTTTTAAAAATCACAGCAGCTCTATATGGATGGTGTTTTCAAATGGAACCATTTTCATAAAACCTCTATGTTTAAAGGTTGCCCTCAATAATCTTCTAAGTTACTGATAATTGGTAATCGGCACTCTTCATGTGCAATGATGTCATGGTGGCAAAAAAAAGTTCTGTTTGAGAAGATGAATACAAAAATTTCTTGTTCTTGGTCCCTTGTATATCCATGTATAATTATTTTAAAGTTGTTCACTGGAACTTTTATTGACATAACTTGTCTACTGCTCAGTGGAAACTCTTGTTCAAATGTTAAGATGAATATAATTTTCTTTTTTCCCACAGGATCAATAACTGTGTGGGCAGTGAGAACCACTATGTCTTCCTGCAACTTGTATTCTACGCCTTGGCAATGAGCCTCACCACTTTTGTGCTCAGCGTCATCAGAATATACTGGATCGAACCCTGTAAGATCTGTGATCCTGTGAGTATTTATCGTAATAATTTACAAATTATGTTTAGATAATGAAAACTGCTTTGCTCTATCACTGCTTTTTATTATCGCATCTCGGATATTGCTTTGAACAACTTTAGATTTCACAAAATTAAATTCCAAAAAGTAGGGATGCACCGATCCAGATTTTTCCATTCCGATCTGATACAGATACCAAAAAGGCCTGTCTGTTGATTTATCTAAAAAGTAAAAAAACTAACCATTCACCATTCATAAGTTTATTTATATTAAATTGCTGTATTAATTCTTAGTGTGATCAATGTGTTCTTAGCTGTTATGAATAACAATACGGAGTAGTGACACAATGATTAACCATCTAACGATAAATAATCCATTTTCAGGAGGCGTTCTACATGGCCCACAGTGAGGGCTTCCTGCTTGCTGGTGTCATCCTTGGTTTACTCATGACCTGTGCATCTATGGGGCTCGTCATGTCTCACGCTTTTGGAATTATTACAGTAAGAATGATTTGGTATCAAGACCAACAGTCCTGATTTAAAAGACCAGAATAATTTTTTATTTCACAAGTCGATAATTCAACTTTTAAAGTACATTTTTGTCAAACCTCTTTACAACCTTCAATACCTGTAAATGATGTGCATTAAATTGAACTTCATTTAAACCCTGCTGATGGGATTTAACAAAATGTTTTAATTATACCCAGTGTTATTGGTATAATTTAGCAATGTTTTTCCTTTTAGGACATGACTACCCTAGACTGGATGACACTGCAGCATAATATCATTACGAGGGGTTATGGACCTCACATAAAAATGTAAATATTTCAATCTTGTTGAGTTGGTAGTATAGACTGGGATTCCAATATCACTCAATATGATCCTACCTGAAATCAGTGCAACCAAAAAAGCTGTGTTTGTATTAGATAGAGGCTTCATACAAAATAATGGTATCAGTGTTAGAATGGCATTGGTTTTGGTTGGAAAAACCATTATCGGAAAGGGAAAACTGGCATCGGTACATTACTGCAAGATTGTGAGCTTCAATTCTTTATATTCAAGGCTGCTGAAATTATGTATTTTGTAGGCTGTTGTTCTGAAGTACGCTGTATTGGGTTTCTGAAATTTATTAATTTAAAAAGAATACAAATAAGACTACTTGCTTTCAGGCCCAGCATGAAGAAGATCGGACCCAGCCTTGAAAGCTTTTGCGGAAGAGGCTCCATATTTTGCTATCCGTTTCCTTGGCGACAGAAGAGGCCATCTTGCTATGATAACTATCTTACAACTGTTTGAAGTGCCTGCGTAGTACACTTTGTTTATTAATTGGAATTGCAAAATTACCTGCTGAATGTGATGACAATGATTGATAATTTTAAAACATGCAATTTTTGTCATTGATGGATCATGAGAAAATGGATGTTGAATGAAAACTGCATGGCCTGTATAATCTGTTCCTCAATACTCTAGTGTATTTTCTTATTCGTGCGACACAACCTGATAAAAACAATGAAGCCTATTAGCCTACTTGAACTATGTAGAGTTTTCTATCTATATTTTTATGTCGGAGTTCCTTTTCACTCTTATGCCTTATATCTGAGTCCATGTTACTTACATAATCTTTACTGAAGCGTGTAATTAGCCTTATATATATATAGTATATGTCCAGTTACAGTGAATTTCTTTAAAGACCCAACTGCGACTATAAAAGGAGGCAGAGCCAGCAAGATGGCAGTCTGAATCTGACCCCCCAAGAGTGAACATCTCCCCAATTCTCTCACATTTTCCTAATTTCTGAAGTTAATAAGCAACTTACTAGCATGGATTTCATATGTATGGATAGATACTTCAATACAGAAAACGAAAATGCCACTTTTTGCACAAAGCATGTAATACCAAGTAAGATATTAGATAAAATGTGAAAAATATTAACTTTTTCTTTAAAGTTTTGATTGACAGCTCCTATAGGCATTTCCGCCATTGCCACTAATTGGTCTAAAGCTAAATGACCAATCACAGCTCACTCATTTGCATACAATTTGGAGCTGGTAGTGGCCAGTGGTGCATTTATGAGGGGTCAATTACATGTAATCTTAGCCAACAGTGATTAAGAAAGGGCAATTAGATGGAGAAGAATTATATTTCAGGAAAAGTTGAAAGATTTTCAATTACTCTAATGTGATACAAAACTTGATAAGCATACAAATACATTAATTTTCTTAATTTATTAATTGGTGTTTCAAATTGCAAAGAAAGTGTAAATTGTAGAGAGAGAAAGTTCATTTCTGGACCCCTCTTACATGCTAATTAATCAGGTGTGGCCAAATGACCATTGTCCAATGAGAATCCAGTGAAAGTTTTATGGCTTTAGGGCCCTATTTCGTTGCTCTTGCAGTTGGGTCTTTAATCCTTCTTGCCATACAGCACTGCCCTCTGTACTGATGGTACTGTAAGAAACCAACACCATTTTATCTCTCTGGGTGTATAATTATGTTACATTACATTACATACAATATTTAGTTCAACTAATACAAATTATGGACCTGGCATTTCAAATTTGATAACGTTGAAATAGCAGTTTGCTTCCTTGACCATGTTTCACTAAGGTTTCTGGTTTTCTGTATAGTTTCTATAAGAACTAAGAAGCATCCTAACTTGTTGCCTCACATGTATATCCTTTAGGCCCAATATAAATTTGTGATATTGCCCAATCATGTTGTAGTTGGTGAACTAGTTAGAATTCAATCTATGCTTTCTTTGCCCCTTTTACACAGTCTGTGATGTAATATTATTACTGCCTGAACACTTACTCTGCCTTTTTGAAAGCCTTTATCACTACTTGATGGCTCTGCTTCTATGAAACTTGATGTAAATGTTATGGGGTTTAGCTATTTGTTAAATATTGTTATAAATGAATTGCGTAATCATTGCCTGTGAAATTTTAGTGATGCTTCATATAAATTTCTTTCCAAAGGAAATAAGATTGATTCACTGATTTATTTTCAACATACTATAGCTTTTCAAGATTGATTATATCTCTAATTTTGTATTGCGTGAATTGTGGTCCTGTTGATTTTGAATGTGGAACTAAAATTATGTTTAGCCATACATGAAAGTTTTTACTTGCATTGCGAATATCACTCTGATTAATAGTTCTCTTAAATTATGGGATATATATTATTGTATATGTCATATTGAATGTTGAAAATGGTGTTGTTCTGGCTTTGAAGATACACTTGATGCATTCCCTCCATCCTAATGTACAAATTATATATTTTGTATAGTCCCAGAAATTGAGTGCTACTATTCAAATGTCCTGCTTATGTACACTAAGTGCCAAAGAGTAAACATTTAAGAACTTTTACACGCATCACTTGTTGCATGTACTTTATGGTTTATGCAGATTATCAATTTACAACTGAGTCTGAGTAATTCTCATATTAAATACATGCATGATCTTGAATTGTTTCTTTTAGACAATCTCATTTTTTAAATACTCCGATGTAATTTTAAGTGAATTTTTATTTTTGTAAAATTGTATAGGCAGAATTTCTGTTTTAGCTTTAAGCTTCGGATGGGCAGCACTGCTGAACTTTTCCAAATAGTTGATGTTTTGGTTTTAATGTCATCTTTAAGTTGTTTTGTTTGTGGAAGTTACTTTACTATCCTTGTGATCATACGCTTCCATGTCTTGGAAGTGTTATATATGTTCTACAGTCTACACTTGTACACTTACATTTTTGAAAAACTTGCTTGATAAATAAATCTTTAATTTAAAATATTGACTACATTTTGTCATTGTCTGCCAGTGTTTCATTTGTGAAGTTAGAAATGGACTGATTATAGAATTTTCAAATGTTGACCTGAGTGGTTAAGGTCAGTCTTGTAAACTTTATTTTTGGAAGGGGTTTCGTGAACATCTTGACAGTTTTGTGGTTCCAAGCAAAAGATTATTTTACATTTGGAGGTTATTTATATATTCCACTTTCTACTGTTATCTTCAGAATGGCGAGGAGACTAAAATGGGCTTTCAATCTGCCTTTAGAAAGAGGTTCAGTAACCTCACTTTCATGAAACTCCCGTCTTGTGTAATGGTGCACACTCTGCTCCCATGGAGACTTGCTCTACAGAGAATGTTTTAAACAGAATTTAATTTTGTCTATAATGATTATTAATGAGAACAATAAGAAACGAAAACCGATGCATCTCAGATGATGTTGACTTATCTGGTTCATCATTTACAGATACTGAAAGAAACACACAAACGAAACATATGTACAAATGAATGTGGCAGTAACTTTATTGTCTTTAGTAACAGTATAAACATTGATACTTCAATATGACAAGTACATAATAACTCAAGCAGTCTGTCCTGTGAACATATTTAACAGCTGACCTTGCATTAATTTCATACATAGGATAATGATAATAATTACATGTCACTGCAAGCAGTTGCAAGCAGTGCATTGCACAGCAATATATATATGAAGTCCTAAGTGGCGTCATATGGCGGACAACAACCAGATAACTAACGATAACCACAGTATGCTAAGACAATGCACTTCCTAGCTCCGGCAACAGATATGTACATTAATATCATGTACAATGTAGAAATATGATAATATAAATAGTGATGTAAGTTACAGTTTCTTAGGGCAAACTCCTATTACATATTCTGCAGTTAATGTAAGCCTATGACGGACAAGCAACAGAATTGGGAAATTGATTACAGTTAATTGATACTATTGTCGATGATATTTAATGAAATCAGGACACAAAAGTTAACAACTTGAAGTTCGGTGGCACTGTTAGGACCAACTGCAATTGACAAAATATCGGCAACATCTGACAGACACACTGAACAGACGCTGTTACTAAGACAAAATGAAAACATAATACTAAATGATCTTACAAAAATATGTCTAACTTTTTTTAAATAATAATGAAATTGAACACAAGTCTCAGTTCCTTGTATAACAGTAAACATTTCATGCTTAAATATTTTACAGTCCACACTTCTAACACTATTTAGATTTACAGATATATATAATTGATTGTATGTTACATCAAATTCATTTCATAAATACAGGGGTATTCAAACGCACTTTGAGACTACCATTGTGAACTGAATTCTTCTTTCACAACATAATAAACAGATCCACACGAAATATACAAAATGCCCAACCATATTCCAAACAGTACTCATTCATAAACGTATGTCGCTTGATATATCGCTTGATAAATCGCTTAAAAACTTAACACTTCTACTTTTGAGAAAATTTTCAAAGAATGAAGAATTTTAAAGAGAAATGATATGATCGCACTTAAAATTGACAGGCAAAAAATATTTGAGATAAAATAGCGGTAAAAATGTCCCCTGAGTGATTACAAGGTAATCAACGATGAAATAATAGCAAAAGCAAAACTAAAACTATTTTAGTTAAAATTGAGTCACTGTTGATATAAACGGGTGCGAATTACAGAAATAAAGATGTATAGTTTCAGTGCTGGCTCATATTGGGATAATATTGGGATATAAAATAGTTCAACAACTTTCTATAGATATCTTTTTAAAATTTTAACAGAGAGCATTTTGTCACTTCTTCCAATTACGGCATTATCTTAATGGTCAATGTACAAACACAGAACTCATTACACATGAACGATACTTGCTTCTATTATATAAACAGGTGTCCAGTATAAAATCTCTATACACCTAAGACTGCCTTAGCTAGAGAATGGCAAGTATCACAGTGTCTGCTGTTCACCGCAGGTAGTGGACAGGTTCACCTGCTTATATTCACTTTTCTATTCACTTTTTACTCTTTTATTCACTTAGGTTTCTTGATCTTGCACTTTTATGAGCTACTGATTCCAAACATCTTTTTCATTATAATCGATACTTTTTGATTCTTTATATTAATCAGAGGACCTGCGTTATGCAACACCTGGTAACATAATTGTGGTGGTAAATCATCGATTGAGAAGGCAAACTAATGCTCTTGCATTAAATGGGCGTGATTAAACAACTGTCTCTACACTGTACACGTGTTAATAACTGATTCTGAAATGGCGCATCAACGGTCGATGCACGGTCGCGTTCTAGGTTAACATGCTATGGGATTACGTACAAGATGAGGATGAGAAGTGGATATAATATATATGACATTACAATGTGTCTACAGAATGATGATCATATGATTATTAGTATAGCTTGGCGAGGATTTCCCATACGAGCGTAAATTGATCAGAAGTTGACTAGACGTAATAATAGCATGTATAGATACTCTGTTGGGAATTGTCGTACTTAGAAAGATAGATCAACCATGTTCTCAGACGAAGAGTCTTGACAAAATGGAAGAATGGGCTTATAAGCCAGTGATTTACTCATTTTAAGCAAATGTTTGTAACACATGTGCTCACCTATGCCTGGAAGAGAGTGATTCCGTGTGCAACCAGCTGGCGACAAGTTTTTGGCAATATCATAGAATTTCTTGCACACTTTACATCATTTCACTTCCATTTTAACAGTAGACTACAGACTGACTACAGTAGTCATTGTGCTTGAGTGAACAATTTGGTCGTCATGGTGATATGATTCTTTGAAGTAATAAGAATCTTGCAGAATTAGCAGACATCGTCCTTTGTGTAAAAATCGATTCATCAATCACTCCATGAATAGGTGGTTCGTGGCTAATATCAAAATCAGAACCAGTCTCTTTCAAACATAGTTAACATATATGCCATTCATTACACATCGTGTGAAAAATTGCCAGAATATTACAATTCACTGCTGAAGTGCAATATAGTTCTGTGCACAGCACCAAATCCACAGCAAGCAGGTCCACATAATGTTCGCTTCAAGAAATAGTAATATACTATATATATGGGGAGCGTATGGACCATGCCACTGCTGATTGTCATATCGTCCAATGCACTAGAATTTGCAAGGAAAGAAAACATCCATTCAGTCCGTCAGATCTTCATGCGATCTCATTGGTCAGAGTCCGGTCACATGAGGAGTACCCACCACGCTTGCAGAATAGTATCAAATGCCCAAATCAGGTCTGTGTGCGGATGATACAGCGGCCAGAGCAAGCTTAAGAGCAGACTCGGCACACTACACAGTCTATCTGATCTGGTTTGCCAAAGGGCCTAATTGTCACCCTCCAGCAAGTCCAGCAAGCTTCTTTCACTGTGGTGAGGTATATGATTGATCGCCAGCCACATTTGATACACTACGCTGCAGTCGAGTAGCCGTGATGCTACGTAATATCCCTGCATAGTTCATTGAAGGCATGCTCGATGCTTCAGTTTGCATAGTGGTCAAAAGAGCCCAAATATTCTAAAGCTGCTCGGTAGCAGAAGTTATACTGGTCCTGCAAGACAAAGAAAACAAACTTGTCAGTCTCTCTCTCATGAATTAAATATGATTTGTCTCGCATTTTTTATTTTTATGTAACAAAGGTTTCAGCAGACATCATTTTGCATTTATACAGTCATCACCTGACTGTCATTTAGCAGCCTTCACTTTATATCTCAAATGCTAAATTAAGATATCTTATAATCTGATAATATCTTCCGTTTTACAGCTCAAACCTACACATTTTTAGAAAATTAAAGTTATTCTGAATTTACATGGACTGGAGAACCCAGCAACCTATTTTATAACCGCAATCCTTACCTCAGTCTGTACCATTGCTGGCCGTTGCGTTCTTAACATTTTGCACGTTTGGAACATATCAACAACTCCCTCATATCTCATTCTCTCCAAGACAATACTCAACGTGATGAACACTCCCGTTCTGCCAACTCCAGCACTGCAAAGGTAGAAAGCAGTTGAATGCATTTGGTTCAGAACCAGACAAAAGATACAAGTGTGGAGTCGTAACTTTATACACACAGTAATCGAGATTCATGTTGTGACAACCTTGAGACTGTTGCTCTGAATCAAACAGGACAATTCGTTTGTCACAACAATTCTATCATAATGCTAGTTAACCCTAATGACAATTAGCATTCTTAAAATTATTTACAAAATCAACATAATAAAGCACTTTTGAAGTTCAATGACATTTTACTTTTTTTTTTTGTTTGCCAATGACGTATATTATGAATTCAAACAGAAAAATAACACCTTTATCGGGTTAGACTAATTATTAGTTGATCATACCTGCAGTGGACAGAGATGGGGCCGTCTTGACCAAACTGTTCTTTCGTCTTGTGCACTTGACCAATGAAATCTATGAAACCCTCTCCCGACTTGGGCACACCCTGTTCTGGCCAGTCCGTAAACTGGAACTGTCGTATCGTTCTCGACTGTCCGTCCTGTGAGGCAAACATCAAATCAGAAATGTTATATTTGACTGAAGGAACAATTCTCCTACCAATATTCATACTAATATCATTTCAGTTATTTTAGGCACCACTAAAGTGATAATGAAGGAATTTTTCATCACACATCACATAATCATAAATTCAGCCCAATATCATTAGTCCAAAGATTTCCACTAGTCACGATTTGATGAACTTTTTGAACTTGAATAAACATTAAAAATTTTATGCATTCATTTCTTAAGAGAACGGCCTGACGAATACATTTGAACTTAAATGCTATTAACTAAGCAATGAAGTGAAGGTGTTTTCTCTATGGGAAAAACACATTTTGAAGGAGTTGCTGATATTTTGTGAACGTACCCGAGCATCTGTGACTTTGAATTCCCGCAGGATATACTGTGGCATGTTGTACTCGGCCATTGGATCAACAACAAAGTACTGATAACGTGCTGATCGCTCACTAGGCCAATACTGGTGACATTTCTCCTGCAAATACATTCAAAGAGAGTAATTAAGACAACAGAAATATTCAAAATGGTATTTATTACAGAAAAATCCTCAAAATCAATTTTAAAATAAGTCATGATTCCAATTAATGCACCAATAAGCAAGAATCATATCAAAACATGTTTCAGGTCTAACAAGCCCTTCGAATTTCATGCCTGTAGTGATCTTGGCTAAAATTTTTGCTGCTTAAATGGTGAAATAGAAATTTTTTTTTTTTAAAGCCGGGTAAATGTTTTTGTCGACCATCAAGTGGTCAGTCCGTCTGATAAGCGATTTACTCAATCATCATGGTGCCTCTAGCACATGCGCCTTGGGACATCCTTCTGAAAATTTTCTTCCAAAATTCAACCCCCTCGACCTCCTACCTTTCCTGCGATTTTCTCCCACCTGATTATGTACATAATATAATGGGCTTAAGCCTATCTATACTGCCACACGAATCATATCAATGTCTTTGGCTTACCCTTCCCATTTCTCTCAACTTGGTGAGCATGACAATAATTGTGGAATTGTGCTCCCACAGCATTCTCCAGAAGTCCTCCGTCGTCTCGGCAAGGGGACCTTGGGTGCCAATGTAGGCTTTTCTGTATCTGTAGCCATCAATGAAACTGGCATTGATGTAGTCCGAGCCGTCCACTCCCCTGATGGGCTGTAGACACACCCTGGTGGACTCATCTGCAAAAGAAAGTATCAACAGGCATTAATGTGGCGCATAACCTACAACATTCAAAACAACAAAAGATTTTAACTAATAAAAATCTCAGGATGTTAAAAAACTTACAAGGCAGAATATTGACGAGTCTGTTCTTGAATTTGTTAACCGGCAGGTTTGCACTGACAAATTTGGAGGGGTTCGCTTTGATATTTGAGAGTTTCTGAAAAACAAAAATTCATCATTAAAACCATATTCCTAGTCTTGCATGTCGTTTCAGGACTGCAGTTTGTCAGATCACACAAAATTATTATATACTCATTAATTCTTTTATTGCATAACAATGTCACAAAATAGTCTGAGCAGTATGAGATGTGGCTCGTGACAAATAACCAAGCATTTACTTACATTTTTACTAAATTTTAATATGTCAAAACACATGGAATTATTACTGAAAACCCCATTGTTTAAAGTGACATAAAAGCACAAATCAAACTGACCATCCCTTATCATAACATAAAATGTAACTACATGTTAAACAAGTCAAAGCTCATCATTCTACCTTGAATTCTAACTCCATCGGAGTGACCGTCTCCCCTGGATCAGGTTGCGTCAATTTCTGGATGTGGGCGTACAGATTTCTGGCTGGTATTTCTGTGTTGCCACTGGTGACCGCCTCCAGCAAGGCATCGTGGATGAAGATGTACTGATCTTCCGTCTGCACCATGTAGTTGCGCTGTGCCCGCAGACAAGTCACATGGCCGTAGATGTCCACCGTTTTTTCGTGCTTAATGCGTTCAAGCATGGCATCGATGACTATGAAGGCGCCTGTTCTACCAACTCCCGCACTGAAAGAAAAAGTCAAAGCTCATTACATAAGGGGACACAATGGCAAATGATTTTAAATTGATCAAGAACTCTTTGGTCTTCACAGTAGAGCATGTATATATATCTGCAGAAGCAAATTTGAGACAGAGAACAATTCAATGGAGAATGAGTTGCTCTTGCTCCCAGATATATCCATATATATCTTTATCATGAGACATCCAGGCACATGGACCTCCAGGAGCCACAAAATATCATTAGCAAATTCTAGGGTGAAAATGTCAACTCACCTGCAATGTACAACTATAGGTCCGGAGTCCGGAGGTGTCATGGCTTTCACTCTCCTCATAAAGAGCAACAATGGCGTTGGGTGGTCGGGCACTCCGTGGTCTGGCCATGCTGTGAATTGGAATTGTCGCACTTCTCTCTTTTCTGAGCTACAATGCTGTAATGCAAACAGACATATATGTTACAACACCATTCCCTTATTACCGAAGGAAAATATATGTTCAAAATCTTTATTAATTTGCAACACATGTATCAAATCACAAGTACACAGTAATCTTTCACTTTTTTAAAAAGAGGAAAAAATGTTACTATATTTTCTTCCTTTTTATAAAATCTTCTTTCTTTTAAAGTTTGAGCAATGGTAATTAAAAGAAGTCATAAGTCATATTATCTAAATTTTGCATTTTTGACGGTCCTTCATTTTTTCAAACAAATTCATCAATTTACAATATTTTTGTGTCACTTACACGTTGTACTTGGAAGGTTCTGATTGTGTAGGTGGCAAGTTCCATGACGTCAACAAGAGTGACTGTCATCAGGCCGTACTGCTCTGCGCCTCTGTTCGGCCAATACTGGTCACACTTGATCTGAAATAGGACGAGTAGAGATATTAAACCACGCAAATGACACTGGAGACACAAAATTGAACTCACTTTTCTATCAGAAAAAAAAATTGGTGCATGCCTCATGTATTCATGTGGTAGACATTATCACATGAAATACAAATGAAACAAGGGCTAAGACCCCATTGATTTATAAAGTAAATGCCGAGTAATATCCTATACCAAAAATATTTCCCAATCAATTAGGCAATACAAATTGCGGTTTGGACTCGTAAGAGCATTGAAATGATTTCTATGTCTTTTTAAAAGTCTGTAAACTAAAATTTACTGTTTTGCAAAAGACAAAATGGCACCATTTGAACATACCCTTGTTCGTTCCTCCAACTTGGTCATCATGACGATTGTTGCAGACTTTTGTTCCCAGAGCGATCTCCAGAAGTCGCTGAATGTTTCTGGCAGTGGGCCTTGGGTGGCAATGTATGCATTCTGCTTGCGGTATCCATCCATGTAGTTGGCATTGATGTAGTCTGAGCCGGGGACCCCATCGATGTGGGACAGTACCACCCTAGAGTGGTCGTAGGCTATCACATTGGCGTAACGGTTCTTGGGCTTGTTGACTTCCATGTTGGAGTTGTCCCAAGTGAATTGTTGACCAGGTTCAATGGACTCGTACTCCTGGGAGAACTTGAGACCGTCGTTGGCCTTCAGCATGTCTATGTGGTGGGCTAGCTGCTCGATGGGTATGGGCGGATGGCTCATCATAGCTGCAATCACACAAGTATCAACATTTTACAATAAACTTCTCAAAGTGAGAATCATGATTTGTGCTATAAAATCATCACAAAACTATGGAATTCCAAATATCCAGTGGTCAGCATTAAGTCTTCATAGATAGAATAATTGTTTCCAGTTTGATGTGGTACAAAGGAGAAGTTTAGGTGATAATGCATCCTCCTATTTTCCGGTTTCTAAACTGTCATTGGCTTGAATTCTAAACATATATCCCATACGGACGAAACCACTCTATTTCATAAGTTTCTATTAATTCACATTAGATAGGTTTTGCTGCACGTTACATATGAAATGTAAGTATAGAAGTGCTATCCAATAAAATTGTCGTCATGGCAACCCCATAAATTCACGGGACACGTATACGTGTAGCAAAACCTCTCTAATGATATCATGAAGAGAAATGTCATGCACGTACCAGGTGTCTGGAAGTTGAGACGTCTCATCTCCACAGGGTCACTAGGATGAGCAGGCACATCAACGATGATCTTGGTGGGCGCTGGGGCCATGGCTTTTCTTGTGGTTCGGTGGCGTTTGCTGAAAAAGGTGAAGAAGAATATTTGAAATTTATTTAACAAAATGTGCACAAGCAAAGACAGAACTACTACAATTGAGGGTCATTCAGTGAATAACAGTCACACAGATCAAATTAACGTAGCTTATACATCACATAATTCTGCAATAAATCACATATGACAGCTTGATGTTTTTCACACATAACTGTCAATAACACCAAGCATCTAATCACAACTGTTACATTGTGCCATAAACAATAGCCCATTCTGATCAATGACACAACATTTCATGAACTGCTTATGCTCATAACTGTCAATAATTCCTGTGTAGTAAGAGTAAGAGGTTGTCTGATGAGACTCATCTTAAAGGAGCCATCTGCTAATAAAGTAATAATATTTGACGTGACTTACTTGAGGAAGATGATGATGAGAACGATGAAGAGAATGAGGACGACAGCGCCACACACTGGACCCACAATCCACAGGAGATCCGTTCCGTCGGTCGTGACAACAACGTTCACGGTCTGGTCTTGGTCCGTGTGCAGGGGCTCCGAGAAGTCAGAGTTGGTGAAGGTCTGTTTGGAAACAATCAGTTCACAATAATTGTGGTACAAGAAATAGACCAATAAGCAAAATTCAGTGACTTATACAGTAACTACTGTATATAAACTTTTACAGCATTTTTTTTAAATTAATTTTTTTAAATAATTGAGCCTCTCATACAAATTTTACATTACACAATCCTTTTACTAATTTAAGTTGCCGTCAATTTTTAAACTCCAACAATTCAACATTGATAACTGTTTTAAAGAACCAAAACAGTTGACTATATTAACTGTGCTTATAACAAATTCCAAAGTTAATTTTCTAACAGAAATATAGCTTCATTAAGGACAGTCAGGTTGGTGCACTAGGAGGTGGAGCTTGATTTTTTTTAAAGCCATAACATGACTCCTATTCCAAAAGGAAAATGAATGTCTCTTATTTTACCGAACTGGCAGTAAATGCCCTGAGGAAGACCCTGTATTTCTGGCCCTTGCGCAGCGGTCGGTTGACGTACTCTCCGGTTCCGACTTTCATGCCATCTCCCAGACGGAACTCTTTCGGAAGGTCCCGGCCGAATTTCGCAGCAATCCACGCTGACCTGGAGGAGTCCACTCCCATCTTCAAGAGGCCCAGCTGAAATCCATGAAGGGTGAATCTTAAACGGCAACACCTCTCGCTTCCAGTTGCAATGCTCACTTGCGATGACCGTGCTTTCGTGCTCGACACTCAGTAGACAAATCAGAGTGGATGCAGTGGTGCCGCAGGTGCTGTTAGTGCACTCATTATTCAACAGTGGCACACACTTCAGTTTAGTCATGATTGAATGTCAAATTGTGACAACAGTGAAATAGTAAAAAGCAGATGAATAAGGAAGGAAGAGAGGCTAATATACACAGGTCATGCCAGTTTGCCATTGCAACTAGAAGAACATCTATTAAATTAAGAAAAGACGTCAGCTCATATGTTCAATTTCATGCCAAGTGATACAATGATATTAATATATATTACGATATCTATAACATAGTATTTTTTTATAAATTATGAAACTAGAAAATTCGTGCAACAAGCCAAAGTTGAATTAGAAAATAAGCACATCTATCATTCCAAAAATCTTTGAGTAACAAAATCTTTTACAGATATTAGAACTTTCTGACGGTTGAAGACAAGGGTCGATTCCTAAATTCTACGAGGAGTAAATGTATCTTGCTATCAAATAATCGTAAACTGAAATTTACATGGTTGATGAAGGAGAAAATAACACACAGTGATATAATGACGTTGTACGTCAATCATAAAAGAGATGTAGTGACACATACCTCTTCCAGTTTGAAGTCTCCCGGGTTCTTCATCCGAGCCAGTTCCTCGGGCACGACCACTATCAGGTACTGGGTGATGGTCCCGTGCTTCTCGGAGGCCCGGTGCAGTTGCAGGGTCAGCATGGACTCCGAGTGGGTTTTGAGGAACTTTGGAGGCTTGATTGAAGGTGGAGCTGTGCAACAAAAGAAGGACTCATGCAACACTCACTGCTACACTGGCACTAAAGCAAGCATCAACTGAACCAGAAAATAACGCAGGTCCAAAATCAACTTTTTCCCAGGAAATATAATATTCCCTTCAATTTCAATCAGCATGACCAAATTAATCTAAACAAAATATTTGAGGATATCCACATAATAGATAGAGCATACAGTGCAAAGTGGGAGTATCATAATTACAATATATCATAGCTAGATTTCAGAGCTAAGTCATGCTTGTACTATATCATTTACAGGCTACAATTCTAAGCCAACTGAAATTTCAAACATTTCAGAAATAGCCTGAGCAAATTCTCATTCTAAATTCAACATTACAAATCAAAATGACTCATATCATACTACTTGACATTGAATCGTGCAGAAGAATAATCATCAAAACGTAAAACTTAAGGATACCCTTGATAATAATAAAACCTTAATTATTGGTTACAGAGAAAGGAAGGACAAAACATGAATACAATTAGATGAACCATCGATTGAATGGGATCATTTGATCTGTAGATGAACCAATAAGTGATGAGAGCAGTAACAGGATGCAAAATATGAGAGAATCTATTTAGCGATCTTCATTCCTGACTTCGTGCAGTGGTCACCAGGACTGTTATTTACCAAAGAGTGAGTTAAGTGCAGCAGTTAAGTGCAGAAGTAACTGGATGAGAGGTGAGTGCAGCGGACTAAGCGAGAGAACGAGTGCAAGGTACAAGAAGCAGTGTGAGTCGAGGGCTAAGATGTCACCCAAGAAAGGAAAAAACCAGGAGAGATTAAGCAAGAAAAGAAGCATGAGTGGAGAGGTGGAGTTAGAGACGAAGCCTACAGATTCATGTATGCTGTTGTTAGTGTTGTTAGACAAACATATATTAGAGGAAATTCATAAACGACAGAATGAATGACAAAAGAAAGTGGTGAGAGCGGATAATAGGAATATATCGTGACATATACGGGTACATGCAAGGAGAAATGGGATGCACAAACAAGTTCAACTTCCCCGCAAACCACTCATGGCAGACAGTGCGTCCTCTTGACCTTGACAGGTCAGTGAATGGCTGACTTTGCAGGGCTGAAGAGAGGATGAGGTAGAAACACAAAACCAACACAGACCGAGACAAGCTTGCATAAACACTAACCATCTATGCTGGTCTGAACCCGAATGTGATAATCGGGTCCCAAGGTACCATCCATAAACCTGCTACTGATATTAAAGCTGTACACAGTGCACGGCACAAGTTGTTCGATGTACAAGGTGCGCTCTTCCTTGGGCAGATAGACGGTCTTTTTCTCTCGATGGAGCATGATCTCCTGACCAAACTCATTGCGGAAAGTCTTGCTCCCCTCATAATTAATCTGAAACACGTCCCAAAGAAGCCTAAAGGGCCCATCCTACAATCATGTGACTAAGGTCTACAGGCATTACGTCAAATTAGATCTGCTTGTATGATGAGGCCGTTACTGGAACAATTATCTTACTTAATCATCTATTATAACTTTACGTCTTCTCAAGGATAGGAGGCCAAATGTAATCAAATAATCAAATTTGAAAACTAATGCTGGACAAGACACAACATAGACATGCATGTACCACATATTTGACGACGCCTGGTTTGCGCGGAGGTTTCCATTCCAACATGACAGATCGAGGATTCTGAGTGCGAGCGTGGAATTCCTGAACCATATCAGGACTCGCTGAAACACATCAATAACCAAAGCTCAAGATGGCTTCACATCAGCTGACCTGTCTCTCTCATTTCAAGAGAGACACCAAAGGCAATTCCTATGAGAAATGTTAGCAACTTGAATAGATTCTTTCATAGTTAGTGGAAGCTGCAAGGGAAGAGGCTATGTTAAATCAGCTACATGTTAGATTGAGAGCATGTTATGAAAATGGTGGAGTTGCTGCACAGGTGCGGGTGGGGACATTTTGCATTGCTGTTCATACACTAAGCATACAAAATGAATCCTTGGGTCTGGATGACCATTACTTTCGTCTTAACTGTTCGCTATCACACATGGCACACAATGCCTGATAACTTAAGCCTACTTTAACCCAGTGAATACACAGTGAAGACACACCCTATATAGGCTATATCACACATCACACATTGTCGTACTCACCCTGTGCCAGACTGTTGGTGGCAACAATGTCAGAATAATTCCCGTAGCGGCCATCAGCACCGCGGGCCCTGACTCGGACCGCGTACACCGTGTGCGGCTCCAGACCGTTTATGTCCGTAACGGTGTAGGGGCCGATCTCCACGCTCTGCCAGTTGTCCATGTTGGGCAGGGCGAACATGTTGTAGTAGACCCTGTAGCCTGTGATGCCAGGGAAGCTGGAGGCTTCCCAACCCACCTCTATAGCCGTGGGCGAGATGCGACGCAGCTTGACTTTAGTAGGTGCTGGAGGGACAGCTGCAGATATGAAAACATGCAAGGCGTACAGCATATGGCAATTATCCAGGACAAGCAGCGCATGCCAGACTTAGGTGCACTACGTTTAGTTTACAAAAATATTACCAAAAATTACATCAAATTTGAAACAGCGACTTATTTATCAAGCTTTGATTGGAGAAACAGTGTAATACTACATCGATAAGTGGAATTAGTAAATATAAACAGAAGCAGGTCGACGAATTACACATTCAATATATCTTGACAAAGACCTGCACTCAATCAAATAGCATAGTGGGAAAAAAAGAAAGGAGTAAGGTTGAATTTTCCATTTTGTTGGCTTTTTAAAGGCAAAATAGTTGAAAATACACTTAAATAAATTAATAGCTATGGAGACCGGATAGATGTTATGCCTTAAACATATGATCAACAACAAACTAGGAAATATCATTTGCTTTTCAAAATAGTTCTATTATGTTCATATTTAGGTTCACAGGTCATCTCCGTACAACAAAGACACATCAATAGTTTTTGCGCGGGGAAGGCCACTTACATTGTCCGAAAGTATGAACAAAGAGGCGACTGCTCCAGGGCCCAGCCCCTTTGCTGGTGTAAGCCTTGATCTGGAAGATGTAGTCGGTGTTCATCTCCAGCCCCTCGATGATGAGCTGCGTGTTGGTGGTGTTAACGTCAAAGGCAGACACAGGATCAGACTGTTTGTGGTACATTATCTCATACATGACAATCTCCCCATTTCTGAGCGATCGATCAGGTTGGTCCCAGGAGAGCTTGACGCTTGTAGGACTCATGCCGACAGAGGTGAAGTTGCGAGGCGCTCCTCCGGGAACTGTGGGAAGGTGGTAAAAAAAAACAAAAAAGAAAAATAGGGGTCATCAGGGAGCCAAGGTGGGTGCCGGGATGTAGGTGGCAGGATGATGATGGTGCTACTGCTGCTGTGGGGCTGGAGACAGGGCCCCCCAGCAGCACCTAGCAAGCATCAGTCCCTTCCAGCCTCCCACATCTCTTATAGGGCCTCATGACAGTGGGGTGTCACAAAATCCGTTACTGAAGTGCCAGAGAAATACCCATAGATTGTTTGAGAATTTTAAATTACAGGCACTTCAGTGATGGTCGTGCAATTACTGCTGTACGAGCTTCACGACCATACTCTAGGTTAAATCAGCTCTTTATCTTATTATATAAAGAGAGATTTGTTTTAAAGAAAGAAAAAGATATCAATTAGCCATTGCTTTGCCCCTCTGACTCATTTTGTTCTTGAGTGATGAAACTCAAACATGACCATATTATTGGTGTAATATGGCTGACATCCCATGTTAGTTTTGCCATGAGGTCTAATTTGCGACTTTTTTACCACTCCAGCAATATCTGGTGCCAGGCGTACACACCACAGATCAACCACAATAGTCACCAACAAAGTAAAACACCAGAAGAACTCATAAAGGGAACTGAAAAACTTGAAACTGAAAAACAGTATGTCATGGCATAACATGAAAATGATTGGATTCAGATAGCTGAAGGAGGGTGGACTGGGTCTCAATGAAACTGTCAGTCCGTCCCCTGCGCTGAGCTGAGGGGGGAGACTGGTCTCACTGAGACGACTAGATCTCTCAACTATGCACATGGGTATGTGAATGTGCCCCTGGGTAATTCTCAGCCTGTGAGAGGCACATTTTGTTTGAGCACTGGTGGGCAAGGCGCTGGCCGAGCGAGGGAGGGTGACTCACTTCCATCGGGGGTCCGAATTGTCTCCACCTGCTGCTCACCAAAGTCCACCGCATTCTTGGCAGAAATGCGGAACTCATAAGTTGTACCTTTGTCTGCAACAGAGCAATCATATAAATCAACAAATTCTTGGTTGCAAGACAAAACCCTTCAGGACAAATCCCTGGGCCTCACCTCTTTTAATCCACATGTGTAAATTAATGCAAAACAGATGTCATTATTACACAGTTACACACAGACAACATCATTTTACATGTCATTTTAGTCAATACTTTGCATCATATCAAAGTAATAGTACCAGAATAGATTTTATTTATTAAATTATTTCTCAAAATTACAAATGCAGAAATATAATGTGTATTTAAAATCAACCCAAAATGAAACAACAGTATACCTAAAAACCCTGTGGTGTATCTGAACTTGGCTGAATCAAACCTCCGCTCCTGCACACTGGCGTCACCCTTCCTGCCGAATGTCAGTTTGTAGCCCTCCAGATTGCCGTAGGTGTTCCTGGGAGTCTGCCACTGCGCCAGCACCACGGGTGGATCCTCCTGCACCAGTTGCAGCTGAAGACCCCTCGGACCAGAAGGCACTACAAAAGATGTTTAAATTGTTTCGTTTGTCATGTATGCAATGTCTCTCAATAGTAAACCTCTCAACTGACGAGTTTCAATATTATACAACTTACGCATAAAAACCGTAGGCCTATACATGGCAGTTTTCCCTGTCTTAATGTTTTACTGCCAAGATATGTATGACAATGTCATAATGACATAAGGGTAGATTTTCCAAGCCACCTACTTCTGCACTATCATCATTGGCACCACAGTAATTTACTATGAGCACCATTGAGCACAGGATATCTGAAATTGGTGGTGAATAAATAATTCTGACATTATAAATCTGATACTTGTCAAAGCCATTCTGCAGCTTTTTCGATAACGACATGCTCCATCTACAGCAATTCCTGCAATTATTTCTTCATCATTACAGATAGCTCACCTGCCCCCTTCGTCTTGACCTTGACAGCACGACTCCTTTCACCATCTCCTCGCCGAGTGTAGGCCGCCACCTGGAACTGGTAGGTAGTGTCGGGTTGTAGGCCAGCTACAGCCACATCGTTGATCTCTGAGCCTCTCACGTTGTACATGTCAGGCAAGCCAATGGCGTCATTGCGGTCGTTCACTTTGTAGTAGTGGATCTGGTATCCCCTTATGATTCCGTTTCTTTCTCGTTCTATAGGCGGTCGCCAAGAAACGTGGACTGCCGTGGAGTTGATCACTTCTGCTTTCACTTTCCTCGGTTCTCCGGGAACTGAAAGGTAAACCAAACCTTCACATACATGAACCAACCAGTTAAAGCTGAATTGTATCATTCAACTTCAAATATATACATTAGAGTGTCCCACAAGGTCGATAATTATAATAATTACTGTATAATACTTGTTTTGACGTATTTCAAAGTATGTCAAAGACTTAAAGTGAGATTTGAGAAAAATTATTTAAATTATAAAGAATATCAAAAATAGTATGTAAGTAACATCAATTATAGTGCATCAAGAATAGATGTCTATAAAGTACAGCAGGTGCCCAGATAAAAATGTCTGGGTGTTAGTTGAAGCATTTCTACCACAGCACATTCAATCAAGGTATTAACATTATTAAGATACAAACAATATAATGATATAGTCCTCATGGAGGTGGAGACTTAAATCAAATTAATGCAAAAGTCACTAAACTACTAAGGAGAATCACAGAATAAAAGAAAGGATCCTGAAAGTTGAATACATGGTTTGGTTAGAATACGCAGAAATATCATCCAGGCAATAAGAACATGCGGTTAGAGACAGCCACCACCACCACCAGAGATCACAGCCACATGGTCAACCGCAATTTGTTAGTAAGGACACACCAAAAAGAAACCGCGACTTGGTTAGCTTGTTGCGCAGTTCGGTTAGTACAGTTTTTCTAGCTACGTCTTTTTTAAAAGTATGTAATCACCTAGTAGTGATCTGAAAGATTTGTTGAATCAACCATTAGTGGCTGCTTGGTAATTTTCAACGCCTTGGCAATGCTCGGATGAGGGAGCAACTACGCAGCGCAAGAGATGAGAGTGAGCGACACAGACAGATCTATTCTACAGATACATATGCATGTTACGCGCCAGTTCCATACCAGTTCAATACCATCACCAGAGAGATCAGAGTCAGCTACTAGGTGTTACGATACCAGCCAAAAGGAAGGCAGAATATCAAAAGGTTAGTAAGAGTAAATAACTAGAGAGGGCACCACCACCAGTGTTAGTTGGGTCACATGACCATACTCCCCTACTTAGCATGCTCTCAAAGTTACACGGTAAACCTAAGAAGTAGTTGGACGACAGGTCATTGTCTGAAGAGTCACAATGACAAGTTGATTTCCGTAAAGAGTGACATGTTGTCCCACTACATGTTAGTCAATAACCATTCCCTGAACGTGCCCTATAAGACAAGGCTTAATTGGCCTGCTACCTACCATACTCATCAGTCTGAGCGAATACTACATCAGAGAAGGGCCCTGCTCCAACTTGGGTGAAGGCAGCCACCCACACTTTATACTGAGTCCATTTGTCCAAATTCTCTATAGTTATGGAGGTTTTGGAAGCAGGCACATCAAGGATGATGGCCTCCTCGGGGCCAGCCCCACTTCCCGCCTCAATGTAATGGACTTTGTAACCCAGCAACTGGCCGTTTTGCTTGTCCTCGGGAGGCGGTTTCCAGGTGATTTCGAGCGACTCGGACGACTTAGGTTCACCCTGGACATCTTGGGGCGGAGCTTGTGGGACTGTGAGTGGGGCAAGGTGAAGATCCAGAAGATGATCGGACAGAGAAGAATTAGGTCAGAGGAAGAGGAGGAGGAGGAGGATGGGGACAGGACAGAAGAAAGAAGGAAAAAGAAAACATTGCAATAAAAATTTAAAATCAAATCATCATAAATCTGTGATTGGTAACATGACACCATAGCAACAATATCATTTGCAGATCTTGTAAAAAGCCTTTTACCTTTTCACAAAAATTCCAAACAAATTAGCAAAATGTACTCAAAATCAACCGATGGAAAGCCTTTTTACAGATCATTGCAAACTTACACATGAAAATTATACTTGTGCCAAAAAATAAACATTACAGCTAATGATATACGAGTTATTGTTTATGATAGGTTCAAAACAATTACCACAAATCAAACATTAAACAAAACAAAACATTTGATCAACTTGATAGTCACAAAACGACTAGAAACGTAACTAAATATTGAAAGTCTTGAAGTGTGATTACAAAGCTACAGATACCCATGTAATCAAACCAATACCACACAAAAGTAACATCAACCAACCAACAAAGCCATTTCACAGGTTGATCTACATGGGTATCAATTTTGAAAGTGTCATATTTTCAAATAATTAGGTGTGCAAGCCAGATTTGAAAAATAAAATAACAGAAATGAATAAATAATAAGGGGTTCTAATTGATATGATTATATTCATCTACTCGGATTAGGGAAAGCAGTCAGGTCTTGGGTTCATGGATTAGAAAAGATTCTAATTAGACATTTGAGTGCTTCCTACACTCTGTTGTCTGCAATAAAATGTCATTATCTTTATCGTAACTAGGCTGACCATTTGCACTTACCGTACTCCAAGGTGCGAACCTGAATGGTGGGCGTGGAGGCTCCCTCTCCTCGCTGAGACTTGGCCGCCACCCGGATGTGGTAGACGGTGTTGGGCGTCAGGTCCTCTAGGAGGTAAGTGTTGCGAGGGGGGGAGATGGTGATGCGCACATTCTGGCGGAAGTGCGAGTCGTTGTAGTAGAGTTCGTAGCTCTGAACGCTTTCTCCCGAGGTCTCTGGGGGGTCCCACGTCAGCTGGATGGCATTGGGGGACACTGAATCCCCCTGCAGATTCGTGGGTTGTTCGGGAACTGAAATTTCAGAAACAGTCAATTAAACACTTGTTAAGGTGACATGACATCGTACACCAAAAAGAGAACCAAATTGAGATGGTTATTACAGATTCTCGACTGAAGTAGAGGGTGAATTTGATCATAAACCAGCTCATAAACTGGATATAAGAATATCGATGAATAATGCCATCATTCAATTATAATAGATTTGGTTCTCTTTTTTCAATCAGCAACATCAGTAAATTTTAACTCTCCCGAAGCCTAAATGAGTCGAGCCCACACATGGCGAAGTCTTGGGCAATTTAATGCAGACTTCAGACAGTTCGTAAATCAGAATAATTGAAAAATAAAATCACTCCTTCAAGCTTTGCACATTTACATGAATATGGTCAAACTGGTTCAAAAGAGCACCAATAAGGCACATAAATGACATTTTTAGAGTTTTGTAACCAAGAGAAAGCTTGAAAGACCATCCTCGGCTGAAAGAAAATCATTTCAAGACAAAGGGTACCATACCTTTCCATCAGTTTAACTTTTTCATGACAAGAATGATGAGAGTCAAATGAAAACAATAGAACGCAAAATGTTTCGACTTGTTACCCGTTTATCAAAAGCAGAATCGGTAATGACGGGCAGAGCATACATTACTTTCTGCGTTGTAATGACAACTAATTTAAGATGTTCAATATCTACATGTACAGCTAAGTTGATTATAACATTACTTGAAAAAGAACGATAATCATCTTCTATTGAACACTGGTGTTAGTATTGATGATTAGTTGGTTAGTAGCGAGTCTTCATGCTTCGAAGATGCTCAATGAAAATAAAAAGTGAAACGGCTGAGGGTCCCATTACAAACAAATTGCCAATACTGTCAAGTGGGTTACTTGTTGAAGGTTTATTTGGAAAAATTTTGACAATTACTGATTAGTCCAAAATTCAATCAAACTATAAATCTGAATATGTGAAATCTTCAGAACTTATTGAGTGTGTTGTCTTTTTGATGTGTGTGTTCAGAGAGGAGAAATAGTTCAATCAAAACCAGAAGTAACAATATTAGTAATTTAGTATTTAACTGATCAGAAATTATCTTCCTGAATTTGTCTCACACTTCACACTTGTCTTAATCGGTTCATCTAAACTATCTGGATTATGTCTGATAATCTCCTGAAATGACGTTTGTTTTGCTGAAAGCCTCTTGTGTTTAATTGGTCATCTACGATTACTATTAGCCAATGACAATTCTTTGTAAAAGGACAGAAATAGTGATATCCTGGGCTCTGATTGGCTGGTTGATCCATACCCATAATGCCATACAAACCAGCCATTCAAAAGTACAGCATTGTTGATCTGCGGGGCATGCCTGTGATCAAGAACTAGTATTTCAAATACATATTGCCATGTTTACTGATTGATCTTAAAAACATTTCATATATATATTTTCTTCCAAATCAATGTTAATTTGAAAGAAATTCACTTAGACTGACCAAACTATGTATTGAGTCTCAAAGGGGGATAGATATGGGTGTCGTTAGAAGTTGGCAATTCATTTCGACCCTTCGACTTACATGTATATGCAGGAATTTATCACTTACATACTGATGATAAATATCACATAATATATTTACTCATAAATACAATTTATACAATGCAAGTTTATACCACTATAATCTTACGTGAACCAGGAGCTCATCATGCCATTTCAGAGCAATAGTGAATTCTTAATCTAAAGTGATAACAGAGCAGCAGCACAATGCATCAGTTGATGTAACTAGAGGGCGGTCTGTGGAACACCCCTTTCAGACCCATACAAGTCATGCAGAAATGCTTGGAAAGTGCTGCGGAGAACAGCACCATTCTAAGGAGAAATACTAAGCAGCAAGGCTAATGGAAACAGTGAAATAGAGACACGAGAGTGAGCAGAGACACAAGTCAGGGCATCTGCCCTCAATACTAGTTTTGAGACAGAGGCATACCCCGAGAAAATCACTACCCAGGTCGAAAGTGGGGACAGAAGTTCGCAGAACTTAGCAAGGGAGTTTGCTTACAGTTAGCTTACAGCAGCAGAGTCAGATTGACTGAAGGATGCAGCGATCAACTTAAAAAGAGTATTTTTAAAACATGTTGTGAGTCTAATTAACCACAGAGTGAATTGGCTAGTTGCTGCATGGCATTAGGATTTGAGGACAGAGAAAAAATGATGACCATCATATGCTCAATGTGTTGACAACATCATAATCCACATCAAATCAGAGACTTAATTCTGAATTGCATGTGAACTGAAAAATCATAACCAGGTAAAAAAGAACTTAAGTGTAAAATGAAAGATTTGATGATATGAAGATGAGAGGAGGGAGCAGTGCTTTTGATGAGAACGCACATTTTAACATGGAACATGTTCTCACCTGGACCGACTGTGGGACGTGCCATTGAAAAACAGAGCAAAAATGTGGGGTTATTATTGGCTCTCGTTTTTATCACAGAGTAAAGGCAACCACAAGAGACAACACCAACGACAAATCAAACTAGAGAACACGGTAATTGTCATCAGGGACAATTACAAAGAATTTACCTTTACTTTTAAGTCAACTTTGCCTGTAAATGGACAGACCAATGGACAGATTGATGAAACTGATGGACTGACGAACACATGCTGACTCTATTTCCTCACCATGACTGCGACTCTGACTCCGACTCCAACTATGAATCCAGATCAGCTTCCTGATCAGATCTTCGATTCAGAGTACTGACTCTCCCTCCTGATGCAGACTCAGAGGCCTGACTCAGAGGCCTGACTCAGAGGCCTGACTCAGAGGCCTGACTCAGAGGCCTGACTCAGAGGCCTGACTCAGAGGCCTGACTCAGAGGCCTGACTCAGAGGCCTGACTCAGAGGCCTGACTCAGAGGCCTGACTCAGAGGCCTGACTCAGAGGCCTGACTCGAGGCCTGACTCGAGGCCTGACTCGAGGCCTGACTCAGAGGCCTGACTCAGAGGCCTGACTCAGAGGCCTGACTCAGAGGCCTGACTCAGAGGCCTGACTCAGAGGCCTGACTCAGAGGCCTGACTCAGAGTCCTCACTCAGAGTCCTCACTCAGAGTCCTCACTAAACTTTGCCTGTAAATGGAGAGACAAAAGGACAGATGGATGAAACTGACGGACGGACAAACACATGCTGACTCTGCTTCCTCACCACGACTGCGACTCTGACTCCGACTCCAATTCTGAATCCCGATCAGGTTTCTGATCAGATCTCAGACTACTGAATCTCACTCCTGATGCAGACTCTTTTTTTGACGACTGACTCAGACTCCTGGCTCAGACTTGTGACTTCAACTGCTGATGTTAAATCCTTCCTCAGCCTCCTGTCTCGACTGAACACGGACTAAGAGTCGTGACTGAGAGTCGTGACTCAGAGTCGTGACTCAGAGTAGTGACTCAGAGTCGTGACTCAGAGTCCTAGGTAAGGGTCCTGAATCAGAGTCCTGACTCAGAGTCCCTGACTCAGAGTCCCTGACTCAGAGTCCCTGACTCAGAGTCCCTGACTCAGAGTCCCTGACTCAGAGTCCCTGACTCAGAGTCCCTGACTCAGAGTCCTGACTACGAGTCCTGGCTACGAGACCTGACTCTGAGTCCTGGCTACGAGACCTGCATCCGAGACCTGACTCAGAATCCTGACTCCGAGTCCTGACTCACAGACCTGACTCAAAGTCCTGACTCACAGTCCTGACTCCGAGTCCCTGACCGAGTCCCTGACTCTGAGGCCTGATGCTGCTCTTTTCTCTGATGCCTGACTCAGACTCCTGGCTAAGGGGCTTGACTCCGAGTCACGACTCCGAGTCGTGACGCTCAGTCTGACTCCCAGTCCTGACTACAGTCCTGACTCGCATTCCTGACTCCGAGTCCTGACTCCGAGGCCTCGCTCAGAGTCCTGACTGCAAAGCCAGACGCCGAGTCATGCGTCCGAGTCCTGACTGAGTGTCCTGGCTCCGAGTCCCGACTACGCGTCCTGACTCCAAATCCTCACTCCAGGTCCTCACTTTGAGTTGAGTCCTGACTCCGAGTCATGGCTCCGAGTTTAGTCCTGACACAGAGGCCTGACACAGAGGCCTGACACAGAGTCCTGACTCAGAGTCCTGACTCAGAGTCCTGACTCAGAATCCTGACTCAGAGTCCTGACTCAGAGACGTGACTCAGAGTCCTGACTGCGAGTCCTGACTGCGAGTCCTGACTGCGAGTCCTGACTGCGAGTCCTGACTGCGAGTCCTGACTGCGAGTCCTGACTGCGAGTCCTGACTGCGAGTCCTGACTGCGAGTCCTGACTGCGAGTCCTGCTCCTGACTCAGTCATTTGAGACTACAATATGTATATAACCATAAGACAGTAATGTACACTGGCCCCGTCACCTGAGAGGGCCAGAAGAGCTCTCCATATATGGCTAATGTATGATAATTTATGCGGCCAGCCTGTGTTGGAGTGTGAAGATGGCTCACCTGCATCATGTGAAAATGAATTTTTTTGCAGACCGTCAGGTCATTTTTTGATCTTTCGACCTTTACTGCTCAGAGTTGCCTGTAGCTACAGACTTGCTGTTTACCACAATTGACCACAACAATTCAGCAAACATTGTTAATTAAAATGAAAAAAATTGGAAGTTTCCTTGCTAGTTAAAAAAAATCATTTTGGAAAATGATCAATTTTCATTTCATGTTTGACCTCAAATTTGACCTTGCAGAAATTGTCACAGGTAAAAATAAATGTGCTCATGTGTTGCCAGCATGCGATAGAAGGGGGTCATTTAATTTACAGAAAGCTGTAGGAATGATATTTCCCACTCAAATTAAATCTTTTATGGAAATGTCATGTAAGTCGCGAAGTAACATATTTCACAATTTTTTACAAATTTAGTTGAGGATATGAAACAATTCTAATAGGGGGCTTTTGATAACCATATTAGTGACCAGTATACCTCAAAGATTTAAGAGGATTGGTGGAAAATAACATAATTTTCAGAATTTTTCAAAACTTCAACTTTTTAAACTTTAATGGCTCATATCACCTTCAATATGACCAGTAGGTCAAATTTTTTGGTCAATATAGTCTTTTTGGGTAAAGTTAAGGGTAGTTGATTATACATTTTGATCACCTCAGACTACTCCTTCATGGAGATTTTACAATTCCACCTAAATTTTGAACACTCGCTTTTGAAAAATTGCCATATTTCAAAGTATATTGCATCAATCCCAATGATATTACAGTCAACCTTGGCCCCAGATACTGGCAAACTTTTGCCACCATCACCATATTCCTATCTATTACATAACTTGAGATCTCAGTGACAGACTGAAAACAACTCATGTGTCAATAACCCCTTACCCGTTAGACCAACTGTCATACGACCGAGAACAAAATGTTGACAACAACTTTTTATCACAGGATTTTGACTCTTGACTTATTATCTTAAATACTTTTTGAGTTATAAGCCTTTAAAGTTTACTAATTTTCGACTTTGAACGACTCTGTGAAAAAGACAACTGTGAAAATGACATCAAATGACCCAATTACGTAATACCCAACCACTGACCTATCAACTGAAAACACTTTCAAAGACCTAAGTCCATTTTGAAAAAAACATAATAATAATAATAGCAAAAACAAATAGAATTTACCATAGGTAAATTCTTAACAAAGACTAATGAAAAGTGAATTTCAATGTCTCAGTCCGCTGAGCAGACGCAAGGGCATCCGCCAAGGGACGAGCACCAGAGAGAGAGACAAGAGACAGTGACACCTAAAGCCTACAGCATCCTAGTCAAATTGACCGCACAAGGGTCTGCAAAAAGTGCCTACATTCACCAAGGAATGTCTGCATTTTTTTCAATTCAAGGAAAAAATTTCAATGATTCGACCTTTTCATCTCATTATCAATTAACCCTCGATAAATTGCTTTTGTCTTTTTAAGTTTTGTAAATCATATAACGTGAAATCATACAAATGTTTAAATATTTCGTTAAAAACTTAAGTTAATGACAAAGAAACTTATTTTTAAGTGTTTGTGCATGCATTGTAAATTGATAAAATATATAAACAACTCAGGCAAATGGTTTACTGAGAGTAAAGTTCATGTAGTAATAGCATTTAGGAGAGTATTTATGTGTGGAGAAGGTCGATGATTTTACTTACTGTCAAAAACGCCCATATTACCCAAAACTGGAAGTTGCCAATACAGCAAATGTGCATTAGTTAGTACACTGGCATCACAATGGCTCTCACCGAGTTAGTACAAGTTCAATAGATCATAAAAGGAGCAACATGCCCCAGTCGATATGGTTAAAGAAACAAATGGGAACACAAGATTTCTTCTTCAAGTGGAACTGAAACAACGCTGAGTCATTGCAGTGCTTTGCTGCCCTTTTGGATAAGTGGTCTGGTGCCAGGGACAGCCCATTGCTATGAAACTAAACCAAAACGCCTCAACTTACGTTCAAGAAGATAGTCGCATACTTGTGATATATCCGTAAACAAGTCATTCAGTTCAATAATGCATCAGTTACATATCAGATCTTATAAATTTGCAGTCTAGCTAAAATTGAAAACCGCGCAATGGGTGGTCCATTATCTGGCAATCAAATTTCAATATATTTCCACTAATCAAATTCTTCATTTAACAATCATATTTCTCTTTTAAAGTTAGGAGTAATGCATCCGTCATTGGATAATTGATAAATTCATAAAGATATAAGTTATGAAAACATTTACTGTGATTGATTGCAACCTGTTGCTGTGAAAGCATCAGTGATCATGCGAAACAACTCGGCCAAAATCTTACCCAAAAGGGTCTCTAGTGACCTGCAATGACTCGTAACCCAAATATTGTCACTGAAACAAACCAACCAAGTGACGACAAGAGAGGAGATGGAGAGGTGAGAGTCGGACACAACATGCGTACCATGCGGCCAGCGGTGCTCAAAGGCAAAACGAGGGACGCCAAGAGACGTCATGTGCAACGTCCAAAGACAACACCCAAATTGTGACGTATGAGTACAAAGGAAAGCCATAGATCTACTAGTCACATACACTCATATGAAATCCATTGGAAAACAAACAAGAAGTTGAAATGACTCTCGGAAGAGATCAATGTAGCAAGGTCAACAGGAGTATGACACACATTTTAACGAGGATCCAATGCAAGGCGGACCATTTCAAGTTTCCAAGAACTGTTTGTTAAAGCTTTTGGTAAGTAGTTAACCATCTTATGCTCTGCATCAACAGACATTGCAATGTCCAGAGTCTATCATGCACTAACACAAGGTGGCGCTCATCGCAAGCAAATGCCTAAGAACTCTTACCTCGGGGCATCCCACTTGGAACGCTGAATGACCCTAAATAATCACACAATCTTTCAAAAAATACCCAACATTTCTGTTTGGCGTAACTTTCAAATTGAAAGGAGCATAAATTTGAAGGAGGTAAGTAAGAGAACTACACAGATTGAGAGATGTTAGCATTTAGCAGGGAAAAGACTTTCCACCTTGCACAGATTAGGACGCAACATCATACTCCTTGTTGCCCGTGTTCAAATGAGGGACAGAAACTGAAACGCATGCGGTTAGTGTCACGTGGTCATGGATATGATGCAAACAGACATTTACAAATGAAAATTAATAACATCTAAGAAATGAATAGATACGTAGATTACACTGACACAGTCACAGAATACACAGATTACGATTACACATAATGGCACTGTGTTTGTGGTCGAGAAGACAATGGCACATCTAAAAGATCATTCGAATAACACGTACCTCCTTGCTGGGTTTTAACTTGGATGGGTTCCGACAAAGGACCATCTCCGACGCTGGTGTAGGCGAGGACAGAGATGGTGTAGGTCCTGTTGGTCAGGAGGTTGCTGATGGTGGTCAGTTCAGAGTTGTCCACTTGGTGCAGGGTCCACAGGGTGATGGGCAGGTCAGGGGTCATCGTGTAGTACACTTTGTAACCCTGTTAGAACGACATGGAATAAAAAAAAACAAAATTTATACATTTATATATTAATGAACTTAACTGAATTCTCAGGAAGTTAACATATCCTAGCATAACAAACATTAATTAACATTCTTTTCAGCGCAGCAAAACTAGCCTTTGGATTGCACCATAGACCAAGCACCTTGTCTAATCAAATCATCCTCAAGTACGAACTTTTTCAAAACTATATATCTTAGAGTAAATCTTACTCATTGCATCAATATTTGTTATATTACAAGGGCCTTGTTTCTTCAACTATCTGTACTGAACATGTCAACCCACCAAAATAAAAGTATCTTGGCTTTGACAAAAGCAGGAACAATTCACAGTTTCAATAAAGGACATGTTACTCACCCTGATGACTCCGTTAGGCACTTTTGGCTCCTCCCATTGAACAACGACTGTACTGGAGCTTACAGGTCTGGCGCGGACGTTTCTAGGTGGGCTACCGGGCGCTGCAAGAGTCCATCCATTATCTTGGCGTTCAAATACCTTGGGCACACTGAGTACGGGGGACTAGTTCCCCCCTACTTCAGATTCGGACCGTACACACACAATGACAAGGTCAAAAGCCAGCAGAGGCAGTGATGCCACTTGGGCCTCAGGCAAGGACAAGTTACATTAACAGGGATAGATGACACAGGAAAGACAAGATTACACAGAACCAGATTAAGAGCCGAAACGAGCAACATACTTTAAGAAAGAGACGGATGCATGATGTAGAACTTGCAGAAAGGCAGAAGATTTTTGGACATGGCCATAAACTAGATTCAGTAGATCATAGAATCACATTTACTAGTTAAGTGACATTCTTCAGTTAATTTGGAAACTTTCAACTAAAATTGTGCCAGAAGGGCATTCCATTTTGTTCTTATAAAGTGAGCCTCAACACTAGAAGTGTATTAGTAGAGAATTAAACTGTGTTAATTTCAGGCAATTTCATTCAATTAAATGCAAGACAGTGGGCAAGAAATAGTGTACGAAAGCTAGCACTTAAACAGCCAGTAAAAAGGGGAGAAAAACTTGTTATTTATCAAGTAACTGGTTACATGTTTGTGCGTTCCATGCATCCTGTGGCAATTTGCTGTAACGAAAGGCTTTGCATTAAAGTCTCCAGAAAGTATTGAGTTGAGCACTTTGCAGTGAAGGAACTGAGCAAAGAAAGATAGAGAAGAAATACACATTCAACCTCCAAACCAGTGACTCTGTGCAGCATTTGTGCGGCATTTGTACGGCACATACCCATCTGCATGTTAACACTACCAGAAGTATATCAAAGAAACATGGATAATAACGAGTAAGGAAGCAACGACAAGAAAAAACGCCAATGTGTTAAAAGAAACATACCATTTCATTTAAGCCCTTAACTTTGTGGTGACCTTGTTATCAACATAGGATTGCATAGTGTGTGTACAAGTAACCAAATGATCATATAATGACAGTGCAGTTCAAGGAGAAAATGATCTAAATGTGATGACGATGAACTGCACTTTCAAAAACTAATGCAGTATTATTACAATGTATATGAGACATTACTATGATCATGTATTACGATTACAAGAAAATCATATAATAGAAATGAAAATAATTCGCTTTTGAAATAAGTACACGTCTACTCTACACAATTAATCATGTGGAACGTATTCAGATCAACTCTAGCGCTACCTGCTCGTTGAAATTATTTGAAGCAAGACAGAACATACGACCAGACAGCTAGCCCGGACTGGGGACAGATTGAATAGAATCTAAATAAGCATGAAATTTAACTTAAAATAATCGTTAGACTATGATATTAAAGATACTTAGAAGAATGAGAATTAAAAAGAAGTGGATTGGATGATTGCGATACTAACCCAACTCTCCAGTGGTCACATCTACAGGATTGCTAGGAATGCCTCTGCCAATGTTATTATTAGCCAGTACTCGGAACTCGTACACAGTGTAGGCATCCAGGCCCCTGACTACATACTCCTCGGAGGTCACATCACTGATCTCTGTGTACGAACTAGGAGTGTATTTGCGTTTGTACTGGATCAGGAATGACACTATGGGCTCTGTGTTTCCAGAGTTCCAGGACAGTTTGACAGAGGAAGCGGTTACATCAGATATAACTAGACTTGTAGGCGGTTTCGGCAAGGCTGCAGCAAAGAGTAAAATGAGCCAAATTAGAAATCATTAAAAACACCCCACACCCCGGCATGTCCACTCCAGCCTCGTTGTTGCTCTTTATAATGAAAAAAACTTAAACAACCAAATTATATTAAATATAAACCATAGATATGCATATATAATATATATATGACATGCATTCATGATACCACATTTCAGTTCCTATGGCAACCATTTCCATTGTCAATCACATCAAAGGGTTTTCGGGGTTTTCAATTAAAAAAATAATAAGGATATAAACAACTACAAACACACTAGTCTCCAAGGCTTACACCAAATGCCAATGGTCCTGGCTGCCACAGATGCATGCAAATTTCAATTTTATAATAACACAGTTATTTTACAATATTAACTACTCCCACTCTGCAAACAAGAAGCTTTATGTGTATATATATACGAACTTCATAAGACTTATATATACACTAAACATGGCACCACGGTCATGACATACGGTTACGATATTGTGCAAATACAGTGTTAAATAACAAGAAAGATAAATGAGGAAACCTCGCGTTGCAGAATTTGTGATAATCTGTAATACTGTCGATCTGAATAAGTGAACCTAATTATTTATTATGTGGTTTCGTTGGCTATTGCCTAAAGCCAATACTTTCCTACTAAATATACATCTGATGGAGTAGCAATACATATGTACAAAATAAGGGAAAAGTGATAATTTTGAAGATAAATCTGGGTCAGAATATATTTAGTACAAAGTTCTTAATTCGTGATAGAAAATAAAGATATAATATATCATGTTGTTCTTGTCATGTTGAATGATTAAAAAAGAAGTTTAATTTTGGGATTTTGAATTTGATTGCTTGATCATTCGGATAATGTCAACATGACAAGAAACAACAGTTGAATAAGAAAACAAAATGGAAGCTGAAATACCCGATAAGGGCTAACACAACAGTCTTATAAAATAAAGGATCCCAAACCTGCGAGTTGCCAATTTGTCATAGTACCTTTCACTTTGACCTGCGCTACGGCTTCTATATTGCCAAGGTCCGAGGCCGCTACACAAGTGTAGTTAGCGGACTCGGTGACTTCAGTCAACATGAGAACGTTTTTGCCAATGGGGATGTTGTCTTCAGGGGTGAGCTCTATTGCTCCAAGCCTCCACTTGACGTAGGGCATTGGGGATCCTACGGCCACACACGTTATGTTCACATCACCCCCAGGCATGACCTCTACGCTCTCTGGCGGGATGGAGAAATGCGGAGGCACTCTGCGCACTGCAACCACACAGAACAAGGCTCAGGGTTAGTAGAGGGTCAGAGAAAATATTAGCATCATATACATACAGTTCATTCCCAACAGTCTCCTGTCTGAGTCACCAGACTGTCTGATGGTCCTGTATACATATGCATGACACTTCACACCTAGGTATATATTTCTACATCATCATCATAACACATGCAGTTCATGCAACCTGTAAAACCAAACAAACAATATAACCATGCACAATCTCAACTTTGATATATTTTGCATTCCCAAACCTATCGAATCATCTACAAAATTCCTCTCAGCTAAATGGGTGAAATGTTCAAAATTAGTCGCAACCCATGCATTTGACTTTGGTTCTGAGTCCTATGATTAAAACCTGTTGGCGTAAGAGGCTCGAGGAATCCAGTAACTACAATGTTAGTTGCTAAAGATGCAGTCAGTTAATGTTGACTCCCAAGCCTTGGGACGATGCACAAGATTCAGTTGGAAGATATTTTGTTAATATTGGCTCTTGGGTTGCTGATCACCAAGCGAATGTTAGAGGCGGAAGAAGAGGCCCATCTCCATGACGATGAGATCCAAAGAGAGGCACAGAGAACAGAAAGGAAGGAATGAGGCACTTAAGACTTAAGTGTTGAGGCTTCTATGAGTCAATTCTAATCTTTGAGGCTTTTTGATGAATGACATGACATACACCCAGGACAAATGACATGAGATGGCTCTTAACTGGCAATGTGTCCTAGCATACATTTATAAAATAAATCATTTCAAAATTCAATGAGATAACAAAAATATTCTATTTAAGTCATTAGTTGAAAAATATCATAAACTTAGTTTAAATTTCACACAAAATAATAATTTATGGAGTAGAAGTAAATTAAACAAAACAGATAATTTCAATCTTAAATTTGGATTAGGTACGATGCACATTTACTGCAGCAATACAACATGCCAATTTTTGCCGAGTTGATCAAATGATTGTTATAAATTAGTTTGGTATTCAGAAATGTTAAAGCAGAAATAGAAATAATCATCAATATTAAGTTCAAAGGGAACTAAAGAAAAGTCAATCGTATGAGAAGAAAAAGAAACAGGAAGGATAAAATGATTAAATAAAGGAAACTGAGGTGTAATGAATGTTAATGTTTTGGCATAAAGGCCAGAAGAGTTGTCAGAAAATGGATGGAAGTAGAAATGCCCGAGGCAGAAGGGTTTCCCATGGCAGCAATGGATATATATATGCAGTATTAGTGGCTATGTTGATTGTTAGGACAGGGTTGATCCATTCCTGAGACAATATAGATAATACCTTCAGTATTGGTGGCTTCAGTACTGGTTCCTACTAGATGAGCCAATGTGTTTTCAGGCACACACGCCAATGAGTTAGGAAAATAGAGAGAGAAATCACTCAAAAATTGCAAAAATGGCAGATTCACATCATCCCCATGAGCTTTTCCAGGTGATTAATAATCTTTGTTGTGTGACGAGCACCAATAGGTTCAATTTAGCAAAAGAGGAGGTCTCGGACAAAAGGTTCTTTCAAAAAATCCAAAGCACTGAGAGAAAGGAGGACAATTTGACAGAGGGACCAGAAAACATCAGCCGGTGCTGAGCAATATGCTTCAAAATGCTGGATGTTAAATCAGCCGTCTTTAAGCAGCAAGTGATAGCAAAAATATGGAGGTGCAGAATTGGCAGACAGCGGGAGAAAGATTTTGAGAATAGCATGAGGAAGTTGTAGCCACCCAGACAAGGTCAAATCCAAACTCATTTTCCTTAAATCTATTCAGTTAAAGGTCATCAAACCCACAGACTAACTATCATTTAATGAAAATCACCACAATATTAGCAGTATCAACCCAATTTCAAAACGCTCTTAAATCAAAGTTAGACCTACTTTATGCCTACTTTCTAATTTAAAGGAAATTAAAACACCAACAACACAGCTAGGAAAATCAAGAATGACAATTCTAACACAAAAATTTGATCACATCACATATTTCAACGAATTAACATCACTACATCTTCAATTTTGGGAATTTCGAGATCTAGTAATTATTCCTAATTCATTCGGAAGCACTCTATATTGTTCATAGTTTGAATGCCCATTGAGCTATAACTGTATCGCACCTAGTGAGAAATTAAGTGAAACATGAGTACTGCAGTTTATCACCTACAGGTTCTCCTGTGTTACTTTCAAAAGAGAGAAATGTGTTAAAGAAGACTATTTCAAACAAAATACTATCCCCAGAAATCTCAATGAAAAACGTAAGTTATCTGTTATTGTACACTTTGTTAAAGCGAATAAATATAAATTTGGAAATTAAAACCATATTTCCTCTTTTAATACCATCCCCATGTTAAATTAAAATATATGAATATGTACATCCCAAATCCAGCATTTGAAGCAATGCAAAATTTTGAAACATTTCAGAGTATTCATAGTCAGGTAAATTTAAATGCATATTTACACCAGCTATGTACATGTTGTACTTAAGATAATTTGCACGAAACAGTACTATATTGATTATATATCACGATCAAGATATTTTCAAATACAAGTCTTCAGAAAAGTTATGAAAAGGATAATGTAGTAAAACTGAGGTCAATATATAATACAATAATAGTGCAAGGGAATAGTTATAGTATCTGCACAATGTCCCAATAACGTACCTCTGACATACAAATTGGCGCCGTAAGAGTAGGCTACGCCCGCATCATTTTCAGCCACACACTCGTACTTCCCCTCGTCAGATTCTTGGCTCAGCCGTATTTGCAAGGACCCTGCAAATGAAATATTCATCTTTTAAATCTCTGAGAAAAACTCACGCCAGCATTCATAGGAGCATCCTGTCTCCACGTTCTCCTCTAACGACAGTTTTCGTCCTCGCATAAGCACACCAGTCAAACAAATAAAAAGGTCCAACGTTGTGTGCCTTTGTTCGACCTGCGCATTTTGGACTTGTATAAATGAATATGCAGATGGTGATCCTTTGACTGTAGACTGTCGTCTCTTGCACGCAATAAACACCAGTCAAGTAAAAAGACATAGATCTCAACTCAGCACTTTACGACAAATAATAGAAGAAAAACTTACATACATCAGCATTTAATCTAACACACGAAGAAACAGATTAACGTACATTTTGTCCCTTTTTATCTTAAACTTTTCAATTTTGCGTTCATTCATACCTGCAGGTAGCTGCTTGAGCCGCGGATCGGTAAAGTCAACAGGTATAAAATCTTTCAGCCAGTAGATGTTTGGTTGAGGTGTTCCTTGAGCTGTACACATCATCACAGTGTTTCTGTCTTTTTCCACTGCTTTCAAGGTCGGAGCATCAACGATCCGTGGATATCCACTTGGAACTGCAAAGGAAAATAATTCCGTGAAAAAATCATAAAACTAGAGCACTGGAAATGGCAGGTAATAGAAGAGAATGAAAGACACTTTAGTTGGATGATCAAAAGTTACGACTTGAAAGTTTCTATTTAAGTAAAATTCCAGACAAAAAAATCAAAGAGCAACCAGAGCAATTTATTCTGATAGGACCAGGTTTGACAGGCTCGTCAATGCTTTCATTAATCTTCTACCTGAGATATCTTTCACTGCCTCAAGTTCCACTCATTCAATTGATTTTCCAATTTGGCTAGTTTGGTAGACGATAAATGTTTGCCAGGAATAATAATGGACTTTAATTTGGAAACAGCTCCAGGCAAGTTCTAGTAGTTCGGCACTTCCATGAAGGGTTTTGGCAGGACTATTACTTGAACAATGGATGCGAAAATTTATTTCAAATTAGTGGATTGGTTGATCAATCATGTGTCACAAACATCGCAAATATTGCCTTGAAAAAAGTCACTATGACCTGGCACGAAAGACAATCTTCATTGATGGCAAAACGATACTGAAAATGATACTTTGAAAGGAACTGGAGGCGTGGCTGACACCAGGGCGACTCCAACAGACACAAATCAATAATTCATCCTATTCTTTGCGAATTTTTTCACAATGGGAATGAATAAAAAATAAACAGGAGCAGGCAGTGCAGACATCCCAGCTGCAGCATCTGGCTCAAGTAGAGAATGAGACGAGACACAGGACCCAAACCAAGACTCCATGAGTCGACAGAAGAATTGGTATCAAGTTGTAAACCAAGCGGAAGAAGCTGCAATCCGAGATACCCTCTCCATGGAATTCTACTCCAAGACCTTACGCGGCATCTCAGAACGTAACACGCAAAAGCTTTCCTTGCAAGTCCCTGCTGATAACTGAGCATTGGCTACCTGCTTCCTAATTGATGCCCCAGCCCATGCCACCGTCTCCTCTGCCAACATTTCTTCCTACGTTTCTTCCAAAGCTTGTCCCAGCAAGTAATTTGCTTCAAGCTGTGAAGCCAACGTAGCAGGATAACAGTCATTTAACAGCCATACTGCAAAGCAGGGGGTTCACATGACATGTGGTCATTCATAAGAAGTTCTGTCAACCCCTCCATCAATGGACCATCATTGAAGTCCACTCAGCTATTACTTAACAAGCTTCAGCCGAAGGGCAACTCAAGGTCTACGTGTGTACTTTAGCTGCATGGCATCTCCAATGAGAAGGTACTTCAGCTAACATTTGTAAACTCGCTCCTTGCAATTAAGCATGCGATATAGATCAGCTTCTCTGATTTAAAGACGAAGGAAGCTTCGAGTTTGGAAATAGACATCCAACTTTTGACAGCTGCTAAAATCCTGACAGAGAACTCAGGGGAATGCTCTGGCAAAACCAATCTACTAGAGAATGAATAAGCAAAGCTGGAGAACAGTCGCCACAAAGAAAGGCTGTAAAAGCTGGGAGGAAAAATGACATCTCAGAGGGGAGACGCCATACTCTAAAGGACTGCTTATTACAGAACAAAGTCAGTGACTGGAGTGGAGGCCCCGAAGAGGTTGACAGCAAAGAGCTAAGGAGGTCACTGGATGCAGAGGCAAGTGCTACATCTAATGTTTGTACCAGTCCCTCAGACTCCCTCTTTCTTCTCTTGGAAGGGAATTTGGCCGACCAAGCAACAAAGTGTGGCGGCAATCAAAGTGACAAACAGTATTTCGCAAGGCATGCACTCCCGTCTAACTTGAGACATTGCTATCTTCTGCCGCATTTAAAGACCACATTAATGTAAAGCAATCAAGACTAGAAAAGCACATGGAATGTGCACCTCCAGAGCTGGATAGTTGGGTTGGCCCCGGCCCCCCTAGTCCAATGTTGTGTTAGGGCAACGGAAAGATCCTGGACATGATGCAGGACATCCCCAAATGAATATGTGTCATAGAGAGGTTAAAAGAGCAAGATAGCGTAGGGCAAGACAAAAAGCAACTGCATTGGCTACATGCTCCTGCTAGAAGACAATTGCAGTTGCTGAGTACAACCTGGAAGGCATTATACCTGAAAACGCCAGTCGCCAGGGTCAGCCAATGGCAGCAAATCATGTATTTCTTGGGCTCAACCAATATTCTCTCACTCGTGTATTCCTTGTGGTTTTTCAGTATGATATATGTGCAGTGTGCATAATTGTATAAATATAAATATGAACCATTTGTGGTGAGAAGCATTGTAAGGATTTCAGGTCGTAGCCTGCAGGGGGGGGGGGGGGGTAGGGGGCGAAAAATTTAACACAAATATAAATATGATGATGATGATGAATCATTTGCACTGAAACCTGCCAGTCTAATTATCCCCCCTGTGCTAGTCTAATGATTGACTCAAAGGCAAACATAAAACCAAGACCAGTCAGCTGAGTTTGTCAGCTGTCAAAAGTCAGGTCAGTTTGTCAGCTGTCAGAAGTCACAAAACTGAGCAATGAAGTGACCACCTCACTGGCTGTACTTACATAAACTCAGCTTCACAGATATATTCCATGGTCCATGGGGAGTGACATAAGGTGAATTGGACCTTATGGCCAGAATATTGTGAGATAATTTATCTCACAATAGTGAATACAACACAACACTGCACACCTGCATGCAGAAGGTTGCCCATGCTAATCCAGGGTGCCAAGCACATGGTGGCTATATTTAGCACACCAGCAGGATCCAACCAATCACATTGTAGCATTGCGATATGATGTCATGGGACTCCCCAATAGAGCGCTCTGTTTGGCCAATAGAGACAGGAAGAGGCAGTCCTAGTGAACTGAGCCAGAAGGACAAGATGGCATGGCAGCCTGCACTGCTGGAAGTTGTCATGAATTCTGCCACAGTACGTGTGGCTTTTTAATGTCTTTATCAAGCAATGTTGGATTATATTTTATAAAATAAAGATGAAAAGCAAAGATTCAGAGGATATTTGGGGTTTGTAATGGTGTTGTTTGGCTGAAATGCAGATCGTTAGGGCCAGTGAAATTTTGATTGTTTTTGTTCAACATGGCGAAGTGGGGATGTCAAAATGCATTGAAAATGCCCGATTTCTGACTATTCTCGGCACAAAAGTGTTTTGATTGATACTTATGTTGAATTGGGAGAGATTTGAGTTTGTAGGGCTTGACAAGTCGTGTTAATACTGAGTTATGTAGAGTAATACCCCCCCAGGCGACCCCCCGAGGCGACCCCCCAAGGCGACCCCTCGAGGCAACCCCCCCCCCGAGGCGACCCCCCGAGGTGACCCCCGAGACGACCGCCCGAGACGACTCCCCGAGGCGACCCGGGCCGACCCCTCCGTTTCTACCGATCTCAATAAAGCTACATTTATGACAATAATAATCATAATTCATTAACTGTATTTGGTTTAGTGATGGGAATCGGTCAGATTTTCAACATCGATTATCGGATGACCCTTCTGATTCGATAATCGATCCTAAATCGATTATTTTTCTACTGAGAAATAACCTCAATCTTGACAATTATTGCACTATAACACAAGCCATACAGATATAATTCTTGCTGTGTTAAATAGATCTCTTCAAGAGCTTTAAAATATAAAATCGATGTTGACAGTGGCGATTATCATTGGCGATATTTTCGTCGATCACTACAACACTAATTTGGTTACACACAAATATCCTTTATATGATTTTATTGTTGTAATCACAACTCAGGACAACCATGGCAAGCCCAACACCATCCTAGCACAGCATACAAATCCACTAGCGCTGGTACGCATTTTGCACTTTAAATGACTATGGAGAGTGTCCCTCTAGCGGGAAGCCCAAACACTACTTGTTCACAGCAGCAAAGACGGCGGGAACCAGCCAGACGACATCAACCAATCACATCGCTTCAATCCAATGGCAACCAGCTACTCTATCAAGAGCTTATAAATGTAGGCCCTGACTCTCTGCATCAATGGACTGGTCCCCCCTAAGCTACAGACAGGTGGGCCAGATAGCAGTCAAATGCATCATATTTAGTGATTTCTGCCTATTCAGCTCTATTCTCGGCACTATATGCATCTATCTACGGTTGCTACAGACAGATCTAGCCCTAATCTATCTGCCACATCAGTCTGGCCCTTTAGGATGCCGTGTGTGCAGAGGTGGATGAGAAAATAGAGTTGTTTTGAGTAAATCACTATATGTCATGTTTAACGAACACAGGAAATGAAGGCTGACAGAACTGGTAGCGTAGCTGTACAATCCTCCATAGCAGCAAGCTGCTCTGGAGGAAAAAATGTCCCAGTCTTGATTACTCAAGAATAATTTAGACTGAGTTATACCAAAGCACCGAGTACATGGGAGTCAGTCCATTGTAATCGAACCACCCATGAAGTACTTGGAACAATGTCCGGTGTTCTGATTTTTTCATACCTCATAACAAGTTGCAGGATAAGAAGAGTATAACAAAGCTCTTGCAATGAAGTATGATAGCTGTATGGCCATCCCCTCACCCCACTGGCATCATGGCAATCAGTGCCCTCCCAAGGCTACAGCCGAACCGCTCAGCCAAGGTCCATCCGCAAGGACGCCAGACCTATTTGGGCCCAAGCTCACGTAATGAACAAAGAGTAGTTTCAGACCAAGAATGTTCAAGGACATCAAATTCATATTGCTGTTCTCCAGCAAGGACGTGGGTAAATATGAAGACAAACTTGAAGTCCAAGAAAAAAGGCGGAGCACCAACAGACTGGCTGCAAAGGTCACCCTTGTGGTACTCCGGAGCTGAGGTGGCAAAGCAATGCTCCTGCAGGCGTAAGTGCAATTCCCTGTCCTCTCGGCTTATCCCCTATTAATCCTGCAACCAGAAGGTCTTACGGGCCAAAGTAGCTGACACCGCACTTTGATGAAACTATTCCTTTGCTGGTTGATAACTACAAAGACACTTAACTACACAGTCCACACTGGCCATCTGTCTTTTGTACTTAGTACAATGTTGCAAAGAGAACGGATCAATACGGTGGTAATGATCAAATCCATAATCTATGACGATAGGAAAAGAGGCGATAAAAATACCAAGGCTGACGACAAATTGCCGAAAGAGAATTATTAATTAAAGTCTTGGTGTCCTTTACTTGGCTGGCTTGGACAGCTGCGTTGGCCGTTGCTCCTCCACTTTGAGAAGGGCCACACACGGCCATTACGTAGCAAGATCAGACGCATGGCAAATCCCGCAACTGCACTTTGTGCCAGGTCCATCCGTCTCCAACACAACATCAAAGACAGCAAGCTCTATGCCCATACATGAACAAGTTACGATTCATTTTCAGGCAAAAATAGAACTGTGAGATGAATTCATAAAGCCTTTCACAACAGTTTGCCCTGTCCCTCTCCCTGTGAACACAGGCCATGCAAGCCATTGCAAGGCCAGCACATCATCTGATACCTTCCCATTCTGCTCCCAGACCCCATGGCTAGCCAAGACTGCCCACCATTCTGGCAGACTTCAAACACTTCTCCCCAATGGTGGACATCTGAAAGGGCCTTCAGCAGAACTGATTCAGAACTTCCAGAGGCAGAGAAAAGGTCCTGCAGGATCAAGTGGTGTCAGGCAGGGACACCAGGGTGCTCTGGTGCAGCCAACACCTTGCTGGTGCCAACACAGTCCAGCACAGACCCAGCAGAGGCACAAAGAAGGGCAAATTGCATCACAGATCAGTTAAGGCTTGCCACAAAAGAGGAACGGAGCTGACCAGTGGACCTGACGCCTCCTTAATCCCGCAATGATTCGCCCATGAACTGATTGCGAATCCTGTGAGATGGACTGCTCGGGCCAGTGTATTTGTCAGGCGCTGATTGCATTTCTTCACCAGGGGGAGGCCATTATTTCCGGGCATGGTGCTGCCACATCACGCCAGCAAAAACCAACCAAATTTGGCCTCCCGGCATAAGTTGATTATTCACACACACAAGCCGCCGGTGCAGTTGCCAAATTGCATTGCTCCCGTGTCATCTCTAAGCAGCAGATTGAGAATTTGATTGAGGAGTCCTCTTCTAAATAGTAAAGCCTTGACTGCACCCAATTTATCCCTTGTATCTCATGTTACATTGGATCCAACAGGTCCATACAACCACATGTAGACCTTCAAGCCTTTATCAGCAACCATAACATTCTTTCGTGGCTGTCTAAACTACCAGAATTCCAATGAATCCAGTGAGAAACTTTCCGCTAAAGACATCCATCCATGAGAGGAAATGTTATGGCCAGCTCAAACGACTGAAGGTCATGGTAGCAGGTAGATGCCTGAAATTTCAAAAGGATGGACGGTTTCACCAAATCTGGATTGACATATATTCTTGATCTTCTCACCCAGAAGTGGAGACCATTCCATGCTGCATCATATAGGCCTACATCTTCATAGACATCTTCAGATGCCACATCCCACTGTAAGCACCATCTTGCATCACCAGATGGAAGGAGACAATAAGCTTGATGTGGGAGGATGAAATGTCTGCACTTCCGGTTGGTACCATCCACAGAACAAGAAGAGGCTGAAGAGCCAGAAGGCAACTCGAACACAGCGGTCTCAGCAGAACTGTTACAACATACATGTAGCAGAACATTGACAGGAGTCCAGTTGTAAGCATAAATGCAAGTCGAAGCAAAATGCTAGGTCAGGCTGACAGGGAAAGTAGTTGGATGCAAAATGGCGATGGGACATGTAGAGCAGAGTTCGTGAAAGATTAATGCGGAGGGAGGGAGGCAGGGCAGGAGGAGAGGCGAGCAGGGCAGGAGGACCAGCCGACCAGGCTCCTGCCTCCCCTTCCGCCTTTTACTCATCATTACACTTAACCCGTTCCCCTCCTCTCTTCAATAATTCAAAGAGCCAATGCTAATTTAATGTAGCTGCTGCTTTGCTGTGATGCCAACGCACGAGCTTGATTGCTAATGATTGCAGATCAACAGCCTCAGCCTGGCAGTCTTCCCACTGAACAACTTGTCCTGCCATCATCTCATGGTTTTTAAAAGCCCTTTAATATTCCATGGTGTTTCCGCAAGCCAACCTGAGAAATGGCCGACGGGGAGACGGATTTCGAAGGGCGGTGTGAAGAAATGCTGCATCCGAAACACAGTATCCAGTTGCAGTTTCCTTTGCAGGTTATCTCTGGGTTGAGGGTCTATTCAAGGACTTATGCAACCAAATTAAGTACATGTTATCTCTGATAAATGACCCCGCCTTCCACCCGTAATGGCCGATGACAAATACTAGGCTTTTAGCACTCGAGGCTTTTGTGTGCCAGTTGCGTTTTGTTTACCATTGATCCGGATCTGGAGCAACTTATGAAGCTATTGCCTGATTCAGGTCATCAGGCCCTCGGAGGGAGGAGGAAGCCCAGCTAGTGTATGGACCACCCAGACCTCCAGTCCCCAAGCACTGCCACACAACTCAACTGTGAGTGCTGTCTACCAACCAAGCCTACCAGCAGAGGAGAGCTCTGTTTGGGGAGGGCATTACCGACGTCATAGGTGACGTCATGGAGCACACAACGTCGTCCTAGTCGCGTGGGACTCTCCCTCCAGGCTATCTGTTCACGGTTGACTACCCTTTTGATCCAATGGTGAATGGGTTCAGGTTGCAGATTCATAGCCAGATTCATGGGCCCCCTCAATGGTCATCCAGTTGACTAAGAGGCGTTCACTTGATAAACGCACAGAGACCTTTATCATTGACCTTATACACATCGAACAAGCCATGAAAATTGACAGAAATGGCCAGTGAGCCGCCTGCTGTTCAACTGGGCATAGTATTCCCAGCCATTAGTGACAATGAGGAGCCAGATGGAGCCAACTGAGAGCTACCTGAGAGGGCCTGAAATATTTAGGGATTGCAAGTTGATCATGCGAGAGGACCTACAGCATGTGAGGATAGCATGGGACCAGGCTGAGACTGATGGCTGTGGGATCGAAGTCCACAAGAGCCAAGCAGGCCAGAGTCCATGTGCATGGCCAGCTACATTCATCTCAGGTTCAGCTGACTCTTCTGCAAGAAGCCTCCTCCATCGCAGACCACAAAAAAGCGATTTCATCTGCTGGTAGCTGCTGCAAATTGGCAGGCTGAGGGCGGCGCGGCAAAGCTGGCTGGTCATCCCAAGTGCCCGTTGACTGCAGTAATTGCGGGCAATCAGGTGGAGGTCATTAAACATTAGTGTACAGTGGGATCAATGCGGCTCCCTCTGCCATCGACTGGCCAGCCCGCCTCCAACCCGGATGCCAGCACACAGCGCAAAAGCCTGCGCCCAAAAACTCTTTGATATCTACACAACCATCTTGCCGCGTATCGACTCGGCATCGACGGGACGCTACAATCGACAACACTTACATTAATGCGTGTTTGCCTATTGTGGTCAACGCTGAAACGCATCTAATTACCACAAGTCCTACAATCAACGCCAGTTTATTTCTCTTAAATAAACAAAAAAAAAATCAAATTCGATTCTTGGGCTGGTATTGATCATAGGGGAAATTCACAGCAGCAAGTGCGCTGTATCGCAATTGTAATAGTTTTACACGCACAATGCTAAACCGTAAAGACCCAAACCTCCAGATAATTTTTAACCAAGGTGCCTATCGCATTTGACGATATTTATCGTATTAAAGCATGGGAGAGAATGCCGGTCCCTGCGGTACTCCCTGCACAAGCTATCCATAACCCGTCACGGCCTTTGCTGACATATTGCCGGGGGTGATGATCATGCTAATCCCCAGTGTTGTTGCAGTGGCAGGCCAATGTATTCAGGAGCTTGCCAGGACTAAGCAATGAGGTCCCTGGACAGTTCAAGATAACACTGTTGCCACTGACGAGCCTCCCGGGGCGCCTCTCTCTCGCCGACATGTCATGTGTGAATTATTCCCGTCTCCATTAAGCAAGCTACAGTTGAAGCTAGTCTCTTGCAAACTTCCACCACGCTTCAAGATTATCTACTTGGACCAACATACCATCCCTTTGATATATGAAGCCGTCAGCAGGAATAAGCCATGTTGCAGCTACAGCTACACTACCAATGGTAGAGATGCAAGAAGAGGAGACTGGGAGATGCTATGATACTGTTCAATATATATGCACCCCGCAAGCAGGGCCAGCCATGCACACTACATTCCATGACCTGTGCAATATGTGCATCACACCTTGACAGTTCTATGGATCAACTCCTTTTCATCCTCTCCTCTCCTTTCTCTTTCTTTCCATTATTCACTACTTCTTTGCCAGAAAAAAAAGGACCACCAAAGTTTTATATTGATCACCAGATTTTTTGCTACTGAAGTTGTAGCCAAACCTGTCCTAATCATGACAAAACCAAGACACACACTCCACAGAGATAACAATGCACACCAGTAGCAGCAGGGCAGGCCTAACAAGAAGGCCTGGGTAATTCATTATCTGGAGTAACAAGGCAAAACAGCTTGTAGAGATTGGGCTCTGGTGATGTACACAATCCAGAGTAACCCCATGTATATCCATTAGGGGGAGATTCAGGTGACTGGAACACAAGTTACTTGTAATTGCAGAAGGTAGCGGTGTTACTCGGCCACCTTACTCTTCATTAGTGCGGCTGAGGCAAGCTGACCTTCTGCCACAGTTCCGTGGAGCCATGGAATGCTGCATATTCTCACAGGTTTGCAGTGCTTTGCATGTAACTTCGGAAGCAATGGCTGTTGGGTGTCTTGGGCAACAAAAGGATATGGGCCAACATAATATGACATTTTTCAGCTGCCTCATATTTTTGCAGCTCGTTTGATGACAGTGGGATCAGAGGACGGATCAGAGGACAGGATGAGAGGCAGGCTGTCTGCTCTTTGTGGGGAAGTGTCACAGGGCAGAGACGCAGGCGTTGTTAGAGGCAAGTGAAGGATGGCTGGGTTGGCATTGGACGACCAGCAGCCGACCAGCGGGGAGTAATGAAGGAGAGGGAAGACAATTACAAGAGACAGGCCTGGAAAGCACCGACAGGGACCGACAAGGGCCGACAAGGACTGGCAGGGACCGACAGGAAGGCAATGGAGGAGGTCTCAGGTGAGATGTGTCCGTCCAGGTCCCTTCTACGTCCACCCTAGTGTCCCCTTCCATCAACACAGCACCGGGCCTAATGGGCAGTGGTGCTTGTTGACCAGAGCTGAGCACAGCCCCTGACACCATGCGTTTGTAACTTCAGCAGTGGGCTGTCCCCAGCAACCATCATCAAGCAGCTCCTAATCAGTCACTGACCCCACAGCCAAGGGCTGACCCCAATCTAGCTGGCTCCCCTTCTGCATTCGTGCAAGGCAGCCTCGAATGTGATCAGGAGCATGCAGGGAGCATTACAGCCTCACACCAACCTTATTCCCCTCACATCCCGTTCTTTGCACATGTTTATAACAACCAGGGAATTATGGAAATGCATACATGGCGGAATTGTTGGCTCATGCAAAGGTAATCGCATCAGATGCGCTGATGAGGGCTGATTGAGTTGGAGCTTGTTTGCAGCAACACTCGGGACAGAGGGCAGCAGGTAGGGCAAGCAGACCCTTGGAACGGCCAACCCAGCAGGTGTTGTTGGGTGTTGTTGCAGTTCTAGTCAGGTGAGGGAGGGCCAGGGAGTCCATGCCACCCGCACATCTATCATCCGTGAAAGCAGTTAAGGTGTTAGAAAGTAGCCAGCTACAAATGTGTCAACTTCCTGAGAACAGAGACGATGCTGGTTTGATCTTGGTGCTGATATTTCCTGGCACAATATGTGTCGATCGGATATAGGTGTGCTGGGGGCCTGCCTTGCCTTCCAAGTGACATAAATCAAGAGAGGGCTTCCTGCAACTGGACATGCTGGCCTCAGATGAATGGCCATGGCAAGCGAGGCTTGTGAATCTTTCAGCCAGCCACTGATCTGTGGAAGAAGAATTCGGCTGGGGTCAGGCTTCATCAAGCCAGCAGCACACTGACATTAGCAGGCTAGCCTGACCAACCTGGCTTTACCGTTAATCCCACACTCTATGCATACAAATGTCTATATAGAGCAATGCAGTGTTTCCAGCAGGCAGCCTGTGCAGCGCCACCCTGCGTCAGTGATCTGGTTGCCATGGAAACTGTTGGCATGGCTGATGACAGGCTTTCCTCCATCAGGCTCCATGGCCAGACCAGGCTATGGCAGGCAGACCAGTATCGTGCATTGCTGCTATTGTGCCTTTCAAAGGAGAAAGGAATTACACAGTCTTTAAAGTCCTTTATTAGCAGGCAACATCTGTAGGTTGGCATGTAGGCCCCTCCATTGGTCCTCCAACCATTCATTAGTCCAAGTCTTGGTCAGTGAGGCAGTCTGGCACTGACTGGCTGAGCCATCATCTGAGGGGAGCAGCTGGACATCAGCTGGGAACAGAGAATCTGCCTTCGCTTCTTTCTTAATCACTGTGCTAGTACTGCTGTGTGTCCTGGTGTGTGTGCATGTCTGATGACCAACTACATGTCCTAATGACATCCTCTCCAGATCCATAGCTAGCTCCACAGACTGCACTGCCACCAGTGCCTGGCCCTTGCAGCAACTTCTAGGTGGGGGTCCCCCTTTCACAAACATACAATGAAGTATCGATTGCATCTTGGCATTATAATCTGCTTGAGCTGCCACAACTGCATGCTTTCTGCAGGGATGTACTCCTTGGCTCGTGTGACCTCTAATGCCCTGCAATGCCCTGCATGTCCTTAATATCAATCCACTCATTGCCTCCCAACATCTCGAACAAGAGGAGACATAAGAGTGACCTGCAGCATCAGCAACCTCCTCAAGATGCCCTCCTCAAGATGCCATGAAAGGTCCTCAAAGGAAGGATGCAGGTGCTGCTGCTGGAGACCACCCATCTCAACATCCTGATCATTGGGACACTGCTGTGCTTCATGATTGACCATGCTTTAGTAATGTGCTGATAGTGGACACTGCCACAAGGAAGTAAGAGGACAGCAGTGACACTGCAGTGGACACAGCCTGTGCTGGTGACATCAAGGGGCCCTGGGGTACACCTGCTCAGTCTAATGTCCCCTCTTGGGGCTGTGATATCAGTGACACTGCTATGCTGCATCCATGGCCATTCTTGAGCTCCAATGGAGTGAACTGCCCTTGCTATCAAACTAACACTTGATCTGCCCGGGATCATTCCGTGTTGACTGCACAAGCCCTTGTTGACTGCTGTCATCCCACGGACCTCTCTTGTGCCCAGTGCAATGCTGCGCTGCATACTGATGCATGTCCAGCATGGAAACAAACAATTCCATGTCATCCTGTCAGACACTGTGGACACATGCAGGGATATTGCCAATATCCTTCTGCATTGACAATATGCTCCTGATGACTGTTAACCATCTCCTATCTTTGTCAGCTAGGTCAACTAGATCTACTGTGTACATACATTTATGCTGTGTGATTGATTGCATGATCAACATAACTTGCAACCAGACCAGGCTATTACTGGACTAATTACTCTGGCTAATTAACACCCTGAGGTACCCCTGGTTTCTTAGAGAACCCCATGAATCTAGATTGACTAACTAACTATACTCTAGTCACAGCAGCTATGAAGTTCCATAGAGAGAAATCACAATAAGCGCATGACAAGCGATCGATCTTATTCATTATCCATAAATGAGATGAAATTAACACAGCCATTCCCAGCATCCAGTGGATCCACCCCCAGATCCATTAAGCAACATCCCACACAGTCTGAGACAAAGAAAGCTGGTTTATGTAACAATTGTAGCATATCAGTTATTGGGTATGTGGCAGATGAGCCGACGATTCAATCAGCTAATGGCTTTGCTAGCACAAACCAGTCCTGTGCATGGAAGCTTGTATGACTTGTCTGCGACTTGCCTGGTATTGTGTGCAGAGCAGCCATAAACTCCTGCAGCAGCAGTGTCTCAATATTCCTGCTACATAAAATAAACGAAGGTTGCCTTGCAGGCCCATAAAGGGATGTCCGAAGGGTCATGTAGCAAGGACTTTAAAACCAACGGCCAAGTAATTAAGGTCGATGGCCAATTCAGCTCACTAGCTTCCTCCTTACTCCATCAAAGAGTAAAGGTCTGCTTAATTATTCAGGGCTGATCTCCCGGCCTCCGGTTCACTGCACTATTACTACCTCACTATTGCTCCAGTTGGAGACCAGTCCTCTAGTCAGGTTTACAACTTTTAAGTGAGCCAGTGAGTCCTGAACAATTCCAGAACAACTCCGGATCATGGGAAGACTGCTTTGCAGCACATATGATGACTTCACAAACACAGCTAAAACGCAGTGAATCACCACTTAGGAAAGTATATTGGCACCCAAAAGAAGCAGGCTGAGGCAGATATCTTACCTTGAGGCCTGGCCTTTTCCCATAACAAGTGGGTCTATCTAGAGCACACTCTGAGCAGACTGTGAGCAGAGTGGTGTTTGTTTGAATTGTGCCAGTTGTGATGGATCACAGCATCTTGACCTGTCCATGACTGATGGATGATGAGGATGAAGCCTGCATCAGCAACAAGTCGTTGGGCCGCCATTGTCAGGGTGAACCGGGCTCATATGATCTCCCCTTACTGTATTAGCAAGTCAAGAGGTCGTGGAAACACACAATGCTATTTTATGGGCAAGAAACTGCGGTGAGCAACGGTGATTGGATTGTGGTGGGAGATTTACACACACTGCTTGACTACAGGAGGCTGAAGGGACCATGGAGGGACCCTGATGGGACTGAAGGGACTGAAGGGACCATGAAGGGACTGCGAAGGAGTGAGCAAGGGATTGTCACTGCCTCCCATTGCTACCGCCATAATCAGGAGAACAACAGCACATATATGCACACATTATTTGGCATCCTGATTTCCACAAAATGGATTACAGGAAGAAACACAGGAGGGTGTCAGCACCAATCACACATTAGCCGACATTGGGCCAACGAGAGCAAATACGAAGTTAGTAGATAACATTTGGCTTGTCGTGGCTTGTCGTGGCTCGTAGCTAATCCTAGCAGACAATCTTTGGTCTATCTCATTGCTGCGCTCTTTTTCGTTTTTGTTTCCCCTCAAAAAGCCTCCACAGTCATCCCACGCCAGAGGCCAAATAGTCCAAAGAACCTTCATCATTTGCCGAGCAATTAAACCTCATCACAGTCATTTTGCGTCATTACAATCTTAAGGAAGAAAACAGCTATAAGCGACACCAACAGAAGATGGGAGCTCTTCGAAGTCAATTTACTCCAGACAAATAACTCCGAATCTCTAAAAGTGGGTGCTATTAGCATCCTATTAAAATGTTTGTTTTATAGGAAGTAGAACATTGGGTAATCCTTCCAATGAACACTGCTTATGATGGCAATAGGAGACAGTCGGACGGATGCAGCACTCAGGGTTGGTGCCATATATCACAAAACACAATTCACAAATATGAGTCTGTTAGGTGAACACACACACAGTGCTTGAGTAACCAGATCTGCTAAGTTGTTGCATCCGCAAACTGGGGGAAAAACACATTTCCTGATGGGCCCGAGGTTCCCAGCAGACTCACAAAAACCTTGATACAACAGACAAGTGTTTTTGCTGGTGCACCCAAGCAGAGGGTGAAAGGCAAGTAAACTAGAGGGAGTAACATGATCATAAGGAAACAAACAGAGAAGAGAAAACAGGAGGCCGTGGAGGAATGTCCTGCAGAGAGTCTACTAGAGAGCCAGGATGACCAGCTGCAGGGCTGCCCCAGTGAGGTCCTCTGCTACGTAGGAGGTCCATCAAGCCCACAGGGTCATGGGTTAGATGAGGTCAAATAGTGCAGTGGGGAGGAGGACCAAGGTCCACAGAGACCTCGGAGGAGCCCTTCTCGCATTAGTTGATTCAATTACCAATAACTGAGAGAGCGATTGGCCAAGCTGCAGTAAACCACGTCCATCTGGGAAAACGCTGTGAAGTGGCGGAGCATCCCAGCTGCAGCAACCACCGCATCAGAGCATCATTGAGATGCAAGACACCACCGGGCTTAGCCTCTCCTACCAAATCTCCTCCGCTGCCTTCTCCTTCCTCGATGGGCCTCGAAAGGAATTCCTCGTGTCTTAGTTTATCTGTGGGAGGTTGGGGTGGCCCTTGAGCAGCATGACGCTTGGTCCAATTAGGGTGGAGGTAGAAATGGTGGCATGTGAAGGAGAGAAGTAGCCAAGAACCTACAGCATCAACTGTAGCATCATTGGTAGCATCATTGGCAGCCTGAGCAGCAGGATCCCGGGAAGAGAAGCCAAAAGGACTGCACGCCACATGCCCATCCAGTTTACAAGTGTGATCAGCGGGCATGCCAAAGAGGCATCAAGGAAACCACACTGTCATTTCCAAGGAGTAAACAGCCGTACTAGAGTTCGCCATCCCAAATAGCATTACGGAGGCTGTTGCTTTTTCACACAAAAACCAATGTCATTTTAAGAAGAACAGGTTTGCAAACGAGGTCTAATTTGCATGTCCTTGCCTCTTTGCAAAGCAACGAGATGTCTAAATAACAAATCGCTTTCAGGCAACTGCGCGCGGGAGGCAATCAAGACATAAGAAAACTGCCAGGAAACTGAGGAAAGACAAAGGAGACAAAAGACGCTTTAAGATAACATCTCGCATCAACTGGGTCAAGGCATTTGAAACGAAGAACGGTTATTGGAGGAACTTGCAGAGGGAATTGTATGAAGATGGCAGGAGGGGACTGTGCAGATGCCACAGTCAATGGGAGGGTGTCAGCAAGACTTGGCTTGATTTACTGCTCAGCCAGCAAGACTTTGAAGTGGGGAGGGGACTGCAAGGAAGTGCGATGAGTCCAGTGTATGTATTCATAGCGCGTGGCCAGGGAGGCTATGATGGGCCGGCCACGAATTAGGTGGCATGTCGAGGCAAGATTCCGTGGAGGGACCCGATCCCCTCATCACTGGCTTTCCGCCCAATTGCACGGCCACTTACAGCAGCCCAACTCCTCTCACTTTATGGGGATAGTTGGCAGGAAAGAGAGGGATTTCCTCCAGGGCAACGGCCCATTGCCCCCAACCAGACCCGCAGATCAGCCCGCTAGTGGCCACCCCTTGGATATGGCCTAAGAATGCCCCATGAATGCCCCATGGATATGGCGCTGCACTCAAGACATGGCAACCGGCCACACGAAGGAGCTATTGCGCGGCCATTGCCATGCACGGTAGTCCCGGAAGCAAGGTGCAGAAAGTTAAGGACAACACACACTCTCCTGCAACAGCGGTGAACAGCAGTGAACAGCAGTGCAGTCGCTTCGAGTATTCCTTAATTGCTGAGCTTCTTGCCTTGAAGACAGAGCGCGCGGTGCAGTACAGAGGCCGCCCATTCGCCAAAGCTTTGAAAGAACACTCCATTACGGAGTCTCAAGTAAAGCGCTGGTCGCAGTTTGCCAGGCACTTGAGTCCATGTGCATTAACTGCAGCACTTAGGACTACTCAGGCGAAATAACTGCGACTCCAACTGTTTCATTGCCGTGTTTGCCACTACCAATTATTTTCCTTCAGCCAAATAACAATGCCAGGCCAACTATGGAATACTACGATGCAGAAAAGCTCATCACTTCTGAGATTCTGCAGTTTCTTACTTTTTCGGCTTACACAAAAAAGACCTTATAGGATGTGTGGGCTGCGCTGGCTATGCTGGCTGGGCTGTGCTGCTGGCCATGAGTGGTGGGCCTTCTTATAATCTCGTCTAATTGAACAGCGTGTCTGCCCAATAACATATCTGGTTATCCGCAATGCTGGGCATCAATAAAAGACACGTTGCCCCGGCAATATAACTGCTGGTCCTGGCAGCTGCTCCTCTCCCCAGCCCCCTCGGTATGAGACGATAAACAACCCATAGTATGCAGGCCAGAGGAGAGAGGGGAGCATAGGAGACCATATTTGAGAGATGAGGAAAGAGATGAGACCGGGAGATGAGGACGGAGGCTGCTCCTGAGACAAACAGGCGTCGCGGCTGCCGCTGCTCTCTCTGACCATCTCCAACGACAACTCAAGATGCTTTTTTTCCCTAAAGCTTTTAACAGTAGCACTTGTTGTGGGACAAACACTGGGATGGATGTAAGCATTGGCTACACTCTGATAGACCCATCCCTGACAACTGAAAGAGGGAACTGCCATGAACCTGCCAAGGACTTGCCATTACAGCAATATCCAATGCACAGGCACGTACGCTCCAACAGCCAGCAATAAATGCAACATAGGAGCCGAATACAAGAAGCTGTCTGTGACCTTTGCTTCAAGCCACAAAGATATCTCAAGTAACTGAGCCACTCCACTTAAGCCACCCATCTAGCGCTCGGTGTATGCCTGCCACGCAGCTGATCGGCCCTAATTGATATTAATGACAACAATTGCCTATAAATGTCTGAGACAACGGCTGCGGATTTATCACACATCCAGTGGAAGGCTGGTGGAAGGCTGGTAGGAGGGTCTGCCGCGGAATGCCAGATAAGCTCCGGCGATCAAGAGCTTTCCTGGCCCATCATTCAGCGCCCTTGAAATCCTAAAACGGACCAGCTATTCCGGAGAGAGAACTGGACTGCTTATTTGTTGCCATGGTAACACACCTACAGTCCACGTTCTATGGCTCGGTAGTGTGGACTCGCTTGTTTCCAGCCTGATTGATTTTTGTGGCCATTCTGCCAAACGCGGTGCCAGCTACATTAGAAAGGTGTAACCCGACTGGTCCTGTTGGGCCCCGTATCTGGGCGGTCAGGGAGCGACACGCTCGTATTGCATCCAAGCAATTCTCCCCAGCACCATCCTGTCGGAGAGGGGAGCCATTTGCAATGACCAGCTTCAGACCAGCGTCAGTCTCCATGGCAACACGAGCACACCAGCATCAAGCCGTCCCGTCACTGGCAGACCTTCAGACATAGCATCAATGCAGGTAACCGCCGCATCTCTCTGGCCATTTAAGTCTTAATTACTAGGCCACTGCGAGACCTCTCCAATCAAGGGACCTTGGGCCTGGCATATGGAAAAGGCAGCCTGACATGGAAATGGACTTGATTGTGAGGATGACACCTCCAGGTGTTGGTTAATATGTGATAATAGAGCCAATGCCATCAGGTCCAAGGCCAGTCGCTGACTGCACAATGAAGCGGGGGGGGGGGGCAACATTGACGTATTACTAGGCGTATTGGCTGTAAGGTAGGCACAGAGCTAGCAGAGCATGTCCTGAGTCCTGTAAGTCAATAGCAGGACGGAAGATGAGTCCTGAAGGACAGGCAAGGTTGGGCGCCCAGGGGACCTGCTCAACTGTGCCCTCCAATTAGACGCACACCACTCCAAAGACTCGGCTAATACCCGCGCCTAGGTCCTCCCAGAGGCTGTCACATCTATCCTGCGAGACAAACTGCTTCTATATCTCCTAAGTAATGCCTGCTTTGCTGCCAGTTGTGGCAAAGGCAGATACAAGACTAGATATAGCCAGGCAGACAACCGCTACATCACAGGGCCATGCATGGACGACACCAGCTTGCTTGCACTGGGTGCGGCGCCCTGCGTAGGGCTTGCTCCAGTCATATAGTCATTTGTCACGGTTGTGGATGGACCGGTCATTCATGCGGAGTTTGAGCTGGGTATATATTTAAGCACCAAAACACACAAGTGTTGCATGCTGCAATTCTTAGCCATGCAAGCGAATAGCCATAAAATAGCTCGACTAATCCACTTGATATGCACCGGCTGAACTGTTGCAGGATAAAACAATCAGGGCAAACAAACAACAGTTCATTGCATGAGGCGCACACAGCCAGCACTAACTTCATGCTGACTGGCTTTTACACTCATGTTGAGCCACCAATTCTCCTATATATGTTCCCTACCTAGCTGAGCTCGGAATGCCTAAGTACATCAGTGGTACAACTTCCACAAACACTAGTTAATAATTCATGTTGAGCGCATCCTTCCTGGCAGTGCTCAGAACCTTTTATTTAGTGCGCTAGTTTCCCCAGGCAGACCTCTTAGTGCGGCTCCTCTGTGCACTTTGTGAGCAGATGTAGAGAGCATTGAGAAGAGAAACGAGTCAAGAAGAAATCCTAAGCCACGTACCCCTGATCTATCCACATGAAAGGCAGAATGAAGGGAGTATGAAGAGAGTATGAAAGGCGTATGAATATACAAGACGGGCGTTCAGGCAGACAGGGATGCACAAACAGCAGCCCACAGACATGAGCTGATCAAAACAAATGCCTGGCTCAGTTAGACTGCTACGTGCTTCCTGAAGAGCAACTGGAATTCGTTACAAGAGATATCAAGCACAGAAGCATAGAGAAGCAGAGAGAAGCAGAACCGAGCTAAAGCAGAGCTAAACAGAGCTAAAGCAGGACTGGGTGAGCTGAAGCACCACAGAAGCAGCAGAGAAGACCTAGTTCGATCATACAGCCCACTGATTGCCACATTAAACTGATGGCTCTGCAACTGGCTTGCTGAGCGTCAACCAAACTTTATCAGTCTGTAGGGCAATTCGGGAGGGCAAGTCGACAGGGCAACTGGGCAGTAGCTGGTCGGTGCTGAGCCTGGCAATACAGGGATTCCACCAGGGCATGGTAAGGGGATGGTAAAGGAATTGCAATAGTATGGGCTATGGCAATGGTAGGCTGTGGCAAGCAGGCAATGGCAGGCGGCATGATGGAGGGGACTTCTCTAGCAGACCGGTGCCACACCCACGCCCCTGGGCCCTGCAGCTCTACCAGTGACCAGCCCTCTCTCCCTCCATTTAGCACGGCTCTGCTTTTAGGCTGGAGTGCTCCTCGGCCACTTGCGGAGGCCAATTTCTTGTCCTGGACGTAGATCCAGCAGCCCTCGAGTGCAGACCGACTGAGTAATTTCCCTTGTGTTTTACACTCGAGACTTGCCAAGTAAACCACAACTCAGCAGCGGTTGACCCAAGGTTGACCCAAGGTGGCCGGTGGGGAAGGGTCAGCCCACATCTCGCTGCTTTTATGGCCATTGCATTCCAAGTACCATGTCAAGGTGACCCTGCCACCATGAGACATCATATGTCAGGTGTGTCTGGCCATGGCAGTTCACAGCAGCAGCAGAAACTGCCAGAAAGGCATCACAAGCACCTTGCTCGTCTGCAATATTAAAGGCATAAAGCAAATCCCAGCACTTCCTTCTCGTTCAATGACATCATGCTCAAATTGTGTCGCTGTGTATTATATAGACGTCGCAAATTGCAACAACACGCTAATGTGAACCTGATTGGGGGCTCACCCATACATGTTGTGTTTGGCAGTGGCTTAAATCAATACAGCCGAATTCCACCTCCAACGTTGAATGGGAAGCATCAGGGGAAGATGCACAGAGGACATTTCAAGCGTTTGTAATTTACGGAGGTAGCTTTGAAGTCTAAGAGGGCGTTGCAAGCACTTGCATTGGCTGGGGAGGACAGGGCGGTTGGCACACCGAGCCGCGTCGGAACAGGGCATGTTGGCTTAATTCGTAGCACGGAGCAAGGCCTTATTGACAAGCCAGGTTGCCAGGCTCTGTTTACGAATCTCGTGCACTTGCCCCAAAATCTCGCGTAAATGAGACAATGCGGGTCAATGGTGGCGCCTGGAGGTGTGAAAGTGACATTTGTCGTTGCTTTGATGCCTCGCCTGCTCTGCCCCTTTCGATATCAGAAGGGCCTTGATGTTTATTTATTGGGGACATACTTCTCATACATCACATCATGTGACACGTGCGGAGGAACTATTAACTGGGGGCCATCCATCAGCCCCGTCTGATGACCAATGCCTCATCATTATTACCCGCAAACGTCCAATTGCCTCAGCACCCGAGCTGTTAATTGCAGTTGGCATCTATCAAAGTGCGGCCAAATCAAACTGTCCGCCATCTAGATACATGGCCAGAGCTTAATTGCTGCTGCATTATAAACGACTGGAACAGAGACTGGAGGCAGACTGAACACAATAGGGCTGGCCAACCCGAATTACGGGACCATGGATGCGGAGCAGGAAGCGACAGCAACAAAATAGAGCTGTAAAGCAGAGGGAGCAATCGATGCATCGTACGGCATCAGTGGGGAATCAATGATGGGCAAAGGGTGCTGCTGCCTGCTGCCTGCTACAACAAGGCTACAGCACAGCTACAGCATGGCTATAGAGGGAAGCTTACTCTGGGGCACGGATACAGCACATAACAGTGCAAACATGTACAAGGGTTCAATGCTACAACTGCTGCACACATTACCCACCGCTGGACAAATAGGGCGAATCTGTATACAGATATATAATTCAAACTATCGATAGCAGTTCACACACCGGGTACATAAATCAGTTGAAGACCCAGAGTAGGCAATTCCACATCAAATGCAGTCGCAGATAAATCATCAATACATACACCAAATGTGAATGTATATTATGCTGTCAGTGTCAAAGTACAAAGCCACTGTACATGCACAGTATTTATGATTTACGACTCAAATGCCATATTTTCATGATTTCCTGGCAGACCACTGAATGGAGTCTCCATGCCATTCACCCGGCCATTCTTCCAGTGCAACCCGGCCCTTTCCATATAGAGCCATCAATTTGAAAGTGGATGGAGAAATGGCCTGGCTGCCTAATACTGATCTGCCCCACACATGCAACTCCACACATTACCACATAGAGCAAATGGCAATGGTCGCATCAACCCGGCTGCCGCTTAAAATCGTGGCACCATTCAGCAGTAATACTCAATCAAACATCATCCCGCGTTCTGCCATTGCTCTGGTATAACACCGCCTCATATTACTACTGCGGTAAGCGCCTCCGCTGTGGTGGAGAGGACATTGATTCTTGACCTATGGTGACGTCTGGGTTATTTCACCCCCATCATCACAAGGGTAATACCACAATATCCATATATTTTACACATTTGCACTCGGAGTGCACCCTGTAGCTCATACCAGATCACATCAGATTGACACAGACTGAGATAAGCCATAACCTCCATCAAGATGGCAAGATCCCTTCACGGGCCATAATTAGAGAAATACCATTTGGCACGAAGCCCGAAAAGGACTGAGCATCTGATAACTCCCAGCAACTGGGACATCCGAGTCAATCAGCGCTTCTAAAATGTCCGTCTCCAAAGGCTGGTGAATTTTCTAGAAGGATGATTTCTTTTAGATCTTAAGCCTGAGACGCTGGATCAGCACCTGAGCTGAATGAGTCAGCGGTGACAAGTGACTCTGAATCTTTTAAATCAGAATAATGTCAGTCTAGTTGGTTGCATGACTGCACACATTAAGCATGCTAGACTGGTGACATGACATGATCTTGCAGATTAGAATCCATTTCCTGCTTAATGAATATGAATCGTCAACGACAAGTCTAGGGAGCTCCACTCGACTTGAAACTTCCTACAAGAAAGGCTTCTTCGCAGTGGGCATCCACATTTTAACGCTGTTGTTGCAACATGCTGCGGAGTCCAAAACAATGTCTCAGATACCCATACCAACAGGCTCATTTCCCCATGACCTAAACTTAACGTTGGTCTATGCGTTGGTCCAGCAACAATTGGTCCTAAGATCTTCTAAGAAGGAAACAAGTCAGTTGGACCACAGAGTGACAAGGTTTGGTTTCAAATCTAAGGTCTGACATTGTTGTATTTCTAAGATTGATTTCAATTCTTCCGGAATGGGCAAGAAATACACCCCCACAGAAGATAATATTATTCAAGCCAGAGGAAAAGAGCCCATCAAATGGCAAGTGCTGGCTCATAGCATCTTGCTCATAGCATCTTCAATGTAATGATATTCATGATTCTCTGATCCACCCGGAGCAGTGTGGCGTCTTGCGGATTCATTAGCGACTTGAACGAATGATGCACAGTGTACAGTTCAAACCACATATACTAGGAGGGCCAGATAAGGCCTAATTAATAAGGCGACCACGTGGGCTCCCTGATTAGACTGGCAATGAATTGCACCTGATGGCAGCCATAGGCTGCATGGGCATAAACCTGTCTAGGGTTTAATATGGTTGCTCGGTGCCTTCTATATCCGCCGCGGCCTTTCCTATGCATCTCTAGCAAGCACTGCCAGTAAGGACGTACTCGTGTTTGATAAACATATGCGTGAGCAAGGCCCCCGAGACCAGCCTAATCACATGCTTTGGCCGCAGCTTCCTGTCCGAGCCTCCTTGGGCCAGTTGTGCATTCAGCGCGGGTACTAGGTCCCCCGGAGTACAGGCCATGACTCTGAGGAGGAGACTGTTTTGAGGGACGATTTCAGCGCACCTAATGCAATATCAGCCAAGCGCCCTTGAGGCCACTCTCACAAAGCAGGCTGGCCACCGTCCATTGGGCTTGAATAAACCAGCTGGCACAGGGGATAGCACGGCTTAGAGTAGTTTCATACCTAGTGGAATCCGCAAAACGTGAACAGAAACAAGTTAGGTCCCCCGCAGTTCAATACGGAATTCTTTTACCACACGCCACATTTTTCCACAAATGGCATTGAAAGAAAACACAGCAGCCAAACAAATGAAAAACAGAAAACAGTGAAGGATTTTGAATGACCTTCGATAAATCGACCACATGTGTATGCACAGCAGAGTGATTAGTCTTCCTGATCATGCCCGAAAGCCATCGCAGCCTGTAGTTGCTATTTTCAGAATGAACCATGTAAATGGATCACAAGACGTGAGCAGAACAGAGAGAGGATTAAATAGTGCAGGTCGTTGGTTTCTGACCACGTCCAGGCCACCCTGATTGCAACCATGCTGTTTGCCTTCCAAAGATCAAGTTATCCCTTGCAAATTGGGGCCAGCCCTGTCGCGGCCACTCAATCCAGCGCGGCTATGTAAATGACCTCCTCTCCAATTCACGGAGTTTGCCTAAGTTTGTGGTAATGTGAAACAAGGCAGGAGTGCCAGGAATAGGCAATGTGCAGCAAGGAGGGCAGCAAGGAGGCCAGCCGGAGGGCCATGGTGGGCCGTTGAAGGCCTAGAAGGAGAGAGGCGGGTGAGCCAAGACTCTGCCAGAGGTGTTCTTCGGCGTTGCCCTGTTCCGCTTGAGGGCCTCTCTCATGGAGACACGCCATGCTGGCCCCACATCGACACGCAACCATCAAACAAGGCTCAGCGCTGTCAATGCAATTATCGACATTGTCTGCAATCACCCTCCGACTATGTCTTTTCTGTCATCGCCATTTCAACCCAGCAGCGGGCAAAACACACACTTTCACCGCCTCTGCCTCTTCCAATATTATTCACGATGCGCCTGGAGCCAGCTGATTGCCGTTGCCTTTTCCTACATGAGCCGCAGAGACAGCCAAGCGCAGAATCTCGTGCTCCATTAATGCATCAAATATGTACATCACAACTGATTTGAAGATAAGAAACCAAACAGAAGTACCAAGCTGCAGGGCTCGTTTATGCAACATCAGTTTGAACATGCAAATGTCATCTTCACTGGAAGGGGGGCCCGCTTCAGGATGTCACATCCCTGCAGCCGCAACAGCAACCATGGACCACCATCCATCAATTCACCCAAACAAAGCCCTGCATCAGCATCTCTGTCCCAGCATCCCTGTGCAAGCATCCTGCACCCTACATGCCAGCCTTTTACATGGCAGGACATCCACAGAGAAACTTTCACATGACCTATGGAAATCTGATATCATTCCGATTGCTCCCATCTGCATCAGACATATTTCAATCAGGACAAACATCTCCCAGAAATTAATTTACTTTTTCATCGACAAAATGAAACATGACTTTTGCTTAATATCCTCCTAGAATTACCAAACATATATATACGTATATATTTACATTGTTCCCTATATGTGATTTCGTGGCATTACTAAGGCAGAAAATCTAAGTACAGTCCTTGAAACTTAGCCATTTTATAAGTCTTACGAAAAAACCTAGATGCTGTATGACTAACAACACACAGAAGTAGCTTGAGTGCTTGGATGGATTTGATGGTTTTGACCTTGGGAGGAAGTCACAGATCGAGGTATCAATTTAGAGGACAAACTAAACCTCGGACTTCGGTTTGGAGGCCATTTTGCGTGGAACTCGATCTCCCTAGAATTGGACGCCGTTTTGTATTTCGGACATTTCGTTAGAAGGCCGTTTGAGGAATAATTTGACGCAGTCCCTGAGGGCAGGGACTAAAAGAGTGGCCTTTATAAACTTGATGATTAGATTTGATATGAGCTGAAGGTTGCATTGACCTTTTTGTCTGGAATAACTAATGGTTTTTTCAACTTCTTTGAAAGAGGATTTACTGATGGTTGTTCTACTTTGTTGCTACTTACGCTCTGAATTTGGGTAGGTCTCCAGGCGGGCCGAAGCAACGGCAGGTTCTCCGATTCCGTTGTCGGCCACACATTCGAACATGGCATCGTCCCTCTTAGATTTGACCGGCTCTATGCGCAGGACTGACCCGTGTGGCATGTCAACCACCATGTACCTCTGGCGGTTGGCACTGATGCGGCGGCCGTTCTTGCGCCAGTGCAGGTCTGGTGCGGGGTTCCCCGAAGCTTTACAGAAGAAACTCACGATGCCATCTTCTACGACCTTTTGGTTTTGTGGGGCCCTCGTTATCCGTGGTGCATCTGAAAAGACAAAGGACAAACATTCAGTCACTCTTCTCCAAACAGCATTCCCCAATAAAGCAGGTGCTGAGGTTATTTTTGAAACCTTTCCAGACCTGTGTTCCTCCCACTTTCAATATTCGCCATGTTATGTTATCGCTCTATTAAACATCGCATGCTTAACACGTGATAACACAACCGAAAGCTTAATGTGATAAATTGAAATTCATTGTTAGAAAGGCACGCAGTGTGGTTGCAGGGATGCCTGGGGTAGGCAGTGGTGATGCGGAGGAGGGGGCAAGATTGGGATGAGGATGATGCATCGATGGTTCTGCAGCGGGAGACCATCCCATCCCTTCTGCGACCTACAACCTTAGTGATGGATATCTTGTCAATGACATAGGATTCTAATCTGCTCTTATGTTTCAGCCTGTTAAACCCAATGCGCCTGCTTTCTTATTAATAGCCGGGTGTTGCAACTGTGCTAGCGCCCTGGACTTTTCTCTAGGCCCGTCCACCTTATACATTTGTGTATGGAAATGCGCTGCTTTGCAAGACAGCCCAGCGACAGGCTTGCCAAATCAAATTCTCTGGCGCTGAAAGGTAACGTGGACTGCAGGCCTCCTGGACAACTCGCTTGATGCGATCCATAAATTCAATTTCAGAAACTGCTTGCAAGGAAGTCCACTGGAATCGCCCATAAGTCTGCCTCGCAGAGGACTCGCTTGCTCCGGGCTGCTCCGGGCTGCGGCGGATGTGGGGACGGATGCTGCAATATGCGCCATGCTCACCAAGTCCAGGAGGCCGCTGTGTGAGGATGCTGTGGGATGACCATGTTGATGCTGCTGCACCACTGACCACTGTCCACTTGTTTATTCCCTTGCATTCATTGCATTCTAAGTAGACCCCCTCCCTCCCCTCCCTGTCTTGTGAGCTTGTGTTGTTTGCTCCACCTCAACAACACCACTGCCATCAGCCAAGCATCCCTCTAACTTAAGATGGCCAAGGCTCCAAGGCAAACCAGCCAAGCCAAGAGGAACCTGCCCATCTCCAGTCTTGCAGTTATAGGGATGCTTTGCAAAAAGGAATAATGTCCACATCCAGCACTGGCAGCAGGGCTCAGGCTGAGCTCAAGCTGCTCAAGTGGTGAAGATCTTATTAATAGATGTTTGTGAGGGGGATGAAGCCCCGCTGCTTTGCCATGTATGTCATATGATATCGAATGATATGAGAGTGCACTCAGAGCGTGATGGAATCTGTGTGTGGAATATGAGGATGAAAGTCTGATGGCCGAGGCAAAAACCCATATACTCGCCACACGCCCCACTTGCCATCACGGCCCATGACCTGTCATCTCAACCCACTGGCCCCATCCAATAACATCTTGTGTTTTTCTGTTCTCTGTCTTTGCAGTGTCTTCCATCCATTTACACATGTAAGCTGATTACTCGCCCAGTATAACACACGGCTTTCTGTCTGCTCCTCCGGGAGGTGTCACTTCCCTGGGGCGGCTCAATCTGGCAATATCTTTTGGCAAATCTTGTTGGTCGATCTGAGAAAGGAGGAGCTGCTGCTGCTAGTCATGCCCCCACCCTTGTGAGGCCACCTTCAGATGCTACCTTGTGAGACCTTGCAAGGGCTTGCGTGCTTACTGCTCTTCTCATCCAAGACAATGTTGCTTATTGCATCCCAGTCTCATAAACGTCTCTCTTTTTATCCTCTCTTTTTATCCATTCCTTCTTCTTTCCAATTCCCTGACATTCTCTCTTGACATATATACATGGTTCTGCTTCTGTTTGATTAATATGCACAGACCCAGATGAAATATCTCCTGTTTCCATCATCTGGGGCGGGGAAATATTACCTATAGCCTCCCTCTTGGGATGACAAATCAGCTGCAACGTCCACATTTTGTAGTCGATTGAGACACATGGTATTACTGGTGACACATGTGACTGCGGATGACTGCCTGGTTAGTATACAAGTGCAGCCTGCTCCATATTGCAAGGGTTGAGAATGGCTGTGATGTATCACTCAATCAGACTGTCACAGGACTCAGAGGCCCTGCTCTTTGCTGGGACAATGGAGTAGGAGCAGAAACAGAGGCAGAATGAGTAGTTGCGAGCAATCACTGCAGAGCACAACTGATGAAGGATCATCTGACCAGGTCAACAGGCCTTCCTCCTGGCTCTTCTCTTTCCTGTTCCAACAAGCTCTCTGCATAAAAAGCCTTTTGTCTTCGGGAGAATCCGTCCACTTTATTCGAGTAAATTCAGTCTCCTCTCGTCACACCACCATTGTCATTGTTTGTACAACACAGATTTCCAATTTAAAAAGTGCACTCCCATAATCAGCCAACTACATTTGACAAAGCAGCATGTTTTTTTTTTTCGGTTCCTGCAATCCCGGAGATGATAAACAAGCTCTAGACCAATGAATCTTATATATGATACATCTCTTCAACTAAATAATTTCAATCATGAATTTTTATTACTTTTTTGTACTTCCTAGTTTGTCAAAAGTTTTCTTGATTTTTTGTTGTTGTTGTTGTTGAAGTTGCAAAATATTTTGAATGAAAATAAATATTTGGAATGAAAATAAATATCAAATTTTAATAAGTTGAGCCAAAGAGCCAAATTGAATCATAGATGGGATCATATATAGCTTTAAATGGAAAGCAGCAGTGCTCAGCTGTATAGCGTTGGTTGCCTGTAGCTGGCTGCTGAGTCTGGCTTCCATAGCTTTCCATTAGGTCTATTGTTAGCTCGGGGCGTGGCTGGTAAGCCCCAACAAGCTCTGGTCCACAGAGAATGCTGACACTTACGTGTTAGGTACTGGATATACCGGAACCGTGTATAATTACCTGCGGGAGGCAACAAATACCAAGTGATTAGATCATAAGAGTCTCGGCTCACAGTTGATTGATTAAAAAGTACACAATGAACTTTATGACAGCACCGGTCCTACAGCAATGGCTATTTCACTTTACGACTTCCCGCAACCCATATCCGCCACAGAAATAACACTCGTTATGGCACCGCTTATTCGCAGGAATTTCCACCAAAAGAGACTGCACTTACATGGGGTTGATAGTTTAACTGTAATACTGAGTGGTCAGTTGGTCTGAGCTGGAATAATCTACAACATAGTCCACAATATATACAGTCTATACAGTCTGCTATTGTCTGGCACATTTGATTGCGGATGACTGCATGGCCGGTATACTCTAGTGCACAGTTGCGGACTGCTCCATATTGCAGCACATCATTTAAATACAGCAAATCTCTTGAATCTGCAATTCAACATAGTAGGCCTATGGCACTGAATATCACAATAACAATGTATATGGTTACTATATTACAGTATGCAATTGATATTTACTATAACCATTGAATTTAGGGCCACTCATAGATAAACATTGCACCATACATTCCCTCCCCATTCAGGGTTGCAAACGCTGGCCTGGCATATACCACAGGGAGCTCCTATGGAACCAGTCTTCCCCTGGGCAAGGTCGTTGGCTGGTCAGTCCGACCCATGCAATCCCGACATTAGTTCGGCCCAAACTTGCGCTGTACACAACAGATCGAACAGTTCCTGCAGGTCTTGACCATTGAGGAGAGCAGGCTCTGAGCAGCCCCAGACTGGGTTTGCTCGTTCCATTAGGGCTGGTCGCCACAGGGATGGACTGGGCGGCATCAAAGAGGAAGCAGGGGCCATAATGCCACATAGAAAGCACCCGGTTTGCTCTGTGTGAGCTTAATAAACTGCCCACTAAAGCATGACCTGTCCCCGACTAAAGCCTCAGAATGCGAACCGCAGCTCGATTCAACGGCACAACAGAGTTGACCAGCTCCCCCCACACAAAACCTCATAGAAAATTCTGTTTTATCTTTCAGCACCTTTGAGTCTTTATCAGGAGGAATTCTGAATGCTGAAGAATTGCGGATGCTGCACTGCATGCTACCAACCAGTTCTCCACATGCTGCTACAGCAACTAGATATTATCTATACCACTAGTTTGTCCACATAACTAGAAACATGACATGTTCCCAGTACTCCAGGCCAATATGCAGAATGGATGCAAGATGGGGATCCATTTCCAACACATTTCTCAGCAGGAAATGAGGAGCAATGGCTCCAACTGCCAAAAGTCTGCCATGCTATTGACACTTATACTCTGTTTGTTCTGACCTGTACCATACCCAATGATGCCTGCAGTTGTCTGCAGAAGGCTGCAGTTGCCTGGCCAGCAATTAATACCAAAATACCTGCAGCTAAAAGCAGAAAGCTGTCTTGCCAGCCAGTGGGCTAATGTCTGCTGCTCCCTTCCCAGGAGGTGCTAGCCCATCACCCAACACTTGACAAATCGCTTTTCAAACTGCTTTCTGCTGGCAAAACACTCAAGCAGGCTGACAGTAGTGTTTGCTGGACGCAATCAAATATGGCAGAGGGGACGGAGTCACTGTGTCTGTCTATCGGTCTGTCTGTCTGCTGCTTATTGCATCCTATCTATTGTACAGCATCGCAAAGCTCCTCCATTGAAATCTAAGGATTCCCCCCAGCAAAGCTCCCAACCGATGGCTTATCGAAGCAAATAGACTTCACAAAGTCAACCATCAGAGCCTCTTCCGGCCAGAGTACACAGTCTGAGCCCTGACTGACTTGCATCATACGTCGCCCAATAGTCACATTGAGCCCGGCCAGTCAGACATGGCAGTGTGTGCTGGGTAAGCAAGAAGTCGGCCAGAAGAAAAGGTAACTGGATCTGGCATGCACATGCAACGAGGGTTAGGCACTGTGACCATCAGCCAGTTGGGTCAACACTGACATCAGAGGAACGGACAGACGGCTCCCTTGACCCGCAATATGAGGCGCAAGCAATCATAACCTTTCAAGAATCGTCAGATCAGACACCGAGGGACAACTGACAGGATTCCAGGCAAAGGTCAGGGCTGCGTCCTCAGATATGCTTTGATTCATATTGCTTCCCTATCGTGTTCCTGTCCCTGGTTACCTAATACCACAACAATTCTTCTGCTATTGGGCCAGCTTCCTTCCTTCCCAAATAATCATTCATCAACTTACGACATTTAGATATCTGAATCAAGCAGGTCTGCCCTGACAGCCGCAAATTTGTTGATTCATTGTTTCTACGGACAGACCTGCTTCTAATAATCCCTAGCGCGCTGCCTATTCGCAACGGAAGCACAGAAGCCTTCTATAATTAAATTGAAAATCTCCGCAAATCCTTGAACTAAGTTACAACTGAGAATGCGGAATGCTGCTGCTGCATCACAGACCATCCCAGATGGCTCTATTCAGAAGAGCCCTGACAGTGCAGCCTGTGGCCAGAATGCTGGAGTGGCGAGAATTGCCATCAGACAAATGATTCAGAGATGACTCCAAGCCTCTCTCTTGTTGCCATGGCACTTGCATCTCAGAGGCCTGTCTCCTGGTGTCCAGTGTGTGACTCATCAGCCTGGCATTTGTGAGGTTCCAATAACTAGCGAGGCAATGGGAGACGATGGGAGGCAGTGGGGATCCTTATTACGCCCAGATAATAACCAGTAATATCCTCTGCACACACACAAACAAAAGACAAATAAAACGCCAACAAAAAGGAAACAGAAGGGTCGCAGGTCTAGCTGTAAGAGACACCGACAATCAATACAATTAGCGTATTCTCTAGTGACCGAATGATCTAATTATCAACCTCATTCGTCCAATTACAGCGAAGGACAGGCCACAGGAAGCAAGACCAATGTGAGGAGGATTTATTGACACAAACAATGTGCAGAATGGCGGTGTTCAATAGCAGCTGCGACATAAAGGCAAAGCCATAGAAGTAAGCAGCACCTGAAGACATGGGCTGAAGACATGGGCTGAAGACATGGGCTGAAGACAGGGGGTGATCTGGGGTGGTGGGCTAACCAAATAGCTGACCATCGATCATGATTCATGTCTTCTCTGTGCTATCCATATTTCACAGGGGGCAGGAGTCTGTGGGGATCCTTGTAGCATCCCTGCAGCATCCTGCGGCACCTAACTGCATCCTGCATCAGAGGCAGCTACTGGCAGCTGCAGGGGAATCGGCTGCAGGGGAATCAGCTGTAGGAGAATCAGCTGCAGCGTCAGCACAGAACAGTGTCCTGGAGGGCCAAAGCCTGGACCCAATGCACTTAGCCAAGGGCAATGCTACATCACCACCTCAACCATTGATATTCATAGATGCATTTCAACCTGCATCCATCACCTGCAATCTGCTTTAAATGACAGTGATTAAAGCCAATTAGCCTGCAATGCCTCCTCCCTACTAATTAAAACTGATTTGGTAATTAGCCACAAACGGATGCTTGCCGTTGCTCCGGTGTGACGATGCTTATGTGAAACAGTGATTCGCTAAACACTAGCAAACAGCCAAAGCTTAAATATGCTTTAAGTTTGTTTAGACAGATCAAACACAAATGACAAATAGTCGTGACAAGGATCAGAAAGGCTCGCTGTAACGACCAGGTCAGAAGTCATATAAGGCTGATAAAGGCTCGTGATCATTCACAACCTGGTGACAGATGCACAAAAGGTCTCCGTGGTGTTTAAGAGAAAATTTGGAAACTTGTCTAAAATCGATCAATCTACTCATCAAACAAAATAACATCAGAGGAGGAAAGTCAATGTAATGACTTATAACGACCATTAAAATGTCAATAGGAAATCATAAATTTCCACAATCATGCCAATGATGGCATATAGAATAAGAGAAAATTCGATATTTAAGATATTCAAATAATACCAGTTTAATGGAGCAGTTCGGAGCATTTATAGCAAATGTGATTTCACCTGAAAAATGGCTGCACAGGATCCTTTACAAGGAGGAAAAAATACATGTTGATGGGCAGTGGTGGGAACACAATGGTATCCCTTCAAAGGAAGCCAATCAAGAAGACACGAGCCAAGACATGAGCAGGTCCTTTGCCTTCCTTTTGCCTCTCCCTTTGCCTTTCCAAATAATGATGTTGAGCTTTGTTGCTGCGTCATGCTGGCGACCAAGGAGCATCCCTCTTTGTCTCTTTAATAGGCAGAAGGACATTATTCTCCTTTAATTAAAGAAATCAGGTTCAAATGCCACGATTGTTAGCTGAACAACCTTTTACTTGAGCTCAGATCTCCTCACGAATTAATTAGTTGCTGCAATTTGCTGGGTATTCTTACATACAGAAGCACAACAGAAGCTAAGCAATGAGCATGTTTTGCTTTGCTCAAACATGAAGTTATTAAGCAAATCATCCACATGCTCAGCCTACTCTTTGTTGGCAGAGGCTGATTGCACTGCCTGACTCGTATGTATCACTGGAGGGGCTAAGCAAGAAGAGCCCTCTGGTGCTGGCAAGCCTGCCCTGTCTTCTGCTCCAGCTGATCAATTCCTCATCACCCCCTGGCCCCAGTAATTGATTCCATTAGGCCCAAGTGCCATGTGTATTTTCTCAACTGAATTTTTATGGCTATCACACAAAGGCCAGCTCCTTGGTGACTTGTGGTGGTATAATATCTGCCTCTAATTCCCATACATGTACATGTAGATGGCAACCAAGATGGATTACCGCCGGTATCCCACTGCCAGGCATGAAAAGGCACCAACTAGCAGGAGGCAACCAGGAGCCAATATTGTCAGGCCATGTTTGTCAGAAGGGTGCCATGCCTCATAATTCCATGTCTATAGCCAGGCACTGTGCCAGCACTGTGCCAGCATGGGGACAAATCAGCAATACAAGAAATGCAATATGTCTCATCAAGCGGCTGCCAGTGCTCTGCCAGTGCTCCTGCCTTGACAAATCCTCTTTACATCAATGTCCTCGCCTGCAGATTCCCCTCCAGATTTCCCTGGAGTTCATGGCAAGGTTGGTGAGAGGAGCTAGTTATCTGGGAGCCTGTCATTCGCCAACACACCACACTGTGACACACAAGACAAAAGATGCAGGGGATTATGACGTAACCATCAATACGAAAATAGCTCGTGGATTGTGGTCAATTATCTGCTGGCGAATGTGAGTCATGACAGGAAGCAGGTGACCCCCTGGGAGGACGTTTTTTGTTAGTCATTTGGGGAACACCCCCTAGCTTGTTAATTGAAACCTGATTAGGGGTAACTGTTGGAGGGCGAGTGGATTGACATGTGGCCCTCTGAAGAACGGCTTATCCCAGTCCCCAGGGCAGGGAGGGATTAGACAAGGCGATCCTCATGCCTGGTAGCTGTCGGGCTTCCCACCATGGCAAGTTACAAAGCCCCTGTTCTCAAACTACAAAGCTCCAATAAAACCATTCAGATCGTCCACTCACAAGGAAAATCATTCTCCACTCGTTTCATACTCGCCTTGGCATGAATCACACAAAATCGGCCAAAACAACTCGGTTGGATTTGCCGAATCATGCGACAATCCAAACCCAGTTCGCGTGAATTTAACCAGCGCCTGTAACTTCGCCGCTTGTAACAAACGGCTGCAGAACTTTTTCTCTGTTTGCACACGAAAGGCTTAGAAGGATTGATGATTTGATAATCCCCGACCAATGTTTTAATAGTCTGCTCAAGAATCATCAAACACAGGACAGAAAGGGAACATGTCGGCTACAAAGCTGATTAGGCAGAACAGTTCCACGTCAATCCGTTAAAAAAGAGTACAAATAACAGGCCGACCACAGCGGCGACAACACATGACTGATGCTGGCAAAATTACATGCTATTTCGGCAGTCAACATGCAATGATGGGTGCCAGTCAGCTGCAGCAGTGGAGCCAGCAGAACCAGCACAACCAGCAGAACCAGCAGTCCAATAGCTACTGTACCAGTCACATCATCAGTCACATCATCAGCATCAGATGCACTTCCATGGCTAGCCGTAGAGCTCTATAGCTAGAAGCACCAGAAGCAGCAGCAGAATCAGCATCAGCCGAGTATAAGCTGGCAGCGATGCTATCAGTCCTGTGTGCCATTGATCCGACCCGAGCAAGCATAGCCAAGCATTGCCAGGCAAGCCTGTTTCTTTGGAGGAGCGATGACAATTGCCCTTGATGATCTGTGCCACTTGCCTTGGCTCCAGTGTCATGCTACACCACTGATCTGTTGTGCGGTACACACTGTGTATTGTGTGTTCTATGGTCTTTCACGGGCTGCTGCAGGGACCCAAATATCACCTGCTATAGCTGCATCAAGCAGCATCATAATAGCTTAATCACTGCCACGTTATTGCAATTCTGTGCTTGTGATCAATAACATATCACACGAACACCACAGCATCCATCGGCCCTTCTCAATGGGCCTCCCCATTGGCAGCACCCACCAACAGTCCTCTGCGAATGCTCTCTGCTAAATGGCATGGCCCCTGCTCTGTTCCTTGCTGCCAAATCCACTTCCTTCCCCAACTTGTCCACATAAGCTGAGTTTCCTCTCCAGCAATCACATCATCTATTATTCACCGCTAATGTCTTAACAAACCATTGTCATTTGCTGAACGCCGCGACACTGTCGAGACACTGTTGGGACACAGCTGGGACACTACCGGGACATGCCGGGACACTGCAGACACCCAGGGTGGCCATAAACTATAACCAATATACCCAGCATCACGCTACATCAGCCTCGTCTCATAACTTGTTTGTCTGAAGCTACAAGTAATTAAAACTCAAATGAAGCATTCCAGAAGGCCCGTGTGGGACAATTCATTTGTGTGCATCGTTAAAGCAAATCTGGGCCTGATGAGAAACAGAATAGGAAGCTGCAGAGAGAGCACAGAGAGAGCAGAATAACATGAGACATGGATGCACGAAGAGCCACAACAACTGTTGCATTGAGCAGTGCCATCCGCAGAGCAATGCATCGAGCCTTGAAACAGGAGTGCATGACAACAGAAGAAGAGGCTATTCTCAGCATTCCTGATTCATATAACACCACCTCGATTAACAAAGGAGAATCTGATCTCTTTGATCCCAAATGCAACTGAATGCCAGGAGTTGGATTACTGGCTGACATAACCAAACAAGACGCAGATTCTCAAAACAAAGCTGATGGAGCAACTTGAGTTTTACCTTTCATTACAGTAAACAACAGTCAACTGGGTCCACAGAGCACAAACAATTACAACAACACAAGTGACACTATTGACCCTAAGTCTGGCCTTGTGCAGTGTGTATAGTCTGTTTACAGCCACGGCATTTCTCCGCATTGAATTCCAGGCAGACTGGCCTAATGGCAATGACCACTTCCACAGTGGCTGACTAACCTGACTATCGATTTGCTCAAATTCAGGTTCACAGAGCAATGTTCAGAAGTGCGTTATGCAGTCATGCGGTGGCTTTTAAATGGCATCATGATGGCACCCGCCATAAAGCCTTCCCTGGCCTTTCCTGGCCCAACCCCTTGCCATGCTCACGGGGTGTTATGCGACGTTATGAACCCTACATCCACACCGCTAACACCCCACCCTGTTTTGACAGCTATTCACCCCCTTGGGGTGATCAATCTCTCCAGGAATACCCCAAGGTGTGCCCCAGCATACAAATGACACCAAAGATCCAACAATCATCAGAGAACAGCACCAGGAACCAAACCACCCTCAGCAGGGGGAATTCTGATGCACCTCCCAGCCGCTCCTAGCCCCGAGACCAATTAATATTCTGCTTAGCATGAAGGGATTTTGGGGATTTTTTCCTTAGTCTATAAAGCAAAGCCAGCGAGGGAGGCCTAAGACATCCATGCCATGATACATGCTCTTCCAAAGAACACCAGGCAGGCCAGTGAGGCTACACACACAGATACGTTGATTTTATATTTTCCACAGTATTCATCGAATTCACTTCCACAATAAACATCAGATTTCACAGTTTCAGCCTCTATTGATCGCTTCCAAATGGAGCAGCCACGATTGCCTTCCAAGAGATGCTTCATTTCAGATGCATTACAAGTTTGACTGAACTAAAAGGCAAATTATTCCGGCCCTCTCTGTCACTGAATCAGGCTCTTTGAAAGCTACTTAAGCTGCAGAATGTTCTGAGCAAGATCAGCAGCAGTGAGGAGGGCCAAGGTCATTGCAGTGCAGCTGTGACCTTGAGCTGTGACCTTGAGCTCTGACCTTGCTAGGCTCAGTCACACAAGCATTGGATGGTCCTGCTCCAGTGACCTGATCCAGGGCAAACGGGAGGCCAACGGACTGGCCAAGTAAACCAACTTTGTTTTGATCTAATCATTATAGTCTGAGCCAGGCCGCTGCAAAGCCATCACCAGGGCAATGGGCGCCTTAATAAGCATCCATAATTCAGAGGGGAGAAGGGGCTTCCATCATCTCCTTGGCTTTTGCCTTGGCTGAGTGGCTGTGGACTGGCTGTGGACTGGAGGTATGCTGGCCACCCCTGCCCGTAATTGCCCTGCTGATCAAGTCAGCCACTAATATTGGGGCGGCAGGGCTCTGCGTTGCATCATTCATAGTTCAGAAGCATCAGCATCATGCAGGCCATACACTGTAAGCAGGATGGCTAGCAATAGCCTGTAATGGGTAGCACCAAGAAGCAGTTGGCACATATCAGAGACAGACAGACCCTGCCCTGGCCAGTCTGATATTCAGTGGAGCTCAGTCGAGCCTGCCTCAGGGAACTCTTATATGTCTGGGACACCAGGTCTGGACGGTCAACGACTCTTGAGGGTTTACTGACCACAGTAGGAGCAGACAGCTGAAGAAACATCACACATCTCTTCAACCCACATCTTTCCACCTCCTCCAACAGCCTCCCAGCCACTAATATCCATGCAAATGGACTGACCACAGCTCCTGCTAATGGCCTTTTAATATTGAACATCATCTATTACTGATCTGCTCAAATTCATGGGGGTGCCATCATTGTCAGCCTGCTTGTTTTTCCTGATACATCAAACCAATCATAATATTTTGAGTTGACTTTTTCCAAAGTAAATGACAGCACAATCCATCAGAGGGCTGTGTTAGTCTGGCCATTGGCTGCTATGACTCTGCTGTGGGCTCCGCTGCCTCCTGGGCTGCTGCAAGACCTGTGACAAACTGCCTTATAATATCCAGTGGAGATCACATGACTCAAGTCAGACTGCCATTATCTGTGACAGGCTGCATCAAGTTGGATGCAATGTTTCACAGTGGCGCCTCTTCATCTCTGCCGCTGATGCCTCCACTGATGCCTCAACTGATGCCTCGACTGATGCCTCAACTGATGCTGTGGCTGCTGCTGAATCAATCCAACCTCCTGTCTACAGTGTCTATGATGCCTATGATGCTACAATGCAAGCTGCACAAGAGATAGCCCAAAGGGAATAGCAGACAGTTATGCCACAACAAACAGCCAGCCGAATGAGTCTCACTTTCAATATCCAATTTCATCTGCGGCCCGGCTGGGCCTGGCTGGGTCTAGCTCTTTAGCGGTGTCACTCATGTTGTTTGCAGACGGATCATTAGGGATATACACACAAATCTTCCAAACCACAATGCACCAGGAAGCCATGACCTCTCCCAGCAAACAAAAGCAACAAATGGCTCATTTCTCTAAAGCTGCTATATATTCGATGTTATCTCCAAGGCTGTTTAGCACATCAGAGATGAATCGCACAATGCCAGAAATACAAATGTGCTTCAAATGCATGCATCAGCTTTGTTGTTCGCTGATCCATCCTTAATTCTAAAATGAGAGGGTATCTTTGGCCAGGGCCAATACATCGCCTGAATCCAATTCCAAATCAATTGACCACATGTCCAAACACTGACCATAGAACATTGATGGAAATCTATTATTGATCCAGAAGAAATGGTTAGGCTTCATCTATATCTATGCAGACAACCGTGCAGTTACATTGCGGATGGTAGGCCTACAATAGTGGGAGTTGCAGCAGTTCTCCCTGGACAATCCCTTCATTTCATTTCTATAAGACCATTGCACACATAATTTCATAAGTCCATATGCACATTATGGTTTGTTTTTGTGCTAAGATCTGTTAATACAGCTCATTTGTCATGTTTGTTGTTAAAATTCAATTAGGCAGCTGTCAGATTTGAAGAGACAAAAACACCCGGGAAAGTCCAGAGGGTGATTAAATACGATTGCTTGCAGCGCATTGTCTGTGATTGGCTGCTGGGAAAAGCACTTGCTTGTTTTTTGGCCCACAACAACTAATGAGGTATTCAACGAAGCTGGAGAAAAAGCAGAGTGCAGAGCTCTCAGTGTTGCTGGATCAGCTTGCTCGTTCAGGCCACATTCACCGTGAGTCTCAAATAAACTCCAAGCAACGCCATGAATCATGTATCAAATCTCGTGTTTTCACGTAAATAATCCACGTGATTAACGATTTTGGCGAGCCCGGGCACGAAGCTGCAGGGCGGTCCCTGTGCTGCTATTTATCGACCGCAGCCAGGGAAAAAAAAGCTGCTGTGGAATTTTGAAGTGAGAACTCAAATCAAACCATTTAATCAAATATGGAGTCAGTCACAGTCAACATGCAAGTGGGAGAGGACACCTGCTAGTCCCTTTTTGGCTTTCTTCTGTTTTCCTGAATCACAAAACAGCAAGATAAGCAAACATGTCAACCACAATCGTCCATCACATGGCCCATCAGATGGCTGCTTTATTTGCAAGTTCTCCTAAATTTAGATGGGGATCGTGCACAGGCATTTGTGACAGAAAAACCAGTCATGAAACCTTCAAACGGCCACCCTCATGTGCAGCCACGAATCTGGATGGGGCCCTGTAATGAGCCCTCCACTAAAACATGAAAGGATGCCTCCCTGAATCCCTCACATCACATAGACTAAAGCCAGGGCCAACTTTACATCATTAGTCTAAAATTATCAAATTTGGCTTCTAGTGCCCTCTGGTCCTTTTGGACTGCTGTCAGATTTAGGTGTATATATTTCAGAAGAATAGCACATTACATTGTATGTGCATTAAACTCGTGGTATTTCTGAGTGTAGAAATTGGCTCCCACGACCAGTGCGGACCAGTGTCGACCAGTGACCCTTGCCATGCAGCACTTAGTCCTCCAAAGGTCAGAGGGACCCAGGGCCCAGTGGATGTGCCATGTCCTCCCTCGATGGCTGACCCAAGCCCCCCAAGGCCTGATCTGCATACTCACCAGCATCGGAGCTCATCAAAGGTGCAAATTCACATTAACTGCAATAACGGATTGCCCTATCAAGCAAGCCCCAGCCAGGCCCAGCCGGTCAGTGGACAAGCTCCCCGTGTGAGTATTCAATAACGCCTCAACTGGCTCCCTAAATGCCCGCTCATTATGCATCTACTTTGGTCTTAGGCCACTTCAGCCTGATTGCTTCCTCGCAATCATTCACAATAAGCTTAACTTTACCACAATAGCTCACAATAACTCCCCACTGTTCGCCCACAAATGTGTCACTAAGATTGCAGCCTGCATAATCTGCTCCAAATCGAATTGCTCGTTTCCTTCCTTCCACAGATTCGGCTGAGCACAACTTTGGTCTACAGCTCTGAGCTACTTGAGAGTATGGCATTTTGATAAAGCCTCACTTCTAATTCCTGCTTCGGGACTCTCCAGGCAACAGCAGCCAGCTCACAACACCATGCAGCTAACCATTATAGACCAATTTATGGGCTTTATGAATTATAAGGCGCTGCATAATTCATTGTATCGTGTTATATAGGAAGCCTGTAACAAATATGACAAATTTCACATACAATATACATGGCTTGTCACAGACATGGGGCTGGTAATAAGTAACAACACAGGGCTATGGTATTCTATGACATTCTATGATATTGGTTGTTTTCATTCTGCACACATGCCAGCTTCCCACTGTCAAAATGTCATGTGAGGATAGATGTGTGGTGACCACAGGTAGCCCCAGGCAGGTGCCCTATTATGACATATCAGAAGACAGTTGTTCCAACACCAGGATCCTACAAGAGACATGATGCAGACAGCTGACCTGGTATGCTATTGCCTGCAGGGGTAACCCTCACACCTGGGAATCACTCTCAGTCAGTCTTGTCAGATAGTCTTGTTAGATAGATAGGCCAGGCCAAGAGAGGAACTTAGGAAGCGGTGGATGGCATAGCAATCAACACTACACCTGGTCTTCACTTGACCTCGGTAATTGCAACCCTTAACATTCTGGGTACGTGTTAGACATTCTCAATTAAACTCCTCTTTCCACAACCAAAATTCAGAAACTTGAGTCAACAATCCCAACATTCTCTTAGATTCTTATAGGAATGAGAGTGAATGAACTTGACTTCTAAAGGTATAACAATACCCTCCATGTACCTGGCTTGCAGTGCTTTGGCCTGGCAGTCAATAGTTCTGGCTGGTTCATAACACAGCCATTGAGAAGCACCCTACCTGGGCAGAGTGATGAGGCACCTCTCCGCATGTGTTCCCTTTCATGTGCACAGCGGCCAAAAGGTCAGATACCTGAATCAGTCAGCTCGTTAATTCAAAATAAGTGGGACTCATAAATCAGTGTAATTGCCACTGCTACCTACACGACCCAACAGAAACGCAATACCATAATAACCAGTGAAACACATTCATTTCACCATTTATGGCAACTGTTCATGTCTTCCTTAACGACATTAAACTCTGTTAGTGACTATGTTAGTGACTTGGTTTACCAAGTTCGCCACAGAAAGTCACAGCCAACGACAATTGAGCATAGATTCAGTCAACATTTATCATTGGCAATGGCCAACATGTACGATTGTGTAGCTGCAGGGCAAGCGGAGATTGCTTCAATAAGACAGCGTTTGAGAGACTATAAGCAGGCTGCCAACTATGACAAGGCTGAGAGATGCCACCATCACTAACAGTGCAGGAACAGTGCTGCTGTAATTCAGGTAAATCTATTAACTGCAGAACAGTCGTGCTTAGATTGATGGGCCAAGCAACAAACGTGACAGAACACGACTTGACACTCTGGCGCTGTATCTCCATCACCAAATTACCTGGCTTCTTGTCTACTTAGAGGCCCTCCTTCCCTCCCCGCTCCTCATTACGCCATATGAAACGAGTGGAGCGCCATCTATCAAAGAGCAGAGTCGGGGTAGACCTGAGTGGATTGTAGTGGAGTGGGACTCCGTGAGACTCGGGGAGAAGGCAGCAAGACCTCAATTCTATTGCAACTCTCAGACGGGCCAGCAGGCCCACCACATCCACTGCTATTGTGTGCAATGCTTCATCTGCAATTCCGTTCAGTCCCATTAAAATCAGCATCCATCAATGTGGCAATATGTTCTGGAGGACTGCCAGAATTTTATCCCGCAGTAAATGTGATGAATTCCCATTTGAATAACAACACCACCAGCCCACGGAGCACAAAGTGGGGGCTGACTGGAGGCCAAGCTGCAAATCGCTTCAGGATTCCAGATGGACCGGCCCTGGCAGAAATGGCCCTGGCAGAAATGGCCCTGGCAGAAATGCCCCCAGCAAGAGTGCCGTTCACTTCTTGAGTTTTGCTTCTCTGTGAAAGCCAATGACTTCGAAGAAAGAGCCACTTAGTACAATGATGATATTCCTTACAGTGCGAGCCATCAATAATTGATGATGGATGCCGGTTGCAGCGGCAGATGATGCGGTTTGTTCGTGCTGCAGACCATCGCATGCTTGGACGCGGTAATGGTCAGGCCTTCCTGGCGGTTCCTGGTGGTTCCTGCATCGCCAATCGCAGTCGGGCTGCCCACTCGCCATTTCTGCCTCTCTCTGCCTTAACAACCGTAATCCAGCCTCTTGCCACAATCATTTACGACATGGCAGTTATGCAATGCAGCCACAGCCAGAGGCTTGGGGACCCATTGGGCTGGTAGGCATGGTGGCAATTGGCCTGGCCCCACTGAATGTCCTCTCAGTCAGAAACGGCAATGATAATTTGCAGGCGGCGAGTAGTAAAGGGCAATCAGGATATCAGGGAGCAGGGGCCGTGTCACGTGAATGGCCATGTAATTTCTTAGATCAATAATAAGAATGATGGAAGCATGCTTCACCATTTGTCTTCCTCTTGCAGCGAAGAGGTCTGAGCAGCCGAAGCACAGCATGAGAGATGGCGTGCGGGTATTCCGGTCAGCCTTGCTGTGTGGTGGGTGACCTTGGAACTGGGAAGAAGCAAACAGCCCATGCCAGGAGCCCATGTCATTTGCCAGTCAGAGGAACAAGCCCCTTTGTGGGACAGAGCGCATTGAGCAAAGACAAGCACGAGATGTCCTCAGTCTCACTCAGCATTCTGACAGCCTCGTCATCAATAATAGAGCCTCGATCCCAGGATACAAGTTGACAATGGGTCAGGTCGGAGCAAAGCCTCTCGGCATCCTTGCTTACAGCGCCGCGGCATCCTCATCGCAGCTTCCTCATCAGGTGATGCGGGCCCTTCCCCACTCCTGTGGTCCCACATAAATCTCCGCTGATTCCAATGCTGGCCCACGGCTCCCACCGTTCCATGCCTATGCAGCCAGAAAATTGACTTTCAATAAGACTATCAGTCAGAGGGAAGACGGGGCCAGATTACCACATAGCCGAGCTAGTGTCAGCCACACCACCAATAAGCCTGACACAGGATCTTTGTCCAGCACCTCAAGACTGACTCAAGACCGACTCAAGACTGACTGGGACTGACCAACCTCACCCCAGGTGCTGCACGGATGTCATTTTAAGCAGGAATCAGATGGCATCAGGTGCCTGCCGCAACAAAACAAAGGATGTCAGGGCAGAACCCAACACCTCAAAAAAGACAACAGCAACGTGATGGCGCAAGGCTCTTGCTTTTTTTAATCCCAAAGGTGCAGTCTGCTGGATAAAAAGACAAGAGCACAAGTGCCCAGAATGTCGATAAAAGGCCAGAGTAACAGCCTGGCAGCAGGAATGGCCAAGCAGGAATGGCCAAGCAGCAGACAGATTATCATAATTGCAAATGTTGAGAAATCCTTCAAGAAGGGCAGGTAGGGCACAGATGGTCCCATCACGTTCATCCCCAGGACTGTGTGACTGCATCGTGACTGACGAATCAATAGCCAGGACAGCCACTGCTGGGGACTTACAGGACTGCTGCTGTTGAACAGGACTGCTGAACAGGACTGCTGAAGAGGGACGCTCCCAAAACAGGACTTGTGAACTGAACAGGAGCCGCTGAAGCTGCACTCGCAAGCTGGCTTTCCAGGAAGTGCCTCCTCATCCGCACTCACACTCTTCCAACAGTCGTGTCCCATTCCGGGTGGATCATCACATGGCATATCGACTAGCAGGGAGGACCTCGCCCAAGGGTCCACCAAGAGCAGCCCAAGAGCAGAACCAAGAGCAGAACCAAGATGAAACCAGGACTCCCAAGAGGAGCCAAGGACTGTCATGCAACCAACAACATTGTCCTCTTGTTCTCGACCACTACAACCAGTCAACTACAGCTGGCAAACTAACCAAGCCAGTAGAGGAAGCAGAATTCGCCGAATTTCCTCTATTATCCCACACGAAATAGATGCATGTGAACGACCTTGTCCCTGGAGAGACCTGACGGAAGTAACGATGCATGTTAACCAGCAATGTTGCAGGTTACATGATCGAGCCAGCACGCCAGCTGTACACCTGATAACAGGCTGGGCAAAAGAGATCTCCTACTTATCTTCTACATATCACATTATCGTCTAGAGTGGCTCTAGAGTGGCTCTAGATTTCCAGAGACAGGTCTAGTATGACACTAGATTGCAAATCTGAGTTACCTCACTGCCATCGACACCAAGCAGAGCACAAGTCATTGCAGGAGTCATATAGTTGGCAGAGTGACCTCACGTGACCTCAATGTGACGTCATAGACGCCTAGTGGTGCTTATGAGAATCATAGTTGTGCGAGTGGCGGAAACAGAGCGGATTCGGCTCATGAATGATGGAGGCCTGCTCAGCCCAGCTCAGCCCTGCTGTCGTGTTATCTCCATCCTACATCTACATCCAGCCAGCCCAGCCATCTCGGCCTCTGTCAGCTTTCTGCCTGGCTGCTTGGACATTCCTGGCGTCTCAGGCAAGAAGTCTCCGCAAGAACCAATGAGCAGTCATGAGCAGCTCTGCAGCCCCCACTAGTTCTCCCAAATGCAGTCACAACACTCACAACTGGAGTTTCCCAGCCAGGCTCCACAGCCTCCACTACAGCTTCCATTCAGTGGTTGTTTTTTGTCGCTGTTTGTACTCTGTGAAGGTTCTTGTATAGTACGTAGAGCTGAATTTACTCTTGCTTAGAGCCAAAAGCCTGGTTGGCTGAACCTCATGATATGATAACACGACTGACTGGTTTGATTAACTGTTATTGATAAGTTGGATTTGCCATCACCAACTGCAAAAACTTCACACAGACTATAGTCAGTATACGCTATACTATGACACAGATAGCATAGTCTATGCTGATTCAGTGAGTCACCCACACACTTGCTTCATGGAGGAGAACCATTCAGACTCCGCAGTCCTCAGACCAAGTGGGTTCCGGTAGCAGCGCATCGCAGTGGCATATCATCGCCCAACAACCATCAAGAGCAATTAGCATCCGCTTTGAGTCTCGCCACATCAGATGCAACTGACAAGCAGCCGACGGGATGCAGATGGGTCGGAGGAGCATCAGAATCACGCGGAGTTGTGAAGAGAGGACGGTGATCACAGAGCGCTGCAGGTTTTATACTGTGGTAGTAGAAGATGCTGGAAGTGTGGCCAACTATAGTTACCCACTGGTACCAAGGGCTAATGGTTGGTAAGCTGTTGAGGAGAATTGCTGGTGGCAAGGTAGAAGCCAGGCATGATGCAAGGCAGCAGGCTGCAAGGATGACGGACCTGGCAGTGATGGATGGCCAGATCCGCCTCACAGACCTTCATTACGCACCAAGGATCCACTGCAGTGTCCCCTAAACCCAATGCAGCCTCAACCAACCACAAGCAGGCCATAGACAGGCCAGAAGCAACTACGTAGGCCTAGAGCCAGGCACAAGATCGCCCTGATTGGCGTGTCACAGCAGAGCCAAGTTTTCATTAGGCAAAGAGCGAATTGCTGGGTCTTGGGCTGGGCCTCAGTCATATGTGTGAGTTATGATCTAGGCCAGTGTTCATTAACTGCCATCAGGGCTTTTATGGAGCCCTATACCCACCTGGGAAGGAGGCGGCACTGGCCTGATCCACTCCTAGATCATGCAGCTGTTGATGGCTACTGGCAAAGGTCGTTCTAGGTGTAGATTGGGTCAAGGGGTCGTGCTGCAGTTGGGAGACAGCTGCAGTTCCTGCATAACTCAGTCCTGCAGTTGATCTACATGTTCCTGCAGCTGATGCATGTAGGCCTTATACCAACTTGCAGCTTGCTCGTAGTCCACACCTAGTGTATAAAGCATCGGCTCAAAGGATGTCCCCCAGTACCAACACCATACATCCCTCTCGCTGTTCCGCCAGAAGCCTCCGCGAGTCTTAGATGCTATCGGCTGCGGAGGCTGAGACAGTTGGCCTTATCGCTGATGCAGGTCAACGCTCATCCGATGGCCATTAGGTCAACACTGCCATTGAGCACAACGAAACCACTGGCTTGGTAATAGCAGAGGCAGTCCACTTCCCTCCATTGCAATCCATAAAACAACAAGCACTGCTCCGCTCGGCAGTTCTGTTGGCAGCCATGCTGGCAGTTCTACTTGCAGCTCAGCTCTTGCTGGTTAGCATTATAGTCGTCTTATGGCAAGGACAGAATTCTAAGAGCATCATGCCCATGTGGTATTCCTGCTCAGTGACAGATCAATATGCAACCAAAAGCATCATCAATACTGGACTTGGTTCATCCATTGACACGAGTCTTGTACATTGTATGGCACAAGTATTCCCTGCTTGTTTACCTCCCTTTATTAGACAAGGTAAATACAAGCCTCGGAGACGTGGACTTTAAATTGAACCATTGACTGGAATACTGATGTGTAGCATCCCATTCGTCTAATTGGAGGGTGACCTGGGTAAAGGTCTACTACGAAGACAGAGCACACAGGCGGCGGGCAGGATGAGCATTTCAAAGCACCGAGCCTCCTCCCATTTCACTGGCTGTGTGCTGGGCTGTGTTGCACTGCTGCTTTTGCAGGCATTGCACTGCCATTGCAGCCATTCATTGTAAAGGGACTTTCATGTCACGGATTCTTACTGGAACCATGGGGGACACACGACCCTGCACCGTAGCATACTTTAATATGTAAATATGATGGGAGTCACAGGACACAGCCAAGCATCATGGATGGCATCATGGATGGCCCCCAGACTGCAGGCAGGCACCATGGGCTGCATCATGGGCTGCTTCAGACACACACACAAAATGGATCCATCAGGAAGCAGGGCTGCGTGAGTTGTCCTTCTGCTGCTGCCATGTCATATTTGAGGCAGGACCTATTCGAAAATGATGCCCCTCATTCGCAGGGCAAAAACACAGAGAAGGCGGACTGCTCCACTGCTCCCCGGGTGCTCCCATTCAAATCACACCACTGCTTTTCTGCGGGTCTTTGGAGGGCTCTTTGCAAACGACGTGGTCGTCCTTGTTTGTCACACACTCGGCTTTTCTTGGAAGGAGATGAAGCGCAACACACAGCGCCATCAGACAGCCCATCCCCCGAGAGACAGCCAAGCCTTAGAACAGCCCTCTCCTGAGTCTCTCGTGTCTTTGAAGAAGAGCAGAAACAAAAAGCACCAATATCATATTGATACGTCATTCAGGGCATTCCTGCACTGCTCTCTGAGTCTTTCTCGTAGTCTTGTGGTGTAATCGGAGCAACCAACACAAACTGCTTCAACGTCTGTTACTCTAGCACTTCCCCTCTGGTCTCTGATGCCTGCGATGCAGTGATATTTGCAAGGACTGCAGACGAAAGACTAGAGCAGCAGTCTCTACCATCCATCACTCTCTGATTGATATTTACGATATCCTAGCAAGCAAGCGACTGGGCTGACCAGGATCACTTGGCCTCATAATCACATCCTTGATTGCTGCACCTTATTAGCTGATAGACGACCAGCCCCGGCAGCAACATTGTATTAGGGGATGAGGCCAAGCAGATGTTCCGCTGCAGAGCATTGGGAGACTCAGGGAGTCGACTGCAAATAACCAAGTGGCTGCAATCTGCTCTAAACCACCTAGTTTGTGCTGCTCTGTGATCTCACAGTTGCTGGAACATGTCTCAATATCAGAGCAAAACATCAAAAGCAACGCTCAACGCAATTTACATTTTAGGAAATTGCCCAAGTCTGCCATCTACTTGGTCATGATTCATAATAAGGCGAGTTCTTTCAAACCAGCCGTTTATGCAAAGTGTTCCTCTTCCCTGGTGATTCGGAGGCCCTCGCCATGCAAAGAGAAGGTCCCCTCCACCGGTCCAAGTCACAGAGGCGCAATGCTGATAGAGAAGTCCAGAGGAGCAGGATAAAGCTGTGGCGGATGAAAGTTAAACACACTGGTGGGAGGACAATCTTCCATAGACCACTGCAAACCAGCTGGGCCAGAGTGGAGACTGCCGACCATCTGCAGAAGCAACATCAGCTAGGCCAACAGCATTCGTGACTGCATCTGCACCCATCACCTCAGGATCAAGATTCATCAAAATGCTGATCATGATGCCGATCATCAGGGTGTGATATATTGCAATGCACCTGATGCCTCCTGTCTCAGTAGCTGTCTCAGTAGCAGGGGGCGTCATTCAGGGCATCATCAGGGCATCATCAGGGCATCATCAGGGCATCACGATGGGCTTTACCACTTCCCACCCCAGCTGATAATCCTCTCTGATGACCAGCTGGGTCTCTGTGGCCTCTCTTACCTGTGCTCCCAACTCATGGTTGAATTGAGCAGTAAATTCTACAGATTAATGATGGGATGACCTTCCCCCGGGTCTGGTGGTTCACTCTCCAGAGACATACTTTGGACAAATGGCTTTGTGAAATCTATTACCCTATTCAGACCATTGTCCACTGGGTCATGGTCCATCTCTAAAGTATTTCACAAAGGACTAATTACTTCCCAATGCCACCTGATTTGCAGCCATAGCTACGAATGCAAACTACAGGTGCAACATCCCTCCCTTCGTGCCAACGCATGCACAGCACATTACAGTTGATTTCCGGGATGGGAGCCAAGATAGAAGGAGCCAAATGGCGAAGTGTGCGGAGGTTAGGGAGAAGTGTCGTAACTCACACTGCTCCATGGTGCACGTATTATTAGGCAACAATGGAGACAGTTACTTGCCAGACTTCACAACAGTGACAATACATCATGCTGCTGTGACCTCGCTCGACCCACACACCTATTGCTAGCAGAACGCCAGTTTGGCCAGCCCAGCGGGTACAGCCCAGCAGGCAGAGCACAGCCCACATCTAGCAGATCCAGAGCTATCTAGCACACCAGCCAAGTCTTTGTTATGGAGGCGAAGTGTAAACATGCCAAAAATCAGTTCCCTTTCAGTTCCCTTTGAGCTGCAGGTAACAGGTAGTGCTGGAACTCATTGATTTCCCATCAGCATATCTCTCCGAGCATGAGACTGGTGCTGCAATCATCTCCACTGAAAAACCTCCTCACCTTTTTCCATATTGCAAAGTCCTACACACACACATATATGTGGATTTGTGCCATTATATGCGGCACCTGAGAAATGCCAAAGACTTATGAGTGAAGTCTGGTGTGCAAAGTGCAGTCAGTTGACATTTGGATTTGCTCCGTACAACTTTTGCATCTACACCAAATTGGCAAATATACTTTGCTTTAAAGGGCTATGACAAAGCAGTCGAAAACTGACATTAACATCAGTCCCTTCTGGTGACGAAAATAAAAACACAAAAAGGCACCCTGAGTCAATAGACGTAGAGTTGACAGAAACTCGGAGCTGTGGATGTGACATTGCCTTCCGACTTGAGCAAAGTAAGACATCTTGGTTGACGCTCTGCAGACCTTTAATGGCCCTGGCAGTGTCGGTACAAATGGCCCGGGGCCAGCAGAGCAGCAGAACAGCAGAACTGCAGAACAGCAGAGCTGCGGCAGAAGGCAGCAGAGCATCATCAAAGCTTATAAAAGCAACTGCATCAAGACTGGGAGGCAGCAGCAGCAGCAGTCACGGAGCCAGGTGATCAAAGGTTCCCCGGCGATGACCTCCATTCTGTGAAAGGCCCGAAGGACAACACAGTTGAACACATGGGCAGCGGGCCACTCATCAGCTACACTAGTGTGTGCATAGTGCACTGAACATACATTTGCAGGTGCCTTTAGTGATGTGCCCTGTGTTGTGCCCTGTGTTGTTGCCCGCATGACACGGTACATGTACTCTGTATAGTATTTGTGCAATGTTTACTTCAAACACAACCCATGGTGCACTTCTACTATAGGCACTGCAGTACTGTGCATACACCTATGGCACCACAACATGGCAGACCAACAGAGCTATTTCTGCCAGAGTTAAACGTGGTCCTTCATCATGTCACTCAGGATCATGTCAAACAGGCTAAATGGAATCAGGCAAGCAGAACTAAACCCCAACCCTTGTAAATGCAAACCTGCATAAGTGAGGGCAGTGTGCTTACTCCAGGGCCATTAGCACCTTTTCTTGCACCATTCTAGATGACCTGACAATACCAACGCACGTTGCTTTGTTTACTAACATTAGAGCAAAGTGACTTCATGCTTTCTCACTATCCTACACAGTACTACACACTGACTTGGCACACCTTTCAACACACGCATTCTGCACAGGAATGGATTGAAAACAATCAGAGAGACTCTCAGAGAGGATACCCTATTTTGAAAGTATTTTCCCTGAACAACCTAAATAGCTGTCAATGCAAACTACCACAAACAAAGCAACATTGCACAATTGCTAAGTACATAACAAGCATGTGCTACATTGGTCTGCCAGTTTCGGGTCAATTGCTTTTTAAAAGAGACAAAAAATGCAATTTGCTGATTTGGTACAATTTCACGTTGATCGATGTGTCTGGCTTGCGTGAAAACATATTAATTCTTGAAGGTCAAATATATGTTGTTGTCTTCTGTAAGTCATAACACTGATATTGTGACTGAAACATCATACAGGATCCCCTTCTCTAGGTGACAGAATTGAGCCTTATAAGTGAAATTCCAAAGTAATAAGTCTTTCTCACTACATTTAATTTTATGGGCCAACAGCTTCCAAACATTCCTGAAGCTATGCTGCTTAGGCGTAACATTGCATACAAAACTGTTTGAGGGTCGACAAAGATCTCACATGGTACAAAGTATTGCTTGTAAGAATTCATACATCCGATGAATGCAAGAGTATGGCAGGTACATGATTTCAATTTCCTGGTTGCATTCATCACTGATCGAGAAAACACCCACAATAGCAATCTGCGAAGGTGCAATGTTATTTTACGCCTTGCATACAAACCACACTGGCACCCTGACCTCTGGGTGGGGTCATATCTTGCAGGTCAGGGGGGTCAGATTTCCCAGCCATTCAGAGTTGTGCCTTGATCCTTTTGATAACACGTTTTTCCAACAACACCTCTGACTGCTTGGGTGCACATTAGAGGGCCACTTGGTGTTCCAGTCAAGGCTGCTCACTTATGCAAGTATAGTGCATTCCTCTTGCTGCGACAGGCCATGCATTTAAAATATCACCCTAATCACATTACATCTAACAGAGGGTAGCTGGAAAGCCATTTGACTAACGTGTTATTAACATAGCAGACTAAAGTCACAACAACATACATGTAGTAAATGTCAAATAGTGATACACAGCAAAAAAATCCATACAAATAGAAATTCCATTTATAAATCAGGACAATAATAACACAACATATTCAATATAGAAAGGTAATTTGGTATAATTGGTATCATCCATGGACTTGTGGGTTATTCCAGCATCAACCATAGAAAAAGCCAAGATTTTGATCACGATTTCGCTTATTTTGATGGCTTTTCAATATTCAAACAAAAACCAGTTGATCCAATATCGTGTGGCCGAGACATTTAATTCAGAAACTTAATCCTCAGATACCGAGGTAATATTGATATTTAATCGCAACACGCCTCAGGGTAATTTGCCAATTACAGGCAACTAATTTGATAAGGCTCCATGGAAAAGATTCAGTCCCATGCATATATTGTGAATATTGTTTTAATCTAATTCCAGCATGCTGTTGTGGAAAATTGGATTCACTGCAGAGGATCTCATTTGACAAGAATATGGTTCTTCCAATCCAAGGAACTTGGGTTTTTCTATTTTCACATTGCATCAACAATTTCAAATTTCTTTAAATCATTAAAAAGGGACGTCTCGAATAAAGCAACATAAATTGGGGTAACAATTTTCTTGGAAAATTGGAAAAAGCTAAGGTATAGTTTTTACTGACATTGATTGTACATTGTATATAATAAATATTTATACACATTGAAAAGCGCACCTGAATGCCTGAGTGATAGTAAATGGTAGTGCTATAGAAATAAATAATAATAATAATAATAACTAGTGGACGTAACCGCGAGCGGTAACAAAACTTCACCTACTATGGTACCAGTAACTCGAAACAGACACAAGTAGATGAGCAAGTAAAAGGTACAGGGAAAAGTACACAGGAATCATACATAATTATGTAACAAGCATACAGACAAGAATACAAGAATGTTTCCTGTACATTGAGTACATTACATTACATGCAAGTATGCACAGAAAAACGAGTACATAAACCAGTACATGAACCAGTGCATGAACCATACATGAACTAGTATATGAACCAGTACATGAACCAGTACATGAACCAGTACATGAACCAGTACATGAACCAATACATGAACCAATACATGAACCAGTACATCCACCAGTACATCTTCTGCTCTTTCTGAGAACATCAGGGTCATGTAATCTCTTTGACCATCAGAAATACATGAAATTTTCAGGGTCCGGCGATCTTTTAAACCGTCACAGCTACGACAAAATGTTCAGAAGATGAAAACTAGAGGAGAATTTGGCCTTTTCAAATCTGTTTACAGATTCTCTGTATCTTAATTAGAACCGGAGTTATCGCAGATTGAAATTATGGTACAATTCAGGAATATGAACTTTAGAAATACCTGAAAAAATGTAGTTTTTAACTTAAAATCACTGTATAACCAAAACGGTTCAATGAATACATATATAATTTGCAAGGATTATGTAAACAGATGTTACAAAGACGTCCAGGCAGGTTGATCAAAAAAGGAGGATTCCTTCCTTGTCAAAATAATGATATATTATGAAAATTCGGAAAAAAACATGAAATTTTCAGGGTCCGGCGATCTTTTTAACCGTCGTAGCTACGACAAAATGTTCAGAAAATGAAAACTAGAGGAGGATATGGGCTTTCCAAATCTGTTTTCAGATTTTCTCTATCTTAATTAGGACCGGAGCTACGGCCGTTTGAAATGACGCTATCTTTGAGAAATGTGAAAAAAAATCATAAATTTTTTGCTCGTTTTTTGACCTTTTGACCTTTACAGTGCAACGTAGGCCAGTCCGAGGACCTTGAAAATTTACAGGAAGCTTCTAGAGTATTGTAGCAAGTATGTCTACCATTTGTGTAACAATATCTTGATTCCTTCTCTGTTAAAAAATACGAAATGTAAAAAATGCAAAAATTTTTGTCATGTTTGACCTTGAGTTTGACCTTGAAAGACATTTTCTAGGTCAAAATTGATATGCTATTCAGAAAGGCAGTAGGAAACAAAGGGGGGGTCAGTCACACATTGCAACCCTGTAGAATGAATATTTCCCTGTCAAATATGCAGAAATGTGTCATTTTTTAGCATTTGTCGGTTAGGAATATTTGAAAATTTTTCATAAATCCGGAGAAGGAGGTAGACAAAATATGATTAGATATTATGAATAAGCAGGCCAATGTTCATTTGTCAACAGTAAATCACAGTGATATCTTGAAAAGAACATGGTGAAAAAAATTGCTAAAAATGGCACTTTTTCCAACTTTTTTGGGTCAAATGACCTTGAAAAATGAGGTCAAGGTCAAATTTAAAGGTCATTTTGGGCTTACTAGGTGTATGTTTGGGGGGTTTACTATGACATGTTATGACCTAAAATCGATATTTCATGGTAAAATTCTCAAGGTCACCGGTTTTGATGACACGGTATGACTTTAAAGTTCCGTAACTCAAGAACCGGTACTGCCGATGAATAACAAAGACTCCCGCAGGTGTCCCGTGAGTTCGGGCACGTAATGGCACCATCGGTATGTTTCTACGACTTACCGATTTTGCGGCACAGGGGCAGGTCTCAAACCATAAAAATGGACTTCGTACAATGTGACCTTGACCTACTTTCATGAAAGTAGGTCAAATTGTGTAGAAATTGTCTGGGAAATTTTCATGTACCGGAAAGTGAAAACCGGTAATAACCGGGCGAGGTACATGTATTTGAAATATTGCGAAATCCGACTTTGAAAGGCCCTGTGACCTTGAAAAATAGGTCAAGGTCAATTTTTTCAAAATGATTCTCTTGTATTTTTGTAGGCTACGTATATGAATTTTTTGAACATTTTCCGAAGAGGTTTATCGGGAAGAATAATAATAATAATAAATTCTACCGATTACAAGAAACTTCACCTATGTGTAGGTGAAGTTTAATAACATTAAATTATCAACACAAAAAAATATTACAATACAATGTCATGTATTCGAAGAAGAGAAGTATAAAGGAAACAGCCATTGCAATTGTTTGGGTAATGAAAAACTGGAATAACATATCATTTATAAGTAGTCAATAAAATTTGATTTTTGATCATGGAATTGCACAGATTCCAAAATCATGTGCAAATAAAAATGAAGTACAATATAAAGTAGAGGGAGTTAATTTAACTCTGGCTTAAAACCTCAGCAATGATTGTGACTCGGTGAGTCAGTGAGCTGAGATAGGTCTAATGGAGGGCAGAGATTAGAGCAAACAAAACTGACCTAGGAGTTAGTTCTTAGTACCTGAGGTAGGGAATGTGAGGTACAACATGACGAATGACTCCAGATAAGAACTCTCCCAGATATCAAGAGTCATGTTCAAGAGTCATGCTTTCTGCAAATACTCTTGCCTGGGCCTGGGAGGTCAAATCAGGTCATGTGTTTGCAGGGGAGGCCAGCGCATGTCAGGCGAGGGGCAAATTGCATTATTGAATGTTAGCCTTGGAGGCTGTATGGAAGGTTTGCTTGGAAAGGGGGGGGGGTTGTTTATGAAGGAGTTAACAGGGGGGCCATGTTAGACCCATAGCGGACCGGTACTGTCACGTTCATCAGTAGCAATCCTGCCGCATCTGGAGCCAGGACCAATACACGTAATCCTGTTTAGTCGAGCAAATCGGGGATATGGTAAAATGTGGAATAGAGGCTGCGGGACAGCCAAGAAGGGCGGACCACAGCAGCCATGACAATTTATGTAAGCCGAATCAGAGGCCCAGCAATAAGGGCCAAACGCAGGCCCAACACGGGCATCACTAGGAAGCCCAACGTAATCAGGAGCAGGGACTATTGGGCTGGCTGGACGGGGGGGGGGGGGGTTGGGGCAGGGTTGTTGGATTGCATTATGTTGGATGGGTCACCCTGCAGCACAATTGATGGCACTAGGGCCGAATAGAAGGAGGCCACACAATGCAAGTCTGCTCCACGTCCAGCCCAGCCTAACAAATCTCTCTGCAAATTACAGTGTTACAAAAACCTGAGGGAGCTAAAGAACTGCAATGGTGTGCAATATATAGCAATGGTGTGCAATAGATGGTAATGGTGTGCAATAGATCTTGATATGCTGATCACATGATGAGATTCCTGTAAGCACTTACCTTCCCCTTTGCAATGCTCTCCCAATGCTTCCCCCAAAGCCATCCCATCACTTGAGCTTAATCTCCTTTTCATTCCTGCTGCACTTCAATCAAGTCTCAATCTGGCCCAGTATATTTCACAATCCCATGTAGAATGCAATAATAGTTCACCAGCATGACACAGCACCTCCCCAGGGCACTAGGTGCACGTGTAGACCTTTTCAATGGCCCTCATCTCAGTCCCCTCTAGTTCCACTGCCCTTGCAGTGACATTGAGCCCTCCCTCCACAATGCAAGTGGAATCGTAAAAGCAGTTTATCACATCTCTGTCCCTCCACGGCCCCTCAGTGTATCCCAGGCCGAGCAGAAAACTACATCTCGTGTATGTGTTTCTAGTGGAAGGCATTCCCCAAGGTTATGCTATCTGTCCTTGATATAGCTTATCCCTTGCAGGTCCCCTGCACTGAGCACCACCAATTATGTTTTAAATTGGAATATGTTGTGAGTGGGAATTGAGTTAAGCCTGGGCTCATATGCACTGCTATTATGCAACAGATGAGTCATCCTGCTCCTCATCCAGTTTGTAAATCTCCTTCAAAAAACACTTTGCACTAAAAAGTGCATTAATCTAATGAGGCCGATCTTATCTGGAGTAAGTCTGGCAGATCTGCCCATGTTGGATCTGCTGCTGAAAGTACGTAGGAGTAAAAAGCAGCGGTGAAGCAACCACTTTAATGATCTGAACATCAATGGAGTTTGCGGAAGTGGAGAGTTGAGACACACTGATACATCTCTTCGTGTGTGTTCACTTTTTTAGAGTATATTCAGTTACTGGCGTTTTGAAATAAAAGCTGCAGTACGTAGGTGGACAACAAAGAACTCCAGAAGGTCGTATTGCTCTACAGCACCAGCGTCACGTACAACAGCTTCAAATACAGTTTGTGGGGATGCCAGGATTAGAAGAGGACCAGCCAGACAACATCACCAAGTGAGACCATCATCACCAAGTGAGACCATCATCACCAAGTGAGACCATCATCACCAAGTGAGACCATCATCATCATGACCAAGAGAGACCATCATCATCACCAGGAGAGACCATCATCACCAGCATCCTCATCAGGAGAAACAACATCACTAGAGGGGACAATGCCATCAAGAGACAGTGTCATCCTAAAGTGAATGCATCACCAAGAGATCACCATCAGGGGAGCAGATCACCAATATCACCAGAAGAACATCACAACCAAACATCCACCAGAAGTGAGTATCATGCAGCCAGGAGAAAACATCACCATACCATAATGGCTCCTGTCACAAAACCAACAGAACCAACA